>OZ004707.1:30752671-31348814 GCA_963924515.1 Vespertilio murinus
CAGTACTTGTTTGAAGTTAGCCAGGATTTTCAAGTAGAAAATTGGAACTTGTTCATTTTCTAAGCACTGCTGTCGCTCTCCTTCTTACTTCTCTTTCTTTCCTGTCCTATACCTTTGTCATCGTCTATCATCTGTTCTTATGTGTGCTGGCCTCATGGTTTATAACAGGAGAAGGATGTATACATCTGTCTACTATATTTGGAAGTAGAAATTCCAATATCCCCACGCCTCCCCCAGGACACCATACAGGGATTTCATTGGTTGTGTCTACTTCATTACAGTAAAATTACAGTTAATACATACAGAAGGGATGATTGAAATAGAAAATTGCCATTTAGCTAACATCCCAGTAATAATTATTTCAGACACTTAGCATCAGTGGATGCTAAATTAAGTAGCTTACACTATAATGAGAAAACAGATTTTTGCATAGTTTCATAAGATATTTATTAATTGCAAAAGAAAAAATAATAACTGTACAATGGAGAAACCTGACAGATATCACATTAACCATGTAATCAAAGTGAAAATCACCAGTAATGAGACATGTCAGCATCCTGCATCTCCTGATATGATGTGAAGAGCTGGGCACAGCACCATTTCTGTGGTATTGTTGCTCAAAAAAGGCATACTCTGAATTTAATCATAATGAAGCATTAGACAAATTCAAATTGAGAGTCATTCTAAAAGGAAAAAATAATTGTTCTAAGGACTACTTAAACAAGTTGTCTAAATCATATAATACAATCTTGCTTTGAAGTAAAAACATATTAATTTGAAGGATTATATCCAGCATATGAAATTATTCTAAAGCTTTTGGCAGATCCACCAGGATTGTCCATATGTCTTAACTGAATTCATAATAATAACTTCTTGCCTTCCCAGAGCAATTTCAAAGCTAGAAATGTTACTAGGTCTCCCAGATTTATTTTCTTTTTCATGTGAGCTGAAAATATTCAATATGAGAATATTACAGGAATTGTAATCAAAAGTAACAGTGAGGTATAGGCAGGAATTATTTTTCCTTTTCCTCTCATGTTTTTTCTCTTTCTGTCATTTGAAAAGAAACTAAGGAAAAATGTATTTTCTTCAAGTTGTTTGTCCTCTTTTTGAAATAATATTCGCTGCGTGTGAAGGTTTCTCTTTCAGAGCAGCGGTTTTCCCACCAGTGAACGTGGAATAGTCTATGGAGAATGACCAGTGCAACACCTTGGATTGCTCAACATAAACTGACAAACACGTCTACACAGAGTCGCTTTCCTGCTTCTGGCTCATTGTTCCACTAACTACATCTTAGACTTTTTAGACTTAGGAACTTAAGCTCCAAATTATCTGCCCCTGTGTATCTGTCCTACTTTTCCTGAGCTTTGCTATTCAGAATCCACTCTCAAATAACTACATTACTAGTTCCAAATTGGCTTTCCCTTTTCAAGTGAATAGTGAAAAGAAATGCATCAGTCTATTGCTGTCTCCCAAGGCAGGAGTGGATATGTTCATATCCAGATATGAACACAACGGACGTATTTCTGAGTCAGTGCATTATCACTGCTGGAAGAAATGATCACTAATTCAGTGGCTTAAAACAACACAACTCTCATCATATAGTTCTGGAGGTCAAAAATACCAAAATAGCCTTAACTGGGCTAAAATCAAGATGTCAACACTGCATTTCTTTTGGAGGTCCAAGTGAAGTATGGGTTTACTTCCCTCTCCAACTTCTGGAAGCTGCCCAGGGACTGTCCGCATTCCTTGGCTCCTGGTCTCCAGGCAGAAATCACAGCACTCTGACCTCTGCTTCCATGGTCACACCTGCCTCTCTCTTTGCCTTATAAGGACTCTTGTGATTATGTTGGGTCAACCACATAGTCCAGATTAATTTTTCCAGCTTAAAGTTCCTAACTTAATCCTGTTTGCAATGCTTCCTTTGCCAGCTGGCAAGCTCAGCGAAGGTGGTGTGGGAGCCCCTTCCACCTCCACCACAGTGCTAAGCAAGTCCAGCTGTCAGTCAGACATCCCCTGAGGATTCCTGGACTGTGAGAGAGTGCAGGCTGGACTGAGGACCTTCTGCCCACGCCCCAGTGTGTGGATTTTATGCATTTGGCCTCTAGTGTACACACACACACACACACACACACACACACACACACACACAGATTCTAGAGATTAGGAAGTTCATTAGGAATACTTTATTGTATTCATGTACTAAGGTAAAATGGATGTCAATAGTTGGAATCCTAAGGCTTAAATACAAAGCAGAATATCTTATATAATAAAAACCTAATATGCTAAGAGTCTGGTCTACTGGTCTGTCATTCAACCAATCAAAAGGTAATATGCTAATGATATGCTAAGGCTTCTCAATAGCTCGCTATGACATGTACTGTCAACCAAGGGGCAGATGTTTTGACAGATAGGTTAACTTGCTGCTGAGGTCTGGCCAATTGGGACTAGGTGAGAGGGGGCCAGACATGCCCTGGAACTCTCCCATAGTACCCCCCAGCCCTGATCATGCACTGGTGGGGTCCCTTGGTCTGGCCTGCACCCTCTGGCAATCCAGGACCACTCAGGGGATATCAAAGAGCCCGTTTCAGCCTGCTCTTGGAGGCCAACACAAGTGACCCTACTGGTGCACGAATTTGTGCACTGGGCCTCTAGTATTTTAATATCAATCTCATCAGTATTTGATAGTAAATTTCTAATAATGAGGATAATGAGTTTAATAATTTGGAATGATACATAGCTAGACATACATAGAGAGAAATTTGATAAATATTTTCATAAGCATGACTGTAACCATGATGATGAATGGGAACAGTACTACTTCCCCTCATAAGTGATCTACAGCTGAAACTGGTTTGTCTCAGTGGATAGAGCATCAGTCTGCAGACTGAGGGGATCCCAGGTTTGATTCTGGTCAAGGGCATGTACATTGGTTGTGGGCACATCCCCAGGAGGCAGCTAGTTGATATTTCTCTTTCATTGATGTTTCTAACTCTCTATCCTTCTCCCTTCCTCTCTGTAAAAAATAAATCAATAGAATATATATCAAAAATAGAAGTGATCTACAAATTTTATGTGGAATGCATTTCAGGGATAAAATTCTAAAAGTGACATGGAAGGAACCATTACCTCACAAGGATTAGAATGTCTAAGGATAATTTCATGCCTTATTGACTGTCCCCTTCAGAAAACACAAGTCTTGTTGTTCTGCTTCTAAATCCTCTATATTGTCAGTTTGCCATTTCCAAAGTCGGGTTTTAGTCAGTGCTTTGGTTAAAATTGGATTGAAAACCAGCAACATAGTGACCTTTTATACCACCCAGCACCATTCTTTCAATGTTTACAGAAAAGGGAGAATGCAGAATGAACATGAAAGCTTATGGTGATGCTTCCTGACATAGATTCTCAGCTCTTTCTCCATGTCTGCTGAGGTGGCATCATGGAGTCCACCCTAAATGCGTGAAATCATGGAGTCCATCCTGCATGTGTGACATCTATCAGGGTAATAGAGCTCAAGGGAGTAGCACTGTAACAACAGGGTATAACTGCCTTCATGTCTAACTTATGAGCTTATTATGTTTATTGAATGAAATACCTGGTAAGATGTACTTGGCGCACTTTGTTTTCACTTTTATTTATAATTTATTGCTTTCTGAATCAGAATTGCAATGTCCTCTTTTATTGAGTAGCTATTTTACATACCTAAATAGCACAGCACATCCCCAGTAAGCAAATATACAACTATGACTACCTGGAAAGTAACAGGCAGTTAAAATTCTCCTTTTCAATCATTTCCAGGATATAAATGAAGGGGGAATACCAAAAAAAAGGGGGAGAGGGGAGCAGCACAAATCTGTGATTAGGGGGTTTTGCAGTAAAGATCATCAGAGCTTCGAGAGGACTGTGTAAGGTTACAGCACAGGTCCCGGGGCTGGGTGATACAGCTTCCCTTTCCTTGTTTCAATTAAGTATGCATTGCTGAAAAGTGGATATTTGGTATAAAAATGGTATTTCCTTCCATGTTTGCATTTTTTAAATTTTGATTTATTGACTTTAGAGAAAGAAAGAGAAACATCAATTTGTTGTTCTACTCATCCACTCACTCATTGGTTGCTTCATGTATGACCTGGGATGGAACCTGAAACCTTGGTGTATTGGGATAACGCTCCAACCAGCTGAGCTGCCCAGCTATTGCGCCTTCCATGTTTATAGTCACTTCAGTGTTGTATGTTGATGAAATAAAAGCCAATTACAACTTTTATTTTTGTTGTTTAGAAAAGTAGTTAAGGAAACCCCTAAAATAAAAAAAAATAAAGAAACAACAACAGGGGGATGCTGAATAGATTGCCTAGAGAAATGCAGAAATGCACATGCGTGTGTGTGCGCGCGCGCACACACACAACATCACAAAGTAGGAAGTTATAAAATGTTTCCTAGATAAATAAAGGCACATAAAAATGCAAATATATCCATATGTGCCTGTATGATGTGTGGCTGACTTTTCCTAGATTAATGTATTGAATGGATTCAATTAGAAACTCTAAGGAGACAATATCATTTCTGAAATGAAAGCCATACACTTGGCTATCATCACTTTTAGATGACTGCCTCTATGCTCTCATTTTACAGCTGTAACTTCTCATCAAAGATGCATGAGCTCCAACAAAATTAATTATTCTCAGCTAGAAATAGATGCTATCTAACAATAAAGAATAAAATGTAGTTTTTGTTTTCCCTTACAGATAATTATTATTTATTAATTAGTTTCCTTCAAGAAAAGAAGGAATACATTTTTATAATGTCAAGTCATCAATGTATAAAAAATTATGTTAGAGAAACTATCTAAGTAAAATAAGTATGGCTATAAAACAGTTCAGTGGTTGAATTCACTTGCTTTTTGTTTGTTTGTTTTCTTCAAAATTCAAAACAATTCAAAACTATCAACTTAAAACACTATTAATCTTTTCATTTTTTTCTGGGGAACAATGAAGTTGAATTCTATAACTATATGTCCTAATAGCAATTGAAAATGGATGTAGAAAGTAAGAAGCTATTTGCCTTTCTAGAGATCAAACTCAAACTCACTACCATTTTTTAACTTTTTATTTTTGCAGTTTTGCCAATATATTGAGATGGGTCCTATCAGTACCAGACATGAAACACATATACAAATTGTTACTTCAGCACTGCATAGGAAGCTGCACTCGTGAGCAGCACTGTGACAGGAACCCAAGGTCCTGGAGAGGAGAAGGCAGTTCACCAACAGGTCCTCAGGAGCAGGGAGGGAGGATTTCCTCCTTCTTCACTTCAAGTTTTGAATCAAGTTGAGACAGAAAAATACAAACATAAGAAATAGTGTAAGTGAATATGCAAACACTGCTATAAAGAACACACATTTGGGAGGGCGAATAGAAGAATGGGGGATTAGAACAATTATGTGATACCATAATCAATAAAGAAATTTAAAAATAAAATAAAATATTAAGGCCAATAAAAGCAGCTAAAATTTAGAAGAAGAAGGAGGAGGAGGGGGGGAATTATTCAAGTGAAAAATAGGTGTAAGAAACACTCAGGGGTCGGGCTTTCATCTCAAGTAAGTCCTGAATGTCAGGTAACAAATCTCACCTATAGTCTAGCAATGTTTCCCAAACTTTTGACATATGTGTACCCCTTCTATAATTTTTGTAACGCTGAGTACCCCTCATCAAAAAGAAAATGGATGTATTTTAATAACAATCAAAATATATTTTTTTTCCTTTTTAGGGGGTACATACACAAAATAATAATAAAATAAAATTATTCATAAAAATATAAATAAGTTATTTTATAAATAACATTTATTTGCACAGCAGACCATCTCACACCTCACAAGATTGTCTTAACTTGGCTCATGAGAATGTAGAATTAGGAACAGCTAAGCATGGTGCAGTGCATATCCCCACCAAACTCCTGTGCAACGTGTACCCCCACCACACTCTTCCCATACCCCTTGGGGTATGCATACCACACTTTGGGAAACACTGGTAGAGTTTATGTTTGAAAATAGGACTTCTCAATGTTGTAGTTAGGTACAGGAAAACCTACTTAGGTGCCAGGTCACATTGGAACACAGAATTTGGGCATGTCTATCAAAAAATCTTACAAATGATTTTAAATGAAAAGTAAAATGCAAAATTGGATGAACTAATTTCTTCTGCATTTGGAAATTAGAGGAAAACTAAACCATAATACTACATGATGTGATCATGCAATTTAATTTTCCACATATTCAGAGCGAACTGCCTGTTACAGCAACAATAATTAATTTGGGTGAAATGTCATAAATATCATTTTTCTATTGCTTTAGAAAGTTTCAAGGCCTTTTTTTTTTCTTCTTCAGAATAATGAAATCTGCTATGTTGTCAGCAAGATTCATACGAAGGAGAACTTGCCAGTTTTCGCCCACCACTAATCCTAAATCTGTTTCAATCTAGGTAGTACAGTATGTACTGTTGTTTCCAAGCAGAGGAGACTGTTTTGTGCACAGAAAAAAGTCTCTCATTTTGGTCCTCATTTCTTTCCTTACGATGTTGGACATTTGGAGGTGGATAGCAAAAATCCAATAAAATTTTACTTCTCGGAGTTAATATAGTCTTTGATGAATCCTTTTACTCTTTTAATTCACTGACCCTTCACCCTCATAATAAAAAAATGAAGATAGCTGTTTATGAAGATAGGATATGTGTACTAAGCAGAGAGAATTTCATAGACATATTTTCTATATACAAATATGTAGTAAAATCAGTTCACTTTTTGTGTCTCAGTTTACCAATGTGTTATAAAAATAAGCTTATAAAATTTAAAATATATATTCTTATATTTAGATATTAAATATATAGTATTTTATGGATCTCAGTTACTGAGAAAAATGCCATACAAATTTAATTTAAAAGCAAAATCAGCCAGCCAGTGTGGCTCAGTGGTTGAGTGTCGACCTATGAACCTGGAGATCAAGGGTTCGATTTCTGGTCAGGGCACATGCCTGGGTTTCAGGCTCCATCCCCAGTAGGGGGCATGCAGGAGGCAGCTGATCAACGATTCTCTGTCACCATTAATGTTTATTTCTTTCTTCCTCTCACTTCCTCTCTGAAATCAATAAAATATATTTTTAAAAAAATCAAAATCAGTTACTCATAAATGTGTAAAAGGAAACATATAGACTATTAGGACAAACAAAAGGGGGAAATTCAAAATAAATAAATACAAACAAACAAACAAATAAATAATTGCCTTCTTGATATTAAGTCCAATGCTACAAAAACATTAATCTTAAATCTGTTTATATTAAATTTAAACTCAGTCTGAATCTACAAATCCTTTTAATTTTTAACTCTAGAAATTAACTCTGAATTTTATGTTTGAATAAATATTAGAAAATGATCAGAAGAGTAAGGTTGGAGGAAGGAATTGATTCAGTGGCATTTGTTGGGGAAATATAATTAATAGCAAAAAGTCCCAAACCAGAAAACCTTTCCAGAAAGGTTGCAGAGAAAGAAAATACTTTTATTACCAATACATGTTAAGGTAGGAAGTAGGCAGGTTGAAGAGCAGGGAGGAGTTTGAGAAAAGAAAACTGAAAAGGGTCTTCTATAGTCCCAGTTTCTAGGTCATGGATCCACAGAGCTCTCTTAGTCCTCCTATCTGAGAAATCCAGTTTTAATAAGTTGGCCAATTAAGTGACTTGGACCTTCAGCAAATGTATCTTTCAGGGAGTTGGCTTTGGCAGTGCTGCCTTTAGCAAGCCGTCTAGAGTGATACTGATATTGGCACATGGAACAGAATGGAGAGCTCATAATAAACAACTATGTTATTAGTGGAATTTCAAATAAAGTAATATCGATTGTTTAATAATAAACACAGTTGGGATGATGGGGTAGCTGTTTGAAATAAAACTTAAAGAAAAGGGAAGAAAGGGGGATGAAGAAAGGATGGAAGGAAGAAAACTGGATTATACTTCCCACTTTTAATGAAATTAATGTTGATGTTAAATATTAAAAAGTGACATAAAATACAATAAATATACATGTATGTTTTTTAAAAAAATAATGTTCAGTAAGGTAAGTCTTTTCAAATCATATTACTATTATAGTAAATTATTTTAATACTAGGGGTCCAGTGCATGCATTTGTGCACGGGTAGGGTCCCTCAGCCTGGCCAGTGATTGGGCTGATTAGGGCCCTCTCACCCAGTTGCAACGGGGGCCAATCAGGCTGGGGGCAGTTTAACATGGGAGGTTGGCTGTGGGAGTGCATCCACTACCGGAAGGCAACTCCTGCATTGAGCATCCGCCCCCAGGTGGTCAGTGCGCATCATAGAAACCAGTTGATCATTCCATTCGATCACTTAGGTTTTTATATAGATAGATATAATTATGACTACATACATTTTAAAACATAAAAGATATTTCTATATGACAAAAATTCTTATTTAAATGAATGAAGGTTGAATGAAAACCTGAGAAGTTTTGCAATATACATTACAAAGTCTTTATATATACTTTAATATGTGATCAATAGCTTCAAATTAGAAAAATGAGTAAAATACAGAGATGATTCACAAAAGGAGAAAAATAGTCAATAAACCAATGAGTTATTTTTCTTTTTACTTATCATGTAACTTTACTTCAATTAGCTAGGATCCACATTTAATTATACCAATCCTATTTTAAACAGATATAACCTTAAAAAATGTACAGATGTTATTTAAGAAGGTTAATAAAGTTTGCTTTTGCCATTTTCCTCTTTAGTTATTATTTGGCAGAGGCATTTAATGGATGAGATTTAAATGTAAAAATGTTGTTTCTTATACTCAGAATATACCAAAAAAAAAAATCCAGGTTAAGTCGATAAAAATCTGCATGGCTTTCATATATCACAGGATGAGAAATTTTTCTCATATTTCCCTAATGAGAAAAATGGCTGTTTTTTGCTGAGTGTGTGTGTGTGTGTGTGTGTGTGTGTGTGTGTGTTTAATTCTCACCTGAGGGTATGTTTATTGATTTTTATTTTTTTATTTTTTTTAAATATATTTTATTGATATTTTACAGAGAGGAAGGGAGAGAGATAGGAAGCCAGAGACGTCGATGAGAGAGAAACATCGACCAGCTGCCTCTTGCACACCCCCTACTGGGGGTGTGCCCGCAACCAATGTACATGCCCTTGGCCGGAATCGAACCGGGACCTTTCAGTCCGCAGACCGACGCTCTACCACTGAGCCAAACCGACCTCGGCTGTTTATTGATTTTTAGAAGGAGGAGACAGGGAGACAGAGAAATATGGATGTGAGAAAGATTGATTGGTTGCCTCCCTTACTCTCTCCTGACATGGGATTGAACTGTCAATCTAGGCATGTGCCCTGACCTGGAAAAGAACCCTGAACTTTTTTGGTGCCCAGCACTATGCTCCAACTAACTGAGCCACTGGGCCAGAGCAAAAATGGGTGTTTTTGCTAGAAAACACCTTGGTACAAGCATATTTCTTTTACTGTTAAAAATGAAGACTCCGCTAGTTCATATAGTATAAAATCCATTTTTCCCTGTTTAAGATGATTTCATTATGCCAGAAGCTCTCTTGTGGTAAAGCTGTAACTAGAGTCATAACATTGTGCTGCATTGGTTAATGTGTTAATGGATGATTGCATTCTCTTGATAGATATTATAGTTCTGCAAATATTCTCAAGGCAGCATCTGACTGAATAACTGTCTTCTGCTATGTTACAGACATAACATTATGTGACAGTGATATGCAAAGCACATTAAATGCAATATGAACTCAGCAATTATGAAGCTGTGACTTGCTGCAGGGGACACAAACACAGCAAGCAATATGCTGCTACTCTCCTTTATGAAAATGCATGGTGCTGGTGAAGATAGTATATCTGGCAGTCTATGAGTTTAATAATAATGGCAGCAACAAGTCAACGTTATGATATGGAATGATGCAAACAATGGCTTTCCTGGAGGCAGCAGATGCAATGCATACCAAAACAGGATGACCATTTACTAATTTTCTTCAACCTGGACAGGTTTTTTTGTTTTGTTTTGTTTTTTAATATCAGTAATATTCAAGTTTTTATCCTTTAACTGAAAATAATAGTACCTGTTCCATAGCATTATGCTGAAGATTAAATGGATGATTTCTGGGCCATAGTTAGCAACTAACTTGGTATAAATAAATATTTAATAAGTGTTAGCCACTGTTGGTATTGCTGTAATTTCAGAGAAAACTGACTTTCGCCTGGGAAACTACCATTTAATTGTGTGGAAATCTTGACCTTATGGCATTTCTGTCCCTGTCACTTAGAGTCACAGCTCATTTAGCTGGGAAATTGTGAGTTGAACAGACCCTAATAACTTATGGATTATCAGATTTTTAAAATACACACCAGATCAAATCAGCAGCTTCTAATTGTTCTGAAGATAAAACAGAAAAGAGAGGAACAATGTATGCTCATAATTCTAAGAGCATATTATTTGCCCTTTGACAACCCTCTTGGTCTTAACTGCAGCTGCTCCCTTTTCCACACCACCATCCTCCCCCGTATCTGTACACCCCACATCTCCCTCCCCGCACCCTTATTCCTCTCAATCTGCAGAGGTGTTCCAAATGAACTTCTTGCTGGCATTCTATTGTCTTTTGCCTGGACCTTCTCTCATGCTGTCTTCTCTTCCTGGAATGGCCCTCTATTTCAGTCCCATTAACTGCCCAGATGTTCTCACCCTTTTAAAGTGACTTCTTCTGGGAAGTTACCCCTCATGCCTTCCCCAGGTCATTGCTGCAGTGTGGTACATGAGGGGACAGTGAAGCTGTGTGCTCATAGCTCATTGTAAGTACTCAGTAAATGTACCTGTTCTTCCTTCCTTCCTTCCTTCCTTCCTTCCTTCCTTCCTCCCTCCCTCCCTCCCTCCCTCCCTCCAGTCCTCCCTCCCTCCCTTCCTCCCTCCTTCCCTTCCTCCCTCCTTCCCTCCCACCCTCCTTCCCTTTCTTCCTCTCTCCCTTGTTTCCTCCCTCCCTTCTTCCCTCCCTCCCTCCCTCTTTCCCTCCCTCCCTCCCTCCTTCCCTCCCTCCCTCCCTCCTTCCCTCCCTCCCTCCCTCCCTCCCTCCCTCCCTCCCTCCCTCCCTCACTCTCTTTTTCCTTCCTTCCTTCTTCTTCTTTTTTTTTTTTGATACCCTAATATTTCCTGCTCCTCTTGATGATGCTCATGGTCCATGTTGTCACCTGTCCAATATCTGACTTCCTTGCTGCTGTGAAGCACAATGAAGGATGGGCCAGCGCTTCTTTCCAAGCTCCATCTGCAGTGCTTAGCACAGCCCTTGGCCTGCAGTGAGAGTTGAACACCTGAATGTCTAAATGAGGAATACATTCTTGATTTCTACTTCAGATTTTATATTTTACATTCCGCCTGTGGGGAGGATTGCAACAAAGCATTCCCAGAAGAAAGAAACGTGTCATGAGCCCTGCAACAAAGGAAAATCCACAACCTTCCTTAAATGTCTTTACGTTTCTTTGAGTTTCACGTTACTTTCCAACAATCCCTTGTTCACAAGACTTTGTTCCCACCAGCCCTAGGGTCTTAATAGTTTAAATGTAACTTCGCTATTAAAGGAAATGTATTTCTTGCACATTTCAGAACACACAGCCTAAAGTAATTCAGCGCTCAGCTCCAAGTATTTCTGTCGGGTGGAATGAAAGGTCACTTTTATTATGACAATGATATACTTTCATGTCTGTGTCTTGTAGAAATCTCTGGGAACAAAATTTTATAGGTTTCAATATTTCATTTATTACACCCTGATAAAATCCAGATAAAAACATCTGTTCACACTGATGAATCTGTAGCCTCACTTTTATATTATCTAATTCAGAAGATTGTGGTGCAAAAGTAATTCTTCCCCTTTTATTCCTTTTTTTACAGATCAAAATCATCATCTGACCACCTTTAACATAAAGTAAATGTAAGATTCTGTTAGATCAGATAAAAAAGTAAAAAAAAAAAACAAACGTAAAAGTCATATAGTTTCAATTGTAAACATAGGGTGTGGCAAAAGTAGGTTTATAGTTGTTCCTTTGGAAAATAATATGATAATTAATAAAAATAGTACACAAATAAACTCTGTGTTTTGCATACTCACAACTGTAAGCCTACTTTTACTCCACCACCCTTTATAATGTTCTAAAAGAGGTGAATCATTGCTTCTTTTATCTTTTGGGGGAAAATACTGGATTTCCTCATGGAAGAACTTGCTTCAGTGCTTAGCATTCATTAAAGCCAGTGAGCATTCTTCTTACTGATTTGCAGGATTGACTTAGCAACTTGCTTAAGTATTACACTGGGCATGCCATACACGATAGGAAAAAGGCATTCCTTTTCATCTTCACAGCACATTTAAAATGTTGCATTATGCATTTTAAAGGCCAAATAAACAGAAACTGCTAGGGATTAACATTTGGGGCAATAGGTTGTGCAGAAAATAATGAGTAGACATGGCAGAATCACAGTTGCCAAAAATAAGGATAATATCTTAAAATTCATGGATTATGGTTTTTTTTAGAATTTTAATGGTGATGATTTTATATAACCTGTTTAGTGAACACACAGTCACTTCATATATTTCCTAAAACTCTCTGAAGTAAGAACAATATCACCCCTTTTAGAGGTGAGAAACCTGAAGCCACAAGAATTTAAATTCTTTGCTTAAACACATAAGACTTGACATTCAGCTCTGTTTGACTTCAGTCTTTACCTTCTGTGTCTTTCAATGAAAATGTGGTTGTAACATGATAACTCTAGTTGAAATATTTATGAGCAAGCCATTAATAACTTATACAATCCAAATACAACCAAGGTATATTGTCAGGTTTTGTATTAGTTGTCTATTCCTGTTCAACAAATTATGACAGTTTAGTGCCTTAAAACAACTCTCACTTCTTTTCTCACATTATTAATGGGTCAGACAGCCAGGCACATCTTGGCTGGCTTCTGTGCTCTGAGTACCTCCAGGGCTGCATTCAAAGTGCCGGGCAGAGCTGGGACCTCACCTGAAGCCTTGACTGTAGAAGGACCTATTTCCAAGTTCCCCTGACTGTTGGGAGGATTCAGGTTGTAAGGGTTGTTGAACTAAGCCTCTCAGTCCCCTACTGGCTGCAGGCCCTGCTCAGTTCCAGATTACAGAGGCCTCTCTTGCTGGGCTGCTTGCTTCAGCCAAGCCAGCGAAGGAGTGAGTGTGTTAGTTGGGGTGAAATTGCTGCTGTATGAAATGTTGGCATGGAAGGGACATCCCATCAGTTCTATAGGCCAGCCCCCATTCCGGGGCCATGGTTACACATGGGCATGGATAATCTAAGAGTTATAATCTGGGGGTTATCTAAGAGTCTGACTTCAACAAGTATGGAGATTAAAATGCCTTTTTATAAGAAATGCTAAAATGAGTAAGTGAGAAATTAATTCAAAGATAATTAAAAGTAAAATTGTCTGTGTAAAGAGTCGCTGATCACTCCAAGCTGTTTAATGTGGGTGTGAATATGACTTCACCCTATCCTATATGTATTGTGCAATCATTTACCTCCAGTCAAGTGCCAGTGGAACTGGTTGGCAATTAATGCAACAGGAATAGAAGATCAACATTGTTTTTAAAAGTGACAATTCTTTCAGTTGAGTGATGATACTTTTGAAATGCTCTGTTTGTTTTAGTGATGCACAATATTTTTCCTTTTGACATGGAAATGAGCAATGCTGGAGAAAAGCCTGTCATACAAAAAGCAGTTGACAAAATAGATAATTTGTTTTATATGCAGTATTTGTTGTGATAGAGATATTTCCAATATTATTTTAAAAAAGATACTCATCAGTGAACTATGGAACAAGAAAATGAAATTCTTTTAGCATCCCAGACTTGAGTTTAGTTTTTCTGTGTTTCACCAGGATTTACATGTTGGCCTAATCAGAATACACATATAATGTAATTAAGATTTTATTTCCTCTGAAGAGTTCTTGTAGCCTATCTCAGGGGGATTGAGTTAATCAGGCATCTAAATAATTTCATTGGGGAAGGAGTGTCTGTCTACGTGGGGTCTTATCTAAATTGGCCCAGTCATTTATTTTTGAGTCCAGTGATATATCAAGGTTTGTTTTATAAACTATGTCATTACCAAAGACTTTAAGACATTTCTAAGGATAAAAAGTAAAATTGATTGTTTTAAGGCTAGTTAATAAAAGCAGATTTAAATTTATTTATTTTTTTAACTAGAGTTCTAAGATAAGACAATTCAGAACGGTGATAAAATTTTAGAAAAATTAAAGAGAGGTATAATGAAATTAGAGGTATTGTATACTATTCAAAATACTTGGCTTTCTATTGAATAATCCATACTTCAATTTGCATAACTAATTGATAATATGCTAAATTCATATATGTTAATATGCCTAATTATGTTTGAAAAGCTAGGAAATTAGATAATTTGTGAATCAATTTATTAAACAATTAACATGTACGAGACATATTATGCAATCCTGAGGTCGAGATCTAAAATAAATGTGGTATTAAGTGAATGGATCACCTACAATTAGAAAAATTTAAATTCTAGTGTCATTTTTATTGTACATTATGCCTGTAAAATTCTTTTAAAATAAATACTATGATTTAAAAAGAAGTATCATTATGCAATGACTTTATTTGACATCATTTAATATAAATAATTCACCTACACAGCATTAGCTATGTAAAATGATATAATTATTGCATAGCTTAACATTCTTTTGTACTTTCAAATTTGTTTTTGTATGGACATTTTCATCTCATATGTTCATGAAAAAAAAGAATCAAAGAGATTGCATAAACATTCTAATAAAAATCAAAGCTAGGTTTTGGGAATTCTGATATTTTTTCCCTCTTGGTAATGCATCTCAAGATTTCCCCATTACTTGAAACTCTGAGAACATTAGTGGAATGTGAAGATCTGAGTTCTTCCACTAAGTGAGAAGCCAGGGACTTTGGATTACCTGGGGTTCTGCAGTTAAAGACACAGTGAGGATACATTATCATGATGACATGGCCAGAACCATGGCATTTTTTTGGAAGCATTGGGGCTGAGAAGATATGTGAGAAGAACCTTTCTCTTTCACCAACTGGACACATTTCTTTTCTCTTAAGCATTTTGTGCATATGTGTGCTTTGTTTTCATTTTGAGTTATTTATTTTAGGGGAGTACAGAGCAAGTTGGATCATTATGAATGTTGAACATTTTAGTATATGGTGGGCGTTCTGTTGTATATGCCAAAGTAAGTGCTCGTTTATTTGAACATCCACATTCATGCACATACTCATCTATATGTTCTCAACTATGTGCTCAGGGACATATCAGTGATTAAGACACTTGTATGTATAAAAGTATTTGATATGTATTAACATGTCAAATTAGCATATCAACAATAACATAGTTTGTACCATGGAAAGTAATAGAGAAAAGTAAATAGATTCCCAATGAAGAAAAACCAGCTAAAATATATATTTATTCCACATAAGAACAATACAGTAAGAATCACAATTTTAAAATGCTTCCATTTAGTTTTAAGAAGTATCCATTAACATGGCTGATGTGGCTCAGTGGTTCAGTGTTGACCTATGAACCAGGAGGTCATGGTTTGATTCCTAGCCAGAGCACGCGCCCAGGGTGTGGGCTCTTTCCCCAGTTTGTTGGGGTATGCAGATGACAGCCAATCAATTATTCTCTCTCATCATTGATGTTTCTCTCTCTCTCTCTCTCTCTCTCTCTCTCTCCCCTTCCTCTTTGAAATCAATAAAAATATATATTTAAAAAGAAATATTCATTAAATGATATGCATGTTATTAAATATTAGAATTCATATTGTTCATTTATTCTATATTACTTGAGATTTTTTTATGTTTGTTTATGCTTTCAAATTTCTCACACTGCCAACATTTAAAATTCCATGTTTGCTTTTTTTTCGAAGTTGAAGATGAAATCTCTCTCCTCTGAATCCATTGGATAACCAGAAGAAATCTGTATCTCACCAATTTTAAGCTTTTATAGTCACTGATTTGGATAGCTGACATAATAAGAAAATATGTAAAAAAGTATCATTTTACAAGGAGATGCATCACTTCTTGTTCCTTCAAAATGGATATTTAAAGGTGAGAATTATAACTTTAATCATGGAGTTTAGAGAACAAATACCAAATTCTTTTGTTGAAGAGCACAAGCAAGGTGAAATATAAATTTCCATTATTTCCGTACTTCTAGAACCTTGTCAAGCTGGTGAAGGAGAATGAATAAATATCAATCAAATTCATCTATAACAGGATCAATTATGTAACAGTGTATTAGCCACTCCAATTTCAACAACTTTTCCTGGTGGCCATCATTTATATCATAAGGCCAAAATGATTGGCCTTATATGTCAATCCCTGGGTTACTTTTAGGATGTTGGAATCCTCTCTATATAGGAAGACATTAATATTAAACATCAAAGTAACTTTTTGATACCCCTCCTTTCCATGACCACTAATAGACTCCAGCCAGGAATTAGGTTCTAATGTCTAAAGTTGGAAACTGTAATAGGCTATTCTACTTGAAAAATATGAAGCAAAGTGATTAGTCTAAGACTCTGACTTTGGAGCTCTATGAAACTCTGAAAATCCAACTCTGGGAAGCCAATTGTAAATACCAATTATTATTTAAGTACAGACTGAAACTCAGGCAGGCTGGAGAATAGCTTACATACAATGAGAATAGAACCCTGGGTGATTGAATCTAATGACATAGGTGTGCCTGGAATTATTTTTGCTATTGACTTGTCCTGTAATTAGTAATTGATGTGCATACCAGTCTAAGTTAGACATATATGGTCAGAGAAATGGGTTTGCAAAGTGTTTCCAAGTTCTCATCAAGGTTGCTTGTCATTCCTCATACCTTACTATCAGGAATGCAAAGAACAAAGGGAGGGCCTCGATCATCTCTAATTACGTTTTCCTCCTCTCATCAACTCTGAGGATAGAGAATAGAAAAATAAGGGTCAGGAAGAAGGAAATCAGCTATGGATATTGTGTGGCATTAGCACCAGAAGTGGGCACCTGTGGAGGATTCTGAAGCAGCAGACTTCAGGAGTTGTCCTCAGGACATTCCTAAAGTAATTTTTCTACTGGAATGATGGCCCACCAGTTTAGACCCAGCCAACAGATATGTTTTGTGTGTGGGGCAACACAAATGAGAACCTTGGCCTGTAGTCTGAGGTGTCTGAAATTACACAGAGGGTAGTGTTCTGTCCTTTAAATATGCCCCTGGGGTAACATTGCTTTCTTTAGTCTCTGTCATTATTTTAAGTGATTATATGACCTTCAGTGAGGCTGTTATTGACTTCAGTGTTGCTAAGGTCTTGTCTTCCTAGTGTCACTCCAGGGCTGACCAAGTGAGCATGGTCATCAGTCAACTCAACCACTACCACAAAAGGTGAAAGCATAACTAATGAAATCAACTCAGTTAATGTGGTGGATAAGATTATCTCAATTTTTTAAAATGTCTTTTCAACTGACTGCTGCAATGAACACAAAGGCAATCAACTTGACTAATTAGTTTTCTTGTCATGTAAAAGCTGGTCTTCTTTGAAAACATTAACATTCTCATTTCTCATGTAGCTGCTTCCCAACTGCCTATTAATTTCTTTAGTGAGTGTGTGTGTGTAGGGAGGGGTCTATGCCTTATATTTTTGTATCACCTTTGGCACCAAGCACATAAACTCAAAAATATGTTGTTTGACTTCATGACGCGGAACATTAGTGGTGTCCCCATTGGAATGACCCTCTTGTCCCATCCCTGCCACTTTGCTGACCATATTGGAAAGGTTGGAAATATTTCGAGTTTGTTTTGCTATCTTTCTCTGTTTCTTGTTTTTGTTTGTGCTCCCATTGTCCCTTTCTGGCCTCCGTTTGGGGGTCGACATCTATTCAGCAGGGCCCATACATTTCTGCATAATGCCTTCTAATCCATTATTAACCCAATGTTTTTCTTTGCTATGAAAATCTCACTTTAACTTAATGTGTCTTCACAAAATGTCTCTAATAATGGCTCTTGCCCAGGAGTTTCGATAATTTTAACAATTTATTTATTTATTTATTTTAATATATTTTATTGATATTTTACACAGAGGAAGAGAGAGGGATAGAGAGTTAGAAACATCAATGAGAGAGAGTCATCGACCAGCTGCCTCCTGCACCCCCCCCCACTGGGGGGATGTACCCGCAACCAAGGTACATGCCCTTGACCGGAATCGAACCCAGGACCCTTCAGTCCGCAGGCCAACGCTCTATCCACTGAGCCAAACCGGTTTTGGCAATTTTAACAATTTATTGTACCTTTTCATTTTTTTAGTTCAAAAACATGCTTTAAGAAACACTTCCATAATGAAATTAATCTCTGTACTGCAGAAATTAATTCACCAACCTTGATGCCTGGTAATCAAATAGATTATGTATACATGGTCTTTGGCCCCAGTTTACAATTTTATCTCAGTTTAACTGTTTTTTAAAAATATATATATATTTTATTGATTTTTTTTTTACAGAGAGGAAGAGAGAGGGATAGAGAGTTAGAAACATTGATGAGAGAGAATCATTGATCAGCTGCCTCTTGCACACCCCCTACTGGAGATGTGCCTGCCCAAGGTACATGCCCTTGACAGGAATCGAACTCAGGACCTTTCAGTCCGCAGGCTGACGCTCTATCCATTGAGCCAAACCAGTTTTGGCTCAGCTTAACTGTTAATATCTCCTCTTTCAGTATTAAAAACATCCCATTTTGGCAGAAACCTGTTTGGCTCAGTGTATAGAGCATCCCCCTTCAGACTGAAAGGCCCCAGTTTCGATTCATGTAAAGGGCATGTACCTTGGTTGCGGGCACATTCCCAGTAGGGGGTGTGCAAGATGCAGCTGATCAATGTCTCTCTCTCTCTCATCAATGTTTCTAACTCTCTATCCCTCTACCTTCCTCTCTGTAAATAATCAATAAAATAAAAAAGTCCCATTTTGAATGGTATAGTATATGGTCACATCACATAGAGTCTACACATTTACAAGGGAAATTTTCTCTCTCTCTCTCTCTCTCTCTCTCTCTCTCTCTCTCTCACACACACAAAAAAAAAAAACTGCATAATTTTAAGGTCTCATTTATTTTAAGTTTATTAGATTTCTCAAGTACATTAGTTGTTCACTGCCAGTGTTGGTCTGAATGCTGTGGAAACATTCCTCATTATAATTTTAATAAGTTATTGAACAACTGACTTCTAATAAAATGGAAATTACTATTTTTAATCAATACCTTCATGTAAGCATTTACTATAATATTAACCTATTGTCCTGCCATGATAGCTCTGGATAGCTCTAGTTGAGCATAGAACTATGAATCAGAAAGTCAGGGTTCAGTTCATAGAGCACATCCCAGGTTGTGGGCTTGATCCCCAGTGTGGGGCATGCAGGAGGCAGCCAATCAATTATTCTCTCTTATCATTGATGTTTCTGTCTCTCTCTCTCTCTCTCTCCTCCTCCTCCTCCTTCTTCTTCTTCTCTTCCTCCTCTCTGAAATTAATAACAATATATTAAAAATAGTACTATTAAATTGGCAGCTAATAAGGAAAAAGTCGTTGCAACTTATTAAAGGGATCAGTATAATTCTGTAAAGCATCTTTGGTGTGAAGTTATTTGTATGTTACTTTATTACCAGGTTTTCTCAGGCTGCAATTACTCGCTTCCTAGACATTTTAACGCTGTTTTCTCACCTATCAATCACTACATTTATTATGTCACATTTTACTTTTTATTGTTTTATTTATATACTAGAGGTCTGATGCCTACAGTTCGTGCAACAGTAGGCCTTCTTTCCTCTGGCTGCCAGCACCGGCTTCCCTCCGGCACCTGTGACCCGGGCTTCCCTCTGGCTTCCCTCTGGCACCATGACCCAGGCTTCCCTTACACAGGGGGGTTCCACCCACCAGCTGCCGTCCTCCAGGTGGTGGCCTGGACCTCCCACTTTGGGGTGATCCTAGAACATCCCAATTGACCATCACCGGCTGGTGGCATGGGCCTCCCTCTGCAGGGCAATCCTAGGGTGATGGCCGGGCCCCAACCAATCGCATTGCACCCTCCTTGGTTGGCCTGGCAGCAGTGGGTGTCATAGCCTGGTCCCAGATGGTCATCCTGATGGTGGTTCCGCTATTCAGCCATGCTTATTACCCTTTTATTATATGGGATCTTAGAAAGTGCCTCTCTTTCATTTCTTTGTCATCTGTGGTACATAAAATTCTAATAGAGATATATTTTGTTAAGTCAGTTTCTTTTTTTTTCATTTCAATCAACTTTAAATTAAAATTCACATAGTTATGTGCAGATAAGGCTTTATATTGAAAACATAAAAACCCCAAACCTCTCAAGTCATTTGGGCTGAATTCCATTGTTGAAATTTTTGAGATGCCTGGCACAGAATTATATACTTACACTTAATTTAATCATCACTAACTTTTAGCTGGCTGATGTAAACATAATCCCTATTTTTTAAGCTATTTTATTTAATTGTCCCTGTTCTTTCTCTCCCTTTGGCAGAGGAAGCCATGGGCCCATTAAGCCAGAAAGTTATTGAAAATTACATAGCATCTCCTTCCCCAAAAAGGAAGGGATTCCTACAAAGGGTAGACATTTGCTTCATGCCATGTGGCAATTAATTGTTCCAGCTTCATGGCAGAGACCTTCACAGGCCCACTGCTTCCAGCAAGTATCGATATGTTTGGAAAATTTATAAAATCTGGGTAAATTGCCACAAAGCCAAATGGCTAAATCAGTGACTTCATCTCCTTCTCTTCCTCCTCTTATTTCTCCTTAAGAAAATAACTCATACTGAAAAATCTAGAATTTTTTTAAAGCTGCATAAGATATGTCAAAGTTAAGGGATCCTCCTCTGCATTCCCATATAACTCTCTATGGTCACTAAAATATCAGA
Source organism: Vespertilio murinus (assembly GCA_963924515.1). Classification (NCBI taxonomy): domain Eukaryota; kingdom Metazoa; phylum Chordata; class Mammalia; order Chiroptera; family Vespertilionidae; genus Vespertilio; species Vespertilio murinus. Next base: position 30,773,711 of record OZ004707.1, read on the forward strand.
GTAACTTTAAATCTCTTTAATGAATTGTTAAGTTCACATGAATAACATGTGAATAACAATTTTACTATGCGCTTTCTCCCCCCACCCTCCCCCACCCCATTTCTTCCTTCCTTTCTTCCTCTGGACTTTGCTATACTCAGCTGCACACTGGCATTCTTTAAGTTCCTAAAATGAGCCATTATTTGTCCCCCTAAGTACTGCCTTTAACCTCCCCTCCTCCTCCCCAGACTATAACTCCTCCATGGATTGTTTGCCCTCTCTGGCTAGAATCCTTCTTGCCACCTTGGTATAATAGGATGTTAAGATGGAACTGTTTCACTTTTAATTCTTCCAAGGCCCAAGATTATAGATGCTACCTTTTAAACTGAGACTGTAGACCACACACACCTATAGACATAGAAACCCGTGTCTCCTTTACCCTTGGAAAATCTGACCAGTGAGAGCCTGTCCAGCCACGTCTAAAAACAGTGAAGAAAAATTGATTCGTGATGGGACTGTCTCTGTCTGATATCTGTCCTGTAGCATATCAGAATATGACAGAAAAAGGGATTCATGAGTGTTCAGCATGGGTTTGTACAGGAGACAGCAACCAAGAGATGGTTTTCAATCCTGTGGAGCAGCAGAAGAGACAAAGGGTGTAGTGCAAAGAAGCTGAGGGTGCTGCCAGGTGGGCAGGCAAGGGGACCCTGCATTTCTTGCTGCACAGTTCTCAGGACGTCTTCTCTTGTGAATTGGGATGATCTTGCTATGCTGGCACCATGGATTCCCTGGTTCTAGCAATTTACAGACTCATGCTGGACCTCTTTCTTTCCTCCACAGCATGCTGCATGTGCTATGACAGAGGGGTAGAAAAGTAGGCCCCATTCTCTCGTCATCTGTTCTACTTGATGAAGAACACTGAATTTAAAAGCTCTTCATTGTAAAACCTGCATTTTCTCTACTCAGGGTGAGAGTTTCTCCCTAAGGTTGAAAACTACACCTGATTTGTTTGCATGACACCAAGGTCTTATTTATTTCTAGAGTCCGGGTGCATGAATTCCTGCATGGGTGGAGTTCCTAAGCCTGGCCAGAGAGATCAGAGCCAATCGGGGATAGGCCTATCAGGGCTGGCAGATCAGAGTCTGGCCAATTGGAGCCTGCCATCCTGGTGGGAGAAATGAAGGGAGGGACCAAAGGAGGTTGGCCATAGGCCCTGAAGAGGGAGCCAGCCCTTGGCCCCCCTTGGGAAAGGGGCTGCATCCACCATCATCCACCCCTGGTTCCCTGTCTCAGCCTGGGGTCCTAAGGTCCTGGTGGAGTCAGGAGAGGAGGCAATGGTTGCCCGGCCAGGAGCAGAAGGAACAGATGTTGAATGCCTGCACTACTGTGGGCTTCCCACCACCACACAGTTCCCAGCCTCCCACCCTCCTCCTTCCCTTGCCATGCACCACTCCCACCACAGTGGGCAGGTGGCCCTCTGGGAAGGGCAAGGAGGAGAGTGAGACAAATCCTTGTGTGGTGGACTTTCTTTTCTTTTCTTTTTTAAAAAATAATTTTTTATTGCTCAGATTATTACAATTGTTTCTCCCCCAACCACCCATAACTCCCTTCCACCCGATTCCCTCCCTACCCTCTGCCCTTACCGCCCCCCCTCCAGCCATTGTCCTCATCCATAGGTGTATGATTATGGCCATACCACCCTGAACACACTGGATCTTGTCCGATCTCGGAAGCTAAGCAGGGTCGGGCCTGGTTAGTACTTGGATGGGAGGGCTGACTTTCAATAGATTGCAGCGAGGGAGCTGCTCTGCTACATAGGAAACCTTAGCCCAGAAGCAGGTTGTCTGTGAGTCCTTTAGCACCAGGGGCCCATGAGGGCCAGCTGGCTGTGGGGAGGGACTGCGAGTGGTTGGCCGGCCACGGGAGGTTGGCTATGGGCGTGCACTGACCACCAGGGGACCGCTCCTGCATTGAGCGTCTGCTCCCTGTTCGCCAGTGCGCATCATGGTGACTGGTTGATTGGTCGTTCCAGTCGTTCAGTCCTAATGGTCACTTAGGCTTTTATATACATAGATGAGATGATTACGTTCTCATTCTTTCCAATTTTTTAAATACTTGAACACAGGTAGTGTTAGGGCAGACATCTGTATAAGAATAGAGCACAGATTTATGCATGGGCATAGCAACTTACTTAGTCCCCTGTAGTTTCGCAGATTTCCAAGTATTTGAGAATAGAGACTTTAGTACAGAGGTTTTGAAAAATGGAGGTCACATATGCTTTTCTATCTTGGTACAGTAGTCTGGTCAATAGACATAAAGTATTCCGGGTAATAAAATATGACTTTTTTTTCTGTGACATGAGATCAGAGTTGAAAAAAAGCTATTTCTGTCAAATTCAAATGGTGAATATTATAAATGATTAAGCACTATGAGAGAAATTTGGGAACATTATATTATACCTCTGATTATTTAATTACTAGACCAAAGATCATCACTCTTGTTTCTAAGAGCCAGTGGCCAGAGGGAAAGGGGTAGGTGAGGACAGAGGCTGATGCTGCTGATATGCTTCAGACATTAGCAGAAGGAAGGAGACAGAAAGAGGAAGTCCGCAAGGAAAGATACACAATGGATGTGCAATACATGCTTTCTAAATGTGGGCCAATGAAGAGAGCAAGAAAAAAAGACAAAAGAGAGGCTAGCTTTGATGAGAAGACCCATGACAACACTCTACCATGAGTTAGGCACGCCAAGACTTATGCATTAGTCAGGCTGAAGAATGACTTAGCTTTTTTGAAAAGTGCAAATACCTGTGAATTTCAGCCAATTTTATGCATAATGTGGGCTGCTGCTCAACCAATTGTCAACTTCACAGGCTTGAAAATGTGGCACCATTTGTCTGCACACATTCTGAATCTACAGTTCAGCTGACAGTTTTGGGGAAAGCTTAACCTCTCACGACACAAATTACAGAAACCTCACCTCAGATCAGGATTTATCTTTGAACTTATATCACATTCAGGAGGATTCAGTTTTCCTGACGCTGAGGAGATCTTGTGTGAGATCCCAGAAATTCTCCTTTTAATCTAGCAGTGTGCTTTCAATTGAACAAGACAGCAGTAGACAGGCAAGCAGTGAACCCCAATCAGTGGGGCTGACACTAGCCTATTACAGGTGTGAAGATAAGTCATGTCTTGTTCTGGAGACTTCAGCTTTGTGAAGCAGTGAAAGGACCTGCTGCCCAGTGTTGCCTGATGGGGGTGGGACCGGGAACAGAAACTCTCTGTCAAACATTATCCTACCTGTGGTCACCCAACTAGATAAATCAATTCAGACAACCAGTAATACAGATTTCTGAAATGCCTCTGATTTTTCAAAAGTTCACATTTGGATCACTTGCAGAAAATAACTTAATTTCTGTCAGATTTGTCCAAATCTGTAAGCCATTTTAAATGCCTGAAATGCCCTTTATCAACTGTTTTTTCTTCTCTCTCCCAGGATGTGTCTATCATTGTACTACTTATTTGAAGTAGCTAAGGATGCTGACACTAAAGGTGTGTGTGTGTGTGTGTGTGTGTGTGTGTGTGTGTGTCTTTGCGGGGGTACTGGGAGGTGGAAGGAATGTAATCTAATACATTAAGTGAAGTCTTTCTAGACTGAGAAAATGTGTCCGTCTAATCCGTGATACAGTTCACTACATGAAAACGTTGTGTGCAGCTCTCTTCTGCTCATGTCACTTTTACTTAAAAGATAACTTTGCCTTTATCACTTCCCTGGAATACCTATCATTTTATATTATCTTCCTTTGACCTCTAAGCTCTTTGTATAAAAACTCGAGTGATACCTGAGGTACAGGTGAGAACAGGTGGAATAGCTCAGATAGCTTTAGGGATTTTCCAGGGAAAAATCTGTGGCCCTATTTACAATAGAGTCATCATGATTTCATTAGAATATTAAAATTGTGAGGCCATCAGGTCATTTCCCTCATTTTCTAGAATTCATAATTGTAAAGAATCATACAAATAAATATTGTGAAATAAGGACCGAAGCTCTTATCTCAAAATCGAGAGTTATTTGGATTTAGGAATCCGGGAAAATATTTCTAAAGCAAGATTTCTAAATCCAGTGTGGCATTATAGAGAATGATTAGTTGGAAGAGTGTTTGTGTCTTCCCCAAAATTCGAGTGTTGAAAACCTAACCCCCAATATGAGGGCATCAGAAGAGTGGAGCCCTAGTGATGGGATTGGTGGCCTTATAAGAGGAACCTCATGAAATCACCTGCCCCCTTTGGCCCTGGGAGCTTAAAGTCAGAAGTCAGCCTTCTGCATCCAGGAAGAGGGCCTTCCCCTCATCACAAGCAGATTATGCTGGCACCTCATCTTGAACTTGCATCCTCCAGAACTGTGAAAAATAGGTTTCTGTTATTTATAAGCCACCCAGTCTATGATACATTGGTACAGAAACCCAAATGGACCAAGACAAAGAAGCAATATGGAGAGCTTTGCAAGTAGTGGGAACAGTTGTATAAAAGCCTACTTAGTCGAAAGAGTGCACACACTGCTTACAAATTAAGAAGAAATATCCTTCACACAAAATTTTTCACACTTAGAACAGAAGTGGTTGAACATTATTCAAGGTATATCAATTTGACTTAGAGAGAGCCAACCCAAGAGGATTTTGTCTATAAACATTGCCTTCACATGCTTTCTTTTGGTAAGTAATCTAAAAATTACATGTACATAATTTTTTTTAAGAAAGGGTATTTTGAATGAATATTTCTGTCTTTGAATTGTAATTTATTATTGAGCCTCCATGCCAAGCTTAATAAGCCAATTCTCACTGAGAAGATTAAACACAAAGAAACCATATTCTCATGTTCAGTAGTGTTTATAAAAAATGTGATTTTTATGGCATTTAAAGGTGAAAGTTTTTCTCTCTGTTTTAATGCTAAAATTGGAAAGTGTCTGGTTTTTTTAATTTAAGGCATTCTCATCCACTTTAGGGCTCCATATTGGAACACGTTGTTTTAATTTTATAATTATGACCTAATGGACTATTCATATTCTAATAGGTACTATTTCTTTCTAATTCTGTATCTGGATTGAATTCAGAAAGGCCCTTTCTGTTCAACTTAAATATCATTAATGAGTGAGAACAAAATGTTAAAATATACTATGAAATAGCACTTTCTATAAATGGAAGTGGAATATGGAAATAAGGGATTTGTTCCTTTAACACTATGTGCTAAGGATTGGCATATACAGTTTGAAAACTATTAAATAAAACAAAATCTTGTCCTCCAAAGTAGCAATGTAAACCTGTTACTTTAAGATACTCTCAGAGTAATTAATTTCCAAGAAATTAAGAACCTTAGCTTTACTTCTCCTCACCATAGACATGCTTTTGAGTTTAATAAAGGGATTTCTTAGCAAAGGAAAAAAACAACAACAACACAAAGGAGATGGAAATTTTTTCCAACTGAACTCGAAAAAAAATAAGGCTTTTTTGTTAATTTTAGGAAATAATAAAAATGGGAATAATAGGTAACATTCAATTATCCCTTAATATGTGCCAGGACTATGTGAACCTCTTTGCTGCCATTAGGTAATTTAATATTTATAACTACAGTAGAAGCCCAGCATCTGGAATCACACAGCCCCGCCCACCCACGCATGCCCCTCCCACCTGCTGGCCATCAGCCTTGCTGAGATTAGAGCCTGTGAGCTGAGCTGCATGAGCCCTGAGCCCCCCCCTGTCTCTGCAATTGGCTCATGGGCTGGTAGGGAGGGACCAAGAGGTGCTCCATGGACCCCAGGTGACCTGGCTGCTTCCCTTTGTCCACCACCACCACCCACCGGGTTCCCCATGGTTCCCAGTCCAGTCACTGGGCATTAAGGCATTACAGCACATTCCTTTGATAATATAGATAAAAGTAGGTATGGGTATTTTCATCCGCTTTTTACAGATGGAGAAACAGACTTACAGGGACTGATTTGCATGTCTGAAGTCCCACAGCAGAGGTAGAAGAAGTCTGACTCCCAATTCTAAACACTCTCATTTCTAAAGGCATAATCATTAAGAAGTAAACTACTTGTCACATCAGGTCTCAGAAAGCAAAATTAACCTATTTTCCATATGGAATCTTTATCAATTATATGTCTTGTTTTTTTTATTTTTAATCATATAGATGGCGTTGGGTCTTACTTAACCTTTTCTCTCATCAGCCTGATTCAGCTTGTTTTACATTTAATATAATTACCTTCAGAGGGAGAGAAGTTAATTGGAAAAAATCGATAGAGGATGCTCATAAACAAAGATTCATATGTTATCTGTGCAATTAAAAGTACATGCCTTGCTCGGTTTCACTTGTTTAGATTATAATTGATTCACTTAAAATTTGGGAGAAATGTTATTTTACTTTAGTCACTATAAAAATATAAATTATAGGGGAAAGTAACAAATTGTTCCCACTTCAAATAAAAATTCACAAGAATGACGTGATATAATAATTATTAATAGCTCCGGTACTAAAATTTTCAGACTTCTAAAAAGTAAAGTGAGAAGGCAAATCCAGTCTTCTGTAGAGGCACATGGACATGTGAGGAATAAATGTGCTGCCTTAACAAAGTGCTTCAGTTTTTAAGTTGCATTCACGGGGCATTGATGAGGCAAATAATACCTACTTATACTAAGAGAGTGCATTAAAAATGAACCAAGAATCTACCCGCTGTGGCTCAGTGGTTGAGTGTCAACCTATGAAGCAGGAGGTCACAGTAAAATATCCCCAAATATTTTAGCACCCCAAATATTTTTAAGCATATCAAGGGGATAAACATCAGTTATTACCCACAGAGAAAAAAGGTAATTTTTTAAACATGTAGAGCTTCAATGTTGATTGTTTTAGGAGAATTTTTTTTAAAAAAAACCTAAAATGTAAATTAATTTTACATGTTAAAAGCAAAGAGACTGATGTTTATGGACATTGGATTAGTATGTTAAATTATAATCATTTTAGTAGAACACCAGCAGATGGACTGTTTGTTTGCAAATGAGGTGAAATCTTATAATAGTTAAATATTAATAGGTTAAATTTGACTAGCTCAATTGTAGGTGAATAAAAGCAAAGACCATTTTCAGAAGAAAAGGGTCACAAAATTATTTTGCAATTTTAATACTAAAGTTGTGTGTTAAATAGCAGGAATCATATAATACCCCAAGGAAGAGTGGCTTATTTCTGAGGTAGATTTATTTGCATCAACCTAAGAAGCAGGAGGTCATGGTTTTTATTCTTGATCAGGGCACATGCCCAGGTTGCAGGCTTGATCCCTCGTGTGGGGCATGCAGGTGGCAGCTGATCAATTATTCTCTCATCATTGACATTTCTCTCTCTCCCTTCCTCTGTGAAATCTATCTATCTATCTATCTATCTATCTATCTATCTATCTATCTATATTTTTTACACACACACATATATCCTTAGTGTAATGAGTTCATGAAATTTTCAAAATGTACCCAACTAATAAGTTGTAGTATGTAAACATTTAATATATGTGCTAAAAACTTAGATTTTTATATATCAATCTTAGTGTTACATTTCTCCTCTCCCTGGTGGCTGCAGCTAGGAGCTTTGGGGCTGTGATCTCTGGGCATCTTGTAATCACTTCACACTGTCCCAGCTCTCTGCTGTCTGTTTCACACTTATGTTTATGCGCTAAAGCAGAGATAACAGAAGCCACCTAGCCAAAAGCTGATGCATCATGGAAGAGCAGAAGAGTTCAGGGGGGAAAATATTGAACTCAATATCAGATGACACTCTTCTTAGTGCCCACTGTCAAATTGAGGGATATTCTGCAAGCAACTGACCATTACTTCCCCAAAGTGTCAAGGAAATGAAGACAAGGAAAGAGGGAAATGGTCACAGATTGGAGGACCCTAAGGAAGCAGGACAACTAAGGCAATGTGGAATCTTGAATTCATTCCTGACATAAAATAACACATTTGAGGGGGGAAAGGATTGTTCTTTAGTTAATAGCTAGCATTATATTGACATCAATTTCTTAGTTCTGATCATTACACTACCTATACTAATAAAAGGGCAATATGCTAATTAGACTGGAAGTCCCTTCAGACAAAACCATGGTGGCCTAGGATGAGGCAGAGGTGGTTAGGTGCAACCAGGCTGGCAAGGGAGGAAGGTTAGGGGCAACAAGGCTGGCAGGCAGAGGCACTTAGGGGTGATTAGGCAGGCAGGCTAGCAGTTAGGAGCCAACAGTCCCATATTGTGAGAGGGATGTCTGACTGCCGGTTTAGGCCTGATCCTGGCAGTTGGACATCTCCTGTGGGGCCCCAGATTGTAGAGGGTGCAATCTTGGCTGAGCCCCCCCTCCACCAGCCCCCGTGCATGAATTTTGTGCACCAGGCCTCTAGTGATTACATAATATATTAACTAACTTTAAGAGAGCCTAGGTGAAGGATATATAGGAATTCCGTGTACTATTTATTTGAAACTGTTCTGTAAGTCTAAAATTATTTCAAAATAAAAAGTGGAAAAAAATTAAGAAGTAAAACACATGAAATAAGATAGGGTTGTATGATTCCAGAATATTAATAAGTGTTATAGACTTAATGCGTATCCACGAAATTCATCTGTTGAAATTTAACCTCCAAGTAGATGCTTTTTGGAAGTAGAACCTTTGGATGTGGGTAGAACATGAGGACGGGGCCCTAGTGAATGGGATTAATCCTATATAATAAAAGGCTAATGTGCAAATTGATTGAACAGCTGAATGGCAGACCAGTAGCTATGGCACACACTAATAATGCTCAATGCAGAAGCTTCCCTCTGGTGGTCAGTGCACTCCCTCAGGGAGAATACCACTCAGCCAGAAGCCCTGAGCCAGGCTCCTGGCTGGCAAGCTCAGTGGTGGTGGCGCTAAGGAAGTCCGACTGCCAGCTTAGGCCTGCTCCCTGCTGGATAGCCCCCGAGGGCTCCTGGACTATGAGAGGGCACAGGCTGAATTTCTTGCACTGAGCCTCTAGTATAGCCATGGGAAAACTACGGCCCGGGAGCTGAATCCGGCCCGTTTGGCTGTTCTATCAGGCCTAATAGGGGGCTGGAAGAGAGGAGGGTTCTCTTGCTCTCCCCTCCGCTCCTTCACCAGCAGCCCAAGATGAGAGTGCCAGCATGGTCAGGTCGCTTTTGTTCCAGCCCTCCAGTCCAGTTTAAGAACCCATTGTGGCCCTCAAGTCAAAAAGTTTGCCCACCCCTGCTCTAGTACTTACATAAAAGAGATCACAACAAGCTTTCTGATCCATTCTGGTCTGTGAGAACACAGCGAAAGACTATAAATCAGCAAGGGGTAGGGGCACCAGATTTGCCTGTACCTTGATTTCGGACTTCCCAACCCCCAGAACTTTAAGAAATCAACTTCTGTTGTTTATAAGTTATCTAGTTTAGGCTATTCTGATAAAGCAACCCAAATGGATGAGGAGAAAAAGAAAATCTGGCCAATTACCTCTTAGTACTGTGTTGTTTATACAACTATTCAAACATAACTTTCACCTTTAAGCCATAATTTATTTACCACCATACATTATCATGCATATACTATGTATATATCACAATAAACATATCACATATCATGTATATAACATGATCGTCATTGTAAAATGGTTTCACACGTATGCACTTTAAGTGTTATAAATTTGAAAATCTTTTTTAGTAAATAGCACATTTCAAGTCCATAAACCTTTTCCTTTCCCTGGGAACATGTAACCATAAAATCTTATAGAGTCAACCAAGTAAAACAATAATTCTGAGTTTATCTAGCATGTCTAATGGAAAGCTCATATTATATCATTAGCTAATGGTTTTAAGAATGCAAGATTATAAATCATTAATTGTATATTATAGGATATGACGATATTTATACGGCTAAGTGAATGTTTTAGTGGTGTGAAGTAAAATTGGATATAATTGTTTCTTAACACAAATTCACTATTTTTTTAGCCAAGAAAATTCTCACAAACACAATTAACTTACAGTTTTATTCGTTAATTTTTTCACATTATTGTAAAATTTCAATTGTGTAACTCATTTGAGTGAGTTCCATTTCTTTTAACCTCTAGTGATTCAGATAGACTCTGAGTTAAGATTAGCTACTTGTATGATCATTCCATTTATTTTTCTGTTACAGATAGCAATTGGACAAATAGCAAATGTTTCTCTTGGGGTTAGAGGGAGGAGACTCAGAGGCCTCCACACATGCCTAAAGACACTTTATTGTAACCTTATTTTTATTCATTTATACAAAGCTATTTGTGTCACTCCTACTTTATCCCAAGCACTGTTCTAGACTCTGAGAATATAGTTGTAGCACAGATAAAGTTCCTGCCCTTGTAGATCTAATATTCCAATAAGAAAGCTAGAAATTAATAATTAAATAAATATCCAATGCAATTTCAAAAAGTAATAAGAAGTATGAAATAAATAAAGTAGGGTGAAAGTTAATTGAGGAGAGGGGCAGGCCATTTTAAGTACAATTGTCCAAGAAGGCCTTTTAAAGAAATGCCATTACATAAAGATGAAAATGTAGCCCAGCCAGTGTTGCTCAGTGGTTGGACATGGACCTATGAACCAGGATGTCATGGTTCAATTCCAGGTCAGGACACATGCCTGAGTTGCAGTCTCAGTCCCCAATAGAGGTTGTGAAGGAGGCAGCTGATCTATGATTCTCTCTCATTAATGTTTTTATCTCTCTGCCCCTATCCTTCTCCCTCTCTAAAACCAGTTAAAATATTTTTTAAAAGATGAAAATGTAAAAAATAATTTTAGATGGTAAGAAAGACAAGTGCAATGATCTTGAGAAAGGAGGAAATGAGTGGGTGTAATTTAGAACCACCAGAAAGGCCACTGTGGCTACAGGGGAATGAACATGGCAGAAATAAATTGGAAAAGGCTTTGAAGAATCAGGAAAGGTCTAGACTAGTAGTTGTCAAACTCATTAGTCAACAGGGCCAAATATCAACAGTACAATGATTAAAATTTCTCTTGAGAGTCAATTTTTTAAAACTTAAACTTCTTCTAACATCACTTCTTCAAAATAGTGGTATTTTGTGGAAGAGCCACACTCAGTGGGCCAAAGAGCTGCATGTGGCTTGTGAGCCACAGTTTGCCAACGACGAGTCTAGACTACCAGAGCCTAGTAGTCATTGTGAGGAGGTTGCATTTCACTCTGAATGCAGTGAAAGCCACTGGAGGGTATTGGAATGAAGTTTAACATGATCTGATTAATTGGGGCAGGTAATTCAGGCTACTTTGAGAAGAAAATATTCCGAATAGAGTAGACACAGGGGATTTGGTGAGGAGACTATTACAAAAGCTCAGTAAGAGATGATGATCGTTAGAGCAGGACCTTTGTGAGGAGCCAAAACCATTTAAATAGATTAGGAGAGAGATAGAAGAAAACAAAGAAAGCCCAGATGACTCCTATGTTTTGGTTTTGTATTTGTTTGTTTGTTTTATTTTTTTTTGTGCGTGTGTGTGTGTGTGTGTGTGTGTGTGTGTGAATTGTTTTTTTGTTTTTTTGCCTACACAATAGAGTTAGTGACAGTTGCTGTTTTCTGAGAGGGAAGATATTAGAGGAGGAACAACAGCCATCAGTGGGGAGTGGAGGTGGAGTTGGGAGTGCAGTTCCAACAGCAAGAAGCAATGGAGATTGGGGAGGAGTTCAAGGATGGGGATCTAAAGGGTACTACTTGTTCACCAGGATCAATATCATTCTGGATATTGATCCAGAACGGAGCACAGGCACCAAAAAGAACAGAAGATCTAGGATGAGAACAGTGACCTTGCTCCTATGCCTGCTAGATCAGGAATTAGCAGGAATGTGCCTGGGAAATAGCCTATGATGAGCCCTTCCTCTTAGATAACCCATCAATGATTCATGGGTCCTAGTATCTATCATGCCAGCTTGTCTGCTTAGAACTTAGTCTTGGAGAGGCAGAAAGGACTGAGATTCCCTTTTTTCTCTCTCCATCTTTTTTTTCTTTTTGCAGATTTCACTCTTCTCTTTAATAAAAACCTTAAAAAAAAACAGTATATAGGAAATGAAAGCAAACCAGTATTACTAAAACATAGCCACTTTTTAATCTCCATCTTTTGACAAAATCCTTTCTCTTTTATTCAGAAATGGAATATTCTCTGTTTTCTTTGTCTGTTTTTAGAAAACACCCCACAACAAAATAACAACCTATGTCTTCTGTGCTGAAAGAGGAGTGAGGGAAATTTCAAGGGAGCAGGAGATCAGAATGGCACATCTAGTTGAAATCTCAGAACTGCCTTAAATTAATACTTGTATGTCTCCTTGCCACACAAATATGCATCCAAGTTTTGCATATATTTTTTTTTTTGGTTAATATCATGAAGTACTCCATCCTCATGTAAGATTTACCCCTTAAGATGATTTGTTTGTCTAATTTCATATTTTATTTTTGTAATCATTGTCACATAAATAAATAACTAGAGGTGTGTGTGTGTGTGTGTGTGTGTGTGTGTGTGTGTGTTTAAGAAAAATAGAACCATAAAGGAAACAGTTTTCAAGTATCAAAAATCTGGCAAAGGCTGAGAAATTTGAAAATTTTTAGGTTGCATTTATTTAAACTACAAAAGTGAAAACATTAAAAATACGAATGCTTTTTAAATTCTTATTTTAATTGGTATATTTAATTAATGACTGCAAATCATGATATAAATAAGTACTGAATGCACTGATATAACTATAAAATATTATGTTACTTTCTCAGTGTCATAAAGGAAAAAAACACAATCTGCCACTAAAAAAATTTTGGCATTCGTATAACTTTGTTATCTTGAAACTTAAAAGGTGTTCATAATGACTTTACAGGGAGTGTGGGTCTTTAGAATAGAGCATTTATTCGCATCTCTCTTGGAATTTTGGCATCTCCACCTCCTATTGATTTAAGTGACTTTTATCTTAGCCTTGAGTATAAAACTCATGTGACCTATTCAAGTGATCTTTTCTCTAGAAATAGGAGTGTATTCTATGACATGTCTGAAAGAATGTCATTTGTCTGAAGCTTAATTATTTTGAATAAAGGACTCTGGCTGAGGTACAGTTAATCAGACAAGTTTTCTTGGGTGAGGGATTGCAGAAAGGAAAGAGAGAATTCTTAGGTGGGATTACAGTGAGTCCTGAGTGAAAATGATTGATAGATGGCAAGGCTGAGCTGGTGGTGGGAACACTCCCTATGAAGGAAGGAAGTCCCCTGGTGATGCCAGTGTGGGTACCAAGCCTCACACCCTCTGTCTTACACCCTTTGCTTTTCCCCAACGTGCTTCCCAGACTTGAAATTCTCCCATGAACTCTGAAATACATTCAGAGCGGGGAAACATCATATTCGTAAATTATCATTTTGGCTTTATGGAAATATCAGAACATTTAGGCCATTTTAAGAAACGAATGGAGAGTTACTATAGCAATAACCAAATCAGGCCTAGGTTGGGGCTAGGACATTTAAAGACACTGTGATTGTTTGGGGCCATGTTCTTTGGTCATAAGAGAAGCTATAATTAATTAACAGCCTACTACAATGGTTATTTCTGGCTTATCACTGAACAGAACATAAAGTGCTTTTTTGAGCTACTTAAGGAATGGAACCTTCCAAACCTATTTAAAATAATTGGTAACATGCAAGGTGGTCTATAAAGATAAAATAATTTTGTTGGAAGAGGCCCTATAAATTACCTAGCACAATAATTACTTTTCCAAGATACAATAAGGAGTTGTGTTAGCAGAGACTTATCAACCCACATGGTGATCATTACTTTGGTGAAATGCTGCAAAGAATAAAAGCATCCTAAATTAACATGTACTTAATTTTATTTTTTATTTAATATGTTAAGCCCTGATTTTCCTGTGTTTCATGATAATCAACATACCATTTGCTTTTCTATCAGACAATTGGTATTTTTTTTAAAAGGGGGTGCGGGTAAATGCCTATATATCTTATTTTTCAACAATAATATTAAACATTTTGGAGGAAATATTCTGTTGTAATACCTAGGATTTCTTGCAAGGTTAATTGTATATATACATTTTTTTCTTAGCTTTGTTTTTCAATGAGAGCATTGTCAATAAATCAAATGAAATTCCATGTTTTTAAATACCCAGATAAATATTTTTTGCACAATGAGCCAGAATTTATGCTAATTTCTCAGAGTGTTTATGACCAGAAAGAAAAAAAAATGAAACAATCTTCAGAGAAAGTTTATTCTCAGAATAAGCATAGAAATGGATTTTCACAATGCTTAAAAGCACTTGGAGAGGTATGTCTTTGCATGTTTAATCTGACAATGTAATATCCAATCAAAATTGGCTATATTAAAATATATTTAATGTAGTTCTACATATATTTTTATGTATTATTAACTTGGGAAGGAACCATTGCAAGATAATAAACCACCATTCACTGCTCATATATAGAATATCTCAAGTATAGAAATCCAGTACTTCTTGGCATTATTCAATTTTGTAAGAGCCTCTTATTTAGTCTTGGGAGAAAATTTGTTTTTATTGTTTTTTTTCCTCCTAGCATTGTAAAGAACGAAACTGTGATAACTTTCAACTTTCAGACAACTCCTGGGCACTCAGAACTTATTGTCTGTTACATTTTACATTGCAACTCTGTTTAAACTCTGAGGTAGCCACGAAAGAGAAGCCACTTGAAAGAGTCAGGGGGTGGCTTTGAAGCAAATAAATCATATCTGATTAAAGCTAAGACAGAGAGGAGAAAGAAGAAAAGGTTGCTTGGGGAATTGGATATTGGCATAAATAGATTGTGTCCAGTAGATGCATTCAGTCCTCACTTAAATTTAGAGTCAGAAGTGATTTATTATCAAGATTATTTTGAAAATAAATTGATGCCTATCTCTCAGGTCATTTTATGCTTTGTCATACACATTTGAGAAATAACAGAATTTGGGGCAGGGCCCAGGCCTTGAGTCTGGGAAAAGAGGTTGGCTTTCTCCCAGTTTCTTCCTGTCTCCTTTCTCTTCTTTGTGAACCTTTGGAATTCCTTCTATTTCTAAAACCCACTGCTGACAACTATGTGGAGTGAAGAGGTGAACTGACTGACTCAGTTTCTCCACCGTTTCCCTTTTGAGATGCAGGCACAGGGCTGAGTGACCTTGTGACTTGGGGGAAAAGGTGGTGACTGAGCCTCTTCCAAGTGCCAGGCACAGAGCTGTCTCCATGTCATACTTGGGCCCATGAAGTCCCCATCCATCCCTGGCTCCAGGGCTCATCTAACCCTTCCATTAGGAGGAAGGACACACCTGAGGTCTGGTAACAGGTCCAGCCCGGGTCCTAAGAAGGTAGGAAGAGGATGGATACCGTGCCAGGCAGGGCTGCTTTCTTATCAGAACAGAGTAGGACAACACTGAGCTTGCTAGATGGTGAATGCGTTGCTTTCCATGGTTTCTGACTTCTTTGCTGAATAGGGGGCAACATGACCTAATAGACTGGGAGGGAGGACAGGGAGGATCAGCTGGTGTTAAGTTGATGGGGGAGTAAAGGAGACTTCACAGCTATCATTGTGCTGAACGGAGCAGGAGGGTGGGTGGTTGACAAAATAAACACACAATCGTTGGCCACTTAGAGGACCTGGCTGAGGCCAGTGACCATGAATTAGCAGTGCAATCAGTCTTCTTGATTCTGCAATGATCTTCACTTTCATAGACCATATGTGACAAAGTAGGTAAATTTCCATCCTCCTTTCCTACTGTGGAAAGTATGCATGACAGCTTTATCATTGGTAGATGGGCCTTCTTTTTCTGGGTTTTAAAACATTTGGTGCATCTCTATAGTGCACCTTATTATATAGATCAGAGCTGCAGTATTTTTTAGATATGGAACACAATTTGAAGTCTGTTACATTACATTGTCCAGCAACTCCCTGAAGAGAGAACAGACTCTATTATATTTGCAGGGTCTTCTGGTCATTTTCATCTATCACCAGCTGCAGACTTTTAATTGAAAATGATTACTCACTGAGTTTATTTAACAAACATTTATTTAAAGCCTATTATGTGCCAGGTACTTTTCCAAGCACCAGGGTACAGAGGTAAGGAAGGTGGGCAGAGTAGCTGCTTTTGTGATGCTTATATGAATACATGCTATTATCTAAAAGAAAGGAGGAAATATTTAGAAAAGAAAATGAAAGTTATTCTGTGTGTGTGTGTGTGTGTGTGTGTGTGTGTGTGTGTGTGTGTAGGGGGGGAGTGCCCAGTAGCATATGGCTATCATTGGGGTCATCTGGAAGCCCTGCTATCACACCATTTCCTACTTCCCTAGTTCCACCCCCTAACCTAGTTTGGTTGGTATATCCTTTCTGAACTTTCTCTAGAAGTTTGTTTGCTTTTATTTTGAACTAGGGGCTCTGTACACAAAATCCTTGCACTGGGGAGGGATCCCTCAGCCCAGCCTGCCCCCTCTCTCATACTGGGAGCCCTCAGGGGATTTCCTAATGATGACTTTGCAGGAGGCCATGGGCTGATCAGGGGAAGGTGCCAACATCATCACCCGGCTGCTGCAGCCACTGCCAGTCACTACAGCCAACAACAACACAGACTCCAGTCCCTTCATCATGAAAAAAAAAAAAAAGACAACTTTCTTTAGGCATTTTCAAGATGTGTCTTTCATAGGATATGACATTTCTTTATTTTTCTTTTTTATCCTCACCTGAGAATATATTTCCATTGATTTTTTCCCCGTCCCTCCAATCCCAGGCTCAGCTGCTTTTCAAACCTAAGGCCTTTGCCCCAGGCTTTAAGCTTGGGAAGCAGGCACCTCCAGCCCCTCCAGTTGTAGCCTAGATCCCTTCCCAAGCCTAAAACCTTGGTGGAGGCTTTAAGGTTAGGAAGGGCCCCCCACCCCGCCCTCCAATGCCCGGTTGGGAGTGACCTTGGTGCCAAGGAGGTTCCCGTGACCCAGGTATGTATGCAAATTAACCTCTATCTTTGTTGAGTTAATTTGCATACTTGCTCTGATTGGCTGTGGGCATAGTGGAGGTATGGTCAATTTATATGTTTCTCTATTATTAGGTAAGATGTTTATCAGGATTAGGGAGTAGTGATCTGTGTTGATCCTTTTTCAAAATTTGGAGCTACTTCTTTGTCCTAGTCTTTCTTTTCTTTATGGGTTGTTATATTATTTAAAGTATTAAAATATTAAATTATTTAAAATTCAAAATTAAAACTTACAGTAATTTACTTATTACTCTTGTTCTATAATTTTTTCTCGATTGATGATGGAAAATGTACAACATGAAGCTGTTAAGCACTGAAATTGGACAAAATACAAAGATGAGTTACTTTCTAATTATCTACATGATAGATATTTTTATGACATAATGCTTTTTCTTCTTTAATATGCTTTTTCATAGTAATGAGATTTTTGTTAAATGTGACCAAGCATTTTCTAGAGTCACTCTATGAGAACATAAGATGTACTAAAAGAATGTCCAAGTTGTCTTCGTTGGCTTGGTCAGACAGAAGATGTCAAGTGTAACTTTCACATGAAAATGTATTTTTGAAACTACATACTTGAAAGCTAAACATGTACACAAATGCATACATATGTGATGTCACAACTCTCCCCATTTATTCATCTTTATTCCTGGAATCATAATTGTTACAATTCAAAATATGCTATATTTACTCTATCAAAATTAATGCGGTTGGATTTATGCGCATACTTTATTTCCTGTAGAACCTGAGTATATATAATTGAGTTATCTATATAATTAGGAGCTATATGAAGTTGAATTATTTTTTTAAATTCCACCTTTCCATGGAGCATAATCATTTTAACTTACAAAATTGTATGTCTCTGCCAAGCTTATATAAAAATACTCAGGGAACATTTCTCATCAAAATGAGTTGTCAGTCAAATGACCTCAGAGAAAGAAGATCACACAAAATAAATTTAGACAATGAATTCTCTTTTTCTGTTTACACTAGAGGCCCAATGCATGAAATTTGTGCAAGGGGCTCTGCCCTAGCAGCTGCAGCAGCTTGCCTCAGCCCCAGCAGCCCGGCTTTGTCTGGAAGGTCATCCGGAAGAACATCCGGAAGATCGTCCAGATGTCCAGTCTAATTAGCATATTACACTGTTACCATTACAGATTGTCCTTGTGAGATTAGGTCAGAGCCTCTAGCTTCTCTGTCCAAAAGATGAGGTACATTGTAGTATCTCACTCAGTATTTCTTCAAACTATTCTATGATGCTTACTTACAACAAGTGAAAGCTGCTTAATGATATTTATGTTGTCATTTTAAAATACTGCTGAACCTGTAATATAAAACCAGAAACATTGAGAAATAAATTATATTCCAGAATTTGATAGGCAAGTCTACTTTTTAATCTCTATTGGATTGAAAACTAGCCCGATGAAGATGGTCTGATGCAATCATGTGCTGAACCAGAGTGGCTGAACTCTCCCTGAAATAGTCCCATGTTCTTGACGGTGAATTGTTCCACACAGAATGTATATTTTCATGGAGAGACAATTCCAGAAGACGTAGGTGGGGGAAACATGATGTGATCATGGGACGATAACAGTTTCAAAAATAACATGGGAAGTATGCTAATCGAAGAAACATCGGAAAGATCAATGTTTTAATATTAACATTTTTCCTTGAGAAGAAAACATCCTAAGAGTAATTTTTTAAGGGGTTGAAGGAAGAACAATGTTTCATTTTAAAGGAATATTAAGTATGATGCTAAAACTATTGATCATCTTCAATCTAGTTTTTCATAAATATTTTAAATGACTGAAAACTTATATAAATAAAATAGATTGTTTCGACTGGTAACAAATTGAAAGTATGAGTTTTGTATGGTAAATTGACTAAACCTCCTGTTTGAAAAATATTTAAGAAAATGATAGTGTTGCCCTCTTGTGGTTGTTTCAAACAGCAGGTTTAAAAGGCCTGATGCTTTAAGAGGCCTGATATGAGGAGTATCTTTCAATGTTAGATAAGTTATCTCTGGAAATTTGAACAGCCTTCTTTATTTGGCCTGGTTTAGGAAAGCTACTGGACAGTTGAGGGCCCATGTTTCAGTAGCTGTAGGAGCTTGAGTATAATCCAAAGTGAGTAGGGGGTTTGGGATCCCAGGGCTCACTGTAATCTTGGTGGAGTCACTAAATCAAGGGTTCCCAATATGGGGCACACACCCCACAGGGGAACAATTTGATTTTGAAGGGGGGCGATTGGAGAATGAGTCGTTAACAGGGAATTTTTTGCATTTCTTATGGTTCTAGGGCCCTCATATACAGTATGTAAATCCATATTGTGCCATATTTATGCATTTCACTTCTCTATTACATGTTTTAAACTTTTTTGCTATTTTTTAATTTCAATCATGTTATTATTTTTTTTTTAAATTTCTCCCTCAGTACTTCAACTGTCCTTTCATTCTTTTATTTTTCTCTTGCATGGGTGCCACATTCTTTGTATGACCATAAAAAGGTTGGGAACCACTGCACTAAACTGTCTCATACATAACGGCCCTTAAAAACTGGAATTTAAACTCATTGCCATAGCTATATTCCATTTTTGGACTTCAGTCTGTCCTGGGGTCTGCTTCCTTCCCCAAGATCCCCAAGAACCCAGAGCCAGCTGCCAAGAATGCTGGGTACTAGTTTCAGGTCTGCTTTTCAGGTGAGATCCTTCAAAACTCACTTTCTTGCTAGGCCTTATTCCTCTGTAATAAAGAATAAAAGGCAAAGGAAGGGAAACCCACATGTGTTGAGCTCCTAGCAGGAGCACATTGCCCTCCATTAGGTGTTCTTTATGCCTGATATAAATTCATTCTTATTATTCATGTAATGATTATGTAACTCAGAAGCTATAGGAATGAATCCTTAAGAAATCAGAGTCTGCATTGTTATCTTCAGTTTACAAGAAAAGACATTGGGCCTCAGAGAAATGAAATGACCTCATTGAGCAGAGGCTAGCAGTGGAGGAATTCGGATCCAATCCAGATGTATTTGATACTTAGGCTATAGATATTACAGAGAGTGAGAAAATTACATTAGTAGTTATTTCTGTTTGAGAAATGCTGAGGGAAACAACATGAAGCAGATTTTCTTTAGAGTTCCTTGCGGCCTGGGTATCTAAACACTACAGTGATGAACTCTTGCGTCTCTCCAAACCTATCTGATCACAGATTAGTGCTCTGAAGGGCACATTGAAGCACTGATGTATGCCGGCAGGCTGTTTTCCAGTATCTCATCTAATCGAAGATCTTCCTTAATTAATTACTACACCTGTCAGAGCTCTTGTTTTAATTCATGTTTTTGCCTTTTAATGATACGTATTGTATGACTTATTTTAGTGTGGTAATGTCACTAAATATTTCTCCTCTGCTAAATTTCAAATTCCTGGATGGCAGAAATTAGCTTAGAGATAAGTAATATGACTTTCAATGAATAGTTGTGGCATATGAGAATAAAATGATGTGGCTATGCAAAGTACAAGTTATATTTAAGTTTGCCGGAGGTGTTCATGGCTGCCATGTCCCATGTCCCTGTCAAGTTATTACTGTTTCAACAGAGGCATGGTGTATCTTACCCCGAAGGAAGGGTGGCAAAAATAGAAATCGCAGGCATGGAGGCACTGCTAGGGAAGGATTTGATCGAAAGGAGATTTCCCAGTCTTTAAATCGCATGCACATTGTTAAAACCTTAGCATTAGAAGGGATTATATGAGTCTGAAAGATGAAAGAAAGAAGAGACTTGAGTTCATCTGAAATAATGTATTTTCCTAGTATCTCGCCTACTCTTGTTGCATTTGCAGCTGAGACTTCCCTGAGCTTTGCAGAGTCCAAACAGGAGCTCACGCAACAGGCCCCTTTGGAGCTTGGAGAATAAATACACAGTCACCGAGTTTTCAGACTGGAGGAGCTCTTAGAGGTCATGTTGACAGGTTATTTTCAAACTCTGTAGGAAATGGATGGGGAACGTCTGGGAAAGTTTGATTACATTTCTATTTCACAGGCTATGTTTAAATATTTCTAAAACTTAACAGTTTTCATGCATCGGATGCCATTTCTCCTTTGACCAGGGCTCCAAGTCTTTAACCCCTGCCATCTCTTCCTGGTTAAAGATATCCTGAATTGGAAAGTTAATTACTAATTTTTTTATCACAATTTCACAAGGTCAATACAAGAACGTAAATGGATAGTATGACCTGTATAAAACCAAAACCCTCAATCATAAGTGCTTATTTCAAAAAGACATCTTTGCCCTGGCTAAATTGACTTCCTCATAATTAAAGATTTAAGGACAATCAATATCATGACATATGCATATTCTAATAAAGTACCACTTTTGGTGTTTTACATTCTGGGGTTTTCCTGGGATGGCGTCTTAAAACTCTTGTGTCAGAACTGTCACCTAGCTGAGCCGTAGAGAAAACTCAGGCCTGGAGAATAAGGAATTACTAAAATTAGGCTCTCGCAACTCCAAGTGTCGTTTTGCTTTCCAACACACTCTGCATGCAGTGAGTGGCACCTGAATAGTAAATTGTTAAACAGGAGAGAAATTAAAAATTATGAAGCCTTTATATTTTCTTCACATGAAGTCACTTTCATATCTATCCAAAGACCAATCTCAATCTGACTGATTAAAGGCTATGTTGATCCGAGTCCATTGTGACCACTGAGGGTAGACTTTGGCTCACCAGTGGTCCAGCAGCTACTGATTTGGTCTCTGTAATTTTTGAGTTTCCTCGTTTTGAGAACCCAAGGTAATAGGCAGACCTTTGCAAGAAGGTGTTAGAATTCTCCCTGGGAATTCTGGAATATCGAGTTTCTTCCAGAGTGAAGCCAGGAGTAGATTACTGTGGGGATGTACTTCGTCCAGCAGTGCTGATTCACCTCACTGCATGCGGTGTGCACAGGTATGGATTCCTCAGTGATCGCCTCCAGACAGGTAGTCGCAGGAGAGCTAACCTTGCCCAGAACTACAATTTGGAAGGCAGAAAATGAAACTGGGGTTTCTTTTTTATTCTTTGTGAAGTTCACAGACTTGCACTTTCTGTACTTCCAGAATAGAGATTTAACTATTGAAAGTAAAATTGTATGTTTCAGAAGAATGACATTCTGTCTACAAGATTTCCATGATCATTTTTTTCTCCTTTGGGGTAATTCCTATTAAGCTGAATACATAAAAACTAAAAGTGCCATAGCCGGTTTGGTTCAGTGGATAGAGCAATGGCCTGTGGACCAAAGAATCCCAGGTTCAATTCCGATCAAGGGCACTTACCTTGGTTGCAAGCTGCTCCCAGGCTTAGACCCTGGTTGGGACACATGCAGAAGCAACCAATTGATGTGCTCCTCTCACATCGATGTTTCATTCTGTCTTTCCCTATGTCTTCCATTTTCTCTAGAAAATCAATGGAAAACATCCTGGGGTAAGGATTAACAAATAAATAAATAAAATAAATAAAATAGAAGTCATGCCCTAGCCAGTTTGTCTCAGTAGATAGAGCATAAGCCCGAAGTGCACTGAAAGGTCCCAATTCAATTCTGTTTAAGGGCACATACATCAGTTTCAGACTCCATACCGGGCCCTCATTGGGGCCTGTGTGAGAGGCAACCAATAGATGTACCTCCCTCACATTGACATTTCGCTCTCTCTATCTCTCTTCCTCTCTCAAAAAATCAATGGGAAGATATCCTCTGTTGAGGATTGAACTCCCCCCTAAAAAAGAAAAAAATGCCATGATAGTTTCCTTATTTTCTCTCCTCCTTTAGTCTAATAAATAAGTGAAGGAGACATTTTAGTAAGACCTGAATTATATTCTCATATTTATCCCAAAACCATCTTTGGAAAGGCACCATAGTTGAATGTGGAGAAAAAAAATACAAAGTATCTTTTATTATTCTACATAATAAAAGCCCAGCGACCTAATGTGGAATGACCAGAACAATCGGTCGTCCAGTCGCTATGATGCGCACTCAATGCAGGAGCTTCCCCCTGGTAGTCAGTGCTCTACCACAGTGGGAGTACAGCTCAGCTTACTGGGGGTGAGTGACTGCTTCCACTGTGAAACCCAGGCCACGGGGCAGGAAGCCAGGCTGAGATCATCATCTCCTCACCCCAGGTGCCCCCTCCTCACTCCCTGCTGCCTACTCCACAGTGCTGCAGCCAGGCTCACAGAGCTGACCCAGGAGGCTGAGACTCTGCCACCTCTCAGTGCTATTGTCCCTGGGCCAGGTCCTGACCGGGTCCCCTGGAAGGGAGAGTGCTTCAGCTCCACAGGAAGATGCCAGACTAGGAAGTAGCAACTCAGCTGACAGGGATGATGGGCACTCCCACAGCGGGCTGCTCTCCGCAGACCATGCCCCCTGCCAGTGCAGAATCCTGTGCACCAGGCCTTTGCTATATTAGAATACCATAAAGAAGAGATACTTTCAAGAATAAACCAGCTTCATAATATCCACTATCCAGAAGATACAGTTGTTGTTTTTTTAATAGGAATAGAAAATAGTAGTTTAACTCCTTTTCATAAATTCTTAAAAAAACAAAGTCTCATACTTATGCCAAATTAATGACTTTTCCAAACCTTTTATTCTGTAACTATATTAGTTCTCTTTAGAAGGTGTTTTTTCCTCTCTCATCAATTCATTAATTCATCCAATAAGTGCCTCTCAAGTATATACTATTCAGAAAGACAAAATGTGTACAAAAGTATTTTATTTAATGACTACTAATATTTTCATAATGCTGAGGATTGCCTTCAACCACCAAAAGAGGCAGATGACAGAATCTCTCCTAGAACATTTGGAGGAATGGTGGCCCTACCAGCACCTCAGTGTTAGACTTCTGGCCTCCAGGACTGTGAGAGTATACAATTCTGCTGTTTTTAAGCAACCAAGTTTGTGGTACTTTGTTACAGCAGCCACAGGAAACTAATACAAAGAGTACCATAGGTCATATCATGGAGAGCTTTATATGGACTTTGGGAGTGAGGCCACTATATTTGTATTATAACTATGGGTATAGGTAAACGTCTCTAGGGACCTGGATGCAATGACTCATGAGTTTTTCTAAGAATTAAAATGAAGCTTAAAAACCCAATTTATGCCTGTTCATGAATATACTTCTAGTACACAGAACCCCATGTTTTATATACTTAAAATTAAATGCTCAATAGCTTAGCACTTTACATAGTGAACCAAGTACTCAGTATAATGGTTGCACTGAAATCAAAGATAACGTCTTTAGAAAAACATACCCTTTAAAACAAAGATTATTTACATAAATGCATCTTTTTTTGTACAGTGCCATAGTCTACCTGAGATCATTAAGCCCAGTCCTGACTTGAGCAATTTTCTTAGCCTATCCTAATGTTTGCCTAGTACTTTATCCTTGGATAATGATATTTCCCCTCTTTGCCTCTCATGATAGTTTTGAATATAAAAATGAAATACTGTAGTACTTCATTATTTTGCACAAGGACATGTAAATCTGGGAGTGAGAATATGTGTCTCTGTAGGTAGACTCCTGACCATGATAAGGATGTGATGTTATGGAAATGTGCCAGATAGCTTGTCCTCGGGCCAGTGAGTCTGCTAATTAAGCCACAGGCTTTATGAGAGTCCTTTACGTGGAGCAAAATTCAGACCACTGTTGTAATTAATTCCTCTTCAAGTTTGGCTTTCTTCCGCCAGCCAGGAGAAATGCTAATCAAATAGGAAATTCATACTCAATATATACAAACAGGAAATGAGGACAAGACTTTGCCCTTCAGCTTCTCCACCTGAAATAAGACTTCAGGACAGTGTGAATTCTGGGAAAATATTCAGGTCAATCTAATTCAGGGCTGAGCAACCTGTGTACCCTTAGTCAGCATCGACTGATGGGGCACGGGCCTGCAATGTGGCCGGGAGTGATCCATGGCTCATTCTTTTATTATAATTCATTCCTGAATTGTGTTTTTTATAAAGAAGATGAAGTGTGTGGTAAGGGATTACTCCGACAGTGTTTTTAAAAATTAATTTCTAAATTTAAAAACATGTAGCTTAGTTGTAATGTTTCTTTCATTGCCTAAACTTTTATTGAACGTCGCTTAATATGTTATATAAATTTGAAGTGTACAATTCTTCTGTATTCTTTTTTTTTATTACCTTTGTTGTTGAATGTATTGCAGATGCATCCTTTTTCCCCCAATTGAGCCCCTCCTTTCTGCCCCCTCCCCAGGCCTTCACTGCACTATTGTCTATGTCCAGGGATTATGCATATCTATCCATCGTCCATCTATCCAGCTATCTATCCATCTATCTATCTATCTATCTAAAAGGCTAATAAGTTGTGTCCTTCCAACTGTCCAACTGGTCGCTATGATACACACTGACCACCAGGGGGCAGATGTTCAACGCACAGCTGCTATGGCAAGCACAGAGAAAAGGCACCTCAGACCTGGTGCTGACAAAGCAACACTTGGCTTCCCCCAAGAGGGACACAGGCCCCGCCTTCACCCCAGAGTGACAGCTCACCAAATCGCAGCTGATGCTGCCATGGCACAAAATGCGGCCCACAGCCCAGCCCAGCCCAGCCCAGCTTAGCCCACAAAAGGTGGCTGTGGGTACTGGGTAATGGCATCACGTTTTTGTTGATATTCTAAAGCTGAAATTATCAACAGAATATGTCTGAAGACCAACTATTGCCACAAAGTGCTTTTGAAGGTGAAACAAAGCGACATTGTTGACAGAATATGTCTGAAGAACAGTCATCAACAAGTAATACCAATACTGGTAGAAACTGCATTCATAGTCAAAATGAGGTAAATGAGGGTGCAATTATCGAACACAGTTGTGGTGGAATGACTGTTCCATGTTATTTATTTTTTATTTTTTAAATATATTTTAATGATTTTTTTTACAGAGAAGAAGGGAGAGGGATAGAGAGCTAGAAACATTGATGAGAGAGAAACATCGACCAGCTGCCTCTTGCACTTCCCCCACCGGGGATGTGCCCGCAACCAATGCACATGCCCTTGACCAGAATAAAACCTAGGAACTTTTAGTCTGCAGACCGACGCTCTATCCCCTGAGCCAAACCAGTTTCGGCTGTTCCATGTTATTTTTGCTTATCCCTAAATTTCTCCGATAAAAAAAACCATCTGATGGAAAATTTACTCAATGTTATAGCAAAGGGAAAGTTTGTCCAAATGATATAAATTTCCCAGAATGCCTGGCATATTTAAAAAAAATAATGATAAAGATTCTGACAGTGAAAATTTCATGGAAAATATTTATTGTTATATTATGTCATTATTTGTTATTAATCTATATTATTTTATATACAGTGTACTAATTTTCTTTCATTTAATATAGCAAATAGCGAAATTAAATATTTCTTCTACCATATTTGCCGGCGTAGAAGACGATTTTTTGGCCCTGAAAAATATGCCTCCAAGTGGGGGGTAGTCTTATACGGCGAGTATATAACAAACTCTGTATTTTTAGTGGAAATGTTAGGGGGTCATCTTATACGCCCAGTCGTCTTATACGCCGCCAAATACGTATTTTTCAGGGCCAAAAAATCGTCTTATATGCTGGCAAATACGGTAATTAATTTCTTTGCAATGTGCACTAGGCCACTAGTATGCATATACATTCTTAGGTTAATCTCTTCCTACCTATTCCCCTTCCCTCTGAGATTATCATTGGCAAACTAGATTGTGTGCTCACCACCCAGTCTAATCTCCTTTCATCAGCATCTATTTAGCCCCTTTTGTCTGGTTCATCTTAACTTTCAGTTTCTATCTCTTGCCTTTTCACTTTTACTCTTTTGAGTATGAAACTAATTGTCTCAGGTATTCATTCCTCTCTCCCCTCAGAGGTTAGCCACGCCCCTAGACACTCAGAATAAAGCCTCTCTTCCCAGGTAACAAAGCCCTTGCCAAGGATCTGCAGATAAAAGAGATGTACAGAACATCCAGGAAGTATCTGAAAGGGAGGTCCCTGTTTCTGCCATTTCTTCCCTTTCTGTATGGAGGCTTTAGTATGGGTGTGATGCCTTGATGTGGAAACTGTATATTGAGGGTGACAGATCCACGGGGGAGAGAGAATAGGCCGTGATTCATTGGCAGAGACATAAATGTCTGCATTGCTGTTATTTTGCATTTTTTTAATGTCACAGTTTAATTTCTCTTCCAAAGCAGAAGTCATTTGAAAGAGTTAAAGGTATGGCCCATATTATCTGCATTGACAATGTGTCATTGGGGAAATAAAATAAAGTGGAAATAATGGCTACTATAAGAATATCTTGCCTCAAAAATAAGTGGGCCCTAGAACTTTGTACATTTATATGAACTTACTCATCCCACATGTGCAGGCCTTTTTTTGATTGCAAGCCCCGAGCAAGAGCAAGCTTTGTTTTGCATTAGGGAACTTAGTAGCAGGCAGAGACCAAAAGGGAACAGAGAGGGAATAGAACAGGAAGTCCAATAATTATAAGTTCTCCTTCAAGTTTAGATATTTGAACAAATGTCCCATCTTAAGGAGAGATCAATCTCTGTGTATAACCTAACGTACTATGTGCGTTGAAATCATAACACGTTTTCTGCTTCACACTTCCCGTGTATGCGAATCCAGATTTTATAGAAACCATTAGTCATAGAGAAGTTCTTCCTGAATGAAGCTGTTACACCAGCTCTCTTTCTGGATTGAGCATCTGCACATGCTAAGAATGACTTTGTTGATTCTATCAAAATAACTTGTGAATGAGTATCACTCTATGTGTCTCCGTGTGCTTTAGGGAGATATCTATATTTGCTGTGTAACTTGTTTTAAGGCATTCAGCACATAGGGAAATGTAGAGCAGAGCCACAGTAAGTTTTATAATTCCCCTAGGGGCCCAGTGCATGAAGGTTCATGGATGGGGGGTGGGTCCCTCAGCCTGACCTGCACCCTCTCCAATCTGGGAGCCCTCAGGGGATCCCTCTCCAATCCAGGAGTTTCTGTCTTTCTTTGCAATCATATGAGCCAATTTTCTGATACCCCAACCCAGTTTGGTGCTCACAGAATAATAAAGGTCTTTTTTTTTTTTTTCTTTGCTCCATTGGTGGAGATTTCCTATAATTGAAGGATATCATCCCTTCCATTTTTCCTTGACACAGTGACTTTACTTATGTCACTCACCTTTGCTTTCCCTCCATCCCCCACCCACCACAGTAACTTGCTCCAGGCTCACTTTGCTCAAGTGTCCAAGAGATCCCTCAATGCATCTGCCACCAGAACTACGATTCCCAGAATTCCTGGTGCTTCCTGCACTCTTCATTTCTGCTTCTGGTGGGGGCTGCAAAAAGAAAAAGAACTGTAAATTCCAGCTGCCTCCAGGCCTGGCTGACAGGACTGGAAACTCCAGTGGCATCCCCAGGACCCAGGCCACTTGATGCAGGCATTTGCACGTGCTGGCCACAGTCTCGAAGTGGGCAGGGTCCCGGGGATGCCCACGCCACCCCAGGCCTCTTAGAGCCTATGTATCTCCATGTTTCCTATAGGCCCACCATCTTTGTCTGGCCAATTTGCGTACTTGCTCCTGATTGGCTGTAGGCATCACGGAGGTATGGTCAGTTTATGTATTTGATTATTTTTTATTTTATTTTTTTGTTGAATTTTTTTTTTATTTTTATTTTTTTGATGTCATCATTTTTATTCACTTTCTCTTTTTTTTGATACATTTTATTTTATTAAGGTATTTTCTGTGTACATAGTTTACCATTGCCCCCCCCCCCCCACCTCCCATTTATGCCCTCCCTCTCCAGAGTTCTGTGTTCATTGGTTGTACTTATGTTCCTGCATACCAGTCCTTCGGTTGTTCTCCTATCTCCCCCCAGGTCTCCTTCCCCTCCCCGCTGTCATTTGGCAGTCTGCTTGTTTTATGGTGACTATCTCAGAACCATATGAATAGAGTCCGCTCCTCCTCTGGTTTTCACCGCCCCTTCCCCTGGGTCCCACTGCTTCCCCTGGGACACACGGCTCGCCCGGGGCACACTGCACCCTGGGACACTCGGCTCACCCGGGGCACTCGGCCCCATGGGACTCACGGCT
This sequence comes from Vespertilio murinus, assembly GCA_963924515.1. Taxonomy (NCBI): domain Eukaryota; kingdom Metazoa; phylum Chordata; class Mammalia; order Chiroptera; family Vespertilionidae; genus Vespertilio; species Vespertilio murinus. The sequence goes on from OZ004707.1 coordinate 30,802,835, forward strand.
CACCCGGGGCACTCGGCCCCCTGGGACACTCGGCCCCCTGGGACACTTGGCTCACCCGGGGCAATCGGCCCCCTGGGACACTCAGCTCACCCGGGGCACTCGGCCCCCTGGGACACTTGGCTCACCCGGGGCACTCGGCCCCATGGTACACTCAGCTCACCCGGGGCACTCGGCCCCCTGGGACACACGGCTCACCAGGACACCCTTCCCCTTTGGGGGGTATGGCTTACCCGGGGCACATGGCCCCCTGGGAAACTCGGCTCACCCGGGGCACTCGGCCCCCTGGGACACTCGGCTCACCCGGGGCACTCGGCCCCATGGGACACTCGGCTCACCCGGGGCACTCGGACCCGTGGGACACTCGGCTCACCTGGGGCACTCGGCCCCCTGGGACACTCGGCTCACCCGGGGCACTCGTCCCCCTGGGACACTCGGCTCACCCGGGATCCCCTTCCCCTTTGGGGGGTACGGTTCACCCGGGACACATGGCCCCCTGGGACACTCGGCTCACCCGGGGCACTCGGCCCCCTGGGACACTCGGCCTACCGGGGGCACTGGCCCCATGGGACACTTGGCTCACCGGGGGCACTCGCTCCCCTGGGACACTCGGCTCACCCGGGGCACTCGGCCCCCTGGGACATACGGCTCACCCGGGGCACTCGACCCCCTGGGACACTCGGCTCACCCGGGGCACTTGGCCCCCTGGGACACTCGGCTCACCCGGGGCACACGGCCCCTCTAGGGTGTTGGGGTCACATATTGGAGGCGCCGCGCTAGCTCCTTGCTAGCAGGGCGGGCAGGCTGGGACATCTGCAGTTGGGCTGAGATGGTTGCAGGCGGGGGGACCACCTTCAAAGCTGTCTCGTTCGGTGTGGGAGCGGAGCAGCTGCAGACATGGTAGCTAAGTTCTGAGGTCGCCCACTCCCTGAGCCCAAGGCGTGGTGAGCTCTGTTCTTGGTGGATTTCCTTTATTCTCGGCGGCAGTGGCGGGTGGCGGTGCCAGGTGCAATATTGATGGTCACTCCTGTGGTTCAATTACCACTGTAGTTTTAAAATTCACATGGCGGTGGTGGTGAGAGCTTCAGCTTGGCCATGTGGCATCGGAGGATGGGCTCGCCTGGGTGGGTAATGGAAGGCACCGTGCCATTTCCTCACCAGCGCGCTCCATCTCCCTCCCAGCATGGTGGGTGTGCTGGGAAGATTGTGGGCGGGCTGTGATGGCTGCATGGGGAGAGTCCGCCCTCAATGGTGTCCTCTTTGTTGCGGATGTGGAGCTGCTGTGGATGCAGAGGCTAATTTCTGAAGCCACACTCTCTATGAGCCCGGTGCGTAGTGAGCTCTGATTTCGGTGGATTCCCATTCTTGGGGGCAGCGGTGGGTGCGGCAGCGATGGTAGCTCCTGTGGCTCAATTTCCCCTGTAGTTTTAAAATCCGCATGGTGGTAGTGTCTGATGCTTTGGCCTGGCCATGTGGCAGCGGAGAGAGGATTCTCCGGGTCTGCCAATGGAAGGCGCAGCGCCAGCACAGCTCGCACGAAGGCCTGGCAGAACAGGCCGCGGGCGGTGACGGAGAGTCCCCGCGATGTCTTAGTCTTTCAGACTTAGTGGAACGCTTCCCCTGAGCCAGGACAAGCAGTACCACCACAAATATTGGCCAGCTCAGTGCTGCCCCTCTACAGGTGACAGTAGGGGCATCCTCACCTTGGTAGGCCTTTGCTCTTGGAGGTCTTAACCAGTGGAAGGCAGCATGGTACAGAACTGCCCCACCTTCTCAGTCCTCCACTATGTATTTGATTATTATTAGGATAGATTGTTGCTTGCTAATTGACTGTCCAGTTTTACAATACTATAAACAAATAGCAAGGTGCTTGATATGCAGGGAGCTCAGACATAGTCTAGGGACAGGGGGATGAGGGATACTGGTAATGCTGAATAATAAACAAGAATAGAGAAAAATACATAACTGCATAGTTTGAAGGGTAATTTGATAATCCGAAGAAACGTAGCTCAGAAGAGCTATTAAATTAGTAATGTTTGGATTTAAACAAGCCCGTTTACTGTCTAACCTGGGTTACACACAAATGAGGCTAGATTTCATTCTCTTTGTTAGTCAGAATGCCTCTGCATGAGGAAAACAATCTTTCCAGCAACTTGACAGTAACCTGGGCATCCATAAGCACCAGAAAAGGGCCTAAGTAAGGTATCCACGCATCTGCCGTTTATTTCTACTTCTCCACATTTTGCCACATTTCCTCAGGTCAAAAACTCTAGAGAGAAAACTGTAAAGTAGAGGAAGAAGATTAAAGTGAGAGCTGTATACCTGTGGCTTGAAGTTCCTTTGTACAGGTGCCAGGCAAAAGCGTTAGAACAATGAGAGCTCAGAGAGAATAATTCTGAGCTTTGGAAAATAATAAAGGTGGTTTGGCAAGTGGATAGCAGCAAACTGTCATCCCATCTCACGTTTGTCCCGACACCTGCCAACATGCTCCTAGCTTGCATTGAATAATATTTTTTTTGCAGCAGTATTTTTCTGAACCTTTTCAAATTTCATCTGACCACTTTTATTTATTTATTTAGTTTTTAATCCTCACCTGAGGATATTTTTTTCATTGATTTTTAAAGAGAGTGGAGGGAGATGAAGAAGCAGAGAGAGACACCGATGTGAGAGAGACACATCTATTGGTTGCCTCTTGCATGCCCCCAACTAGGGCTGGGATCTGCAACCCAGGTATGTGCCCTTGATCGAAATTGAACCCAGGACCCTTCACTCCATAGGCTGATTCTCTGTCCACCAAGTCAAACTGGGTAAGATTGGTCTGAGCACTTTTACAACAGCAAGTCCATCATAATATTTGGTAATTGTTTTCAAGTAAACATTCAACTTGTCTCTTTTTGAGGCAAGGATAGGGAGAAAAAGTAAGCTTTCACAAAACACAGACCTAGACCTGAATGATGAAGAGTACCATTTCTTCTTTGTCTCACTGTCAACACCACATGGTCCTGAGCCAGCCTGGCAGGCTATTAGGAACAAGTGTTGATGAACTTGTGACCTCTGCTTGTGTTCAACCATGTGTCCACATTTGTGTTAAGATCCTCACTAACTTAGATGAAATAGAAAATGTTGACATTTTTAAAACTCATTTTAATTTATCTTTATTGTTGAAAGTATTACAGATGATCCCTTTTTCCTTGCAACTGACCCCCTCCACTCCTCTCCTCCCCCCTGCCCAGGCCTTCCCTTCAGTCCATGGGCTATGCATATATGCATATAAATCCATTGGCTAATCTCTTCCCACCCCCACCATTTCCTCTGAAATATGTCAGTGTGTTGAATGCTACCATGAGTCTGGTTCTTTTTTGTTCATCAGTTTATTTTGTTCATTAGAATCCACATATTAGTGAGATCATATGATTCTTGTCTTTTCTGACTGGCTTATTTCACTTAGTATAATAAAATCCAGGTCCCTCCGTGCAATCAGCAGTATCTTTTTTACTGCTGCATAGTATTTCACTATATAAATGTACCACAGTTTTTTAATCCATTCATCTACTGATGGGAATTGGGGTTGTTTCCAGATCTTAGCTATTGTAAATAATGCCATTATTAACATCAGAATGGGTATATTCATTCAGATTTGGTGTTTCTGGCTTCTTGGGATATATTCCTAGAAGTGGGATTACTGGGTCAAATAACAATTTTTTGAGGAAACTCCATACTGTTTTCCATAGATTCTGCACCAGTCTCCATTCCCACCAGCAGTGTATTGGTTCCCTTTTTTCCACATCTTTGGCAGCACTTGTCATTTGTTGATTTGTTAATGCTAGCCATTCTGATTTGAACAAACTATTATAAATTAGGGAATCATACAAAAATATTAATTCCATTAAGTCATTATTTTAAAATTTGGCATGATAACCAATGATACTGAGGTTAAATTTTAAAAAGATGTTTTAAGTATAGTTTTGAAATAAAATATATTAATATAATGTTTGCTATTTACTTCACAATAATATAGAGTATGAAAAGTGGCTGAGGATATAGATCAATTATAACTTGCTATGAGATGAAACTTAATGATGGTATGTGAGGATTCATTTATTATTATTTTTCTATATGGGTAAAAATTTCATATAAAAAAGATTAGCTGAAGCTGGTAAAAATGAATGAATGAATGAATGAATGAATGAATGAATGAATAAGGTGAGATATCTCATTTGCAGTTTAGTTCCAAGTGGATTTGATGATACCTACAGGTTTTTTATATGAAGTGAGGAGGGAAAACAGTTTGGGGCCTGAATTCTTTAGGGATCCGAGAACCATAGTTTAGTGGCAATTGTGTTACAATTCAAATCCAGTTTGGGTTCTAATACACTATCGAGTCAAAAATAACTAGCTATATTATATAATTTTCTTTAGGCTCTGATTCGCTTTATTTCCAATTCAATTTGTTGATTTGTGAATGCATACAAGTGCCTACTTTTATTGTCTATCAGTGGCATAGCAGCCAGATATCATCAGAGTAATTTTTTTTTATTGTCACACATTTAATTTTAACTGGTCTCTTGCATGTTGCTACAAGCCATTTGCAAATTCTCACATCTATGCAATAGCATAAACACATGTGTGGTTGTCAACTTTAAAAATCCATTTCTCCCTTGTGCCCATAGTGAAAATGATTACAGGTTATACAAATGCAAGTTTTATCATGACAGTGGAGCAGAACAGAGGCGGCATGCTAATTTATTCATTAAAGTGCAGATGAACAAATTATAATCATAGGTGGTTGCATAGTATCCTTCTGCCACTGTTGTCCGGGAACACAGGCTCCATTCAGATGGGAGACTAGCAATTGGAGCCCAAAAGAGCACTTTGATTTTGACGCATTAAAAAGTGTTTAAAATGCCACATTTTAGAGGCAGCAATATTTTTTATTCAGGTCCTAAAGTGCAGATACACTGCCATTGAGAAAAAAAATGGAAGGAAGGAAGGAGGGAAGGGAAGGGGAAGAGGAAGGGAAAGGGGAAGAACATTTTAGAAAGTAGAACTTCATAATTTTTATCAACATGGCATTCAACGCTTTGTTAATATTTATTAAACTGGCCTTTTATAAAGGGATATTCTGTTTGTGTTTTTTTTATGAAATGACATCACAGCAGTTATTCAATAACTCTTTTTTGTTATAAAAAATCTAGTTAGTTATAAATCTAACTAGATAACATAGTCTTCCATTTTTAACACTGAAGGGAAGGAAAAGTCTATACTAATTCAGATCTTTGAAGTCTAGTAAAAGAAACAGGACAATCACAAAATACATCAATTAACACACACGGCAAATCAATAGAATAGTATAATTATGCTGCAAATCAAAGGAATAGTTTAATTATGCTAAGATGAGGATAAGTTCACTGTGGGTCAGAGTATCCAGAGGAAAAAATCCCCGTAAGAGAGGCTGAGAAAGAAAAATGAGAATCATTCAATCTGAGAGTAGAGATAATAGATTTGAACAATAGAGAACAGTGAACACAGTTTCAGGGAAAGGATTGTTCAGAGCATATTTTAAGGGATTTTGGTCTGGCTAGAACAGAGAAGGTAAAATTAAAGCGAGTCTCAGCAAAATCGTTCAGGTTCTCCAACAGGACGTGAAGTAGCTTTGAAAATCAGGAATGAGCACAAAGTTTATTTTAAGAATTTTTGGAACTGTGTGCTCTTGTGGTTGAAATGCTGATAAAATGTTGATCTGCAATATGAGTATTCTTTCCATGCTGCTTTGTTTTTTTCACCAGGTTTCAAAACAAAACAAAACAAAACAAAAACCATGTGTACGTAGAAAAAAAAACACATACTCCTCAAAATCAACATTTCAATTATGTATGTTGTCATGGTTTTCAAGCTTGTACATGAGCATAAACCCCACTTTGGGGATGTTGACTAATTTATCTTGCACAATAGAGTGTGTTCAATGATGCAGGGGCCACACATATGGTTTATTCTCCTGGTGATAGCAGAAGACATTGTATTCTTAATTTCAGGCACTGTATTTCTTTGGATATTTTAAAAAAGACATGCGCTGGGAGTTTCTTCTTCAGGACTCCTTAAACAAGGAGGCCTAGTCCTCAAGTTTAATTAACTTTCTATATTTCTTAGTGTGTGATTGTGTTGACTACATAGGCTATAACTGGGTTCATAGTTGTGGAGGGATATCCTTTTTCCTAGCATTTATTAAAGTCATGCACTGCAAAGTGCTTCTCATCTTTATCTCTCTAAAGCTCAAATAATTTGTGTGATAATTACCATTATTCTCCTCTTTTGCCAGTTGAAGCAACTAAGACTCAGAAAAGTTAGATAATTTTCTAAAGGTAACATAGCATACAAACAATGAAGCCATATATATATATAGTGGAACACATCATTTTGACAAAATTATGGTTGCCAAAACCAATATATATCAAACTGATAAAAGAGACTGATTCCCATACATAGCCTTACTTGAAACACCTTGTAACTTAATTCACTCCCCTCTTCCTGTTCTTCTTTTCTCTTCTGTGTTCAAAACTCGCTGTGCTTAATTACTCTTTGTCCCTTAAGACGACATACCAATAAGTTTGAGGTTACAAATCTAGTTTAGTGGGAACTATTTTTTTTTTCTATCTCATTTGGCAAGCAACAGAAAAACCACTCTCAAAGAAGGGTTAGGGTCTCCTCTAGGCATCTTTGCTCTCTACTGCTCACAAAGGAAGTTATCATCTGAAAACCAAGAGTGGTTTACTAAGTTTTAATAAGAAGTAAATGGAAATGAGTAAACATGAAGGGTATATTATAGCATCTGAAAACCAAGAAAGGTATAATAAGGTTTAATAATGTTATCATCTGAAAACCAAGAGAGGTTTAATAAGAAGTAAATGGAAATGAGTAAACATGAAGGGTATATTATAGCAGATTTCATTGATTTTTATTCATATGTGTTTAAATGACCTAAAAATATCATTCCACATATTTTTTTTAAAAATCATTAAAATAATAAATGTCTGCTTCCTGTAAAATATATATAAGTTGTCACCAAATGAGATAAGTGAATACTCCTGATTAGTGATTAAGAAAAAAGATGTCTATTACATGCATTTAAAATTTCCCCAATAGATATAACACATCAAGGGAAAAGTTGCTCCTGAGTAAACTTGCCCTTTTAATGTCAATAAAATGCTTCTTTTAAAAGTCTGATAATTCATAATTGATATGTATTAAATCAACTTACTTGATATATAAATTGCACAAATAATTAATTTTCTTCTGAAAATGACAGCTCAATCATTCAATGAAATATTGAGAATCTCTTTTATGGTTTCTCAAGAAGTTGAACACAATAAGCAACATTCAAAGCTAGTTCCTGACTTTGTAGAAACAACTGAGAAATGTTTCCAGATAGTTAAGTTTAATCAATAGAATAACTGCAATTCTCTAAAATGGTGTCTCAGGAAGCATGTCAGTGGCGTGGACACTTTTTAGAATCAGGAGGGGTGGCGATGCTTTTCCTCCTTATGCTGTGAGGTACAAACAAACAGACCAAATCCAGCCCCATGTGGAGTCACTGCTGGTTTGGGGAGTGTACTCTCAGCAGTATTTGCGTCATAATGACCATGCATCTTAAAAGCTTGGAACGCTTCATGGACAACCAACAATTCATTCCCAGCCTGGTAACATGCTCAGCAGACACTGAAGTTTAAGTTTCATACGTTGTGATTAGCAGCCACTTACTGAGATATGGTTGACAATTACAAAGTCGCTTTGCTTTCATTTGACTCAAACGCAGACTTTCCTATTTGCTCTCTGTATTATTAAGCAAGAGCCCAGAAATAAGGACAGACTCTTCACTTCAGGGTCAGGCATTTTATGCTCGTCATTATTTGACTTGGCTAGCTAGTCTCCCCGTGAAGGAGAAGGTGATAGAATTTTAAAGTAGCTGTGTGGTAGCTGCGTGAGTGGAGCTTGGCATAGCTTCGCAGTAATTAGATAGACTATTTTGTGTACCTTACTTCACAAGTCAAAATACGTGTTTGCTCATCTCGGGACCCAGAGTTCAAATGTTGTGTCCGTTTGAAATTTCACGTGCCAAAGGATGCTTGATTTCTCAGGTAGAATGAGCTATAGAAAGGAAAGGGCATTAGGTGGTTGGTGGTCCCCTAGGCAAGCAGGGAGTGATGGGGGTGACTCCACATAGGCAGGTAGGCCAAGGCAGAACCACAGCCAGCCATCATCAGTAGAAGCTCCTTGGAGACAAGTCTGATAAAACTGAAAAAAGGTATTCATTCCAGGGTCCACATTATGGCTTTTGAAGTCTCCCTTCATAAACAAATGTGAACAATTACATTTTGTAAGAGGCCTGGTGCACGAAAGTGGTGCCTGGTTGCAGTCCCTAGACCTGACCTGCATTCGAAGTGTGAGCATCTGGCATGGAAGGGCAGGTCCCAGCTGACCTCTGGGCCCTGGGCAGCACGTGGGCCCCCCTTGCCCTCATGCATTCCCCTGTGCCTGAGTCACAGCTCCGGAGTCCCCAGGTAGAGATGTGGTGGGGACAGTCAGACGCTGCAGGCCGGTGCTCAGCATGGCCCTCTGGGCCACCCAGCATTGCCACCCAGAAGCCAGGTGGGCAACACACTCTCTCCCAGCCAGCCTGGCAGACTAGCTCCTGCACAAACCTACGGGGAGCCAGAGCAGCCACTGCGGTCCTAAAAGCTACAGCCCTGCTCACCCAAAAGAGGCCACAGTGGCTGTGGGGTGGGCTCCTTGTGCCCAGCACCCAAGTGCAGGGGATTCTTCTGCACTTGAGCCCTGGCATCCCAGGGAAGGGTAGCAGGGGAAGTAAGAGTGAGCTCAGCAGACATCTCACCTTCTCACTGCACCTTCGTGCCAGTCATCCCGGCCTCCAAGTAGCCAGCGAGATGTCCCAGTGCATTGCTGATGCTCACCTTGTTCCACACTGCTCCTCGGTGGTCAGCACCCGTCATAGTAAGCAGTAGAACTCTGGGTCTCCTGGTTGAACTCCCAGTTGAATGACCACCCAAGATGACAATTTGCATATTAGTCTTTTATTATATAAGATTACTACATTAATATAAAGATAAATGAAAGTCAGGGTGGATTAAATTCACCCCTTTTCAAAATATATTTTATTGATTTTTTTTATAGAGAAGGAGAGGGATAGAGAGTTAGAAACATCGATGAGAGAGAATCATCGATCAGCTGCCTCTTGCACACACTCCACTGGGGATGTGCCCACAACCATTGTACATGCCCTTGTCTGGAATCAAATCTGAGACCTTTCAGTCCACAGGCCGACGCTCTATCCACTGAGCCAAACTGGTTTCCTGCCCTCCCTGTTTTTTTTTTTTGTTTGTTTGTTTGTTTTAAATCATGTGCCCCTAATTGAAATGAATTTAAGAAAACAATTGACCCAACCCTGAATTCCTGTTATAAGTATAATTTGATAAAATTGCAATTTTCTATCCTCACATTCTCATCAGAAAGAAAAATAAGTAGTTCTCCCAAAGTATATGATCCTGAAAATGGAGTTGGATGCATTGTTTCTCAATTTTATCACAGTCCTAAATCTGCAACAATGCAAAAATGAGAAGACTTTTCTCAAGATTAACAATGTCTGAGAAAAACTATCAACGTTAGGCATTTGGTATATGCCCTAATGTACCAAATTTTTGACAACTCCCTTTCAGTACAGTTTGTTTCTTCACAAGCATTTAAGGATTATTGCACAAATAAGAATAGCACTTTCCATTTCCTTTTCAGCTGTAAAGGCCAAGTACTGCATGCTATTTATATTTTATTTAGCAAACACATAGTATGCTTCTTCAGCAACATCTTTGCCTACGCCTTTTATAAATGTCAGTACTCATTTAATCTTTACAACCATTCATTATGGGTTGGATTGCATCTCCCCAAAAAGATATTTTGAAGTCTTAACCCCTGGAACCTGTGAATGTGACCTTATTTGGAAATAAATTCTTTGTAGATATCAAATTAAGATAAAGTCGCACAGGAGAAGCATGGGTCCTAAGTCCAATAATGCTGGTGTCCTTATAAAAATAAATTATGTTATTTGTTTTTGAACCACAATAAAATACATCTCTCATATATGTGCTAATAGTTAAGGAGATGGAATAGTTAAGGAGATGGATACCCACAGTCCCATGGGGGAAAAATCTAAATTAATACCTTATTGTTAAACAGCAAACAGGAATTTGAAAAGTATAGAATGGCACATCCCAGTAAAAGGCTTCATACCAATTGGGCTATAATAGCTTCATAGAATTGAGACATCAAGAGCAGTGGCTGGGGGAAGACCATCTTTCAATGTGAGGAATGAATTTCTGTAGACATATTCTTCTTGTGTAGAATCATGGCTTGTCAACCCAGCCTGCTCCCAGGGGAGCTATTTTTTCTGGATGGTGCATTCTCAGCAAAAATTTTGAACTGTGAAGAAAGGGACTTCCAAGCATCTATCTATAGCAATGTCTGAAGATGGCTTGCAGCCAGATCTTAACAAGAAATCAAAGCTTACTTGAAAAATGAGGAAATTCACAATCTTAAGAGAAAAATACTTCACCATGCATCATTCATGTAAGCAGCAAAGCACAGTTGTCAAAAGCACGGACTCAGAAACATCTGAGTTCCAGCTCTTTCCCTCCCACTTGTGGATCCATGGGCAGGTCCCCTACCTCTCCATGCCCTAGTTTCCTCTGTGGAAGAGAGAATAGCACCTGCCTCACAGGTGGTGTATTTGTTTCTGAGGCTGCCACAATAAAGAATCACAACTGGGGCTAAAGCAACACAAATGTATACTCTCAATAGTGAGGAGCCAAAAGTATAAAAGCAAGATCGGCTCCTTCTCGGAGGCTCAGAGGGAGAATCTGTCCTAACTTGTGGTGGTTGCTTATTAACCATTGGCACTTACTGGCTTGAAGTTGCATCACTCCAGTCTCTGCTTACATTATCATATGGATGTCTTCTTGCTGTGACTTTGTCTTTGTAAAAAAGTATATGGATTGTGGTGAGGATTATAGAACTAATATATAATCTATACACTTAAGTGGTGGCTTGTTTCCCCTCTCTCTCTCTCTCTCTCTCTCTCTCTCTCTCTCTCTCTCTCTATCTCTCTCTCTCTCTCTCATGTATTTAGGTCAGTTTTCATAAGCTAACTGTGTTTCTCATATCACTCTGTTGTACCATACATTATCGAGTACACCAACAGAGAAAGACATTCTTCGATATAGGAACTCTGGTCCAAATATTTAACGCTTTATTCAAAGGTAGGCTCCTGGGAAATGTCTTATCAGGTCCCAAATTTGTTGAGTTTTTATTATTGCTGCAGTCTAGCCTTGTTATACTTAGCATCAAGTGTCAGAAATCACTGCCATTATCCAGCATGTTGACAGAAAGGGTATGTGGTGTTCTAGGGGGAAAAAAGTATTAGGAGACAGGAAAATTGGACAGTAAATGAACTTTGCTTTTTCTGAATCTTTTCAATTAACTTTTATTCTATAAATTTACTGGCATTCTGCAGAGTAAAATCTGTCTCTAAAGTCCCTTTTTGAGCTGCAGGGCTGTGATCTGGTGGCGTGTCCACATAAATGCGATGATTCGGGAGCTGCCCCATTGCAGTCAGTATGAGGCTGACACTTTGTTTAAAATAACATGTTCTGATTAAATTGAATTTATGAGGAAATAAATCAGGAATACAAGTAAAATATTTAACCCCTGGCTAGGTAGCTCAGTTGGTTAGAGCATTGTCCTGATATGCTGAAGTTGCAGGTTGCATCCCCCGTCAGAGCACATAAGAATAAACCAAAGGATGGATGAATAAGTGGAACAACAAGTCCATGTTTCTCTCCTTTTTTTCCCCTCTAAAATCAATCCATCAATAGATATTTTCTAAAAAGAAAAAATATATTATAACACTGAAACAGAAAATGGACCAATGGCAGACTTCCCATGGCCACAATAGAAAGGAAAGGAGACAACTAGGTTGTATGTGGCCCTTGGTACCCTTCAAACATAATGAGTCTATTTGTATTCTGCTTTCAGTAGAATACACAGCAATTCCTACTTTTCCACAAATGCTCTCTTCCTTTCACACTTTAGTTTCTAACTAAATTAAATTTTCAAAAGGAAGCATTTAAAGGAATGCATATGACAAGACACAAATGTAAGAGGGAATAACAGATTGGCACGGTAATGGCTGACCTGAGCCAGAGCTCTGAGGAAGTTCTGATGTCTTTGAAATAGAGAGGTCAGGGGTGACTTTCTCTTAGGACTTTTTACATGCTAAATCGAGAACTATGTTTTAATGTTTTCTAGCTTCAAACAGTAAGCAGAACTACCCAAGAATAGGAAATATAATAAAAGAATTGAAAAGGAAAGTGGTTTTCTTAAGAGAAAAATTATAGTGGAATGTATTAGAAAATGTGTATATGTTCATATGAATCTATATGTGTATGTGTATGCACACGAACACATACACATGTACACAGATGTGCGCACACACACACACACACACACACACACACACACACACTGAACCAGAGGATAAGAATCTCCAAGCAACTTGCATGCTCATTAAACTTGAGAGGCGCTGTCAAAGGATGTAAATATGATTATTTGATAGACTAGTGTCTTTGCCCCAAGTGCCTGCTGAGATGTTACCACATTTTAAATAAATACAATACATAAATCTCTTAAGTCAACATAATAAACAAAAATAAGATAAAAAATAGATGGAAAATAAAATTTAAATTTTAAAATTAGTTTAAATTTAAGATAAGGCTCTGTTTGTAGTCTGTTTTATATGTGCATCCTTAGGAAAGACACAGGGTAAAAAGACCCCTCACTGCATAGCAGCAGATATTTCTAAACAAAGTCTCCTTTAAACTTCACAGTTGTATTAGATGAAAGCTAATCTTAACTAGTGCTTAATAGATGACAGGAACTTTTCTAGGAGCTTTACAAATATTAACTGACCTAATCCTAAGAACATACTCAGGGTATGTTGATCAATTATCAGCTCCATTTTACAGATGGGAAAATTGAGTCACAAGGATAGGCCAATGGCCAAAGTCATACATGTAATAAGTAACAAAGCAAGTAATCCAAGATGGGTAACCTAGTTATAGACTGAGTGTCTTAACTACTAAATATGATTACTTTTATTGTGAATATATTTATGTTCTTTTACTGGTAAGAAAGGTAAAAGGTTAAATATTTTCTTAATTAGCAACTCAGTCCTATCTTCCTTCCCAAACTAGTATTGGATCTCCTATTCTAACTCCTTCCCTAAGTACCAAATATTTAAATGGACTTGCCCTGGCCAGTGTGGCTCAGTTGTTTGGAATATCTCGCCCCATGCAGGAAGAGATGGTGGGTTTGATTCGTAGTCAGGAAAAATACCCAGAATGTGGGTTTGATCCCTGGTTCAGGTGTAGGGCAGGAGGCAATTGATAAGAGGCTCTCTCTTTCTCTCTCTTTAATTAATACAAAAAAAAGACTTAATCTCTTATAGGAAGGAACTCTTCCCCATGAGGGTTGTTATAAGAATTAGGCCAAATACCAATACAAAGAGCTTAGTGCTCAGCACATAGTAAGAGCTCAAATTTAGAAAATATTTTTCCATTATTCTATAAATATGTAAAATATTCTATGTCATAAAATTTAATGAGTTATTTTAGCTGAGAAACATCCTAGTATCAGAGATGTTAAAATGTTGACATGCATGCATCTTTTAATAGATAAAATATAACACTCTATACATATTAGGTTTTCAATCAGTGATGAATGTCAGATTGTCCCAGAATATCATAACTGTTACAAAATTTTACATTGCTATTATGTGCATGATGGGTGGCCCAGTATGTATATTTATTTTTAATTTTCTCAGCAATCTGCTATGGTATTATTTTTCATTGTGCACATAAGACGATTGAGATTTAGAGATATTAAGCAGTTCATTCAAAATCAAAACATTAAGTGGCAAAGTCCAGAGCAACATTCAGTTCCTCAAATTCCAAAGTCTTCAACCATATTGCACTACAGTGCATCCACAATTCCGAATCCCTGGATACTTTCTTTAACTTTTTTCTCTGCCCAAGTATTTCTGCTCTTGTATCTTAACTGTTTCACGGAAGAAACTGCAGTAACAATGGCCTCACATGGCCTTCCCAGGACAAAAAGAGAAAAAGGACATGGCATTGAGAAGATGGAGTAGCATAGCAGGCATGATGCCAACACAAAGTAATTCTCTCCTTGTCTTTCTCAGTATTAATTTCTCAGGAAATACATTACACATGTCAACAAACTTTAGCATCCGTGTGAGGTGCCCCCATATTCCTCTCAATTCTCTCAAGAATTCAAAAATACACAATAAATTATAATGAAAGGTTACATTTGAAAGCCATACAGATATAGCACTGGATTTTAGTCTGTAACTATGGATGCAGTAAGTTTTCTCTGCTGCAAAGTAATCACCCTACCAGTAACATTAAAGAAATAATAGAATTGTGATTTCCATATTTCACTGATGTCCAAGATAGGTACATCAATACCTGGCATTTTAAAGGATCAGTCCTAGGCTTTCTCTCTCTAACCACTCAGATACTTGTATGTCCTAAGGTATCCTCCACAGAATAAGGGTCATGCCCAGAACAGGCCCTTTTCTTCTAACTTATTTTCATAGCTAACAAAAGTAAATACTTTCTCCTCAGGACAACCTCCTGTCCAAGACAAAAGAAGAATAACACTGGTCGATTTTCCTGTTATTGATCATTATGCATGAATGCATTAATAGTGATTAGAAACAGACACTCCAATGGTATTCTTAATATCCTGTCCGGATCCTATTGTCTCTGCAAAAAAAGAATAATAGGAAAGAAATGACTTGAAGATGCTTCAAATCAAGCTAAACGATAAACCTGAATTTATTGTTTTCCATTCAGAAGAGTCTTGCTTGAATTATACTGTTGGGGGGAAATGTATAGCTGTCCAGCAATAGATTATTATTATTTTCAGGGTTGTTTCCTAATAAGAGAAGAAAAACAGCTACTGCCACAGATAATGGGCTTCACTCGCAGATTCAGGCTGCATGGGATTACCACTCACGCACATTACCACAGAAGGAAAAAAATGAAACCTTGTAGGTTCAGTGTGCGATGAGTTGTTGCAACTTGTCTTCCTGACAATGTTAGAAAACAGAGATCGGGTTCTCCTCTATATGATTTCAGCAAATGTGTGTCTGTTGCATGACTAGCAACCCACAAATTAAATATATAATAATTCAGTTATTTTTGTTTGTACTGTGAGGGCTCTAGGACAGAATTTCCAAGGTTGTTAGTGTATTAGTGCATTTTAAATACTAATAAGATACAAATTTTAAAAGAAAGAGGAAGACTCCAAAAAAAGGTCATTCACCACTCCCAAAACACCCATCTTTTCTGCAGTTGTCTGCTACACTAATTAAATAGTTTAATTTTTAAAATATTTTTAAAAAAACCTGAAAGATGCAATGAAAACATCTGGGGAAAAATTAGTTAAAATTTGGAATTTGAATCTTTATTAATTAAGTAAAATCAAGTATAGTTGGTTGGAGGTATAAAAAAAAATCTACTTCTTAATAGCTACTGATTTGAGGTGGCCATGAAGATGTCACAAACATGCCTCATGGTTGGGATTTTCAAATTACTTTTAAAGTGGCTGAAAATTAAAAGGAGATGTTTAATTGCAGATGAAAGAAAGGAAAAGGTCATTGCTCTCTGAGATTTAATTGGAGGTTTTCCATGTGCTTCCCCTGGCACTTTCTGAGGCCTGGTGAAGACTGCGTATGGCTGTGAATCACTTGGTCAGTTTAATTTGCAGTGTACATAATGCAAGGCATTCGGGAGCTGTTGTTTTAGTAACTGTTCCACAGTCAGGTATCATTTAATGCAAAGTCCTGGGGAATTGAATGTTCTCATCTAGCCAAAGCCACCAACTTTAATTTCCAGGAGATGTGAGATGGAAATTACTTAGTTCCAGCTTATTTTCTCTCTTTAGCGGAAGGTAGTCTTTCTGACTCCCCCAACCCACAGCCCACCCCAGAACTGGCTTTGAGACTGGCAGGGTGGGGACAGTATTCTCCCCAAATCCATCCCTCTAAACCTCAGCCTGAAGGTGCTATTGAGGGGATTTGCAAAGACTCAAGAATGTGAGCCTTTTAGATTTCCCCACCACCATTTCCTTTCCATTGACAGCAACTCTCAAAATCCCAAAAACAGAATAACAAAACAGCGCCACCAATAATAAGCAGTAATATAAGTCTCCATCACAATTCTGCCTGTGCCTAGAATATTGCTTTTGTTTCCCTCAGAAAACAAAACATCACAACACTGATAGGCTCAACACCTTAGTAAACAAACCTCACATTTTGTTCCTCATTCCTGTATTTAGATACTCCATTATGTCCCCAAAATAGGAAGGTAATTGCTTTCAATTTGTGTAAAGAGCCATTTAAGAAGCTTAACACACACACACACACACACACACACACACACACACACACAGAAAATAAAACCAGAGCCCTAAATGGAGCCCTAGAAAAGCTCCATTTCTAGTATGAATTGCAAGTTATAAATGCAACCTTCCCCCTTGCTTTCATTTTTCAAGGTTAAAAAATATCTTGCCTCTGGTGAATTTCTGAATTTTTTTTTTACTCAGGAGGTGACAGAGCTTTCTGGAAGAATGTGTAACCAAGAAAGATTTAAAGAAACATTCTACAGAATCAGAGCTCATTTGGCAGGGTGCCCATGAGGGAGACATTGGGAAAGTCTCTGAATACACAACTGAGTGAGGAGTTGAAGCTTGCTTGTTGACCTGATGGGTCACATGCTCTTAACTGAGTGATCAAATCAGATGATCAGATTCTTCAATGAAGCATTTTTTTTAAATGTACATATTCTGGGGTTTCTATTTGCAGAAAATCTGCCTATGGAATAATAATGGCCCTCTATGCAAACCTTAAAATATCAGAACTATGTTAAATAAAGATTTGTTGAATATTGATTTCCTAGAATTTAATCTGCCCTCACATGAATTAAAATATAACAAGAATATTTAATTGATGTTAGCTTCCTTTGCAATGTGGATTTTTAAATTTGCTGAAGCATTTCTTAACTTCTAAACATAGCTTCATGAGTGAAGCACGGACATGAATAAATGTATCCATTCCCTTTGTTTAGGGGGATTCAGAAGAAAATAAATATACAGAAATAAAGATACACCCTTTTTTCTCACTTATTCATCAGTGAGGAATTCTGAAACTCGCAAATTAAAATCATCAAAAGCAATTCCTTCTACAGATTGGAAGCGTTCACTGTGCTCCTGGGGGAAGAAGGGAGGGGCAGCTCATTGGTTCCATGTGGAGTTCGCTTGCTCTGCATTGTAGAGCACACTGTTTATGGAGCCACCCATCTAGAAGATCTCAAGTATTCGAATATTTGATGTCCCTTTTTAAGTTCTGCCTCATAGTCCTTCATTGACATCGTATTTTCAAACTCAACTACTCTTTAACATTTATTTGTAACACCCCCTCGCCCGCAGTCCAATAACCATGGGGTACCTCCATGGTCATTCAGGGACCATGAAAAACTGGATTTGCTCAAGGGGCACCTTCCCAGCTGAGGTCACCCAAGGCAATGCTCTGCTTCTTGTTTAAGCTCTTTTTGTAGTCTATGTAGTGTCATATTTTTTTTTTTTACATTTTTTAATACTTTTTTGGGGGGTGATTTTGCTGTCTAAAATGGCTCCCAAGTATAGTGCTAAAGTGCTGTCTAGTGGTTCCTCAGAGCATTAGAAGGCCGTGACATGCCATATGGGACAATGCATCTGTTAGAGAAGAGTCATTCAACCACAAGGTACAGTGCTGTTGGTCATGAGTTCACAGTTTTTGAATCAACAATGTATATCAAATAAGCCTCCTTTAAACAGAAACACACATAAAACAAATTCATGCGTTGATGGATTGATTGATGAAAATGTTCTGTGCGGAAGCTCATAGGAGCCCAACCCTGCGTTTCCCCTAGGACCAATGGCACAACCTTCACTAATTCAGTATCTTTGGCATCTTAATAGGACATAACTGCCGTGAGTGACACATTTGCTGTAACTATTTTACAA
The DNA here is from genome assembly GCA_963924515.1 of Vespertilio murinus. NCBI lineage: Eukaryota > Metazoa > Chordata > Mammalia > Chiroptera > Vespertilionidae > Vespertilio > Vespertilio murinus. The sequence continues at coordinate 30,821,039 of OZ004707.1, forward strand.
TTTCTTTTAAAATTTTATCAGGTGTAGAATTGTATTAATCTTTTACCATTTTAAATCATTTCTGAATACTGATAGGAATTTAGTTTCAGCAGTGGGTTTACTACATAGAAATAGGCTGATGTAGCTATCCTTTGGTTTGACCACGAGTGGAAACATCAGTGTCTGTAATTCTGGTAATCTGACCTTGTGCCTCTGGTGAACAAAGGGGCTCCCTTGCTCCTCAGTGTGGCTCCGAGAAATGCCATCTGTTGAGGTAGGTGAAAGGGGTGCCCTCTGGTTGTGTTTTTCTACTCCTGCTGCTCCTCTGCAGAATGTTTTTTTTTTCACTGTTTAAACAGTTTTGATTTAATTCTCTCCCATGTTTAAATTCTCTATCTGTGTGCCAGGTGGCACTGTGGTTAAATGTGTTTTTGTTCCTTCTGCTAAGTACATAATTTATACAGGGCAGGAAGGGTCATTCCGGTGTTGTTATGGAACTAATGAATTTTTTTCTAAGTAGGCTGTTTATTGTCGTTTTTAACAACATCTATGTATCCAAAAGCAGCTTGTTTTATATACAGAATGTGGTTACTCCAGGAACTAAAGACTTTTTTTTCTAAATGCCTGACCCTTTCTGAGTATTTTAAATATGAACAATAATGCCCTCTATTAATTGAAAGTTGGACATATTATATAAAAATCTCATTATGTTCTAATGGATAGTTATCTAAAAGTTATTATAATCTTACAATAAAATATAGGAAGAGCCTGGGATATCCATCAGGAGAACAAGATTTTAATACTGGCTCTGCTACTAGTTCACTATATAAATTTCTATAAGTTACTTGAATTTGGGGGGGGGGGCTCGGTTTTCCAAGTTGTGAAATGAGGTCTTGAGACTGGGTTTCTTCTCTAGTATGTATCATCTGGGGAAAATGTGATGAGATGCACCTGGTAAACACTCATAATGCCACAAAAAATGTGTCCTCGTATCTTATGTCATTTTTATTAGAATTGTTATAAACCAATTGTTTTTCAGTCTTCACACAAAAAAAATTGAACAATTGTGCTATATCTTCGAAATATTACTTTACTGAGAAAGATATAAGGAAAAAAGTCAGGCTTGAAATGCCTCTAAATGCTAACAAAAATAAAATTAATACATAGACATTTTTGTTCAATATTATAAGCTAAAATTGATTTTAAACACTTTAGAAAAGGTGAACACTTAAAATTGTTAGTATCTATAGCTCTCTTACCACCCCATTCTATATTATTGTAATTACTATATATTTTTATATATAAGATCTGGACCATCTTACATTTCTCTATTTCATAATACAGGTTATAGTCAGGCATTGAAAAGATTCATTATATAATTAGCGAAAGTACAGATGTTGATATAGAGAAGGGGACAAGTTGATAGAATTATTTTCATGTGTTTTAAAAATAATTAGTTTGGCATCTTCATTTTTATTCTTCTTTGGAACATTCTATGGTGTTCTTTACCACAGAGTTTGAATTTAGACTGATCACATTTGAAATTGAAAGATGCAGTTCAGCTGTTAGTACACAAATATGAAACAATTATTGCTGGAAGCACATTTATCCAGTATCCCTGTGTAACCATGGTGACACAGCCCTGTGGCTTGAAAAATTTCACAGAACCTGCATCTATGAAAAACTCTCATGCTATAATTCTGGATTTGAGAGATCAGTTGAGAGAAGAAGGTGAAAGCAAATATACTTAAACCCCAGCATATACGGCACTATTTTGTTTATTTGATTTTTTGTTTTTCCTTTCTCTTTTGGGGTTATAAATATAAACTATCCCTGTCATAATAACCTCCATGTATTTTTCACCTCAAGAAATTAAAGGAGAACTAGTTTACTTTTGGGTGCTATTCTCTTAAATTCCATCTTATTAACAAATGTATAGATAAAAATTAAAATACTATGTTGACATTAGTAGATAGTAAATATCAAGCATGATGGAGACATGTGTCTTGTGTATTTTTCAGCATCTTTCCCCCTTTGCTATCAAGTACACAAAGGCTCACATTCTTCATCATCAGCGCCAGAATAACCAGATCTCCTTTTCTTACTTCTGGGGCTGCAAGTCTCCTGGGTTTATGATGCATATTAAAGTCAGATATACTGTAGTTTTGACTAGAGCTACTGCCTTGAAATGTCTGACTGGGATTTTGCTCAATGTACTATTCAATAAAGCTAACCTCAAGCTTCCCTCACCCTTCACTCTGGAAATCCTGAGGCTAGAGACTAAATGTATCGAGGCTGGGCAAAAGTACCTGGACACTTCTCATTGAGCTTCCTGTCTTTGAGTTCATCAGAATCAAGGATTCTGATGCCTCTCAAGCAAAAAAGCAAATGTCTTATTTCCAAATGCACTTCTCCAAGTCGTAGGACCTTGTCTTCATCAGTTCAGGCTGCTCTAAAAAAAACCCCATAAACAAACAAACAAACGAAAAAACCCACAGACTGGGTAGTGTAAACAACAGACGTTTATTTCTTACAGTTCTGGAGACTGCAAATCTGAGATTGGGGTATTTACATGTTTGAATGCTAGTGAGGACTCTCTTCCAGATTAAGGACAACTGTCTTCTGGCTTTATCCTCACATAGCAGAGGGAAGAGGGAGGGAAAGCTCTCTGTTAAAAGGGCTCTAATGTCATCATGAGGACCCCACCCTTGTGACCTAATCTAATCACTCTCCAAAAGCCCCTCCTCCTAATACTATCACTTTGGAGGTTAAGGCTTCAACATATAAATGGGGGATGAGGGACAAAATCATTTAGTCTACAATAGGTCCAAAATAAAAGGGGAGAGGAAAGATATTATCTAAAATGTTAAAGGGTGAAGTTATCTAATAAAACCTATGGGGAAATTTTTTTTTCTCAGAAAGTAAATTAAAGAGTCAAGCTAGATTTTCTTAGGAAGGTAGCTATTAGAATACTTGAAAATTACGTTTGTTGGAAAACACTTACCTTGGTCAGGACATGATGTTTTCTGGATTCTTGACAAGAGACTTTGTTTACTAAGGTGAAGGCTCCTTTCCACATCATTTGGTTATTAAATCGCTAAACTGATTTCCAGGAAAATGTTGCAAACTTCCCTGCATTAAAAACTCAATCTCTTTTATCAAAGCCAACTTTAATGTTTACTAAGATTTTGTTTTGACCTTGCACTTTTCTAAGTTCCACAAGGCACATTTTCAGTTCCTAAGAAAACCTGCTGTTTAAAACAATAGCTTAAGGATACTTAGTATGTATGCTGCACTTTTGGTCTTGAATATTACATATCTCGCGATCCCGATAATCTAGTCTTACCGAGAAACTCTTATCTCCTTAATAAAAGCTAATATGTTATAGGCCATGCTAGTTAAAAATCTCTAATTTAAAACCTCGTTAATGTTTTTTTGTAGATATATTGGCTTAAACTATTTGTCCCAGAAAAGCCTTTTGGTTAGCCCTGGAACTGAACTCCTTGAAATGCTGCAAAAGTGGAAAATGTCTTATGGTTAAGACCAACACTGTGTGGAGGATCCCAGTAACCACCAGTGCCTCCCATGTATTCCCTACTGGGCACGCACAGGCCTAGGCTGTGGATGGCAAAGTGTATCCCTCCATTTTCTTCCTTTAAAAAAATGAAATGGGAAAATTGTTTTCCAACAATGTGGATAAAATGATTTAGAAGGCACTATGCTGTTCGTTTAGAAGTATGTTTTATTCCTGTAAACCCTTGTGGATTCATGGACCTTAAAGGTGAGAGCAGAGAAACTACTGGTTGCATAAAAGCCCTTCCTTCAAAGTGCCCTGCAACAGACAGAAGGAAAGTGCTCTATGTGAAGGATTTTGGTATCCGGTTGGATTCTTGACTTTAAGTTGAAATAAATTAGATAATTATTTTTTTAAAAAAAGTTTATACAAACTTCAAGAAAAGTTTGATTTAAACTGTTAAAGCCATGGCAGGCACTGGAAGTAGAGTGTGACAAGTTTGGGGTGGGGAGGGATTACAAATTGCTGTGAGAGACTGTAACAGTGAGAGCTGAACCAAAGTGTGTGTGTGTGTGTGTGTGTGTGTGTGTGTGTGTGTGGAGTTGAAGGAAGGGTTATTATGAAAGAGAAAATTACATTAGACTAAGATAGTAATTGGTTGGACACTACCAAGACAGAATGGCAGGGGCAAAGATATGTACCTAGTAACCCCTACCATTGCTGGTCACATAAAATTAACCACCACACCATTAATATCTGATGGTTGTTGAAACTGATTACTAAGAAGGTATTATTAGCCATTTGCAGGTTGATAGTGCAATCTCTGATGATACCTAAGGAGTAGAGAAAGTGAGATGGTCATCCACAGTGAGATGCATTTGAAGCCAGGTGGTTTGAGTCAGTGAAAGTTTTGAGAAGTATTGCTATTATCATGTTTCAACAACCTGAAATTATTCACAAGCTTGATATATTACTATATCCAGGACATTCAGTGACATTTGATTAAGTGGTAATTATACCAAAGCCCCAAAATAGGAAAGAATGTATTAAAGTATATAAATGACAACCTATTAGAATATTACCCATTATAGAATAGTTCAGACATGATGATTTCATGCATATTGCATTTGTTTTATAAAATGATTTCTCTTGAAATGAGTATAGTTCAACAGAGCTTTGAGTTGAACAGAAAACAGGATCCAACACCTCCCCTTTCAGCATTCAAAATTACTTCTACTACCACACATTTAAAAATATTCTTTGAAATGTAATTTTTTTCTTGTCTGATGACTTTATGCTAGTGACATGATCAAATAACAAATAGGATTATTTTCTTATGCTAGCAGTTACTACAGAATAAAGGAAATTTACTTCAAAAATGTTTTTTGCTCTTATCTCTGAAACTGAGAGATTTTGAACAAGTTATTATTTTCCATGAATTTCTTTTCATTGGTCAAATTAGGGCTATAAAATATGTCTCACAGGATTGTCCCAAGGATTAACCAAAAAATAAAAGTGAAGAAATTTAGAAGAAAAACATAGACACTTCAAAAGGTATCTCATTATTATGCATTAAAATCTTAGCCATTACATTACAGCCTTTGACTTATTTTATTTTTATTTATATTATATTAGAGGTCTGGTTCACGAAATTCGTGCAAGAGTATGCCTTCCTTCCACCAGTTGCTGGCACCAGCTTCCTTCTGGCACCTGGGATCTGGGCTTCCCTCTGGCCCCGGCTTTGTCCAGAATGATGTCTGGAATGATGTCTGTTCTAATTAGCATATTATCCTTTTATTATTATAGGTTATATTATGCCATTTTGTATAGTAATATGCACATACACTTTTCACATTATAGAGTACTTGTTAAGTGCCATGAAAATGTTAGAACAGGGAAAATAAATCATATTGTTAACAGGGTATTTCTATATCTATAAAGAAGCCACTGACAATTTCAAGATAGTATTTGATTGAAGGGACTATCTTTGGCAGGATGGAGTGATGGCAATAGTTATCTTTAGAATTGATTCAATTGCTTCAGCAAATTCATTTTGTGGCAATAAACATAAATCATTTAAGATTGTCAGAGTGAGCAAATTGGCTCTTCCAGATTTTGTTAATATCATAGTTGAAAAACTGTCTGTGTGGCATTTAATAATATATGTTGTGTTGACAGTACTTATTTTTGCATAGCTGTTCTGTATCAATACATTTAGCTTCACTTCTGCAGTGAATAACAATTTCTTCAAAGTAATATAAATTATTGACAAATGGAAAATAATTCAAGAGACTTGGTTCTGTTTCATGAGATTACATATACATCTATTACATTTCATTCTCTCTCTCTCTCTCTCTCTCTCTCTCTCTCTCTCTCTCTCTCTCTCTCTCTCTCTCTCTCTCCAAAATAAGATGCACTATGCACTATACCAAGAGCTAATGTATAAATATGGTGAAAAGTGGAATGCTTTAACCAACACTTAGATTTTATGTAATGTTATCATTGAGCATAAGATACTTTCTTAGAATTTATTAAACTTCTTATAGAAATGTGCCTCTAAATATGCAAAGATGCCCTGAATACTGTTTAAAACATTTTTGTTTGCTTCTTTGCATTTTAATAATGTAATACTTTAATTTGTTACCAATAAATTCATTACAAGGTGAATCACTTTAAAATTGACCAAGAAATGCAAATTTGAAATTGTCTGTAGTGAATGTAGGTAAATAGATTAAACCTAAAGGGGGAAGAAGGTTAAAATGGGTTTAAAAAAGCTTTTCATAGATAAAAAGCAAAATGTTTTAAAACGTAGTCATTTTGAGGAAAATTTTTATTTAAACTATAAGATACTATTAATTAGAGAAATAATAGGCAATTCTGGAAAATATTTGTCAAAATGTTGGAACAATAATAAAAATGAACCTTCTTTAAAGCCCCTTTAGTTTCTCCTACTGATGAAAACATATATACTTTATATAAAGGACATGCACATCCTATGTGTCTTTCTGTGTAAATTCAAATTTAAAATTAAAAAATAGATATAATATGCTGAGGCCCCTTGTAAGTGTCCTCAGACTGCCTATTCCGTCTCTATCTCCATAAAAAAGTAAAATTTGACCCAACATATTAATTCACCCTTAGTACCTCTGCAGAAATTCTTTCATACAGAGATTTCAAAGCATTTTTACAAATGTAAATCAACAAGCCTCACATTATTTCTCCCCATAGAGGTGGTCCATTTAAAGTAACAGAAATCTACCTAAGTGACCTACTCACGTTCATCTGATAAGTCCTTTGTGTGATCTGGAAATGGATTCCCGAAGTGTGCAAATACCTTGCAGCTTCATTGTAGATCCAAATTCACAGCATCCCTTGGCAAGTACCACTGGCGAAAGGATAGTCTTTTTTCATAGCAAGGCTCCTATGAGTTAGCCTTTCCTCAGCCTCACTAAGCACCCACATCTGGAAATCAAGAATTCAGCCTTTCTCCTTCCTATCTTAAGAGCTGAGTGATGATAGAACATGACTGAGGTGTGTGTGTGTGTGTGTGTGTGTGTGTGTGTGTGTGAATTTTTAAATTAAATTTATTGGGGTGACATTAGTTAATAAGATCATATAGGTTTCAAGTGCATGTTTCTCTGATATATGATCTATATATTTCATTGTGTGCCTACCACCCAAAGTTAAATCATCATCCGTCCACATATACTTGATTCCCTTTACCCTTTCCTATCTCCCCACCCCCTTTCCTCTGGTAATCACCATACTGTTGTCTGTGTCTATGAGTTTCAGTTTTATATTCCATATATGAGTCAAATCATGTGGGTTCTTGGCTTTTTCTGCCTGGCTTATTTCACTTAGCATGATCTTCTCAAGGTCAATCCTTGTTAGAATCATACTGTTTATTCTTTAAGATTTTTTTTTATGAATCATTTTTATTAAATAACTAGTGGGCCACATCTTCTTTTGTTCTCAAAACTCTTCTTTTAATGCAGCCAACAGATATTTATTAAACACATATTTTGTTGCTACTCACTGTTCTAGACATCTGGGACACTGTAGTCATGTGCTCCTACCTTTATGGGAAAGACAGATAGTAAACAAGAATTATATACATGGTAGTCAGTGGTATGAAGTTGACAAACATAATGAGCTGGGTGAGCTAGGTAGCAATGGATGGATCAGAGAGGGCCTCTCTAAGCAGATGATAAATATTTTTTAATTAATTTATTTTTTAAATCCTTACCCGAGGATATTTTCCATTGGTTTTTACTTTTTTTCCTAAATATATTTTATTGATTTTTTTACAGAGAGGAAGGGAGAGGGATAGAGAGCTAGAAACATCGATCAGCTGCATCCTGCACACTCCCCACTGGGGATCTGCCACAACCAAGGTACATGCCCTCGACCGGAATTGAACCTGGAACCCTTCAGTCTGCAGGCTGACGCTCTATCCACTGAGCCAAACCGGTTTTGGCTCTATTGGTTTTTAGAGAAAACAGGAGAGAGAGAGGGAAAGACAGAGAAATATTGATGAGAGAGAAACACATCGATTGGTTACCTCCTGCACGTGCCCTGACCAGGACCTTGGCCAGAGAAGAGCCTGCAACCAGGGTACCTGCACTTGACTGAAATCCGAACTGGGGATCCTTTGGTCCAAAGGCCAATGCTCTATCCACTGAGCTAGACAGGCTAGGGCTAAGCAGGTGATATTTGAACTGAGAACTGGAGCATGAGAATAAGTCAGATTTTTCTTTTTTGTTGTTTTGTTTTACAGACTTTCATTGCTAATAACATAAATATCACTCTGTAATATCCTACATAAAGAAACAAAGAGACAAAAAACTCTCTGGAGTTTTAAAACCCAAAGCAAAAGGGTCTTAAACCACAGGTGAGCAAATACTGTGGTTTATTACCAGCCACGATTGGTCCTTTTCCTGCTCTGACCCCATAAGGTGCGGTTGTGATGGAAGTACTAACTGTTCCTATGTAAGGCCCTAGCTGGGCTGAGGTGTTTGTACTATGTAGCCCAGGAAGCTAATTTGTGTGACCTGTTGGACTTGGACTAGTTAGCTTGATTTCTCTCATTTCTTTACCTTTTATTCATTTTTCTTATTTTTCCTTTTCTCATATTTTTTCTTACTTTTCTAGAACATTTTATTACTTTTTAGAGAGAGAGGAAAAGAAATATTTATTTATATATATATATATATATATATATATATATATATATATATAGAGAGAGAGAGAGAGAGAGAGAGAGAGAGAGAGAGAGAGAGAGATATGTTGACATGTGAGAGAAATATCCATCGGCTACCTCCAACACGCCCCCTACTGGGGATGGTATGAGCAACCCAGGTATGTGCCCCGGTCAGGAATCAAACCAGCGACCTTTCAGTGCCCAGGATGATGCCCAACCAGCTGAGCCACATTGGCCAGGGCTAGATTTACATTCTATAATGATAACTCCAAAGACAAAGTAGAGAAACAAATAGAAGGGCAAACTCAGAAATTAACTCAGAGGCTAATGAAACAATCCCGGATACCCTGTTCCCCTCACTTCCCAGAAAAGAGCACTAGGGATATAATGCTGAATATTTGGAGCAATGAGATGGATTTTCTCAAAAAAAATTTTTTAAATAGTGATCTGAAAATGAAAACCTCAAATGAAGCAAGATGGTTAAGTGTTCTAAAATGAGAGTGAAGCTTTTAAAGCTGCTCAACAGATCCTGGGAATTTGCAAGTATCATATTCTTTAATTGAACTATTTTAAAGCTAATCAGAAGTTGTGCGGCATGAAGGTGCTTGCAGATTTGTGCCTGTGGAGACAGGTCTGAATCCTGCTGCTCAAAGGGAGCAATGGCAGAACTGCAACATTGTGTCCTTGCTTGTCTTGTGCATTCACAAAATTTTCTTCATGAAAACACAAGCACCCTGGAAAATAGAGAAACCGCTCATTTCAATTGTATTGGAAAAGAGCAAGTGAGATCAGTGGTGGTAAAATAAGCCTTGGCATTCATGCAGAAACCCGGGATTATCTTGGAGGCACCGGAAAACTTCAGGCAATATTTCCCCCCCCCTAAACTACAAAGGAAGACAAAAAGGAGTCGAAGCTGGTTTGGCTCAGTGGTAGAGCATAGGTCTGTGGACTGAAAGGTCCCAGGTTCGATTCTGATCAAGGGCATGTACATTGGTTGCGGGCACATCCCCGGTAGGGGGTGTGCAAGAGGCAGCTGGTCGATGCTTCTCTCTCATCGACGTTTCTAGCTCTCTATCTCTCTCCCTTCTTCTCTGTAAAATATCAATAAAATATATATTTTTTTAAAAGGAATTAGGTAACAGGTAGCATAATAGATCCATAGTTGCTTTGTCATATCCAGTGACTATCTTGTGTTTGCTTGAAAAACAAGAACTCGTCATAAGAATCCGAAAGCAGTTAAATCTAATCTCAGGCCAAAGATTATTTATTTTCTTGGGATTCTTTATTGTTTTCAATGAGGCATTTAACAAAATGTCTTATTGACAGCCTTTTAGCTAAGATATAGATACATTGTTTGTTAATAGTACTAGGGGTCCGATGCATAAAATTCATACACGGAGAAAGGGGGTGTCCCTCAGCCCAGACTGCACCCTCTCCAATCTGGGACCCCTCCAGGGATGTCTGACTGCCCGTTTAGGCCCAATCCCAGTGGGTTTGGGCCTAAACGGGCAGTTGGTCATCCCTCTCACAATCCAGGACTGCTGGCTCCCAAATGCTCACCTGCTTGCCTGCCTGATTGCCCTGTAATCACTCCCCTGTCAGCGGGATCAATGCTTAACTGCTCCCCTGCCGACCAGATTGCCCTAACTTCCCTTCCCTGCCTAGCTGGTTGCCTCTAACTGTCCTCCCCTGCAGGCCTGCTCCCATCAATTGCCCTCCCCTGCAGGCCTGGTCCATCCCAACTGCCCTCCCCTGCTGACCTGATTGCCTACAAACTGCCCTCCCCTGCCGGCCATCTTATGATGGCCATCTTTGACCACATAGGGGCAGCCATCTTGACCACATGGGGGTGGCCATCTTGTGTGTCGGAGTGATGGTCAATTTGAATATTACTCTTTATTAGATAGGGTGGGTAAGTGAGATGATAGCTGTTTGAAGTTGTTTCTGGAGAATGTGAAGAGGAAAATAGCAGTCTGAGAGGAGAACATACCACAGAGCTTAAACAAAAGAAGGTGGGATCAGCATGGTCGACCAATTGAAACAATGATTATCCTAGGGGTCAATATGGAGGTCGTGACTAGGTTCAAATAAAATCTGCACAGAGACCATGATGGGTGGTTTAACAAAAACTTTATATTCGGAATAAGCCAAAAGGGTGGGTGATATGGCAACTGAAGGATAATAAAAATAAGGTATTAGGTTCCATTAATACAGAAAAGGAGATAAAATTCTCATTTCATCTGAATTGACTATGTCAGAAATATATATATTTAGGCTTTAGAAGTCAGGGATATTGACAAAATTATAATCAGAAAAGTGTTAATAGGTAGAAAGTCTATAGAAACACCTAAAAAGGTGGCTTTAAAGAAATCTTAGACAAAGTCCATGTATTTCTGCACTAAGTTGCCAGATTATTATAATCTCTGAACATATAATAATCTAGTCTCTCAGAGTATATCCTATATAATAAAAGGCTAATATGCGAATTGTCCCCTTGACCAGGAGGCAGGCAGGCCAACTACCCATGTCCCCTCCCACTGGTAGGCTGGCTGGATCCCACCCATGCACGAATTCATGCACTGGGCATCATATATATGCACACATACACACAGACATACACACTGAGTGGACAGACTATTATGTTTCCAGAGATCATAACAATTTGGCCACTCAGTGTAGATGCAGGACCTGGAACAACCCACAGAAATTACTGAAAACTAGAGTTTGAAGGATCACAACCTTTTTACAACCCAGAGTTGCCTAAAAACGGAATGGGCTGCTTTTCCAGCGAGAAAAGTTGGTGCAAGTCCTGATCCTCAGAAAGTCATCTTACTAATTATTCCTGAAATCAGGAATTAAACACTTGGAACAAACTTGCTAAGGGTAGCTTTTTCTTCAATTCACAAAGAAAATTTAATATTTCCAGTGGAGTTCGAGATGTTCTTCAAGTGAAAATTGCCTAAATTACAGGGAAAATGATTAATACTCATTATCAATCACTGGCAATGTTCTCATATTTTAGTCTCAATATTCAGGAAAATAAAATCGCTTGTTCTGTTCTTTTAGCCAGCCTGTTCCCTTCCACTCATTAATTTATCTCGGAAACTACACTTTTCAAATTTAAAGGCTCCTAATTAGAATGTTGAATATTGATGGGAAAAGTAAAATGAATATATTACCAGGGAAAATAAAAATACTTGCCATCCACTTGACTGTGTCTTCTAGATTTGCTTCACCCATTGTAAGTTTTGGTATTCATCTTAAAATTATACAGTGTGTAATAATATTGCGAACTTCCCCATGCTTAAAAACACCTTTGGCTTACAAGGTCACATAAACTATTTTTATAAATATTGATAGGGCATAAGATTCTTAAAAATGCAATAGCTCTCGTTGAGACGATGTCATCATTCATTATTCATCGAGATTCACAGCCAGAAGGAATATCAGAGATCTTACAATCTATCCTATCAGCATAAAATAAAGACTTGCAATCAACTGAGGCGACATGAGCAGGCTTGTCCTGTCACCGATCATTTGCCCAGGATAAAGAACTCAGTAAATGTTCATTAAGCCTCAGTTCCTTACTCAAAGAAACTTTGATTCTTACAATATTAAACAATTATTTATTAATAATGGAAGGCTTGTAGAAATAGTCTCTGATTGTCTCAAGATTTGTTCCACGGTACTGCTATTTTATTATCCTTTCCAGACCCTGCATAGCTATCAATCTAACTCTGTTTCAGTTCCTTGACTTCATTCTGTGAAAAGAAGGAGTCATACTGGGAATTGCCTTAAAGGTGTGGAAGATAGATTTTACTGACTAGCAGCAGGGTGGATCAAGAAAAGGTGGTTTTCTTTGAGGTTTTGTTTTTGTGGAGTAGGAAGACCTAAGGGGAAAAGTACCAAAGGAAAGACTACAGAAGAGGTGTTTTCCTTTTTACCTCAATAGTATGCTGTTTTATGACTAAATATTTTTTTTAATCTTCATTGTTTAAAGTATCACAGAGGTCCCCTTCCCTCCCCCCCTCCCCTCGCATTGCCCTCCTCCACCAGGTTTCCTGTAGAAATCTGTATGTATAACATTACACAGCACAAACCAAAAGTCACGGGATCCCCTTTTTTTTAGGAAATCACTTAGATGCCTGTATTTTCATGTACAGTCCATTTGCCATCAAGGCTGGACATTTGTAACCTCGGTCCTTTTCTCTAAGCTCCTGCTAAATGTCTCCAATATCTCAGATTTAAGCTCTAAGTTGGTGGCTGGGTCTCACCCTTCAATGGGGCTTGTCCTGCATTTCCAGGATCAGATGAGTGGTAGCTCTTTGCAGCCATGTGGCCATGTGGTGACCTTGGCATCATCCTAATCTTCCCATCTTTGTTTTTACCTGGAATCACCAGAGCATTCTGTTCAATATTTATCACTTCCATATTTTGTGACTCATTGCTTTACCAACTAAACCCACTTTTTTTTGATGGGCTTGTTTATGAATAGTCTGTCAGTTTGTTCAGCCTCATCTTGTGGCACTTCCTTTCTCACATTTTTCAATCAATATTGATTAATATCTTGTATCTGTCCTCTAACATCTTTTTTTTTTAAATATATTTTATTGATATTTTACAGAGAGGAAGGGAGAGAGATAGAGAGCCAGAAACGTCGATGAGAGAGAAACATCGAGCAGCTGCCTCTTGCACACCCCCTACCGGGGATGTGCCCGCAACCAATGTACATGCCCTTGGCCGGAATCGAACCCGGGACCTTTCAGTCCACAGACCGACGCTCTACCACTGAGCCAAACCGACCTCGGCTCTAACATCTTTTTAAGCTCTTAGGACTAAGATGGTTTAACAAGTTGAGTTCCCTTTACTATGCTGCTTTGTCTATGTAGGAATATATATATATATATATATATGTTTTACCATCGACTAATTAATATAAACAAGAATTACATTACTACAACATATTTCTGGTCACAGAAACATCACTGAATTCTTAGTAAAGACTTAAAAAAACTTAGAATGTTAAATATTGAGATGCATTTAGAAAGATTAATAAAAATGAATAATAAACCTGCTTATTCCAGTTCAGGGTCAAGGGTGCCCTGAGACTATCTAGGTAGCTTAGGGCGCATGGCAGGACCCATCCTAGGCACGATGCCCTTCCCTTCCAGGGCACGCTCACACCTACACCCCTCCTGCCTCAGACTGGGACAGTCAGACACAGCCACTCCCCTCACCCAGAATGCACATCTTCCCCTCACCCAGCATGCACACCTTCCCCTCACCCAGCATGCACATCTTCTCTTCACCTAGCATGCACATCTTCCCCTCACCCAGCATGCACACCTTCCCCTCACCTAGCACACAATCTTCCCCTCACCCAGCATGCACACCTTCCCCTCACCCAGCATGCACACCTTCGGGATGGGGGAGGAAACCAGAGTCCGTAGAGGAAGCCCACACAGACCAGGGAGAATGTGCAAACTCCAAGGTGATATTGAATGAAAATCGTTATTTGAGGAACAGCTATATTTAAATAGGTAAGTGTCCCTGTCTCAATGAATATTATATACCAGCTTGCTAAATAAAGAAAATAGTTATTATCTTAACTATTACCTTATCTGAAAACAACCATATTGTATTTTCAAATAATCCTTTATTTTGCTGAATAAGTTTCATCATACTTGGTTTAAAATATAAACATTACACTAAGAAAAATCATTCTGATTGCAAAATCAGAGTGATAGTCTAAGCTACTAATGTTTGTACAATAATGTTAGAGACGTTTCATATCTACAAAGGAGCAACCTGTTTTTCTCTTTCTAGAAAATATCTTTCTTTTACATTACCACAGATAAAATTAAAACTAAGGTGTTTTACTTTCATAAATGTTTCAGTACTCTCCACTTATTCTGTGTTGTGATAGTTACCATGATGGCTTAATGAAATATTTAAGTGTTATTTTAAGACTCTTTAAAGTTTAACTTCATTTATCATTTTTATTGGGCAAAGAATATGATCATTTTTACTACTTTGGGAAGAGGAAGCCTAAAGTAAAAAATTCAAGCAAAGAAATATGCTATAGACGTTTTTAAAGACCACTAAACAAAAATAGAGATTGTATATGGAAAAGAGCTCCAAAGTTTTCATAGTTACTAGTTGATGAGTTTGGAAGATCTGCTAGAACTGAATTTTGAAGATGGAAAACACTTCAATGGTTCATCTTGGGGGTGGGGGGTGGGATAGAAACAAAGAACATTGAACATTGCATTTACTCGATGCCAGTATAAAATTGCCTGTAATGTTTTATTTTATTCTAGAGGCCCAGTACATGGATTCATGCAACAGTGGGGTCCCTCAGCCTGCCCTGTACCCTCTCACAATCCTAGACCCCTCGGAGGATGTTGGATTGCAGGTTTTGGCTTGATCCCCTGGCCTGTGGGGATTGGCCTGCAACCTGCAGTCCTACATCCCCAGAGGGATGTAGTGGTGCTTGAAGCAGGAGGTACCAGGGAGGAGCCTAACCCTGGTCCTGGCATGCTGGCCCATCTCCCACCCTCCTGGCCCCATTCATCTTGTGCCCAGTCAGCCCCATGGGAAGAGGCTTGCACCTCCGCAGCAGCACTCACCAGCTGTGAGCTCAGCAGCTGGCCCCCATCTGTTAGCTGAGTGGCACTCCCACTGTAGGAGCACACTGACCAGCAGGGGACAGCTCCTGCATTGAGCGTCTGCTCCCTGGTGGTCAGTGCACATCACAGCAATCTGTCAACCAGTCCTTCTTAGTCAGTTGACTGGTTGCTTAGGCTTTTTTATGACAAAGTAAGCAACCAAGACAAGGCAGTCAAGGAAAGATAATGGAAGGTGTTTTTAAGTCAGATACAGAAGCTCCCATGCAGCAGGAATATAGTAACCCATAAGTACAAAAAAGTTCTCAATGAGAATCAGTGTGAATTTGTCAGTAATGTTCATGGATGTGAAGCAGTCACATAGCTAACCCTACAGTTCATAAAGCTGGGCGGATCTGATAGACATTTTTAAGAAAACATGAAAAACTTATTACTAAGTATCTATACAAACAACAGGAGAGAATTCCTGAATTCTTTCTCATTTTCTGTTATGCTACCCAAAAATGGTAGAGAAAAGAGCCAGTCTGAAGGAAAAGGTCACATTTTTTATTTTATTTTATTCAAGTTGGATGTAAGGTGAAGGCAAGAAATTCTTATGGAAGCATCCAGTTACCTGTTGAAGAATTAGTGGCAGTCCACAGGATATCCAAGAATGTTTGAGTTGACATTATTATGAAAAAATGAAGGGACATCACAAAGTATTTTCAGACTAGTTACCTTACTCTACCAGTTGGCTATTATTTTGCTTTGATTTCATTATTTGAATTTGAGATATAAGCTCTTTTTTATTTGCTTGTTTCTTTAAAATCTATATATTATTATATTATATTATATTATATTATATTATATTATATTATATTATATTATTATATTTCAGAGATTAAGGGAGAGATAGGTAGAAATATCAATGATGAGAATCATTGATCCGCTGCCTTCTGCAGTGCCCCATGCTGCGGATCTAGCACGCAACCCAGGAATGTGTCCTTACCGGGAATCTATCTGTGAACTCCTGGTTTGATAAGTCCTTAAGCACTGAGCAACACTGGCCTGGTGCTTGTTTCTTAATTCAGCTAATATTTTTAAGTGTTAATGAAGCATTTTGCATTGTGCAGCTTTCTAGGTATGTTCTTTGAAGATCCTGGTCTCCACTGGATTTGTTGGTGCCAGGGCAGATGGTCATTAGTCATCAAAGCTGGTGCTAATGATGTCAGCCACGGTGTTGCCCTCCCCCAGTTCCCCTCCTCCCCTTACTCCCCATCCCCCCACCAGCCTTGCTGCTTTTCTGGGCCTGGAGCTAAAACACAACTGAGGCCTAGAAGTTGCCTCTAGTTTGATCAAAACTCTGCCTCTGTGGTCAACAGGCCCAAAACTTTATTCCTAAAATTATTTTATGTGGATTAGGACCTCATTATCCAGAGAGCTTAATGCTGACAGGAATGGTCGAGTAAGGGCTTGTATGGGAGTCATGTGAAGCTATTCTCTGACCTCTTTGTCCCCCTGGGCATGACTAGTGACATGCCAGGGGAGGGAATGTCAGGGAAGGGTCTGAACCGCATGACCAGCAAATATACTGGTAAAGGAAAGGTCACCTGTGGGTGATGTCCCATTTTATAACTGTCTTTTGCTAGGCACCCAAGACTTTCCACCATGGGGACGTTCTATACCACACCTGTCATCCCTACTCTGCTCAAGCCTGTCTAACTGGCTACTACAACTCAGAGGAGATAAGTGGAGTTTAGAGAGTGGTGCAAAATAAAGCAAAAAGGGCTAAATCAGGGCACATCATGCAGAGTCTCATTAAGGAAATAGTACACTATCCTGAGGCAAGGAGGAGATGAAAGATCTTGCATTTGTAAGGGATTATTCAGAGTATCCGGTGGAAAGTGGATTCCAGGAGGCCAGCTGGAGGCCAAAAGCTAATTTGGAGGCAATCAAAGTGTTCTAGGACCGGAATGATGGCGGCCCTTACTGGGGCAACGGGAGTGAGGCTCAGGAGAAAATGAGCATTTTTACAAGTTATTGAGATGATGACTGAACTAGTAAATTATACATAGTGAGTTGCTGTTGTACTTTTTTTTTCATTGTCCAAGTTTTCTTTAAGTTTATTGAGGTTGTGGTTAAGATTAGTCTTTTTATTTTATTTTTAAAATTTTATTGATTTTGCAGCGAGAAAGAGAGAAACATTAATTTTTTGTTCCCTTTATTTATGCATTCATTGTTTGCTTCTTGTATGTATCTGACCAGGGATCAAACCTGCAACCTTGGCATCTATATTTATAAAATCCTAAGCAACCATTACAGCCAAATAACCAGTTGACCTGTAGGTTTGATGCACACTGACCACTGGGGGACAGATGCTCAACACAACCTCCTGCAATTCCTCCCCCAGCCAGCAGGCCCTGATTGCCTGATTGGGGTTGGGCTACTGGCTAGGATAGGGAACCAGGGGTGGGTGGTGGCGGATGTGGCCCCTTTCCCAGGGGGCTGAGGATCGGCTCCCTCCACAGGGCCAGTGGCCAACCTCCCATGCCCTACCTCTCCCCCTGGCCAGCAGGCCCCATGGTGGCAGTGCAGTAGTGAGGGAAGGAGGAGGGGAAGAAGGGGGGGCAGGGAACAACACAGTGGCAAAGCGCCTGCTATGGAGGCGTTGGTGTCCATTTCTTCTGAGCCCAACCTGGCGACCATCACCACTACTCCCAACCCTGCCGGGGCCTTTAGGCCCTGGGCTGGGATGAGGGACTAGGGATGGGTGGTGACAGACACGGTCCCTTTTCCAGGGGGCCTGAGGACTGACTCCCTCCTGAGGGACAGCAGCTAACCTTTCTTGCCTCATTCCTCCCCCAGGCCAACAGGCCCCAATCTGCCCACCACCCGACTGCCATGTTGGCAGCACAGAAGCAAGGGAAGGAGGATGGGGGGAGGTGGAGAACCTCATGGCGGCAAGGCGCCAATGATGGCAGCATCGGTGTCAGGTGTCTGTTTCTTCCATGCCCAGCCCGGCGACTGTCACCTCCTCTCTGGCCTGGCCCTGATCAGCCCATGATCGCTGGCCATGCCTAGAGGCCCCTCTTGAGCACAAATTCCATGCACTGGGCCTCTAGTATTGGTATAATGCTCTAACCAACAGAGCTACCCACCCAGGGCATGATTAGTCTTTTTAATCTGGATACACATGCCTTAAATCCTGGAGAATACCTTTATATCGCTTTATTTTAAAATATCATATCCCTTATCATCTACATTATATATTTGGGATGATTACATTGATTACTTATTTACATATACATATATGTGTGTATATATATATATATATATATATATATATATATATATATTTGATTTTTTACAGAGGAAGACAGAGGGATAGAGAGTTAGAAACATGGATGAGAGAGAATCATCAATCAGCTGCCTATACTTGATCTTACACTTGGCCAGTTTCCTAATTCCCTTCTTTTGTGTTTTCTTTGTTACTTCCTAACAAAGATTTCCTCATTTTATCTTTCAAGTTTTATATTTATTTAATTCCAGCTATGACATTTTACATTTTCAAGAGATCTGTTTTCTTCTCTAGTTTCTTTTCATAATACTTAGTTTGTATGTCATAAATGCAGCTTTTCTTCTTTTATTTCTGTGAAAAATAACCATATTTGTAATATCAGCATTTTCTTCTGCTCTGTGTATTATGATATTTTTCCCATATTTTCTCTGTAGGCTTGTTTTGGTTTCACTGGCAAGTAAGGAACCTTCTCAACTATTTTGTGAAATTTAATTGTCGTGTTTGTGTGATTAGTAGTGAGACACTTAAAAAGCTGAGAGCCTAATCTCTCCTTAGTGGTGGGAATTTTGGAATTATTGCAGTTTGCCGTGCTAACCACTTCTCTGTTTGCTTTCATAATTTTAAAAAATAAATTACAATTCTGCGATTTAAATGTCCCTGAGCTTCATAAAAATCGTGTTTCTGCTTCGATTCTCTTTAATTTTATATTTATGGCTTCTAATTGCAGAAAGTATGTTTAGAAATATCTGAATTTTGTCATCTTAAAACATGAAGTCTGCCATTTAATTCTGTTCAGGTTTTTATTGAGCTGTTTTTAGGAAACTGAATTCTGTTGACTTTGCTCTGAGATTACTGTATAACTTAAAGAACAATTACATGTAGTTCAGTCCTAAGAAAACTCTTTTTGATTAATGTGCTACCGTGTTCACTTCTGAGCCAGTAAGCCTAATACAGTACCAAATACATAGATGTCTTATTAATTGGAAAATTATCTGTAGATGATAAGACATATGTTTTAAGATCTGGTGGTTTTCAGATTACATGGGTAACATTAACTCTTTTGTTTTTCTGATGACTCTTGAAATTGACACACACTTTCAATTGTAGTTTAAACTTGGATTGTAGACATGTTTACCTTAAAAGAAGCATGCTGGAAGGTAACAGGAACCAGCTTCCTGAACTGGACTTCTTCACTGCTCTTTTTCCCACTGGGACTATAGATGAGATACCTTCAAGCAAACATAATATAAATTGTACTGATAATGGAGATGGGAATAGCTGAAAAACTATCTTATTCCGTGGTGTTTGTGGGGGGGAGGGGATGAGGGGAGAGATGTGTTATAACATCATTCAGGATATTTGGCTGGCTCTGAGTTGATTTCTTATCAGATTGATATATATTTTATTCCCTTGGGCCACCTTTTCTAATTTCACACTAGTCTTTTCAACAGAATATGGCCTTTAATAATCACAGACAATTTCATTGTGTTTTATGGTAAGGTAGTTGATATATTTACTTAACAAATATATCATTATTTATTATTCTATTGTGTTTTATGATGAGGTAGTTGATATAATCCAATATGAAAAGAAAATTGGGGTTTGTGTTGTCCTTCAGTTTTCTTTTCATGTTAGGAAAGCTACCTTTCTCCTTTATATTTGATTACATGTAATTCATGGTGATACTTTCACATAAACATCATTGCTGAGAGGCATCAAAAATGTATTTCCTTTTTCAATAGAAACCACATTTTTAGGCCTGGTGTATTTAGACATTAAAAGCAAATAAACACAAACACATACATAAAAACCAAACGTCACAAAAAACCTACCCCTGCTTTTGCATCCCAACTTGTTGGTACCTCATGAATCAAAATGCCATGTAGACTTGACATCTGGGATGTTTAGCATAATCTGCCAGGGTTCCCTGCTCTTCAAATGAAGAAATACAATGGCTGTAAGCCATTACTTAAGAGAAGTCTTCTTTACTGTAAAACTCAGGGAATGGGTATAATTGTAAAAGATTTCTATACAATTAATGTAAGGCTGAAATTTGAACCACATGATAACCAAACACATTACAAATCCAAAAGCAATGTGCTTTTAAGAGGAATCGGCTATATGTTCCAACTCTATGATAGTCAGTGCCTTCTGAGCGACATGCTAACTGAGGCTCAGAATTGGGATTGATCACACAAATTCTTTCTACCAAGCCCCAACCTCCATGTTGATTTTAACCAACATTGCCTCATAATGGAATATGTTCCCCAGATTTACCTTTTGGGCATCTTGCAATAGACTTGTGTGTTGATCTCTTATCAGGTTGATGCCAGTTTATTAAATGTCAGCTCCCGCTTTCCTGATTCAAATAAACTCTGCCTTTTCTGTCAATGTCTGAGTCGTACTTGACTTGAGATTTCTCTTAGAATTTTGAGAAACATAAAAGGATTGCGATCATGCTCTTTGGTATTTAGAAGCAGGAATATTTCTGGGTGCAATTAACGCGGTCAAGGACCCCGGATGCCGCTGAATCTGAGATGAAAATTAGAAGGGCTGGATGACATTGTTCTGGAAACCACTATGTCCATGTCTGTTGTTTTTAACCTTTTGTATACACAGAGAAAGCATTTCATCAAACAAAAGCAAGTTCCGTTTGCTCATCATTATATTGTTTATTCACACATCAGCATTTTGATGAAACTACAAAGTTTCAGCAAATATGAAAATGAATGAGACAATGAACTTACCATTAATAAACTCCCTGGTTAATTAAAACATTCAAATTAATAAGCATATTTCTATTGTAATATTGCTCTTGTGAAAGATAGACACATAGCCCAACTGGAGTTGCTCAGTTGTTGAGCATCGACCCATGAACCAAGAGGTTCTTGATTCAGTTCCAGGTCAGGATACGTGCCCAGGTTGCAGGCATAATCCCCAGTAGGGAGAGTTCGGGAGGCAGCTGATCAATTTTTCTTTCATCAGTGTTTCTATCTTTCTATCCATCTCCCTTCCTCTCTCTCTAAAATATCAATTTAAAAAGAAACATTAAAAATTTTGTTCATCCCCACCAAAAAAAAGAACTACACATACAGACAAGACATATTTGGTCTGAAGCCTACAATGCCCTGTATTATATTAGAAGTCAAATAAATTAATCACCTCAAAAATTCATAAGAATTTTAAAAATGGACAGTTTGGACAGAATTCAAGTCTGAAGGGTCTGGTAGCTAATGTCAGGAGAAGAAATAGTGTGCAGATATCCATGAACAGATTTTGGCTTAAAAAATAATAGTCTATGGGTTCATCTCTGTGCTAGCATACCATTTTTTTGCTGATATAATTAATTTTATTATAAATATGTTGATTAACAAATATTTTTCACATTTCAGATAGATTTCCTAGGAGAGACTTTCAAAGTAGAATTAGTGGATCAAAAGTATGAGCATTAAAAAGTCCCTAATATGCATCGCAAACTGCTTTCCTTAAAGAGTATGCCAGTTTACACCTCTAACATCCACGATATCTCAAGAGTGCTAGTTTCCCCAATACCATGATAGAATTTATGTATTTAGTTTTACAACTTTTGTAGGGATAGAGATAAATGTGGATTTAATTTAAAAGCAATTGAGGAGGTCTTTTATCTTGTTTCAGCATGCACATTTATTGCAAGTACTCTGGTTAAATACTGAAAAGTTATATGCTGTAGTTTAGCATTTGCCTTTGTAATTTATGGGAGGCAATACAAAAAATATAAACTTTTATTTCATTTTGCAAAAGAGAGTGAAGAGAGGATTTGGAGACAGGCTGTATTAAAAACCACTGCACAGCCCAGATCGGTTTGGCTCAGTGGATAGAGCATCGGCCTTCAGACTGAAGGGTCCCAGGTTCAATTCTGGTCAAGGTCATGTACCTTGATTGCGGGCACATCCCCAGTGGGGGGCGGTGCAGGAGGCAGCTGATCGATGTTTCTCTCTCATTGATGTTTCCAGCTCTCTATCCTTCTCCCTTCCTCTCTGTAGAAAGATCAATGAAATATAGTTTTAAAATAAATAAAAATAGAAACCACTGCACAGATTTCTTATAAATGGAACAAAGAAGGCTGCTGGGGCCGGAATAATTTGTAAGACCTAACATGTTAAATAGGTTTAACAATCCCATGGAGACCCATGTTCAATCCCTGCTATTTACAGGCTCTGGAGTTTGGGAAAATCACATGAAGTCTTTGACTTTGAGTCTTCTCTTCTATAACATGGGGGTGATAGTGGCCACCTTGGAGTGGTTACATGGTGAGCACAGATGGTATGCTACCTGGGTGACTCAGGTATGAGTATCAATAAAATATCACTAGAAGTGATTTAGAGACAAATAAGTATAACAGTCGTAGTAGTAATATTTATTATTGTTGTATTAAAGATAAAATTATTTAAATGAAATTTACTATTTTGATTGTTTATAAAGAGAAGCCACTGGGGTTGGGGGGGGGAGACTAAATGAAAGCAATTGAGGAGGAATATTTTATCAGCCTTTAGTTGGTTATTAATAAGGGGAAAGGCAACACAGCACAGGAGAAGCTCAAAGCCGCTGGTTCTCCAACTTGGCTGCATATTGAGATAATCTGGGAGTTTATCCAACCCCAGGGATTCTGATTGAACAGGGTGCAGCTGGGCACTAGAAGTCCTAAGCTCCCCGGGTGATTCTAATGGGAGTAAAAGCTGTGAACAAGTAGTCTGAGGCGCCACTACCTCATCACAGGTGTGCGTGCTGTCCATTAAAGTGAGTGAGACCCGCAAAGGTAGCAGGGCTGTCACAGGGGAGTGGTGGCATCTGTTTAGGAGGAAACAGGCATAAGTATGGAAAAACTTATTCAGGAGAAAGATGTCATGTCAGGACTTTCTGGTGATATTTAACATTGCAAAGATGGGGTGTTTTTAAAATAAAATTAAAGTTGCTCCTCATTCTTATGGTAAAAATATTAGGTAAGATAGTTTTTTCAATTACTTCTTGGTTGAAAATAAAATGTTTGTCCTCGTGGTAGTGATGGTGGTGGTCACATTTTAAAAAAATATATATATTTTATTGATATTTCTTTACAGAGAGGAAGGGAGAGAGATAGAGAGATAGAAATGTCGATGAGAGAGGAAATTCGACCCCCTGCCTCTTGCACACTCCCTACCGGGGATGTGCCCGCAACCAATATGCATGCCCTTGACCGGAATCGAACCCGGGACCTTTCAGTCTGCAGACCGACACTCTACCACTGAGCCAAACCGGTTTCAGCTGGTGGTCACTTTTGTTGACAGGCCTGCATCAGCGCCTGCTCTTTTAGTCCCCCAAATTGTAAATGATAATCCATTCAACGGTGAGTGTTTGCAAATCACTGAAATTCCAAATTTCATCATTGAAACTAGTCCCCATTGATACTAAATGACAACAAAACCATTGGCCAAAATCATACATAAGCGTGAGTGTGAAACATGGTAGTGAACTCTGACTTTGATGCTACTGTTGCTATATTACCCACAAGTGTGCATGTCAGCTAGTATAGAGCACCTGAGTGGTTCAGTTCTATACCCATGATGCAATAATAATCTTGTGTCAATGTGAGAGATCAAACTCTAGGTTTTGTTTGTTTTTTGTTGTTTATATCTCGTCCATCTAAGAGCCATTTTTATTTTCAAAGAAGCTAATAAAAAACATCTTTATGTAGAATGAATAATTACTTTGGGATAATTTTTAAGTTTAATGTTTATTTACATAAACATTTTTATCTTTTATTTTAATTTGCATTTTTTAAAAATTTATAACTTCAGAAAACACTAAGGGTGTACAAAAGAAAAGGAACTAATGAAATCCCACACACATGTCATCTAACTTCAACAGTTCTGCATTCTTATTTCATCAATACTTCCACCCTCTCCCTAACTTCCACACATTTTAAGGTAAAAATTACAGACGTTGAAATGCATAGATCTCAGCAGTACAGTTTTGACTAATGGATATACATGTGTAGTCTACATCTTTTCACAGCATGCATCATTTACTCTTCCAAAAGTGTTTCCTTCTTATTACCTCCCAGTCAGCCCCCAACATCCAGAGGCAGCCACTGATCTAGGTATTTGATTATTTTGTCTTTTACTAAAATGACAGCTATAAGGAAATATGCAGTATACATTCTTTTGTGCTTGGCTTCTTTTGCTCAACATGAAGTCTGTAAGCTATTCAATGTTTCTCCAAGTATCAGTTTCCCATTCCTTTTCATGGCTGTGTGATATTCAATGGGAAATATGGTTGGTTTGGTAAGTCAGTGATGTCATTAAGGATCCAGGCCCCTTTCTGCCAACCTCACTGTGTCAGAGTTATAATTTCTCATGGATACAAACTTGTCCTTTCATGACGTCTAAAGCATGTGAAGGAGATAGATAAGTTTAAAACACTTTGATGTTTTTAAACTTAACCCAAATAAATAAAACTTAATACATGGATAAATAAATGAAGGGTATGAAGATTATTATGCCAGGTGTTTTAGAAATCCCATTAACCTATAAGCAGCCAGCTTTAAACTTTCGTGTTTAGACCAAAATAATTAATACTTTAAAGTACTTCCCAGATAAGGAACATATAAATATGTGATTTTTATGAGTTGTTATGTTGTTCTTTTTAATACAAATAACCTAAAGACAGTAAAGAAAAGAAATTCTTATGCCTCCTTTTGATCTCTAAAGCAAAGTCCTAATCACATTGTAGAGACACAATAAGTATTTTTAACTTGGCAATGGGAAATAGTATGATTTGTTGGCTTATGATCAGCTAATTGATGTGCATAGATCAGTGGTTCCCAACATTTTTTTGGCCAGGCCCCACCTAAGCATCTCTAAAATTCTGATGTACACTCCCCCACCCCATGACATATAATTCTTATTATTCAAAAAATGAACTCCTATTCACATGGAGGAAGCCTAAAAAGATTGGTCTAAACAAGCTTCCAAAGAACATGGCATCCATGAAATAGAAAAATAAAAGAACAAAAGAACAGTTGAAGTGCTGAGGAAATCACTAAGATATTGTTAAAAATAGTAATATTATAAAGTGATATAAAAATAAAGTTTCATAACATATAATAGAGAACTGAAATGCATAAAAATGTCACAATATATATTAATATGCTATATATGAGGCTCCTAGAACCATGAGAAATGCAAAACACTCACTGTTAATAACGCATTCTCCAAATTGCCCCCCTTAAAAATCAAATTGCCCCCCTATGTGGTGTGTGCCCCACGTTGGGAACAACTGGCATAGACCATGACTTGGAAGAGTGGGCATAGAGTTGAATGGGAGTGTTGATTTTATTCAATAGACTGTTTGTTTTAAAACTACTGGCTGCATTTCTTTAAATAGTTTATCATCTCTGTGCATGAAGGACCTCATTTGCGTTCCTATTATTTTGTATTCAGAAAAGAGCTCCAATGAGACCTTGAAAGCCTTCCCCATTTATTTTCCAGGAGTTACCCTGTGTTCATAATTACCTAATGGTCTTTAGTGCATTCATGGAATAATAACAGCAGTGATAAATATGAGATAATATTTGCATAGGGTGACAATTTGACCAAGACCCGACCTCTCTCCAGCAATTGGCATTCTTATCTCCACCATCTCATTGGCACTGGGCTCCCTTGGCGAACCAGCATGGTGTGGCTCTCCTCTTTCACTCCACTCGGTATTCTTTAATTGGATTTTTCTCCTAGTCTGAAGTATAATTATTCAAGGTTCTTAAGGATCAGTAGATAAAGAATGAGAAATTAAGAATTCTAGTCTTGGCCCCACATTTTAAACATTTAGAGTGGTCCACCTCTCTGAATGCTTAAGTTTCTTTACAACGCAATGCAATTTGGATGGTGTGGCTCAATGGACCTATGAGCCAGGAGGTCATGATTCAATTCCAGGTCAGGACACCTGCCCAGGTTGCTGGCTAGGTCCATAGTGGGGGGGGGGGGTGCAGGAGACAGATAATCAATGATTCTCTCTCATCATTGATGTCCATCTTTCTTTCCCTCTCCCTTCCTCTCTGAAATAATATATATATATATATATATATATATATATATATATATATATATATACATTTAAAAGAATGCAATGCAAATTTAAGGCACTGTCATTACTGTGCTCTCTATATACTAGCAGTGTCAGTAAATCCATCTCTTTCCACAACTCTATCTCTCATGTATTTGTTGTTGACTTCCAAATTCAAAACAGTATTTTTTTTTTTATTTTGGGCCTAAATTTTGATTATTTCTTTCTTTCTTTTTCTTTTCTCTCTCTCTTTTTTTTTGTGTGTGTGTGTTTACATTTTATTGATTTTTTACAGAGAGGGAGAGAGAGGGATAGAGAGTTAAAAACATCGATGAGATAGAATCATTGATCAGCTGCCTTTTGCACAACCCCTACTGGGGATGTGCCCGCAACCAAGGTACATGTCCTTGACCGGAATCGAACCAGAGACCTTTCAGTCCACAGGCTGATGCTCTATCCACTGAGCCAAACCGGTTTTGGCTTGATTCTTTCTTAAAATCACAATTTAATGTTCATTACTATCTCAAACTCAATATTGAGGGATCAGTTATATTACTAAAAACAAATGTGTGGCCAAATATGAAAATACCATGTTTAACATGAGAAGGGTGATGCTCCTCTGGGCATCTGCAATGTTAACCATGACTTTTGAATTTATAATCACTTATTTTTATCTCTTGTGAATCATATAGAATAAAATTATATGGTCAAAAATGACATGGTCATAAGAAATTGTGAATCAATCTCTCTCTCTCTCTCTCTCTCTCTCTCAATCTTGGGTGAAACTAAACCCAGAGGTAGAAATTGTGTTTTGATATATTTTTCAAAAGGATTCTGACCATGAAAATTAAAATAAAGAAATACATTAAGATACAGTTGATAAAATATAGATGTAGACTATTTAACTGTCTGAATATTTCCTGGAAAAAAAATCTCAATCTGCTAAAAGATACTATGTGCTCTGTTTTTTAGTTTCCTTTTTCCAAATTCAATTGTTTGGGAGGAAAAATAATTATTGAAGAGAACAGCTAATTCTTCATGAATTTTGAGCATCAAGAAGTAATTTAGCGTAGTAATGAGTTATGTAATGTGTAGCAAAAATGGAAATTTTAGAAAAAGAAACTACTTGATCTTTGTAATAGCTAAAAGAGAGAATAATGCCAAGTCCAAGAATTTCATGGCTTTTAGGAACTTGAGAAATTTGGATTAAACAATTCTGATATTTTATACTCTATATCTATAATAACAAGTATCTCAAATAGGAAGAAAATTAGAAATAAAAGTAATTTTACACTTATGGCACACATATGTGAATTTTTAAAAATTTATTAACCTATTTATTTTTAGTTGAACTATAACATATATGCAGAAAAATACATAAAAGATAGACATATAGTTTGATGAGTTTTCTCTCTTGATTTCTGTGTTTTTGATCAAGTCAAGCTATTTTTGTCTGAATTTTATTATAGGAATTTAATATCCACAAAATATTAAAAAAAAATCTACAACAGTGCAACAGAAAGACAAATAAAATTGGCCAAAAGACTTCATTAGACATTCCTCCAAAGAAAATATACAAATGGCCTATGAAGAAATGTTTATCATACATCATTAGGGAAATAGGAGAATCAAAATCACAATGCAGTTTTATTTCAATATCCACTTAATGGCTATAACAAAATGAACAGCAACAACTAGCAAAAGAAGGTGGTCAAGCATGTAAAGAATATCATGTATGTTTAATCCACGAAGAAAGAAAAACAAAAAAAAATATTATCTAAGGCTCTGAATCAGAAGAGCCTGCAGCCCAAATCTGACCCAAAGCACAACTTTTGTCAAGTATTTATCCCTGAAACACCACAGCTTATGTCAGCAAATGCTTCAAGCAAAAAATGGGCGAGAAAACGTTTAAATAAAGGGTCCAATTCTATGTTACCCATCTTTTTAAGATTCTGGGTCCTCAACTTCTCACATCTTTGGTAACTCTCAAATAATGCAAATAGATTTTCACCCTAGCTTTTTTTTCAATTTTTCTTGCTTTTAGGGTCATTTTTTTTACGAGCTAGACCAAGGCTAATTGGATATGAAGCAGCACATTCCCTTTTGTTGTTACATTTATTCTTCATTTTTACCGTGCAAAGTATGATAGAATAATTAAATATAGGCTATAAGAATTGTCACCAAAATGTTATTTTAAGAATGAGCTAAAGAATAAAAGTGCTATTCAATAACTTGTAGAAATAACTTCATTCTAAAAAGTAATTATATAGAATAAGTATGTAATGATAATGTCATAAAAACCTAATCCCCTATAGTATTCTAATTTTCAGATGAGAAAATGAAGGTGAAAAATAAGTGACCCTTTCAAATTCACATAATATGTAATATCAGAGGTAATTCCACTGCAAAAGTGATTTATAGTGCTTATTTTGGTCTGTGTTTGGAGATTTCTGTTGATGCTACTGATTGTTATATTTCAGTAAGTTTTACCTTTGTTTTATATATCCTACTAGATTGGAAGCATTGCCATATATATATATATATATATATATATATATATATATATATATATATATTAGTTTCTCATTTTTCAATTCTTCATATCACAATGGTCCTCTGTTTTGCTCAATAAATTTGTGAATAAACACATGACCAAATGCATGGATGGATGTTGAACAGGCTAAAACTGCAAGGGAGCAGCAAAACCACTGTACACACCATTAAATTTAGGAATTAGGATGGATAAGTAAACCTAGCAGCCCCTGTTAAATTTTAGTGTGTGTGTGTGTGTGTGTGTGTGTGTGTGTGTGTGTGTGTGTGTGTGTGTACACATACTAGAGGCCGGGTGCATAAAATTTGTGCAGGGAGGAGGGTCCCTTCAGCCCAGCCTGCACCCTCTCCAATCTAGGACCCCTCAGGGATTGTCTGACTGCCCGTTTAGGCCCAGTCCTGGGGATCTGGCCTAAACAGACACTCAGACATCCCTCTCACAGTCTGGGACCGCTGTCACCTAACCACTCACCTGCCTGCCTTCTTGATTGCCCCTAACTACCCCCACCCCCGCCAGTCTGGTTGCCCCTCACTGGCCCCACTTCTGGCCTGGTCACCCCTAACTGCCACCCTGCCAGCCTGGTCACCCCCATCTACCCCCCCTTCTGGCCTGGTCACCCTTAACTGCCCCCCAACCAGCATAGTCACCCCCAACCACCCCTCTCACCAGCCTGACTGCCCCTCTCTGCCCCCCTCTGCCAGCCTGATCTCCCCTCACTGCCCTGCCTGCTGACCTGGTCATCCCCAACTCCCCTCACTGCCAGCCTGGTCAACCCACGCAGCCTACTGTTCAGTTGTTGCATGAGGGTTTCCCAACTAATTTGCATATTGCCCTTTTAGTAGTATAGATTATAATCCAAACCTAATCTATTAAATTTTCCCAGTGTATATTATAGAAAAGTTTGGCTATAGTTTGAGACATAATTTGAGTGGATAGCCAGTGGTTTCTACAGTAATAAGTGCTCCCTCTAATTTTTCAGAGAATTCCTCAGAGAATTGGATAACATTATTTGACTTGTGTTGATTCATGGAGCTATTTATAAATGTGTCCTGTTTCTCATTTTGCTCCTAATATATGCACGGTTCACATCCATGTGGCTATAATCTATTCAGCAATAATTCATTAAGTCTTCTTCATGTTACCATATGTGAAATAACTTCAAACCTGATTGCTAAAACTTAAAAATAAGCTGGATTGTTGAAGTTCAAAATTCTGAAGTAAGTGAGTTTTACTCAAGTTTGAATTACATTTGCCAGGTTACATCTGCTTTCAAGTTTTTCATAAGTTATTCTGATAGTCATTATCTTTCTCCAGAAATTCTGAGATCCTTTGATTTTTCTCCTTTTCTTCTTGGGAATTACATTTTCCAAAATCTAGCCCTTTGGAAATAACTGGCTGCCTTCTTGTGTGAAATATAAAGATAAAGTTGCCCTTTCCTTGTAATATACCAAGGTCAGATAGCCTATCCTCTTCTCTAAGTTTTAGACATAGAGGTTAGTTTATGGATATAGCAAATGACAGAGAGAGAGAGAGAGAGAAAGAGAGAGAGAGAGAGAGAGAGAGAGAGAGAGAGAGAGAGAGAGAGAGAGAGAACTCAGACAGGTAGATGAATTGTATAAGATCTCAATGATTTTAACCACAGAACTTTCCATTGAGTGATAAAGGTGGGAGAGTGTGTGTGTGTGTGTGTATGTGTGTGTGTGTGTGTGTGTGTGTGTAAGGGGCGGGGAGGATCAACAGCTGAAATATGGCTCAGATGGAGATTCACAGTATAGTCCTGGAGGAGAGGCCTTTACGCAGACTGAGAGAGTTAGGGATACTCAACATGAATGTCATTTGTATTTTCTATTAGAGCTCTAGTAATCAATGAAAAAAAAAAATACTGCAGTCTATCTGGGTCTGGGTGGTGATTAATAATGTGGCATTAATTTTCTAAGTTTTCCAGACACCTTACGATGACATCTGCTCTCAGTTATCTGTGTGAGTGGCTCCACCTTGACATTGGATGGAGCAGAGCTGACCCTCAAGACCTCATTCTTCCTTAGAACCTAATCTGCAAACACTTTAAATCGCATTACCTTGTTATAATCAGCTCTTGCCACTCACTCTCCAAGGTTACTTTTTTATTCACTTCTTACCTGGTAATTTTCTGTCTCTTCCATAAGGATTTTGACATTGGTATGCTGCTGTGACCTAGAAGATTTACTTATGAGTCACTCCTTACAAAATATTTGTTAAAAGTAGGAAATCTAGGGTCAGCTGATACCCACTGCTTGTCAATATAAAGCCAGATGCTTTCTCTTAAAAAGTTCCTTAGTGTAGAACACACAGATAGTTGTTAGAGGGGAGGGAGATTGGGAGGCTGGATGAAAAAAGATAAATGGATTAAGTAAAAAACTAAAACTAAAACAAAAAACACCACACACAAAGACACCTAATAGACACAGACAATAGTATGGTCACTGTTAGAGGAAAAGGGAACTGGGGGCAGGCAGAAAGGCTTATGGGGGGATAAATGGTGATGTGGGGAACTTGACTTGGGATGGGGAACACACAGTACGTGATATAGATGATGTATTATAAAATTGTATGCTTGAAACATATATAATTCTATTAACCAATAGAACCAATGTCACTCCAACAAATTCAACAACAAAAAAGAAAAAAATTTAATTGAAAAATAAGTTTCTCAGTGTAGCTGAAACTAACAAGGTGAAGCAAGGGCTTTAATGAAATATTATTATTATTATTATTATTATTATTATTATTGTTACGCGCGGCCCTAACCGGTTTGGCTCCGTGGATAGAGCGTCAGCCTAAGGACTGAAGGGTCCCAGGTTCCATTCTGGTCAAGGGCATGTACCTTGGTTGCTGGCACATCTCCAGTATGTGCAGGAGGCAGCTAATCAATGTTTCTCATCGATGTTTCTCACTTTCTATTCCTCTCCCATCCTCTCTGTAAAAAATCAATAAAATATATTTTTTTGAAAAGAAAGAAATGATTTTAGGGGGGGAGGGGGCAATGCTTGCTCCCAAGTTAGCAACTAAAGCTTCTTCATCTTCGCACTAGCTCCCTCCTAGTCATCCTGCAGTCTGCATATACTTTCATAGGTTTTTTGTTTCACTGATGAATATTCACTTGATCTTCCTTAAAATGGTAGCTAACCTCACAAAAATAAGCTAGAAACAAATTTAATTAATTTTTATTAGCGTTAGGTTAGTGTATATTCTCGTTATTCTTCTGATATATTTAAAGAAATTTTTAAAATAAACATAATGGATTACAACTGAAAATTCAGTTGGATGCAATACAATTATTCGCTTGGCAGTATTTATTTTTGGCAGAGGAAATACAGTTTGGGGCACTGCTATTAATTTGATAATACTGTGCAAATTCTCGTTTTCATTAATTTTTCTTATTAAATTAGATAAGGAAATGCACATAAAATTGGAAATGGAGCCTAATTGGCAATGGGTGTGTGCTTTTTTTTTTTTAATGTTTTGAATGCTCACTGTATTTTGTTTTTTTGTTATTGTTGTTTAGTTCTTTAAACTCTTTTTAAAAAATATTTTATTGATTTTTTTTTTTTACAGAGAGGAAGAGAGAGGGACAGAGTCAGAAACATCGATGAGAGAGAAACATCAATCAGCTGCCTCCTGCACACCTCCCATAGGGAATGTGCCTGCAACCAAGGTACATGCCCTCGACCGGAATCGAACCTGGGACCTTTCAGTCTGCAGGCCAACATTCTGTCCACTGAGCCAAACCAATTTTGGCAAGTTCTTTAAACTCTTGCATGGATAAACACACACACACACACACACACACACACACACATAAACACACACACGTGGTGCATAGAGGCATGCCTCAAGAACAATTAATTTATTTAATTTGAAGTAATTTCATTTAAAAATTAATGATACAAGATACATTTTTCTTTTATTATTATTTTTAAGGGAATTATACTGGTTACTTATATCACTAAAAGAAGTTTTCTGACATGAAATCCTCCACCATAACTTGTCGGAAATAGTATTTTAGTTTCTACTGAAAGAAAGTCGAGGTTGAGAGGTTTCTAAGATAGTGCATACTTAGCATTTCCAAAGCTTGACAAAGGAATTCTGCCAGTGAAGTCTACTGAAGTCCCAGGGCACTCCAAATATAGGGCTATTGCCATTTTCCTATCAGAAGATGGAAATGCCAACATCCTGTTACCTGCCACCCTTGTTCTCCTGAATTCTCCTGGACAAACTCATAGTGAGCACTTGCCTGCATTTGAACAAGGTCTATACTAGGACTGCTGGTCCTAAGAAATGGCTTGTCTTTAAGTTCATTTATTCTTCAATACCGATTCATTTTTTGACTCACAGGGTTGCCATGTTTTTTAATGTTCCTTTAGGAATTGAAACATCTATATTCTAAGCTATTCTGGTAGAGCGTTGGTGATGAATTCATCCAGGAAATAGCTTGTTTTAGCCACAAAGGACTCTCAGCTGGATGACTGCAGATGGGGATGATGGATTTGATTATGTATACTCAGATGTCTGCACTCCCTGGAAGGATCAGAAAATTTGGGTTGTCTCCTAGTTCAATGGTCTCCAAACCATCAGTGAACAGATTTAAAGACCTCTCTTCAGAAGGTGTCTGTGTGTGTATCTGTGAGTCTGTGTACGCATACAAATTATAGTATGTGCAGACTAGTATATATATATATATATAATATATGTTTGTTGTATTATATATACATTATACCATGGTATACCTCTATATTGTATTACTTACATTATAAAAATAAAAACACAGAGAAAATAAGATATTTTAGATAACTCATATAAGAACTCTTTCAGTGAGTAATTATAGAGCTTTTATTTTGTGCCAGGTACTAAGTGATAAGGATTCAGCAGTGAACAGGACAAACTTTGACACTACATGATGCATATATTTCAGTGGGTAGATGAACAGTAAGTACATCCTATATAATAAAAGCCTAGTATGCTAAGTGTCTAGTCATCTGGTTGGCTCTTCAACCAATCAAAGCATCCTTTGCTAATGATATGCTAAGGCCACTCAATTGCTCGCTATGAGCACTGACCACCAGGGGGCAGACAGTCAACAGGTAGGATAACTTGCTGCTGGGCTCCTGCCATGGACTCCTCCTGCAGTCCCTCCCTAGCTGGCCAACCTCCTGTGTCCCTCCCCAGCCCGGTCGTGCACCAGTGGGGTCCCTTGGCCTGGCCTACATCTTCTCACAATCCAGGACCCCTCGGGAATGTCAAAGAGCCAGTTTCAGTCCCATCCCCCAGGCCAGGCTGAGGGACCCCACTCAGCCTCTAGTGCACCTGGCCTCTAGTAAGTATATAATATAGTGTCAGTGATTAAACCTCAATAAAGAGAAAAATGGAGAAAACACTTAAAGCACAGGGAATAAAAAGTGCAAAAGCGCCTTGAGGCAATGGAGGTTGGATAAAAATAAACATAATTTATGTGTCAATAGTAAATGAGACACTGTTAAAGCAAATGAGCATAGTCTTTGTAATATTTTTTATTTTTTTGAGCTGTTTGTCCTATTTGGTGGGTTTGTTGTTATTTTAACTCTAAAATGTAGCTAACAGAGAACTTGTACTAGGGATAAGAGCATATAAATTATGCAATCATTTTCTTTATCTACACATAAAAATATTTTCTATATTTTCTACCAAGACATAAAGCTGGTCTGCTATTAAATATGGTTTCAAATCTTAAAAAAAAAGTTGTGAATTTTGACTAGGCAAGGTTTTATGATAAAAGCATAGAGTTAGTTATTAAAATTTTATATTTGGTATTTTGTTATCCTTTATTAATAGAGAAAGGCCTAGAAGGCAAAGATCAAGTCTTTTGAAGTATCTGTGTATCACAGTGAAACTACAGACCCAGAAACACACAGGATCTTAAATTCATTAATAATGACCTCTTAAACTTTAAGCAAATTTCAGATCTTTGGTAATCAGAATTCCATGTAATGTAATTAGCCTCACTTCTGAAAAAGCTCTGTGAATTCTGGAAGAAATCTGAATTGCTTACTGCTTATTTGACCTATTTAGGGTATCAGAGGATCAAACAAAATAAAAATAACCCATATTCTAAACAATCAAGAATTGTAACACACTAGCTTACATTACCTATGATTTGGGTATGTCACTGCAGAAAAAGAAACTCTGAACTTCCTAAAAAAATACTTATAAACAGAGGGGACCAGATTGATTACTATATGGTGTTGTGTTTGCTGTAAAGTTTCAATGACAAAGACTGAATCTATTTGTACCAGAACAGTTTTCCAAATAGTGTATGTTGAGGCATGGTAGCAGAGATGGAATGAAGACTATAATTACCATATATATTGACACTAGCAGCTCTTATCAATTCTTCAGTAAGGTAATGTTACACTCCTTTCTGGAAATATGGCTTATGAGTCCGTATCTCTTTTAAAAATAATCTATTCAAGTAAAATTCACATAAGATAAAATTAACCAATTTAAAGTGAACAATTACTTCATTGACATTTAGCATATTTACAATGCTATACAAACACCACCTCTATCTAGTTCTAAAATAGTTTCATCTTTCCAAAGTAACACCCCTTACATTAATCAAAATTTCCCTACATTCCTTCCCCCAGACTCTTGGAACCATCAGTCTAAATTCTGTCTCTATGGATTTGCCTATTGTGGGTATTTTGTATAAATGGAATCACATAGTATTCTGTCTTCTGTGTCTGACTTCTTTCCCTTAGCATGTTTTCAAAGTTCACTTATGCTGTAACATGTAATAGTACTTCCTTCTTTTTATGACTGAGTAATATTCCATTGTATACATATCAACATAAATAAATTATATATATATATATATATATATATATATATATATATATATGTACACACACACACACTAGTGGCCCAGTGCACAAAATTTCTGCATGGATAGGGTCCCTAGACCTGGCCAGCAATCAGGGCTGATTGGGGCCTTCTAGATGCCGGCCAGGACTTTCCCTCATTTCACGTTACCCCCCGGTGGTCAGCACATGTCATAGTGAGCGGTTGAACTCCCAGTCTCTAGGTTAATTGACCACCAGAGAGGACAATTGCATATTAGACTTTTAATATCCTATATAATAAAAGCCTAATATATATATATATAACAACAAGTGGACTCTGGACTCTATCACTTTTTGGCTATTGTCAATAGTACTATGAATGTATGCATACATATATCTTGTATTTGAGTACCTGTTTTCATTCTTTTATTGTGGGGTCATATAGTAATTATATATTCACATTTTATAAGAACTTCCAAACTGTTTTGCACAGCAACTGAACCATTTTATATTCCTGTCAGTAATGTATAAGATTCTCTATTATTCTTTGGCTTTCAACTTTGATTGCAAAGTGTCCCAATGTGGATCTCTTTGCATTTATCCTACTTGGATTCTTAGAGGTTCTTGAATTTATATAGTTACTTAATGACAACAAATTTAGGAAGTGTTTTTTTCTTTCATTTCTTTCTCCCTTTTCTACCTCAGAGACTCCCATCATTTACACATTGGTTAATTTGATACTTACCATAAATTCCTTAGAATTTTGTCCACTTCACTTTTTTTCTTTCCACTCCTTATACTGGATACTTTCAATTGTTTGATCTTCAGATTTGCTGATATTTCTTCTGTCTGTTCTAATCTGCATTTGAAGCTATCTAATATTTCCTTTATTTCTGTTATTGTACTTTTCAGCTCCACAATTTCTGTTGGATTACTATATTAATTAACTGGGATACCATAACAAAATACCATAAGTTTAGTGGCTTCAATTTATTTCTGGCAGTTTTGGAGTGTGTAAATCCAATAACAAAGTACAAAAAGCCTCTCTTGGCTTAGAGATGGTTCATTTTCTCTGAGGCTAATAGGATCTCTTCTTTATTTATCCAGGGAGAAAAAAAGAGATAATGTTCTATGTTTGTTTGTTTATTTATTTTTTCTTATTATAAAGCCACTAACCCCACCAAGAGGCCAGAATCACTAGGGCAAACTTGGAACTGACTACCACACAAACTATTTGATGAGTCAACAAAGTTCACAAATTCTACCTGTCCCTTATCCTTTCTGTCCATTTTCTCTGTTATAACCTTAATCCAGGCCTTACATAGGTGAAAGCATTATATATATTTTAGTTAAAGCACCTAGCACAGAAGCTGATGGCATTGGTGATTATTCATTCCATTGTTTACCATATGATTTAAGCCTGATCTCAAAAGGTTTTGTATGGGATGGAATATTGGTGTTAATGATGATAAATGGGAGTGGAGACAGGGTTGCTCAAATCAGCAGTGTCACATTTATATTACACTAAATAAGGTTACAGCTGTGAGAGTCTGCATTCCTGATTCTTCCCTCTTCTTTTACTGAGGTGCATCTTCTCAGTGGGCAAGGAAGTTAGAACTGTGGACCCACTGCCTTCATAGGCCAGGAAAGATACTACATCACCACTCAGGGGTTTAATTGCTACCACTTTTGGCAGTCCTTTCTCTGTCTCTGTGTTCTGTTTCTACCATAAGCAGGAACATAGACACTCTGAAATGACCTCTTTTCATTTGTTTCCTTTAATTGAAATATTCTCCCTGCATGTGCAAATTATGCCAATTGTTAAAGGATCAGCTCAAATTCCAAATTTCTGTGATGCCTTTCTTGTTTCTTCATGCTGTGAAAAGAACCTCATTATTTCAAGACCTCCCATGGCATTTCATCTGTAATGCTCTTGCGGGACATATCACTCTCAACCTTTAATCAGAGCTATTTGTGTATATTTCTTGTATTCTCTATTATATTGAGTCCCTTAAGAGCAAGATTTTTGTCTAATTTATTTTTGTATTTCCAAAACACCTGAAGTATTTTGCATGCAGCAGGTATTCAACTGGTAATTTTGGAATAAATTAAAATGTTAACCAATGAATATTTGTAAGGGTGCAATCTTTATAATATATAAATATGTATACTAATGTATATATACAATCACACACTGAGTGGCAAGATTATTATTTTATTATGATCCCTCAATATATTTATTTATTAGAGGCCCAGTGCATGATTTTGTGCATGGGTGGGTCCAGCCAGCCTGGCTAGGGAGAGGGGACATGGGCACATGGGCAGTTGGCTGGCCTGCTTGCTGGTCGAAATCCTGATTGAGGGGACAATTTGCATATTAGCCTTTTATTATATAGGATATGCACTGAGTGGCCAGATTATTATGGGCTCAGAAATCATAATAATCTGGCCACTCAGTGCAGATCTTTGTATTTACATTATACAGGGATATTAAAAGATGGTCATGCATCATAAAACATTTTATAGAAAATGTTAAATTAATTAAGCAAATATAAAGCTTTCTTATAACCAACTGTTAATGCAAAGGACTGCAATACTCCATTTTGATCACAAGCATTCTCTTAGTTGCTCAGAAAAACTAGAGACATAGTTTCTGATTGTGAAACATTCCAGTTTGGCACACAAGTTCTTATTCTCATAGTTTCCATAGACAAGTGGTACAAAAGACAGATTACAAATTACTCATTATTATTATTAATGTTTGCCTTTTAGTTTGAGTTGACTAATCACAATTTGCCTGAAGGTGACAATTTAGAGAATAAAGTCTCTTAAGATTCTTCAGTTTGCATCAAAATGAAGACATACAACTTTGTTTAAATAAATTTTATCTTAAGAATAGTTTGCTTTCAAACATTAAAGGCATTTAAAATATAGGTTACTTTCTGTGTATACATCATGTGATTATATTATGGAAGTTAATTAACAAGTCTTTACATTTTTCATTTAGTCAGTCAGCAATTTCTCTGTGGTTAAACATGGGACACTCCTGGGTGTTTGATGGGACCTCAATTATCATAATGCTGATGCAAGATAAAAAAGATATATAATGCAGTTCACTATATAAAAGAGAGTTGCAACATTCATACCACTAACTCACACATAATTGAATTTTTTTTAAGAGAGTAAAATTGAAACTTGAAATCTCACAGTAGTGAGGGATCGTTTTCATCAAATAAAAGCATTTGATCTTTACAGGGTAAAGAGGAAATGGAACAGTTGGAAATTGTCAGTGGGAATACTTCAAGGTTCAGAGGCACAAAGTGCAGTATTGATCATGTAACAAGGCAATCTGTCTGGAGAATGCAAAAAGTATAGGCGGATAAACTAGTTTAGGAGCTGTAGAAGACAAAAGAGAAAGAATTGAGAAAATGCCATCTTAGTTGGCCTTTACAAAGTAACTGCTGGCCTTGGGAAGCAGCAGTTGCAAGTCATTATTGATCAAGTGAAGAGGAAATGAAAGTAGCAAGTAGAGATTGTGGGGAGTGATGATAAAAAAAAAAAGAGGGAAGAGATAAGAATGCCTGTTGCAAAGATGCAAAATTGAAGGTAGGATTTTTGGAACAAGAAAGCATCATGTAGGCTGAGTTGAGTGGGTGGGGATGGAAAGATTAAAGACAAAAAGATAATGAGATAATTGTTGGTGCTAGGTCTGGGGAGAGGAGTTTTCAAGAGCATCTCTGGATAATTTTAGTAGAAAGAATTGAAGAAATGTCCTCCTGTGTCTGTGGAAAATTAAGAGTAGATGAGTGTTTGTGAGGGAAATTCAGAAGAGCTCAAATTATGGTGGCCTTTATCTCAGTCCAGTCAGAGTTCAATGTAGAAACTGTGGGGGTTAAGAGAGGCAGATGATTTGGAGGGGCGGGGGGAGTCCTGCAAAAAACAAATAGGCAGATGGACAGTTGAGAACAAATGACATTCATTTGCCTTGAATTTAATCAGTGTTATTACCTGACTTTCTTCAGTAACCTTGCAGCAATGTGGAAAGTTTAGCAGAAGATTTAAGCATATAACAAATTTCAGTGTACTCTGGAAAATTTTATTTAAAATGTTCAAAGGCTAATAGTTGTTTTTTGTTTGTTTGTTTGTTTTTAGTAACTCTGCTTCATAGCCAGTCATTTGTAGGCAAATAAGATTAGGTAAACATACTATTATTATTACTAAGACTCCCTCCTCTTTACCCCTGGGGGGGGGGAAGGAAACCCCAACAACTCAATTCTTGTAATTAGTTGGTAAATGGTCTTATTTTACATAAACTACTATTAGCATCCAAATTTAGCTAATGTGTTCAGACTATATGGCACTCTTCTCTTGCTCCAGGACCTTAGATTATGAGAAACATGCTGGACTCACTCACTCACTTTTCATTAATTCACTTATTCATCAAATCGGTGGTACTACTGAGTGTTAATAAATATTATAGAAGTACCAGAAATAAAGAGGAGGAAAAAAACCCACAATCCTTAATTCTAGGGAGCTTATTGTCCATTGTTTCATTCTGTCTATCTGTCTACCTACCTACCTACCTATCCTGCATGAACAAATATCGAATAAAATTAACTTATTAGAGTGATTCTTAAATTTTTGAAAAACCTGCTTTGGTAGACAAGGATCAAAATTGAGTCCAGATTGATTTTGTGAATGAATGATATCAAAATAAAACAATCTAGCCAGAACCAACTCTTCCCTCTACTAAATATCCTCAGAACAATAACAACAACAACAACAATAAACAACAACAACAAAAAAGTACTGAATGATGATTTGATCATTAATGTAACATATTATTAACTAGATAACCCATATTTGTGACACATTTTTAAACATCTTGCAACAACTATGTTCTTACCCATAAATCATGATGTAAAATTGAAACATGTTGGCTGTTTTTGACCGCCCCCCCCCCCCAATTATTAAGTCAGCAATGTCAAAGTCATGGGGAGAATAATAACATATAGTAAAAGCTTTACGCTGTAAATGGGACCAACTACATTTTTTTAAAAAAAAAATCCACATGGGAGGGTTCCATGATGCTTGTGTGGGATAGACTATGTAAAACAACTTATAGCACCCATGGCATCATTTTTATTTGTTAAACTCTCACTATTTTATATTAAAGTAATTTTAGTTTGATGCTACAGTTAAAAATCAATTTCATAAACTTTCTCACTGATGCTCTGTGAAATAGCAGGTGAGCAGAAGGAATGCTAAGAATTGGTTGATGATGTGGAGTGGGAAGGAGACAAAGTAGAAGCTGGGGATATGGAGGAGAGAGCCAGAAATAGCAAACATATTTGCATCTTTTGGTGACTGGCTCTAAAAGCCAATTTTTATAGTAGGATGAGTGATTTCAAGTAGCCTTTTTCCAGTACAATGCTAATGAGAGAGCCTGACAGCCAAGAACTAAATTTAGATACTGATAATGGCTCTTCCTGGCTGCAGGTAACTTGAAACAGCCAAGTTTTGACCTAGAGGAATAGACAGCTTCCTTCTGGGTAGCTGAGTTTTTAGGGGAATGTGCCCAGAGTAGAAATGAATATGTCATTATTCCTTTCCTGAGAGGAATAAAAATGAGGCAAAGTCAGGAATAGTACCTATTATCTAACTCTTAAAGTTGTATGGTGTTTGCTAATCGGACCCCCAACAGGGTAATTTATTCTGCAGCGATACCTTATGTAGTTTTTAATGGGTCTATCTCTTTAGGATAAAGAGATTATAAAATTTGGAAATGGGAGAGATATAAAATGTCACACTTTGGAGATGGGAGAGATATAAAATTTAAATAACAGTTGATTGAGACATAACTTCTGAGATATGACTTTCATATCCCTATTAGAGAAATGTTTGCAAAAATACATGGATACTTTCAAAATTTTGATCCATCTCTTTAAGAAAATGGTGGCAACCAGAAATTAGTAGAATGATGTTTGGAGGGGGTTTGTTGGCACTAGCCATTTCAAAGCGAAAAAAGAAAAAGTGTTTTGGTTTTTTTTACAACTTTTGAAAGTGCATAGCTTATACATATGATCCCATCAATCCATCAAAAACATGGGTTCATCAGGAAAGCAACATTTTTCAACTGTCTCCCTTTATATCCAACCATCACTAAGTACTGCTATGCCATTCTTTGCAGCATTTCTCAAAATTTTCCCTTCTCTCTCATTTTTTTCCCTTACAGCCAGATAAACTCTTTATCAGTTCTACCTGTTCCACTACCATAGTTTTCTAATTGATCTCCTGCCAATGTTCTCTTACATGCCCAGAGCAACTTCTCATGCCAGTATCCATCTTTCTGAAATATCACAACCATCATGCTACTTCCACACTCTGAAAGCTTTGCTGGCTTTCCTTAACCAAGAGAATGAATGGGTGGAACATATTTTGAGCTAGAAGTAATGTCTTCTGGAAATGTTGCTGTAAACCTCGTTTGTTCTGTTTTGCCACACTGTATGCTTCCATTGTACTGGTATTACCAAATTGCAATACACTGGTTGCTAGAAGTTCCACAGAAGAAAATAGCTCTGTTGTTACCTAAGTGTGTGAAATGTAGCATCTCTT
Organism: Vespertilio murinus; assembly: GCA_963924515.1. Classification (NCBI taxonomy): domain Eukaryota; kingdom Metazoa; phylum Chordata; class Mammalia; order Chiroptera; family Vespertilionidae; genus Vespertilio; species Vespertilio murinus. Next base: position 30,863,731 of record OZ004707.1, read on the forward strand.
CCCTCATTTGCATAATCACCAGGTGCAGAAGCAAGGACAGATACAGGCTGTGTGGGCATTTATGCAAAAATGAAAATTCACCAGTACAAAATTTTGTATGAAAGTAGGGAAAAATAAGTAAAACAGAGCACTCAGCCTCTGAAGATTTGGGTCCTTTTTAACTTTTTTAATATCATAGACTCCTTGAGAAACTATTAGCATGATAATTCCTCTCCCTGGCAAATGCAGGCCTCCACACCCATACTAATTTGCAGTTGAGGGTCTTCTTTAAAAAAAAAAAAAGAATTTAATTAATTAATTATTTATTTGATTGATTATGGTATCACATAATTGTCCTCATCCCCCCATTCCCATCCTAAACCCCTCCCCACACATGCCCCCACCCCCCTGTTGTCCATGGCCACTGGTTAGGCTTATATGCATGCATACAAGTCCTTTGGTTGATCTCTCCCTCTTACCCCCACCCTCCTCTACCTTCCCTCTGAGGTCTGACTGTCTGATCGCTGCTTCTCTTCCTCTGGGTCTGTTTTTGTTCATCAGTTTATGTCATTCATTATTTCCTCTAAATGTGTGAGATCATGTGATCCAAGAAATACCCTTGTAAGAACCGAAACTGAGACAAGCCATCATGGTTATGCTGAGAGGCAAATGAATCAGTCTGTAGTGAGTTCCTTTTTGGGCCAACAGTTCTTTTGAGTCCCAATTTCAATGTCGAATAGTTCCTTATGTGTACATGACAGCCATGATATTTCAGATCTGGTTTTTGGACAACTGGTGGTGATGCAGGTCCAACCATCTCTGTTTTGGTACTGGGCATCCTTAATTCTGCACTCCACTACACCACTCTGATCCCAGGAGGCTACCTGGATGCCTGGTCAGCATCTTCCTTTGGGAAGTTCCCAGTTCTCTGGTGTGGAGTCCAACCCTGTACTATATATCCCAGTTAAAACAAGCTTATTTCCACAGGAAATCTGTTTGCCTTTTTTTTCCTCATGATTTTTGCTTCTTGATAGTATTTTGCATTTCTCTGTCAATCTGCAACCCAAAAGATAAAATAATATGGTGTTCCAACTCAATATTTGAAGCTCTTATCTATAACCATGTTAAAATTTGATCCGAATGGTATTACACATTCATGTCCATTAAATTTTACATATTTTTTCATTATATGTTAAGTTTCAAAACTTTATATATGCATAGTGTGGGAACAGATCTTTCCTAGATTTATTTGCCTTGATTTATCTGCCCTAGATGGACAGATAAATGTGTCAGTGGCTTTTTTTTTGTCTTGTCTAGTGAGTAAAAAATATGGAGACAGTGGACAGTGTCCAATGTAATTTTAATTTTGTGTGGTGCTGTATGAATGATTTATTGATCCAAATTTCACAGTAAATTTAATAACTCAAGCTGCATCAATAAAAAGACCTTTTAAATCTATTGAAAATAAGGATATTATACTTGTTTACAACGTTCTTTACACTCAATGTTTTCAGTGCATCAGTGTGAGCAGGTACTGCTAGTCTCTTAATTAGAGATTTGTTTGGCTGCAAGTTACAGAGACCTATACCATAGCGCATTGGGCAACATAGGAATTTATGACTCTCAGTTCAATAAAGTGGGCCCAGAAATTGGGACTTTTTGCTATCAGAGACCATAGCTCCCCCACATGTGGCTTTCCACGATGAGCATGCTCCCAGATGGCTCTAGAAGGCCCAGCTACTCTATCCACCTGCAAAGCATCTGGAAGAAGGTAAAGTCAAAGAAGGTACACCCTATTCTTATGAGGACATTTCCACTTTCCTACCTATATCTCCCTGGGAATTCCTTAACTCTGTGGCATGTCAAGCTGCCAGAAATGACAGGGAATATGATCTTTGAACTGGAAGAAATGTACCCAGTTAAAATTTGATGGTATCATGCATATGAATATAGTGGTTATTTAATGTCTGTCTTAAAGTTAATTTCATTATCGATGTTTCAGAAATATTTTATGACTGAGGAAAGGAGATGCAGCTGAAGCAATGATATAAGTACTGAGATACTCCGAGTATGTGTCTGTGTTGACAGACAAATTCATAAATAGTTTTCAAAAGAAAGACTGCTTAGCCAATAAATAGTTTGGTAAAGTCAAAAGGAGGCAATGTGGCCAGAAGCTTACCAAATAATATAATAGCTCTGGCTGCAAGTGGCCATGCATAAAATAGTTCAAATCAATACTAAGTCCATCATACTTAAATTGAATTGTAAGTTAATGTAAAACCAGGATGTACTTCCCATTTATAAGAAAAACAAGTTTCTAGAAGATGCGCAAGTTTTACACACTGATGCTACGAAATCATCCTAAAGTGAAGCTTTTATTCAGAATGCCCAAGTACAATTTATTAACACTGCACTCAGCTAAGAAAACATCTGGTGCATAATATATAACAAAGTTAAATTAACATCAGCCAAAAGTAAGCACTTTCTGTTCCATAGTACAATATATTGAAAATTGGTCAAGCCGACGAGAGAAAATGGCGGAAGAGCAGATGGGCGGTTTCTGAGTCTTGTCCCGAGGAAGAGAGAGCAGCGGAGGATCGCGCTAGGAGTGCTGGTCAACAAGCCAGGAGACGGGCAAACACCAGAGGAAATTTGGGGTCTGCTGATCAGGGAGCCCCCAACAGCTGACCACCTGTGGCTGGGTCCCTTACCGGAGATACTTGCCAGCGCGCACGGGGAGATCTCGCCATCTTGGAAGGGAGGAGGTTCAAGTCGGAGGCCTGATTATCCACAGCCCCAAGGAACAACAACTGAGCATAGTCGGCGCGAACCCTTGATCTCAGAGGAGCTCAGATTTCGCAGCGATCCGGTGGGTGAGTTCCCCTCGGCCCAGTAGTTCTGACTGAGTTCCACTCGGCGCAGCAACCCCCGCCCACCAGTTCTTGCGCACCAGCTCGCGCGCAGCGCCAGGCGCACCGAGGCTGAAGGACTTGGCCTGGATTTGCAGGAAGCCCCAGGCACGCCTGTCTGTGGACTGGGCTCCTAGGAGGGGGGATATCTGGGGAGCAGCACATCTGGATCTGAATCCAAGAAGTGTCCACAGAGATACAGGGGAGTGCAGCCAGCTCGGGACCGCCCCACCCCCAGCCCTCCATAGACCAGAGACACAGAGGGGGGAAAAAGATAGAAAGGCTTTAGAGTCCTGGAAGTCATCCAGAAACACTGCCACCCAGAGGCTAAAGCACATAGGGTCTCTAGATCGGCCTATAAATCAGGACTTGTAATCAACACGGAGGAACAGTGAAACACAGGGATCTGAAAATTGGTCAAGCCGAAACCGGTTTGGCTCAGTGGTAGAGCGTCAGTCTGTGGACTGAAAGGTCCCAGGTTCGATTCCGGTCAAAGGCATGTACCTTGACTGCGGGCACATCCCCAGTAGGGGGTGTGCAAGAGGCAGCTGGTCGATGTTTCTCTCTCATCGACGTTTCTAGCTCTCTATCTCTCTCCCTTCATCTGTAAAATATCAATAAAAATATTTAATAAAAAAGAAAGAAAGAAAATTGGTCAAAACTTTGGATATAATTTGTTTAGAAGAATTAAGAGATGATTATACTTGTAAAAGGCTGGTAAGACAGAAATTTCCATTTTGTTATCTACCAAATCTGTTAGTGAGAATTACTGAACCAAGACTGTCTTTGTGGCTCAATTATTTTCAGATAGTTCAGACCACTTGGGTAGTTGTTTTGAGTGATACTGTTGAATGTTTGCAAAGTGAGCTCGCTTAAGGCAATGCCATCTGAAGAAATTGTGTCAGGCCGTATTAATAACTCTGTGATGTGCTGTGTTGTGTTGTAAAAACTTAAGACTGTTTTCTGGCTGTGGGTATAAGCATTGTTGGCAGAGGTTGCTGCTGCTTTCATTTTGCCACAGTAGTTTCATGGGATGCCGAATGTCCTTTTCAATACAGTATTCCATTTCTGATGATTGCATGTCAATTAGTTCTGTAAAATGCAGGAATTCAGTATTTCTCTGTCTCTCATTGTACTGACATGGTTTCAACCCACTTTGTGTGCAGACAAAACATTTCTTCTCACAATGTAAACGCAGCTCCTTCTATGTTCTGTGTAGTGTCTTGTATATAATATTTCTTTCATCCATCTACCTCTCTGTTGCAAATGCTATAGGTAATTCTATTAAAATGGCCATTCCATCACCAAGAACAACAATAAGGAAAACACCTTCTAAGGACCTCTTCTAGGATAGGTTCTTGGGATGATCCGATTCTTGTCATGGCTTCTGATAATGCTTGACCATCATTTAAGGGAAGTTAATTTTGAGAATACTATTAATAAAGTAGTTATAACCTAGACAGTGAAAACAATCCAAAGCTTATTGAGTAAACATGGCATGATATCATGAACTTTACATGCTGTGTTAAAGCATGCTCATGCCATATACTTTTTCACTGATATATGCTTTGTTCTTATAGCTATATTGTAGCGTAGCTGTAATCAGTGTGTATTACTTATTTTATGTCAGTGTTAATATTCATCTCTGATATAACAATCTTTCTTTATTGGCAATAATGGGATTTCCTTAGTTTAGGAACTCACAACTTTAGCTTTTCTTAGTTTTAATAGTACCATAAACATGTTGGCATTTCAAAGCAAACTGTGATTTATAGCACTTTTCCCCTTGCTTGAAAGTTTTCTCCAAGGCTTTTAATGGTTTTGATAGCCTATTAAGTGGGTAAAACGCTTGAAGGACTAAAAATCTACTCTAATACTGATTTATAGATTCCTGATGAGCCTTCAACATCATTGCATGAGCTATATTGTACAAGACAGGAATTATTGAACAAACTAACTTCCTTACAGTTGTAAAAGACGTGTACAGAATTGTGCAGGGCAAGCATGTCAAACTTGCGGCTGACAGGCTGCATGCCTTGCCGCAAGGGTGGCACACTTGGAGGGAATCTTCAAATGTGACTGAACAAATATCCATCCAAAACATTGAAAATGAATTTCTTTTGGGGAGAAATTTCTCGGCTCTGCTTATTGGTCAACAAACATGTTAATTCTATGTGCGTTTATTAGGATACATATATATTATCTATGTGTGTGTGTATGCATGTTATAATATTATGTTGACATTTGTGTTGCAACTTTGATTGGTGTGCTAATAACTCCTTAAGGCACTACACATAAAAAAGAGAAAAGGACACTCAATTATTATGTTTCAAAGCATGACTCTAAGAACTATGGAATGACTTGCTACACAGGAATTGACTTACAGAAATAAAAAATTAAATCAAACTTACAGATAGACCCATTTAAAATATTATAGGAATCCTTTCCAAAAATCGATCTTACTATCGAACCCCTTGACCCCAGCCTTTTTTCAGGTGTTTCTGGCTTTAGTAAATGACATAGATTTATCTAATCAATTACCCAGTCCATTTCTTTACTTCCTAAATAAAGCCTGAGTCCATCTATTTTCTCCACCCATATTGACATCAATTTGCCGGGTACTTGTATTTTTTTCCCCATTATTGCTGTAGCTTCTCAAGTACTCTCTTCCCACTCACTATTTCCCCATTTCTAATTCAATCTGCACTCTACAGCCAGAGTGATAATAGAAAAACACTCATCTAATCATATTACTCTTCTCCTTAAAACAGATTACCCTTGGCAAAAAGTAAAAAACAAAGCAAGAAGAATACTTATTATGACTTCAATGTCCCCAAAAATCTGGCTTCTTGCTTACTCTTGAGACTCAAATTGAGACAGCCTTTCTTGCTCTCTGTACTTTAACCAGACTGATCTTTTCTTCGTGTCTACAACGGGTCAGGCTCTCCTGGCTCTGGGCCTTTGAATGTGCTATTTCTTTTTTCCTCAAATACCACCCTCCTGACTCCCACTTCTCCTCATTCACCTAACTCATCTTCTGGGTATTAGTTTAAACATGACTTCTTTGAAGATGGTCTGATCCGCCAATCGATATTAGTAAAGCCTTCTCTTCCATTTTTATTGAACGATTAAATGAGATAATTGTAAGCTCACAGGCAATTGTAGAAGTAATTCTACAGAGAGATCCCACGTACTTTTGACCCATAGTGGTATTATCTTGCAACACTGTAGTCCAATATCACAACCAGGATATTAATAATGACACAATCAATCAATCAATCCTATTCATATTACTCCAGGTTTACTTGTATTTATTTGTGTGAGCACGTGTGTGTGTTTATCCTCTCTAACAAAAGAGAAACATGCAAGCCAACCATACCTTTGCTATAGCCACAAGCTACACCTACCAGCCAATCAGGGCAAGTAGGCAGCCATATCCTCACTACACCCACAAGCTACACCTACCAGCCAATCAGGGCAAGTATGCAAGCCCCAAGATGGTGGTAATTTGCATATCCAGGCCAGAATGAGGACTGAAGACAGTGTAGAAAGAAGCCAAGCACTGCAGAAGGGAGTGAAGCTGCAGAAAAGCCAGCAAGTGGGGCTGTGGAGAAGGAAGGGAAGCAGGAGGGGCGGGGAGAAGGGAGAGAAGCTGGCAGGGCTGCGGAGAAGGGAGGGAAGCAGGTGGGGCAGCAGAGACCGCAGCAGGAAGCCCTATTTCAGGAATCTTCCTGCAAGATGCCTCTAGTTTGTATATAATTTGATTAGTTGTGAGTTTGAGTGTGTACAACCATAAGCAAAATACAATGTGACCACTACAAAAATCCCTCATATGACTTTTTATAGCCATTCCCATCTCTCCCCTTCCGCTCCTGGATCCCTGGCAGCCACTCATCTGTTCTGCAGTTTCTCTTTTTCTTCCCTCATTTATCAATTTGTGCTTCTGGCATCACTTCGCATGGCTGTGTCTTAATTGTTCACTTTTATTTGGTGTCTAAGCTACAGTCTCAGCTAGACTCGACTCTATGTTGACATTTATTTTCAGCTTCTGTCACATTGCTTGGCACAAAAATAGGTGATCAATAAGTATTTACTGACTGAATGATGGAGCCTAACAGAAAATACAATAAAATAGGGTGGAAGGAGCCTTGGCTGGAAAACAAGGGATTTCAGGGAAACCTCAATTCTAGGACTGGCCCAGCAGTGAAATACTTGCCTCAGGGACCTTGGGTAAGCCTTGGGTAAAATGATGCAGAACAAGGCTTGATGCAGCACTTGCTCTGGAAACATCATTGTGCAGGCAGAGGACTTGGTTGGCTCCGGGTCCCTCACTACCAGCTGGGTTGTGCTACACACACCAGGTCAGAAATGAAGGAGTTCAGTGCTGTGGCCATGCATTTCTCAGGTCCATACTGTCCAATTTAACCAGAGTGCTAGAATCTAACCCCATGGGAAAAACAAAGCAAAGTGCTATCATTGAACAATAGAAGGGCATTTTGTTAGTAACTCACATAGCTGGTTTTGAACATAATCATGTTTCGTGATCTTTTATCTTTTTCTTTTTTTCTCTTAAAAAATAGTTAGAAATTACGTTCTGATGTGCTGTGACTTTGGTCAATGTTTGTGGTGTGTTTTTCCCATCACACTGTACTTCTGCATTCATAGTTTAAAAATAGATATATTAAATCACAGGTATCAAATTTTTCTGCAGATGAAGGCCAAACATAGGGTGGGAAACTTAGAGCAATGGGAGGTAATAAGCTGAGTAAGAAGAAATCAATGCCAACAAAGAAAACAGATGTTTGCACACGGTGTGAAATCTTGTTAATCAGCAATAGAGGTGGTCATATATTTGCCAGAACCTGTGTACGCAAAGCACTATGTTAACTTGCAGTGAACAACCTTGTATCCTACTTCACAGGGATGATTTATTTAATTTTAGCGGGACAAATGATAGTGACCATTTTTCAGTTAAATTTAAAAAACACACAAGACATGCCTGAGTGTTTATACCCATGACAAAGTCACCCCGGGACTAACCAGGTGGCTAAAAATCTGTCAGTGTGATAGCAAAGAGTACCTTGAATGGAAAAGGAAAATTTATACTACAGTTTAGCTTGTGTAGAGAATTTATAGGTTACCTTGCATGGGTCACTGAAACTTTATATTTGCTGGATTGTTTTTGCAAGGACATTTAACCTCCTTTTTTTTTTTGCCTCACTTGCTGGAAATAGATTATAACACTTGACTTTCCTTCCAGGAAGAGGATAAATGAAAGAGAACCTGAGATAATGATCTCTCAAAACCTTAGAGAAAACCCAAATATTTGATTCTATATTTTTATTTTTTATTTATTTTTAAAAATATATTTTATTGATATTTTACAGAGAGGAAAGGAGAGAGATAGAGAGCTAGAAATGTCAATGAGAGAGAATCATGGACCAGCCGCCTCCTGCACACCCCCTACAGGGGATGTGCCCGCAACCAATGTACATGCCCTTGACAGGAATCGAACCCGGGGCCCTTCAGTCCGCAGACAGATGCTCTACCACTGAGCCAAACCGGTTTTGGCTGCTTCTATATTTTTATAATTCCTGACACTGAAGCTACACTGTTGATTTATTTATTAAGAAATACTTCAGAAATAGTCATATTATTTAGTCTATGCTGATATCATTTTCTTGTGAAAAATGACAAGATTTCCAAAATATTAATTACATGAAAAAAACAATCATATTCATAAACCAAAGTAATTGTGATAATTTCTCTAAACATTTCATTTTAGAAAACATAACTACCCTGGCAATGCTTAAAGATGTTTTTTGACATTTGGAAGTTCAATTAATGTTCTAAAACACTCAATGAACTAAGGAGAATCAAGTGATATGTTATCTATATATAGTATAAAATCTAAGTGATAATCTGACCATTCGACCATTTGACCAGTAGCTATCATGTGCACTGACCACCAGGGGGCAGATGCTCAGCTCACAGGCATGGAAACATGGAACAGACCGATGGATCTCAGAGGGAAGAGAAAGAGGGGAGGGTAGGAAGAGATTAACCAAAGATCTTACATGAATATTAGAGGCTTGGTACACAGATTTGTGCACCAGTGGAGTTCCTCAGCCTGGCCTGTGGGTATTGGGCTGAAACCAGCAGTCTGACATTCCCTGATGGGTCCAGGATTGCGAGAGGACACAAGCCAGGCCAAGGGACCCCACTTGTGCATGAATCCATGCACCGGGCCTCTAATATTAATAATAACCAAATTTAGTATTGTGTCTAGATGGAGAATAATATAGAAAGAAATTCAGCAAATCAATGAGGAAGAACCAAGCAAGTCAATAGAAAGTTTGGAAAAGTATAGGCAGTTCATGGAAAAAATAATTGGTCAAAAACATAAGATATTTTATCTTACTATAATCAGAAAAAGTATATAATAGCCAGAATAAAACACTTTCTTAAATCAAGCAATTGCAAAAATAAAGAAGTGGATAACATCTAGCTCTTCTTACAAGGTGCATTTGACAGCATTTCGCAAAGGATAAAATGCCTTCTCATCTGCTACGTAATTGTTAAGAAATCGTTCTTGTAAAAGTACTTCTTTTTTAAAAAAAATGTATCTTATTAATTTTTCAACAGAGAGGAAGGAAGAGGAATAGAGAGTTAGAAACTTCGATGAGAGAGAAACATCATTCAGCTGCCTTCTGCACACCCCCCATTGGTGATGTGCCTACAACGGAGGTCCATACCCTTGACTGGAATCAAACCTGGCTCCTTTCAGTCCATAGGCTAATGCTCTAGCCACTGAGCCAAACCAGTTAGGGCTAAAATTACTTCTTGTACATATAAATATATGTGCAAGCCTATTTCATAAAACAGTATTTGAAGGAGTGTAAGATTAGAAAGTACTCAAATGCCCAGAGATCAGGATATGGTTAATTAAAATTCAAAGCACACATACAACCATTAAAATGAACATTGTATAATCACATTAATAAATAAGACAGCATTAATGAAAAAATCAAATCGAGTAATAGAATAGTAACATATAATGTTATTCTATTTACTAGAGGCCTGATGCACAAAATTCCTCTAAGAGTAGGCCTTCACAGCCACAGGGGCTGCCTGGATCTCTCCCTAGCAGCCTTGGCTGCAGCCCTGGCTTTGTTCTGAGACATCCAGTCTAATTAGCATATTATGCTTTTATTATTATAGATATATTTAAAATGATCATTGCAAAATATTTCAGCAGCCACACAGATACATACAAATATAAATGCAGAGAAAATCAATGGGGAAAATAAACATCAAATTAGTGACAGTTGTTTCTTTTAGATCAGGGTGTGGGAATTGATGTTGGGTTTGGGTAGAGTTTGCTGTAAATGACATTTTTGTTCTTTTTAAAAAATCATATATACTTCCATATTTCTAAAAATATTTTAAATTGAAGGGGGCATCATGTACCATTTTTTTAAATTAACAAATAAAGATATATTGGTCCAATGGATGACGGAGTATATAGAGCTTTCAATAGCAGTACAGGTAATGATGATCAAGAGCAAAATAATCAAGTATTTCCCCCTCTCTCAACCTAGTAAATTGCCTCTCTTGTTCAAGATAATCCCTTAGATGTATCTAAATTAGCCAACTCATTTAAAAACAAAATTCAATGATTATTTCAATTTAGTCAAAGAACCATATGCTTTTCCTAATAGGCTTCTAAAAGGAACCCATTAAATGAATTCAGTCTTTAAAAAGAGATGAGAAAGGAGTCATTTGTGTATATAAACTAATGATTATAAACCAATTTTGGCAACAGTTGATGAAAAACTTAATATTAATTTACCACAACTGAAAAAAAAAATGTTCATTAGGCATTATAGAAAATAAAGATAACAAAAACAACAGCATGTTCCTCACATTTTGCAATTTGAATATCATGAATGGAGAAAAAAAAGTAAATTCACATTTTCTCTCAAATCAATTTTGTATCTGAATCTGCTGAAGACCCTGGCAAACCAGGATGGATAGTCACCTAAGCCCTCCCTGGTCTTTCTTCACTTTTGCTAACCATTTAAGTTCATTGCTCCTGCTATTAAACATTTGATGAAGGAGTCTTGCATCTTCCCCATATGAGCATCAAGTTTGTCATTCTTTGTCTTGCCCAAATACTCATACACTGGGCACCACATGCAGACAGTACAATTATGGAGCATCCATCCAGTCATGTAGCCTAAGTGATATCTATATATATAAAAGTCTAAGCGACTGTCTGACCATCCAACTGGTAGCTATGATGCTCAATGCTCACCAGGGAGCAGACACTCCATGCAGGAGCTACTGAGCTGCAGTGAGTTGGCAGCTGTGGTTCTCCGGTGAAGCACGGGGAACTAAAGAGGAGGGAGCCTGATTCTGGGGTGCATCACCCACAAACCGTCTTTTTGCAATCCAGGACCCTTCAAGGGATGTTGAAGAGCCAGTTTCGGCCCAAACCTTGCAAGTCATGCTGAGTGACCCCACTGGTGCACGAATCCATGCACGGGGCCTCAAGTACTTTTATAAACAGTAGTTATTAAAATTATAATGTAAAATTTCAGCCTGTGAAAAAATATGTTTTTCCGGGGTAAAAATTGTTTTCTGTGCCTATATCAAATGCTTTTTGGATATATATGCACTTTGGGGAAAATAGATCCCATGGAAGAGAGTGTTGTGTCGGTTTGATGTATAGTATGGGTGTTATCTAAAATAAATACAGTATCTTTCATATGCCCCTCATGATAGCTGTATTTGTTATAATAATAGGTAGAAGATTGCTCACTTTATTTGTTCATTCCTTAATGTGAGTGCTAGTGTGTGAGCACATAAGGAAATAACAAATAAATTCATAAACATGATCCATTAAGTCACATTATAAGTGCATTGAAATAAACAAATAAAACTTTTTGTTTTACTTGAAAATGATCTTATAAAATGAAAGTCTGCCACACTGAGTATAAGATGAGTTAAGTGAAATATAGTGTTGAACTCTCAGGAACATTAATCTAGGTTTTAGAAGTTAATGATCTATCTGTGGACAAATAATTCCAGAATTGCTTTGGAAAGATACATGTGGCCTAGGTATATTTCCATATCTTGATATTTTGTAGGAATTAAGGTGTTTTTGTTTTTGTTTTTTGTTAAAGGAAATCTCTTATGCCTATAAAATGTGCCTTGAAATTTCCAGTTTTAAACTATATAGTTGAGATATTTTCCCCTCTGATGTATTTACTTCCTTTTTGTTAAATAAGAAGGGATTTATTTACTCAAGTGACTGGAATTCCAGAGGTAGTTCAGTCTCTGAAGTCAACTTAATCTGATGGATTATTCTCTGTATTATCTGACATTTCCTTGGCTATTGCCTCTATACGTGTTGGCTCAGGGACTTCTTATTGCTTTCCTTTAATTATGGATTCTCTCTTCTCATGTCTTTGGACCTTCTAGCTCAGATTCTCAATAGTAACTTACAATATCTGACCACATTTGTTTCTTGGCCCTCTTCTCCCACTTTTTATTTTTGTTGTTATTTGTTTTGCAATGTTCTTTTTGTGGCTTCCTGAACTCAGCTTTTGCCCAATCTGGGTTAGAACCCAATATCCTTGCTATGATGATCTCTGTGTCTCCACATATGAGTGGGATTTTACAAAATTTCAGACAATATTTGGAAAGAGACTAAATGCTTTCTATTTTATTCCATGTTTGGAGGCTCTAACTTCCTCTACAAAAGTGATCATGTGGCTTCTACCTACATGCTTTTTAAGGTGAAGAGATCAGAGCCAAATGTAGCAGCCCTTCCTCACGAGTTCTCCTTTCACTTTTAAGCTAAAAGTAACGCTATGAGCCTGGCTGGAGTGGCTCAGTGGTTGAGTGTCAGCCTATGAGCTGGAGGTCTTGGTTCTATTCCTGGGCAGGGCATATGCCAGGTTGTAGGCTTGATCTCCAGTGTGGAGCATGCAGGAGACAGTTGATCAATGATTCTCTCTCATCATTGGTGTTTCTATCTCTCTCCCTCTCCCTTCATCTCAAATCAATAAAAATATATATTTTTTAAAAAGTTAATTTTGTGAAAGTAGCACTTGGTCATTTAAATTTTGCATTGTGGAGCCACACATCCTGATTCAGCATGAATCTCATTCACATATTGAAAAGAAGCTTATACTTCTTTCTTTTTTTATATAATATTTTATTGATTTTTTACAGAGAGGAAGAGAGAGGGATAGATAGTTAGAAACATCAATGAGAGAGAATCATCGATCAGCTGCCTCTTGCACACCCCCTACTGGGGATGTACCAGCAACCAAGGTACATGCCCTTGACCAGAATCGAACCTGGAAACTTTCAGTCTGCAGGCCAACGCTCTATCCACTGAGCCAAACCGGTTTTGGCTGATATTTCTTTCTGTCTCTGCCCATGAAAACATTCTTCGTTCTGTAAGCTATTCCTAGATATAAGTATTTCTCTTTATAGACCATTTGTCATTCTAGTCCTCTTGCTTGTGGGAGCTTTACACTTTGTCATCATAGCAAAAAAAATGAACATAAAACTCTTTGTGGAGCATCGCTAGTGCAAAATAAATCTGAACTGATATTTGGTAATGTGTCCTTCTCTAAGAACTGCTAGATAAAACTGGCACATTGCTGTCCATATCATGCTGATGGATCGTATCAAACCTGTGCAATTAACTGCAGATCAATCACACCTCGAGTACTTATACAGTTAGGTTTTAAACTTAACTTGGGTAAAGACTTTGAATTTATCCTAATTAAATTTCACCATTTTAGATTTGACCAATCTATCAAGCTAATTATGATTATTTGACTCTAGGCTATATATCGACTCTTTCTGTTGCTAGAAGAATGAAACATAGCAACATAAAACATTTTGTTTTATAGATTTTAAATATTTGGGGAGGCACTGGTGTGGGTGTCTGCACTGTTAAAAACAAAACAAACTGGAACAATGTTTGTTATGCCTAAAGTAACGATTAAGCAAACTAAAATTAAAATAAAAAGCACTGGCTGGTTTTGCTCAATAATTAGAGTGCCAGCCACAGGCTAAAAGATTGTGGGTTCCATTCCCAGTCAAGGGCACAGACCTGGGTTCCAGGTTTGAACCTTAGCCCAGTCAGGGCACATGTGGGAGATAACCAATAGATGTTTCTTTCTTCTCTCTCTCTCCCTCTCTTCCCCTCGTATTTCCACCCCTCCCTCTCTAAAAAATCAATATAAAATATCTTCAGGGAGGATAAATAAATAAATAAATATTTTTAAAATCCTAAAATATAAAACAATGCTCACATTTATTATGTCATTAAATTATTTAATTTCTATACATTTTACTTAAGATAAGAAACAACTTTCTTTGAAGTCTTTTGCTATTACCAAATATGCCAGGTTGTTTCACAAAAGTATATGTGTATGGGAAACAAATCATCCTTTCAAAAACTACTCTATGAGCTACACTAGAGTCATTTACATATATATGTCCATATATGAGTCATTTACATAAATATATATATATATTCTTTACTGTTTATTGATTGCTATAGAAGCATATTTCCCTTTGAAAAGGAGCTCTGTAACTTGTTAAATGTTTCCAGCACTTAGAGCCACGTTCCCCCTTCTATTTCAGTCCTGGTAGGAAAGAGACTTGTAGAGGCCATAGGGAGGGTTCAGGAACTCTTCACAGTGTTGTCCTTTATCCCTCATCCATTCTTAATAACCCTACCACACTCCGTCTCCCCCGGCCTCAGCCCCAGCGCAAGTCAGTCTACACAAGTCCTGTGTCTCAGCTGCAAAGGCTCCCTCTGCAGCGCTGGCTGCCCATGCCTCTGGACACCTCAGGGCATTGGGTAGTGGGAACTAGGTCAATGGCTTCTTCACAGATGGAGGGTTCCCCGCTGCCATTTCTCAAGATCAAAGATAAAAACCCATTTCGGTGATGCTCTGGGCTCTTTATAACTATCCCAGTGATTTCTGCTAGAACCTATAGGAGATTAAATCTAAATCAATTTAAAAAAATGGAAAGAATGATTTTCAAGTCTCATGAGTATTCATGATAGCTCTTTTACACACTGATATTTTAAGTATATGTCAGATGCATCAAGTATTTTAAATTTCCTATCTTAAGTTGAACAATTCCATGCTCCATGAGAGATGAGATCATGACAGTCTTACTTACTGCCATACTGGTAACTGGTCAACAGCAGATGCAAAGGCATATGATAAGCATATGTACACTAAGTTTATTATACATTTTACTGATATAATGGATATGGAGCACATACACAATTTACAAAAAGAAAAATATGCACTACTCTTTGTTATAAATTCAATATAGCCAAATGATCCATACAGAATATTGTGCTGATATTTGCAAACTTTTGTATCTGCAGCCAAACTATGGTTGCAACTGACAAATTATTATAATCCCAACATGAATGTTGGCTGATATTTTTGGTCATATTAACTAGTAAGAAGAAAGTGATACAGTGATGACATAAATTAAAGCTTCACTCATCTGTCATGCGGTGATGTAAGAGCATCTTCATTCCTGGTTTGGATGGTGGCTTTTGAACCCTGGAAAAATATTTCTTAATGCTGTGCTATTCACAATGTGACAATTTATGCATGAAGCACTTTTAAGCTTTATATGATTCATTAACACATTATCCATCATTTTCTTAAGACTAGCCAATCAACAAAACAATAAATCAGGCCAGCTGTATGAGTAATTTATATTGTTTACCTATTTCTGTGGTGTAAATACTTACATGTGGCCGATCTCAAGCTATCAATGTGACATCCCTGAATGTGGAGCTGAGAAGAGACGTACAGTAGCCCTCTATTAGCAGCATTTTTACCATCCAAACACACTCAATGTAAATAGCCTCAAGAGCACAGGTAATAATAATAATAATAATAATAATAGTAAAATGTCATAAAGTAATTAATAAGAGATGCATTTTGAGTATCTATTTCCAACATTTAGTTAATTGTGAAGTTATATCATTTAATTTTTAGTAATATCTATTTTGATAACTAGTTTTCAAAATTCCTAAAAATTTAATGGTGGGCTTTCCCAAGCTGGCACAAACTGGGTCCATAGACCACTTGAATATACCTATAGTCGAATAAGCATATTTTGTCACTAAGCATACACTGTCAAATAATGTTGGTCATTATTGCCTGTGCCAACATCTGATTTCTCAAAATTCTTAAGATATTGATAATACCTTCCTATATTAGGTGGCCAGCAAATGTACTGATCAGTTGACAAGATTTTACCTCTTTATTTGAGTAGTAAAAAGGTGATTAAGCCGAAACCGGTTTGGCTCAGTAGTAGAGCGTCGGTCTGCTGACTGAAAGGTCCCGGGTTCGATTCCGGTCAAGGGCATGTACATTGGTTGCGGGCACATCCCCAGTAGGGGGTGTGCAAGAGGCAGCTGGTTGATGTTTCTCTCTCATTGATGTTTCTAGCTCTCTATCTCTCTCTTCCTCTCTGTAAAATATCAATAAAATATATATATTTTTAAAAAGGTGATTAAAGAGATGGCGTCAGAGACAGACAATTTAAGTTTAAACCTCGGATCTGTCACTTACAAGGAGTGCAGGGGGGGAAAATGGCCCATGTCGCTTTAAGTTATAAAATGATGATAATAGCAATAACAGCTATTTCTGGATTTGTAATAAGCATTAGATATTGTATATAATGCATGTGTTTGACATACATTAAGAACGTGAAAAATGTTACTTATTGTAGATTTTTTTATTAGGCCTCCCACTATCTTTAAATAGAAGTTAAAGTGTGTTTCTATAAAATAGAGTTGATTATTCCTGCCTTTCCAAGGATGTCAACCCAGACTCAACAAGGCTGTGAATATCACTCTGTTCCTCAGAGAGTGAGGAGCCATCTCTACATCTGATCCTTATTTTGGGTAGCACACATTGTTGCTGCATCAGAATCGAATACCAACTCATGCTCTGACTTAAATGTTACTTCACTAGAAAATAGTAAAACATAAAGGGATGAGTAGAAAAACGAAAGATCTTTTTTGGTAGGAATGAAGAACAACAAGAACATTTAATCAATAAAACAGCAAAAATGTAGAAAAGGATGACAGAGTTCATTGTGTTTTCTGCTAGTATGCCCCCATTTAGGGACAGAATACGCAGCCTTTGAGAGATTTGTTCATTTTTCCTGCTTTAAAATAGGAATTGCAGGTTGATGAATGAAATAGACAGATATTTCCAGGCAATACTAATTCTTTTTTCCTGTGGAGTAGAGGTTCTAAAGGCTATTTGTGAAATGTCTCTGATGAGGAAATTAAGATAAAGTAAATATGTCCTGAGTTTAGCAATAGCATATCATTTAAGAAACAAACTAAACTAATTTTGAAAAGATTAAGTAAATATGGATTTCCATAGGTCCAATTATATTTATTAACTACTACTGTGTGTGTTTTCCTTGAGTTAACATAATTAAACCGGATATTTGAAGGTTATAAATCAATATGCTAACAACAATAGCTTGGTTAAATTATACAAGACAAATATGATTTTCTCAAAATTCTAGTTCCATTGGGGGGATTGAAATAAATAATGATAAAATAATAGTTCTGTTAGTGATTATAATCTAAAAGAAAATGTCTCCTATGAGACATTTGAAGATTGTGTCATATCACTCGGTGCCTTATTTATTTTAGGACTAGTCTTTTACAAATGGTGTGGTGGCTACAGATAAAACCATTCCCTACTTTTGTAATGTTTTAGACCAGTTGTCGGCAAACTCACTAGTCATCAGAGCCAAATATCAACAGTACAGTGATTTAAATTTATTTTGAGAGCCAAATTTTTTAAACTTAGACTTCGTCTAATGCAACTTCTTCAAAATAGACTCTCCCAGGCCATGGTATTTTGTGGAAGAGCCACACTCAGGGGGCCAAAGAGCCTCATGTGGCTCACAAGTCAGTTTGCCAACCACGGTTTTAGACAATGGTGCTAGAAACGTTCACTAAGCCTTTCCACTACCTTTCTGCCCTCCATTTATCCTCAT
The DNA here is from genome assembly GCA_963924515.1 of Vespertilio murinus. Lineage (NCBI taxonomy): Eukaryota > Metazoa > Chordata > Mammalia > Chiroptera > Vespertilionidae > Vespertilio > Vespertilio murinus. Next base: position 30,881,715 of record OZ004707.1, read on the forward strand.
CTCTGACTTGTAATATGCACAGCTCTTCTTTCTACATACTGTTCAGCACTCAGCACATCTTAGTTCTCATGTGATGCCTTTTGGTATAGGGTAAGGCTAAAAGTGTGAGCTTTCAACGGAATGACCTGAGTTCAAATTCAAACGTTGTTCACCTCTATCTGTATTCCTTGAAAGACTAATGTGTTCCATTTCTATTTTGTACAATGAAAACGAGAACAACCTCTTTCTCATGAGACTGTCATGGGGATTAAACAGTTGGAACACATACATTGTGTACACTTGGCATTCAGTGACTGTTAACTCATCTTATTCTTACCAAGCTCCTGAGTGCTTACAATTTAAGTAAACACTTTTAATATGTTCTGATTAAACATCTGTGATGTGCAGATATTATTTGGGGCACTGGGAATACAGTGGTGAATAGAACAAATATCCTTGTCATCACAAAGTATATATTTTTTATGGGAAAGACACACAATAAACAAGTAACCGCAAGAATATAATATAAAGGCAGGCATACACACTATGAAGGATATAGAGACAGTGTGGGGCACTGAGAGGGAAGGCTCTTCTGAAGAGCTATGATTTAAGCAGAACATTAACTGGCATATGGAGATTTGGGACAGGGAAAGATGAGAGGAAGGGAGTTGATGCAACAAAGATCAGGAATGTGCTTGGTATGTTCAGAGAGATGCTGAAGGACCTGCATGTCTGGAGAGAGGTAATCCAGTGAGTGACAGGAGCTTTGGTTACAGGAATAGGCGAGAGTAGTGCTAAGTAGTTAGTGTTTCATAAGCCAGTTTAGAATTAGTATTTTAGACTATGACCTGATTACATCATGTAAACACACATGAGAGAACACAAACTCAGTTGAAAAAGGGGAGGATGAAGCGACTGCCTGCCAGCTTAGGGTGGAATCCAGGGACTTGCTGAAGGGAGCAAGCTGGCTTCCTGCTGCTGCGTATGGCATCCTGAGGAGACCTGTGCCCCTGAAATCAGTCTCAAGTGTTCCTGCTATCCAAGGAGCACCAGCCATCAGTCACACAGTGTCTCTTGTATTTTATTAGCAAATGGATTTAGAAACCACCTGCTGGGTGTCTAACTTGTTGCTATGTAGACATGCTTCAGGGCTCCCAAAACAAAGCTTTCACTTGATAAATGGGAATAGAGAATTCCGAAGATAGACAAGAAAAAAAATCAAACCAGGGGAGAAGGGATTGCCACCAAGAGATAATAAAATACATTATTTCAAAAGTCTTAGCCAATATGAATTAATTCAAAAATTATATGTATTGGTTTTAGAAAATCACACAGTAATACCATTACAGGAAACCAAATCTAACACATTCAAAACACCATTCTTTAATAGACCCACACAATCTTTGTTCTCTCAAAATTCAACTGTGTAACTTCCAAACATATGTGAGTAGAGCATGTCCCTCTTAGTAGTAGAATACAAATCAATTGATATATCTTCCCAACACAACTTGTCTTATATTGCTTCTATCACCCCATCTTGGGCTTTACCATAATTACATTCCACAGCTCTCCAATCTGCAGCTTACAATGTTTTAGTTTTTGAAGACACATCACAATGTGTAATCTCTTACTCCAGAGTGGTCCTGAGGTCACTGCCTGTTGGCTGTGCTGATCTCTAATGAGAGCGCTTAGCATACTTGGGGAAGGTTGCAAATCTGTAGAAGCAAAATATTCTGTTTTGCTTTTGCAAAATGTGTATCTTTTTAAAATGAGACAAAATGGGGATCAGTGTCTTATTCTATTATTCTACTTTTGTGACTTTTTTCTGATCACCTAGAGATACCACTTTCTTTGACTTTCTGGGTTTGCTGCTTTCTGAATTTAGTATAGTTTTTATCCGTGGGGCGTCCTCTGCATCCCCATGTGTCACTGGTGAAAGTGGGGCTCTTGGGATGCTGTGGGAACAGGGATCTCCTGAGGCACTGATGGGAGGATGAGGCATCATGGAAAGCTTTGCTGATGAAGTAACATTAAGGCAATTCCCCTCGAAGGTTCCATCTCCCTCATCTCACCATGGAAACTGTCTTCAATAGAGCTAGGATCAGCCACTGCTGAGAGTTTCTGCTCCATACTAAAGCACAGTCCAGTCCAGTGCAGTGTCGGGCTAGCTTGGTTTGTGTTCCTAGCTGCAGTCCATTGTGTGCATGGCCCTGAGCCATGCAGCTGCTTAAGGCCACGTGGCTATGGAGGGACGATGGGTGAGTGTGGGTCACAGAGTAAGTGAGGAAAAGGAGTGTAAGAGCAGGCTAGCAAGAAGAAAGAGAGAACCAGATTGTCTTGGGCTTATAACTAGGAGCTTAACCAATTATGATTTCAGGACTTCCTGAACTTGCAGTGGCTCCACTTGCCCAGCCAATTATCTTTGTTTCCCAGGCTAGACTGACAGTCAAGTACCTTCCTTATGTCATGTATTCCTGACTTCACTGTACATGCGCCCATCTTCCCCTTCGTTCGATCCCTTCCCCCAGTGATCTGCAGGGAATGGACGGTGGTGGTTCCCTGTGGAGCATGAAGTTGCAGTTTTCTGGTGAAGCTGCCCAGTTACCTATGCCTATAACGCCTGGCTCCCCTTTGCTCTCTTCCTGTTGTTAATATTAACTAGCTAATTATGAAGGTGACTGTGAAGTTGAAATGCAGGCATTCGTTGAAGAAAAAGTTCAGCTGCACAATGTGCCCAAACTAGTGAAAAATTGTATTTTGTATTTTTCCATTCTCTCTGAAAATTATAGCACAAGATGTTAGTGGAAACTAAAATGGGTAATATTTCTATCACAACGACTGAATCTAATGTTACTACTGCCCCAAATGGGGAAAATGAAATTAAAATTTAAGAAATAATAATAACACATAAATTATGATCATCATTGTGGGGGGGTTTTTGGCATTCCCTTGTCTGGCTCAATAGTTGTTGATGGTTTTTCTGTTTGTTTGTTTGTTTGTTTGTTTGTTTGTTAAGAATTTTAAAATTACTTTTACTATTTTTAAAAAATATATTTTATTGATTTTTTACAGAGAGGAAGAGAGAGGGATAGAGAGTTAGAAATATCGATGAGAGAGAATCATCGATCAGCTGCCTCTTACTGGGGATGTGCCTGCAACCAAGCTACATGCCTTTGACTAGAATCGAACCTGGGACCCTTCAGTCTGCAGGCTGACTCTCTATCCACTGAGCCAAACCGGTTTCGGCTATTTTTACTATGGTTGAGGCTCATATTTTTAATTATTTTTTGTGTGTGATATGAATACACTAAATACCTTTTTGTGGTTAATAACAGAAATAGAGTTTAGATAATTTCAGTTATATAAATATACTTTTCCTTTATATTATAATGTCTCTTAAATCAATAGATTATTTTTTATGATGTATAACCAGAATTGCATCTAATTCTAATTTAGGGTCTCAGTAATAATAAAGAATTTATCTCATCCATACTCCTCAACCTTGGCTGAACAGTAATATTAACTAGGGGGCTTGAAAAGAAATAATCAGTGCCCTAGTTAATCCTTACAGGATCTATTATAATTGTTCTGATTAGGAGGCAATTATATTAAAACTTCCCCAAGTGATGCTAATGAGCACCCAGGGTTGAAAAACAGTGATCTGTAACTGAGAAAATGCCCCTGAAAACCAGGTGTGTGTTTATAAAGTGATTAATTGATCTGCATTTCATTAGTCCATATGAAAAAATCACACATATAATTAACACGTGTAATTCCAAAATCAAAACTTTTACAAAGCAAAACTTTTAGACAAAAACTAAAGGACAACATGATTTGACAATATATATTTTTAAATGTAGATGTAAAAGAAGGAAAGGAAGGAAGGAAGGAAGGGAGGAAGGAAGGGAGGAAGGAAGGAAGGAAGGAAGGAAGGAAGGAAGGAAGGAAGGAAGGAAAATAGAGAGAGAAGGGGGGAATGAGAAAAGAAAGAAAGGAAAAAAGAAAATGATTAAAATAAAAATAAGAATCTCATTTATCTTTGACATATTAAAATTCTGGTTTAGGCCATGTGCCTATAATCAAAATTGGTATAATTTGCCTCTTTTGAATCTTATAAGTAAGAACAAAGCATTTATATTTGAACTAGAGGCCTGGTACAGGAATTCATGCACCATTGGGATCCTTTGGCCTGGCCTGTGGGATTGGGCCAAAACCAGCTCTCTGACATTCCCCTGAGGGGTCCTGGATTATTAGAGGGTACAAACCAGGCCGAGGGACCTCACAATGCACACTTGGCTAGTGAGGGATGCAGGAGGGTTCCAGTCCGGTTCCTCTCACTCAATCCAGATCAGCCAGACCCCAGTACCAAGTGAAAGGATGCAAATTCTGGAATTAGAAAATTTACTGAGATTTTTTTTTAACATGATCAGTTTGAAATGTTTCATTGTTGGTTTAAAAATACATGTTTTTACCCAGCCAGCATGGCTCAGTGGTTGAGCATTGACCTATAAACCAGGAGGTCATGGTTTAATTCCCAATCAGGGCAGCCTAATTCTCTCTCATCATTGATATTTCTATATTTCCCTCCCTTTTTGAAATAATAAAAATATAAAAATAAATTTATTTAGACCTAACTGGTTTGGCTCAGTGGATAGATCATCTGCCTAGGACTGAAGGGTCCCAGGTTTTATTTCGGCCAAGGGCATGTACCTTGGTTGCAGGCACATCCCCAATAGGGAGTATGCAGGAGGTAGCTGATCACTGTTTCTCTCTCATCTATGTTTCTAACTCTCTATCCTTCTCCCTTCCTTTCTGTAAAAAAATCAATAAAATATATTTAAAAAATAAATATCTATATAAAACCCTAATATGCAAATTGACTGAATGTCAGAATGACTAGTCACTATGACAAGCATTGACTACCAGAGGTTAAACGCTCAACACAGGAGCTGCCCCAGCCCACAGGCCCCAACTGGCAGCGGCAGTCATGGGCAGGGCCTGCAAGTGACCTTCACCAGGTCAGCAAGGCAGATGCGAGCGGGAGCCCCCTATCACCCTGCTGGTCACCCCATGGGACCCTACCCATGCATGAATTTCATGCATTGGGCTTCTAGTAAATAAATAAAATATAAGCTTTGCTTTGAAAACATATGTTTACATGTCATGTAAACAAATCACACTTCTGTGTTATACAGTTCTCTTCTTAAATCAGCCTTCCAGAAAAAGTGTTAAATGTTTTTTAAAAATTATATTAGAATGTAGTTGTCCAGATCTATCAATTTTTTTACTTAGAAACTGGCCTAGCCGAAATCGGTTTGGCTCAGTGGTAGAGCATCAGTCTGCGGACTGAAGGGTCCCAGGTTCGATTCCGGTCAAGGGCATGTACCTTGGCTGCTGGCACATCCCCAGTAGGGCGTGTGCAAGGGGCAGCTGGTCGATGTTTCTCTATCATCGACGTTTCTAGCTCTCTATCTCTCTCCCTTCCTCTCTGTAAAATATCAATAAAAAATATTAAAAAAAGAAACTGGCCTAGTTCTACACTCTATTTGTGAGGATAAAATACTGTACATTACTCTGTACACTCAAAGTTCTCATATCATAAAACATGTTCTAGTAAACTCTAAACCAATACTTGTCCATTAGAATGTCCTGCAAGGATGGGAGATGTTCTATACCTATGCTGTCCAATAGGAGCACATGTGGTTATCAAGAACTTAAATTTGGCTAGTACAACTGAAAAAATTGGACGATAAGTTTTATTTTATTTTGAATTAATTCAAATTTAATTTTAAAAGCTATATGTGGTCAGTGGCAACCATGTTGGAAAGTGTAGCTCCATAAAAAATTAGAAAAGTTAGATTTTATTAACCTCAGTTTTACTGTTAGCTTTTCCTTTGGCTACAGGGGATTTTGAAAGTATTGACTTGCCAAATTTTTGCAAGAATTTAAGTTAGTGAATGGATTACTTTCAATGGTTGTCTACAAGACCTCAGAGTTAGCCATAATCTGTTAGATAACTAAATGAGCAAGACCTCAGCAGTAAATGTAGCCTGAATGTTAAGTGTAACATTCTTGCTAAAGAGAGCACCTGCGCGTTTACTGTACAGTAAAAGCTTTTGCATAAAATTTCATTCCAGATTTTGCTGAATATTTGAGTCTTTTCCCCCCTAATTCATGTTCTTTTGTTTTGTGACAGCCCCATTCCCTTGTGAAGAGCCCACATTCTTCTGTCTTCATGCCCCCGTTTTATCTTTATCTTTCTACATAATTTCCCTCACCCACTTACTTTGGGGACAGAAAAGTGGTGGTAGTGTTAATGATGTTGATATACTTGGTGGGGGACCTTTTCATCTGAAAAGCCTAAAGCTATTCTGTCAATGTGAATTTTCCCCCAAGAAGCTTGCTGATGGTCAGTGATCTTTCCTATTCCTTTACACCTGGTCACTAAGCTATAGTGATGTGCTAGACTGGAACAGAATGCCCAGGTGTGACCTGCTCCATGGCACTCTGATTCCTAGCCTGCACGTCTCCATTACAGAAGTCAGGCAGACTGAGCCAATGGATGGTTTTGCTATTTGTTTCTGGCTCTGCGAATTCAAAATCCCACAGTATATTTCTTAAGATTCATGCTTTGCCTTCTTGATTCTAACCTGATTCCATCACCATTACTTTTTGTTTTCTACTACATCAAATTCATTAAATTCCATTTCAATCAAAATAACAGATATTCCCAGGTCTCCCTTGAGTGGTGGAGTGTTCTGTCAAGTATGTGTGATTCTATCACACATTTAACTTGCAATCTTGGTGCAGAGTATTATTTTCATTCCGAAAATCTGAGGCAGTTCTTTCATTTATTTTCCATTAAGAATCTTTTCACAAAGGATTTCTAAAAGTTTCTTTGTATCAGAATTTATTGAAAAAATAAGCAAATCATATTTTGCTTTGAGTACTTAATCAGATCAAATTCATTTTGGGGTATTATCATGAAGAACATTGATTATCCTTGTCTGTTAAGATAAAAGAAGTAAATAGATTTTGTCTGTCATCATCATGCCCAGGTATTTTATTTCAATGGATGACACTAGGTAAAATTTGAAAAATAAATAAAATAATCATTCTTTATTCTTAAAACTTGCCCTGTCAATATTAACGAAGAAGAAACCACAGGTTTAGTAGTGCCTTATAGTATTTTGTTAGTATGTGTTTCAAACAGCAGGTTATTGGTAGTATTAATCTAGAATCCCTGTAACATTTCCAAGGGTTTCCTTTTCCCACTTCATGTTAACTCAAGGAGATAAAAAGGCCAAACTTATTAAAAATGAAATTGGATAAGAAGAATTTATTCCCTGGCTAGGAAAGGTTCATTTGCAACTCTGAATAAATTTTTACAGATGGAAGTAAATCCTTGCAAATAACTTTTGTGATGGAAACACTAAAATTCATAAATGAAAGTAATCCTGTGGAAACTTTCATAAATCTGTGCAACAGCTGACATAGAAATGTTCTTTTAACCCAGAAAGTTATCATCTCATTAGTTGTTTATTATAATTTGGGGAAAGGCCACTGGAAGGTGACACTTTCTTCTTTCCTACCTCCCAGCATAAGCATGATGCTTGGATGTTTGGTAACATAATTAAGAATAATCTCCACAGTAGCATTTTTTCTAGAGAAAATATAACCATATATTTTTAATAGTCTTCTTCAGGTTTAATATTTTCTGTGGCAAAAAATAAAAATAAAAATAAAACTCTGCCAAAAACATCCCGAATGGAGAAGTATTTTTGTTGTTGCTGCTTTTATCAGTTATTATCATCTTCAGCAGATACTCATGAGGGATCAAAATATATAAATAAGGTGGAACAATCTTTTTGAAAGTCATACATTTTACTCCATGAGAATTATATCACATCTCGCCATGTTCTGAAAAACAAAACAAGCTTTTTAGGGGGGGGGGATTGATTTTTGAAAGAGAAAGCAAAGATGAATGGATAAAAAATATCCTGCATTTTCTAGTAGGATTTCAACTTTAGTTTTGATAAGGAAGCAGGATTCTAAGTCTGCCTGCTTTGTTCTCTTAAAAAAATTGTTACATATCACAAAATCACAACTTAATGTACAATGTAAAAGAAATAGTTCTAAGACAATGAACTGAGGTATGCTGGGAGAGAGCTGGGCCTTAAAGGATGAAAAAGATCATTTTTGTCTTTGTTGTAAGAATCCTTACACCTGCAAGTAAAGTAAAATACAGCTTGAAGCATGTCCAATTAAATTTTAAGAAACACAGACGAAGCGAGTACAAAATGCTCTGGGTTTCAGAGAAGCAGGCTATTGCTGTTTGTGCAGAATGAAATGGGGCATGTGGTGGAGTGAGGGGAGGTCGTCACTCTAGGTACCAGCACAGTTAGCAGAAACAGAGGGAAGGATGTGCTGGCTTGGGAAGGAAGGTGGTGGATTCGGTTTTAGATGTGCTGAGATCAGGTTTGAGGTGACATTTGTTCCTCCCAGAGGAAATGCCTGCGCTCCATTCAGAAGTTGGGGCTAACCCTCACCAATATATATATATATATATATATATATATATATATATATATATATATATATATATCTGAGGCCTAGAGGTATGGACTTGGGAGTTATCCACATTGAAGCGACAAGTCTCTAATGGGAGGCAGAAACTTGCTTTGGGCTGAATGTCCCAGGAATAATTCCCTTACTTTAAATTTTTTGAGAGAAAATTATTTTGGAAAACATATCAAAATATTACCCTTTCTACCCCCAACCCCACCCCCTTTGAGAAGATTTTGAGTCTCTCTCTTATGACAAACGTTTCTAGGTAAAAAGATACTAAGAGAAAATCAGGAAAAATAATATACAAGTCATCAGTACATAAAGTGATTAAAATTACTTTCTTAGGACTTATTTCACAGAAGGGCAAGATGAAACAAAGCTATTATAAATGTATTATCTTAGAAATCAGTTATTTCTTGGTGGGCTATGGCTCTGAATAAGTTATATTAGTTACAGGATATGTAAATTATGATCCAGGGCACAATAATTTCTTGTGTGTAACTTTTAAAAAACTTAATGAAATAGAATTTTAGTTTGATTTCACTCTATACTAAAAACAATGAAAAGTAAATTTTAAAATTTCAACAAGTCCATGACTTGCTACAAATCAACATGAAAACTGTACTTTTCTTTATGTAAGAAACTCAGGTGAAAAAAAATCTATTTTTCATTTAATAGATGTCTGTTACTATACCTCCAATTTTAGAAATAAACTCTTAATGTCACAAAGCCATAATGAAGAGCAACAGTGTCCCATACTGCCATAGTCAACTTATGTCTTCGATGCTAGAATTTCAAAATTAATTAAGCCTGGCTCTGATAAATAGCTGCTTTATAAATTAAAGCTAGTGTTAAATTGCAAAATAATTGTATTTTTGTTCAGCTAATGCACTATGAAGTGCAAATGGCCCTTGGTGAGGCCATTGATTCTGAGTTTAAGAAATAGTAAGAAAGGCAGACTTATCTGTTTGCTATATGCTGATTATCAAGGTTAGATGATAACTTAGCAGTTATTGAAGCTAAACAAAGTTGGTAAGCAAGATTGAACTTTTTCATTACAACACTATGAGGTAGGACTGCTCAGACTAAATGAAAGAATAAATGAAAAATTAAGATAAAAATTATGTAAGGACCAGATAATGTAAGTTCCCAAAACACTGGAAGTATTTGACCATTGATATGAAGAATCCAAGTCAAAGGGATAAACACATCTATACAGGAAGGAAAACAAATCAGTCTTCTTAAGACTAACATTCATACTGACCATCTCTTTTCTTTGAGAGCGGGAATCTAATCTTAGAAGATGCTAGGTCATTGTGAAAAAGCTCAGATAGCATTTAAATAATAAATAGTGGCATGAATACCCAACTATAGTGACAGTACATACTGAAAAGTGGGGTGCAGGGAGAAGATCTCCCCCTTGGGGGCTATCATCTCACAAAGTTTGAAGAATAAAATTTGCAGATTAAAAAGACTTGTTAGTAAAAGGGTGGAAATTTATTGGAAGCAAATAAAGACTCTTATACAGGGAAGGAGTTCCTAAGGGGGTTTTCCACTAACCCCCACTTTTCTAAGGATCATAGAAGCTGTAGTTCTTTGTCTCTTCATATTCTCTTCTAATTGGACCTCTTCCCCCTTTTATGACTCTGTGTTTTTCTAATTGGTCACTCTTTTTTGCAGAATATCAGCTTCAAAGCCCAAACAAAACCAACGTGGTATCCACTCTTTCCCTTCCTCTTATCTTGTAACAATCTTCTATCTCCTGGGAACATATGTTTCTTCCCCACCTCCCATACTCTGTCACTTTTAATTATATTCTGTGAATATATACCTTATTCTTCCCTTATCATGTAGCAACTTTTTATTCTCTGTGAATATGTATTTTCTGGCAGCTCCAAGCCCTAACCTACGGGTTCCTCCCCCATGGACCCTCTTTATTCTTAAGACTCCCTAAACTTGCCTATTTTATCCCTAAATTCCTTTCAATATTATATTCAATACTTTAAATACTTCTTCACTGATCAGAAATTACAATAAACATATTTTCCCAAGCCAAATCACCACAGCAATTAATATTTATTTTACCAACATCATTGTTTTGGCTCAGTTGTGTTTTTCGTTGTTGGTTTTGCATTGTCATTGCACAGAGCCAATATGAACAATGGAATAATTTATTGCAGGATTTTAAATGACTCCCATTGAGGGAAAATTATAGAAAAATTTTGACACAACATGGTGGTGCAGGTTGTTTCAAAGTCCTTGATATGCCTTTTAATTGATGAGTTCGATGCAAAAGTCAACTTTCTTATACTTCAGGAGGCGGACCTGATATTTATGACTTCAGAAGCTTTGGCATAGCTTTAGCAGTATGTTTCTTCAGTGATTGGATTAGGGAGGAAAGGAAGGGGACAGATAGGAAATACCCTTCAACCACTCAGCAGTTTTTAGCAAAACTGAATGCCTCACAGAACACACAGCGTGAAGTCAAATGGGGATATCTTGCCTCTTTTTCTCATTTCCAGCTGCCTCCTGGAGCCTCAACAGAGGGTATTTTTCAGTTTACTGATGCTTGACTGTCAGCCCTGCTTACATGTACAGACAGCATTGCTCATCAAATACTGTGGGTAGAAGAAATCAAAATAAAGCTTTAAAACAAAACAAAACAAAACAAAAAAGGATACTGAAAGTGAAGGTAACATTAAATATCTGAAGGTCCTTTTCTAGATCTTTCTGTGTACAGATGCACAGCTCATTTGTTTGTCCATTCATTGCTTTTAAAATATTTAGTGAGCCGAAACCAGTTTGGCTCAGTGGTAGAGCATCGGTCTGCAGACTAAAAGGTCCCAGGTTCGATTCCGGTCAAGGGCAGGTACCTTGGCTACGGGCACATCCCCGGTAGGGTGTGTGCAAGAGGCAGCTGGTTGATGTTTCTCTCTCATCGATGATTCTAGCTCTCTATCTCTCTCCCTTACTCTCTGTAAAATATCAATAAAAATATTAAAATAAAATAAAATAAAATATTTAGTGAATTTCTACCAAATTCTGATCATACTATTCAATGCTGGGCAACAAAGGAGACCCACATGGTTCTAGAAGGCCTAGGATTTGGATGGAGACACACGGTATTCAAGTACACGAAGACATAACTGTACCCAGGGCTGTAAGTTCCATAGAGGAAACCAGCAGGACAGGGAACAAGGGGAATAAGAATTGGGGCCAAAATCAAATAAATTGAATGGTGGGAGTTTCTCTCTAAGGACATGGCATTTACTGAAATCAGAAAAAAAGGAAGAAGAGGGACAGGGTAGGTGGCATTCCAGCATATAAAATGCATAAGATGCAGAAAGAGCTTAGCCTATTTGAAGATATGAAATAAATACCAAGTAGCAGACTCTTAAGAAAAATGTCAGAAAACTGGAAAGTGGTCAGATCATGCAAGATCTTAGGCATGAAATATTGAGTATAATTACTTCCTAGTGCAATGAGAGGGCAACAAAGGCTTAGAGTCGGGGACTGATGAAGTTCGGGTTACACTCCCTGCCCACTGTGTGAAGATGGAATTTTGTTGGAGCCAGAACGTAATTGGGTGGCTAAGACAGAGGGTGGCTTGGCTTAGGGAGGAAGGGACAAATTAAATGTATTCCAGAGATTCTTTGGAGGTATGATTGATGCCAGGAAAGAATATTAGTGTTTTTGTTAACAGAGAAGAAGTTGAAAGATTGTTGAAAGATTATCTGTCCAATAAATTAAATTTATATTTAATGTTCCTATTTCTTATCGACAGTAGAGAGGGAGGAAGGGGAATATTGATATGGGAGAAAAACATCAATCGATTGGCTCATGTACATGTCCCAACCGGGGATTGAACCCACAATCTGGCTATATGATATGCCCTGACTAGAAATCAAACAAGCAACTCTTCGGTGCACAGAATGTCAACCAACTGAGACATATTGGCTAGAGCCAAATTCAATTTATTTAGGGGAAGACCCAGAGATTTTTATATAACCTAATTATATCTAGAGAGTAGCAGATTCTATAAACCCTGCCTTTGCTCTGTGCTATTATTTCCATATGCCATACTGTAAAGTCTATCTTCACATAAACAGAGAGACATACGAGTAAATAAGGTGCAGACAGCCATACATTTAAATTATTTATGAATTCTGCGTTAATTAATGCTGATCAATTAATTAAAATAAATGTTAATTCATTCAAGACACATTATCCACAACTTGTTCAAATATTATGAAAGAAGAGTAATTTACCGATGGCAAAATACAACATGTTACTTTATCTCGTAAAAGAATTAAAAGAAAACTCCTTGTCCTCAGCATGTTTAGCTGTTCTTCCATATTTCTCTTCCATTCCTTCTTGCTGTCAGAGCCTGACAGCTCCTGCTGGGCACTCACCTGGAGCAGGTCATCGGAGAGGAAAATGGAAGGACCTTCCCAGCAGGGTCCCCCTTGTCCTCCACAGTTTCTGTCACCACCACAGTGAGGACTCAGGGCTGCTTGCAGGAATGTGTGGAGAAGGGAGAGGCAAGAAAAACCAATTCCAGGCTTAGAGCCAGAAAGCCTTTGATCAGAATCATTCCCTGGTTGTACAAGACCCTCTTCTGAAGATATCTTTACATACTTTCCTGAGCTGGGAATATAAGTAGGGGTGAGTGACTAAGTGTTCTGTTCACCCAAGGGTTTAAGAAGTTGGAGGCTTTTCAACAGCAAGAGCAGTGCTAATTGGAAAATAAGATTTCCGAAGATCTTGCAGAGTCAGCAGGCCCTCCCCCCATGTACCAGCCAATGTACTTTTTTTTTATATGCTTTACTGCTTCTTTCAAGGCCTTGGGAAAATTTACATGTGCTGAGTCTTCTGGGAAAAAGAAGGGAACTGCTTTTTGCCAACTCTATGCTAATCACTGTTTGATCACACTTCACATTTATGATTTTCTTATTACCAGCCTCAATAAAACCTGTGAAATCCATTCCCATTCTGCAGACAAACTGAGGGCTAGAATAATTCAATGGCTGATTGAATTATACATACAGTAGCCGAGCATGGATCTGTATAAGCTTTCCAAACAACATCAAAACAGATGCCCATTGTATGCCAGCCACTTTCAATGGCTTTTCTTCTATAGGTCATTAAATCCTCACAACTAATGACCTGAATATCACTTATAGCCCATTTTTACAAATAGAAAGAAACTAAGGTACAGAGGGGCACAGATATATGCTCATGATTACAAAGTTAATGAGTGAGTAAAAAGAATCCATGACCTTATCAAGTAGAGTTCACTATATTTGTTAAAATTTCAGGCAATTACTTGGAATAGATACCAAGTAGTCCAGCTCCCTTTATTATTTTACCTCAACTTGTTGCAGACGCTGTAACTGGGTAGTGATCAGCCCAGATACCAATGGCACTTTTCAGTCCAGCTGGTCTTAACTTCTGATGTTAAAGACATTGAGAATTAACACGGTTTATGTTAACTGGGCTTTTAGCTCTGCTGATGGCACACTTTATTCAGCTATAGACTATCTTGAGACACCACAGGCTCAAGAACATGTGGTTTGGACCCACACACTGCAGAAATAACAAAAAACAAACAACAACAACAAAAAACAAACAAAAAAGTACAATGGTGGCCTCTGCTAATTTTTCTTCTCTTTTTTCTTCTTTTTATTTTACTAAGAGAATCATAGTGCCGAAATGTAATGTAGGTAACACTCCTGATGAATTTAAGGTCCACACGAAGAAAACAATTTATACCATTAAACTTTATTGACCAGGAGCCAAGAAAATAGGCTCTGTAGGATAAAACTAGCAATATAATTAGGGAAGAAAGGGAAAAGACAATGCTATAAACAAAAAAGGAAAGACAAAGCGGATGAAAGACAGAAGAAACATTGAAGGTTGTTAAAGACAGATGAAAGAGAAAATTAAAAGGTGATACAAGCAGGGTCAGAATCCTGAATGCAGTTTTTCAATGACTATAACATAGAGGTAAGTAACTATGACATGGTCAACATAAGAAGAAAATAAAGGGGGGAAGGAAACAGTATACTGAAAATCTATACAGAGGAGATAGAAAGCTTTTAGACGCCTCAGAACAAGATCCCTCTGGGAAAAACCTGTAATTTTAGAAAGTGAAGTGAGTTACCTTGAAAGTATTGGGGAAAAATAAATCACCAGGGGCTGATGGGATAACAATAGAATTATTTTATACCACAGAGACCGAATCTGCCAAAATCCTAACAAAAGTATAGCAACAAATATGGAAAACAATGGCCTACAGACTGGAAGTATTCAATAGTCTCTCTCTCTCTCTCTCTCTCTCTCTCTCTCTCTCTCTCTCTCTCTTTCTCTCTCTATCTCTTTCTGTGTGTGTGTGTGTGTGTGTGTGTGTGTGTGTGTGTGTGTAAAATCTTACATAGAAGACACATAAACATAATGAACAAATTTATTATCTCTAATCTGGATGGTCACAAAAAGTATAGATAACAGTATAAAATAAGGCTCATTTTCCAGAATGCAACTAAACATGTATAAGAGAGGCCCTACCTGTTCAGTAGATATAATTTGTTGCAAGGGTCATAATCATAAAACGTAGAGCCAGCATGGTGCAGTATGATGCATCTAGGATTTGAAATCACGGCTTATCAAACGCATAGCCTAAAAAAAGTCATTTAACTCTTAAAACCTCATCTTCCTCTCTGAATTAGATGAAGGGTATGGGTGCCATGGCTTCTTTTTTTTCTAAAATGGATGGCTAGCATATTTACAAGTAAGGAAGTCGTTCAGGTAAGCACAGTTTCACCGAGCACCTCCAGCTCAGAAGACTGCTGGTTGAGGATGGCTTCTGCCATAAAAGAGTTCTCAGTCCACGAGGTGTAAAACCAGAACAGGTAGTTCCATCTAAAATGCTGTGGGAGCACATGTGGCTAGGTGTAGGAAAAACAAGGTTTCTTTATGAGCTAAAACTTGGATGATGAGTAGGTATTGGTCCAGTAAATCAAGAAGAAAAGGGACCTCCAGACAGATGGTACAAGAGCAGCACTAAATAAGTGTCGTGGACAATTGGTTTTTGTGTAGGCAGAGTATCAAGCAATTTGCTGTTCTTGTAAATTGAAAGACAGGCAGTGGGTTCCATGAAAACCAGCAATCAATCAAGGAAATGGGCCTTATAAGTCATTCCCAAACACTTGGTTTTTATCATGCAGTTGAAGATAAGCTACAGAAGAAATACACGCTTTTTAAAAAGGTGGAGCCTTATGGGGGATTGTTTTAGTGCATTTTGACAGTATGTGAAGGAGGAGTTATAATGGAACAAGATTCTAGAAAGAGAAAAATAACATGTAACATTCACAAAGAGAAATAATGAAGGCCTGGACTAGGGGGATGGCATAAGAATGGGAAGAGGAAGACTGTTTGGGGAACTTGCAGGACAAAAACACAGGGCAAACGTGATTGAATGTGGGAAATAAAAAGAGGAAAGGAATTTTAGATTGAGTATTTTACCCATTTCCTAGTGCTGCTGTTACAAAATTCCACAAACTGGGTGGTTTAAAAAAACAGCAGGAATTTATGCTTTCACACTTAGGAGACTGAAGTCCAAAATCAAGGTGTTGGCAGTCATGCTGTTTGGAGGACTCTAGGGAACTTCTGTGCCTCTCTTCTTTCTTCCAGTGTCACCGGCTGCAAATCACTCAGGGCCTACTCCCTGCATCTCTGTGTCCTCAAGCAACACTTGCTGTTCTTATAAGGACACAGGTCATATTGAATTAAGATACACTCCACTGATTTAATCTTAACTTGATTTTATCCACAAAAACCCTGTTTCCAAAATAAAGGCCACATTCACAAGTGCTAAGAACTTCAACATATGTTTTGGGGCAACACAGATCAACCCATAACAAGTATCTGATTTTTAGCTGACATAGTGCCATTAATTGTAAGACACTATTAAAGCATAGTTTTGGAAGGACGCAGAGGAGTATACCAGGTCATTTGGGGTGAAAAAAGCTAATGTGTTTTGAACACTCTGTTTAGAGCTCAGGAGAGAGACTGGAGTTTAAAATATAAACCTGGGAGCCATCAACACACACAGATATATGCATTTCCCTGGGAGCCATGGTGGTAAAGAACAGTAACATAGGCCTTTGGGAAGTAAGTGCTTATGAAGCAGGAAGAAAAATACCTGATGGAAAATGGTCATGAGAAGACAACCATGTGGAAGACATCATGAAAGCCAAAGGAGTTCAGAGATTCCTAAGTTTCTGAATTCGAGAGCTCTCTTAAGGCAAATCTGGAAGAAAGTTAATTTCTGTTTCTAGAAAATATAACTTAGAAGTCACTCTAGGTCAAAACGGAGGGTTAATGTAACAATGCTCTAAGGGGTTGAATTGTACCCCCCCGAGTTTATATTTGGGTTAAAACCCTGACCCCTAGTACCTCAGAATGTGACTATATTTGGAAATAGGTCCTTCAAAATGGTGATTAAGTTAAAAGGAGGTCAAGAGGGTAGACCCTAATCTATTATGATTGGTATCCGTATGAGACTAGAGAATTCGAACACAGATAGGGGTAGAAGGAAAAACATGTGAGAGCATAAGCTAAAGAGGGTCAACCGTTAACCAAAAAGAGAGGCCTCAGATAAAACTAAGCCTGATGGCACCTTAACCTTGGACTTCTAATCTCTAGAATTGTGAGAAAATAATTTTCTGTTGTATAAGTCACCCAGTCTGTGGTCCTTTGTTATGGTACCCCTATTGAATCAATACAAGTGGTTTCTACAAAAAAATAATAATAATAATGCCTGTGGTTGGTAAAAATCGAACAATAAATTAGAAGAACAATTTCAAGATAATGAAACTTCCGCTCACTCATACAATAATTACTTTCTACTATGTGCTACATAGCAGGGGTATATAACTTCATGAAGTTACTAGTAGAACAGAAAAGTAGGCATTAAGCAAGTGTCATAATTGTTTAAAATATTTGGATAAACAGTTATATAACCTGGTAATGTGTCCAGGTCCATTTCTGGGTGTTTCCCATGCATTATCTTATTTCTTCCTCCTCACACAAAGAGGCTGTGTAGTAGGTATATAATGCTTAAGAAGGCCTGACCTCCTTAGTTCTAGACCAGCTATTCCTCTCACTATGTATATGACCTTGGATAGGTTACTTACTTTATCTCAACCTCAGTTTCTTAAGCTATAAAACAGGGATAACAATAATAATTGTGGGATTGTTAGATTTACAGGAGTTCATGCCTTTAGAGAATGTATTTAGTAAGTGCCTAGCTACAGGTTGGGAACTAGGCTTACACCTACTGTACATGTGAACATGGTCTTATTTGGAAATAGGTCTTATAGATAAAAGGGTGGGTCTTAATCCAGTATGACCAGTATCCTTACAGAACAGGCAAGTGCCACATGAGGACTCAGAGATACAGGTAGACGGCCATGAGTGATGTGTAGCCGGCAACAGCAGAATCAGATAGATATATGATGTAGAGGACATAATTGAGATGATTATTTTTACAAAGTTAGGGCACTGAGTATTTCTAAATATTTTTATGTTTTCTTCACTCTTAGAACCCTAATGTTCTACCTACTTATATTCTAAACTAGAGACCTGAAGCACAAAATTCCTGCTAGGGGATCGGCCCCCACTGTCTGGTGGCTGCCTCTGCCTCAGCCCCCACTGCCATGGCTTCCTCTGGAAGGACATCTGGTCTAATTAGCATATTGTGCTTTTATTATTATCGATGTGTGTTTTAGAACTCACTACTGAGAGTTTAACTTTCTTCATACCTATCTTCAGCCTTTCTTTTGAAATAAATATTCCCATTTCTATAATTAACTAACTCGCTAATCTAAATTATTTATAATGGATAGATGTGTCTTTGTTACAACATCTCATAAAATAATTGAGGACAGAAAAGTAAAAGAGGAGAAAATATATTATGTGTAACGTATACCAGGTGCCAAGAATATAATTATGTTGGTCAAATATAATTTAACTACTAACTGGAGAGATGAGACTTACAGCTTTTGGGTCCCTCATCTGATGTGTGCATTGAGAGCGCACCACCCTGTGTCTGCGTTCCGTTTTACAATGAAGATATGAGTCCTGGGAGCTCTCCTCACCAGGGAGTCTACAGTTCTGCTATCTGCAGGCTGTTCCAGGGAAAGCAGTCAGGCTTTTCTCCTCCTCTATCTTGACAACAGCCTTGCACATTATCAGAAGAGACTGACTTCTGGCTGAATACAGCTACGCTGGACCGTTTTAAACATTCTATAGAGGCCGCCGGCTTTGTCAACCTGAGGAATTCTGATGCTTCGCTGGACCATTATTTCCATACGATACCCTTTCTCTGTGTCTGCTTGTGGACAGCATGTCCGAGACCAGTCAGAATGCTGTGACCTGGTACACACTGCAGCGGGAAGCAGAGAGCCCCACACTAGCAGGCTGTGGAGATGTCAGTTTCCCCCCCCTTTTCTGCCATCTCCAGCAGATGGCACTGGGGCAGAGGTCAGAGGAGAAAGAGGCAGCAGACATGGCACCTGCTGCAAATTGCTCTCCAGCACTGTTAGGAGATAGCAATCAATTACATTTATATACGAGACGTCTTTTACTTTTTTGAGTGTTTCCTCTGTAACATGGCATCAATTGTCATGATAGTACTCACAAGTTAAAAAGAGAGCTTGGAAGATAATACTATTAACGAATGCCTCTCAAGGAGTAAACCCACACTAAGAATTAATTGAACCGACTAAGAATAATATCAGCTGCTACCTTTCATTTCATATAATTCTGTCATAATCCTTTGAAAAACATTTGACTTATCATATTATTAAAAATGGTATTTCTTTGAAACACAAAAAAAATTACTTTGCATTGGACACAATATGTGTTTTTTTTTAAATTTCTGTTCACAAACTTGAATTATTTTTATGTTACTGTTTAGGTAGCACAAAATTTTAATAGGGTGGAATTATTCATAAATATATAGTAACTACTTTTAGGGGTTATTTAAACAATAGGAAGGCATTGTATTTCTATAATATCAGATGTTTATTGATTTCTAGTAATATTTCTAATAGATTGTAAAATGATTAGTGCTATCATGTCATGTAATTTATACAGACAAAGAATGTGAAAAATAAAACATGAATGTTATGGAGATTTTCAGGTTTCCACAGTCAGAGGAAGGATAAGTGGGGATTCATTTGCTATGAAAATCGTTAGGGTGAAGGGAGTGTAGAGGCAGGGGGGCAGGGGAGCCGCACTGTGGCTCATTAGCATTCAGGAAAGCAGAGCCTGAGGATTATCATGTCAAGTCTGTCTGAAGTCTGAGGAAGGGATTCTGGGTGTCAATCAGTCAAACTGCAATTACTCAAAATAGAGATGTCATAGACCATTTCCTAGGAATCACCATATTGGAAGGCATTTTGAAATTTAAAGCAAAGGATTAGAAGATTTAACTTAACGTCTTCTTTTTTTTTATGAGCTTGTGCCTAGACACAGTAGTAAGGACTGGGGGAAGTCACTTGCAGTGGCTCTCAGCAAGGCCAAAGAGCCCTGGGTGAAGGAGAGCGGATGATCTTGGGGATGAATACTCAGCTACTTTCCCACATGACCCAATCTGCTGTCCACCACAGGGCTGGCTGGCGGAAACCCTCTGCCTGGCCAGGCCGGCTGCCCAGCCTGTCTTTGATGTTTATCAAAGTGGCATCCTCGTTAAAGCAGAGAACTCGAAATGTTGCCACCTCAAGGACACTGCCCCGTGTGAAAGGGTAATCAGGTCGCCCTTGGCACAGACGCTGCTGTGCAGGTGGCTCTGTCTTGTGCCTGAAGACACAGGCACAGTCCGCCATGTTCCCTAAGTGAGAGGGGCTCGCCAAAGCTCCGGGAGTCTCCTTTTCCTTTTGATTTCAAAATTTGTTTAATTTAAAAATACATGGAGGAAAGATAGAGAGCATGCCAATTTACCAGTCTTTAAATATAGAGCATGCAGCCCTAACTGGTTGGGCTCAGTGGATAGAGCATCAGCCACAAACTGAAGGGTCGCTGGTTTGATTCTAATCAAGGGCAATTAACTTGGTTGTGGGTGTGCAGAAGGCAGTTGATCACTGTTTCTCACTCTCTATCCCTCTTCCTTCCTCTCTGTAAAATCAATTAAATATATTTCAGTCAGTGAATGCTTAATTTCTAGTTGGTCCTTTTTCGTATCCTCAAAGGTCTCGCTAAATTTATCAGCCTTTTTTAGAAAATTCTTGAAAAACCTTATAACCATGGTTTTGAACTTTATAGCCAGTCGTTTGCTTTTCTCCGTTTCTTTCATTTGTGACCTGTTTCTTTGTCTCCACATTTTGGCTGCTTCCTTGAGTTGATAGAGTGTCTTTGAGGGTTAGGTGTCCTATACAGCCCAGTGGCTCAGTCTTCCCAGTTACCTGAGGTGGACATTCTTGGTGCACCCCTTTGTGGACTGTGTGCACAGTCTTGTTATAGTTAAGCCTTGACTGTTACTGGTATCACTGGGAGGAATTGACCTCCAGGCCAATTGGCTGTGAGTATCAGCTGTGTCTATGCTGGAAGAACTTTTGTGCTAGAGGCACCCTTGTGAGACAAGACTTGCAAATGCCCCTGTGCTCAGCTTGGATGGGGAGGGGAGTCTCAGGATGGAGAACACAGTAATGGCTTCCCATCAGCCCTGCCCTAAGAAGCCCCTGGGTCTCAGTGTCTCATGGTAATTGCTGTAAGCACCTCTGAGAGAAAGCCGCCCTCGAGTTTCACCCACTGCCAGACAGTCCAGCTTCTCCCCAAATGAGTCTGAGTCTCCAGAGTCTCACCTGGAACTGGAGTTCAGAGCTGTTGGGAGCTTGTGTCTCCTTCTGAGAAAGCCAGCCGCATACTCAGTTGCCTGCCCTCTCCGTGTGCTCACCTCCGTACCTCTGCCTCCTGCAGCTCCTCTGAGTCTCAGTGTGCTTTCCTCTTTCCTTCTAGCTGTAGAATTTCCACTCAGCCAGCCTTCCTGTGGTTCTGGATGATGTCCATTTTGCCTTTTAGTTGTAGTTTTGAAATTGTTATGAGAGGCAGCAATTTGGGTGTTTACCTATGCCGCCATCTTGGTTCCCTCTTAAATATATATATTTTACCATGAAGCATACAAAAATCCCCAGTTAAGTGTGCTGGATCCATGTAAAATATATCATTGGCCCAATGTGTACTTTTTCATTTGAGACTCTGAATACTGGAATTAATTCTTTGTCCATACCCCTGGAAAATTAAATACATTTTAGCAGTATACTTCTTTATTTCTATTGCTCTTCTATTTGTCATGTAATTTGTACAGTAATGTGATCATTCAAATAATGTAATAAAAGGGATGTAGTAATAGAATAAGCCCATGTGGTACAGCAAGATAATAGTATTATATCATCTAGAACTCTTATTCTTTTCCATTTTACAAATAGACTAATCATGGTATCTTTTTTTTCATTTAATTTGAGAATGAAAAAGAACTTTTAAAAGTGGTGTGTTAGTTGTCTTGTGAATATTTTATGAATTATACTCTTCCAAATTATGATTATTTTACTCATTGTTGCATTTTTAAATACCTATACAGTCAATTTACCCTTGGCATTAGAAAAGTATGCATTTTTAAATGACATAATGTTTAGACAAGAAAAAAACAGACAGAAGAAATTATTCTTTCCTTCAGTCAATGGTTGGATGCAAAATAGATTTACAAATGAACATTATGATTCTATAAATACATTTCAATAATAAAATATTTTTTTCAATGTAAGGGGATAAATGATTGTTCATTTTATCATTTGACCATTTATATTAGGAATAAAACAGTTGTTTGTGTGTTATTTTAAGATTTACCTCTCCTCTTTTTCTTTTCTCTCTTTCATGTGGCCTTGTGTGGTACATGTAGTTGTTCAGGCACTAAATTCAATTTAGCAAGTATCGATTGTTGCTTGGCTCTTCCTGCCTAAGATCTGCTTATGTAACAGGGAGCAGAGCCAGACAGAAATACGCCTTCGGAACTCTGGAAGCAAACCTCTCATGGGTATTTTTGTCATTCTTCATGCCCCCAAATTTTGGCTGCAGTTTTCTGTTGGGGGTGTATTCCACTGGAATATCTATTTCAGTGCCCACCAAGGTGCTTTAATTTAAGGCTTTATGAAGTCTAAAAGGATAGAGGATTAGTGGGCTCACACTGCTGAATGTGAATGCTGCACCTTATTACCTTCTTCTAATTGTCTTGTTTTCAGATATGACAAACTCCAACTCTTCTATCTTAACTTGTAATCTTTTCTCACTAGAAAAAGAAGGTGCCAATACCCAGAGGTGGCTATGATACGCTCTTGTACGGTCTTTTAATTCTGTCCTGCCTTTGTCACTGCATTTCACCTTCCCCTCTGCCCCTGTTTCCAGGTTTCTTCCCGGCCTACCCCATCTTTCTGATGTGAGGTTTCACAATGTAACACGGAGAGGAATCTGTCTTTACATTTGCTCTTGTTTAAAATTCAGAATGAAAGCAGGTCCCTTTTCAATTTAACTATTTTAGTTGTTTTATGCCAATTCTTAATGGCACAGAACCAGAAAAAGCTTCCCCTTTATCTTAAAACACCCTCTAAAACACGAGCAGTATATCGAAGCAGAGGAGAACGAGGGTTCTGAAGTTAGCCTGTCTCAGTTCAAAGTCTGGTTCCAATACCAGCGACCTGTGCGGTCCTAAGCAAGTTGCTTAACTTCTCTGAGACTCAGTTCCTGTATCTGTAAAGATAGGGATACAGTCACACCTACTGCATGGAATGATTTAGAGGATAAACATGATTCATAGTATATTAAGCAGAACAATAACTAGAAAAAGAGTAAGTGCTAAAAAATGTAGGCTCTTTTGATTGTATGTTACTGGTTTTCCAGGAGCTATGCACAAAATATTTTTGCAAGGGGCTTTAGCTCTTTACCTCTGAGTATTCTGTGTCCATCCCGAGCAAATGCCTGTGTCATCTCAGCCTAGATCTCTGATGAAGTGAGAATCATTCTTAAAATAATGCAGTTTCCTGAATTTTAAGTATACATCTAGAGACGTGAGCTTATCAAGTGGGTAGGTACTATGAAGAGTCCTGTGACTTTCCCAAGCATTGGGCAGAACCTTTGTGGACAGAATTGGATTGATTTCTAGATCTGTTTCTCATGCTAGGTGAAATAGCATAGAATCTTAGAAATAAAAGGAGTTTGTAAGTTGCGTCATTGCTTCCCTCTTCTCCCATATTTTAGATCTCTAGTACTCTCTATAACATGGAAGGTCATATCTAGCTACCAAGATGATTGCAATCTGAGACTGTCTTTTTTTTCCGTTATCTGATAGCCTCACTGATTAGCTCCATTGTTTCCCTTACTTTGAACTCCCCATTTGGCCATCCTCTAAAGTCAATGCCAGGCACTATGGTAGGAATAAAAGGGCATGCCCTTACCCGCCTAATGGCCTTGGCGTTATTTCCAAGTGCTTACGCAAATGGTGACTACAAAGGAGGAAATGGCCATGATTTGTAAGACTGACTTACGTATCTCTTCATTCTTTCCAGACATTATTTGCAAATGTTTAATGTTAGATCAGAGTGCTAGATCAAGCTTGCTTAATATCAAGTGCCTTCACTTTCATAGTTGTCTCGATACACTTCTTAACACCCACCAGTTTGAATGTTATTATTAGGAAATAAAAAGAAATAGATTTAAAATGTTAGACTGCTTTCACATGAGATGAAACATCAAAACTTGTCTGCTGCCAGGGATTCTGTCTGCAGTCATCAGTTAAGAAGACAATTTAAAAGAGTTTTAATATTTTAGTTCTAATATTTTTAGTTCTTCCTCCTTTTACCTCGATGCCATCTCATATGGTTCTGGATTGCGATTTTAAATGCACAAATCAGGATTGGTTCTCAAAATCACACACACACACACACACACACACACACACACAATTAACAGCTCTCTCTAGAAGAAAAATAACTTTTTGAACAGCTCAAAAATTGCTTTATTTGTATCTTATAGCCAGAAGGTCGTAAAAACAGTGACCTAAATGTAGCTGGTTGATAATAGTGATGAGAAGCAAAGAGGTAAAAAAAAAACATAGGACATCAATTTCTTATGTAGAACATCTCTATGTAAAGGCAGGCTTTTTTAGTCTAAAATTAATGTAACTTCCAATATGTCTAATTATTCACAGCACAAGGCAAAAGAAAGAAAACACTGATCATACGAACCATTAAGCCACCACCTGGGAAACTACTCTCCAAAAAATTATACCTTTGTAATGTTTATAATCATTAATATTGTATAGGATATTTGACACCACAATATGCAAAGAACTGAGAAATGTGAAGGGTTTATATAAAGATTTTTATGTCATGTGGACAGTCTTAGATTTCATATTCATTCTTCTTTACTTTACCCTGGGCCATATTTTTACAAAAACTATATTGGCCAATTTTCCATTTCAAAACGCATGCTCCTTAGCTTTCCACTGGTAAGTTGCAAACTCTTGAATCTAGAACCACCACTGCTACCACTGGGTTTTCAATATCTAAGGTACTCACAATGGTTCACTTTCTCTACTGCATAGCCTGGCTGACTGCTTTTCTCTTTTATTTCTTCTTATCTAGCTCTTTCGGCGGTTTGTTTCCATTTTTCCTATTATGCCATATTTGTATTTATCACAATATCTAGGCAAGCAATAAATATTATCTTGAAGTTTATAATGTTCCTATTTGATTCCCACTGTTTCTTACATGCTAAAGGGCAAAGAAAAAATATCAAAGACTAGATGCATGAACATATAGAAATAAATGCAATAATAACAATATGTTAAACACACAAAAAGAGGCTTTTTCACCACAAAGACAATCAGAGATAAAGTGGCTGACATTTTGTGCTTCTAGTCCACATGCTCAGATATAGATATGCTTTGGAAATTCAAGGACATACAGAGATGGAGGGGGGGGAGTCTTCCTAAATTTTTGTGAGTATATTTTTTATTCTTGTATAAAATCTAGAGTTTCTTTTGTATTCAATTGAACCATACAAAATTGCCATTTTTTAAAATATATTTTTTATTGATATTTTACAGAGAGGAAGGGAGAGAGATAGAGAGCTAGAAACGTCGATGAGAGAGAAACATCCACCAGCTGCCTCCTGCACACCCCCCACCGGGGACGTGCCCGCAACCAAGGTACATGCCCTTGACCGGCATCGAACCCAGAACCTTTCAGTCCGCAGACCGACGCTCTACCACTGAGCCAAACCGGTTTCGGCACAAAATTGCCATTTTTTATAGATGAGAATGGTTGGATATTAGGAATTTCGTATGGCTCAATCTAATAAACTTAATATACTCTTGAGATAATTTTAATTCAAAAGGGTTTTCATCCATAAAGGCTGCATCTCCATCACTAGTTAACTGCTCACAGTTAACAACAACTAACACATTATTTCACCATAATTCTAATAATCTTCCTTCTCAAGGGCAAAATCCTATGAAGGACTTCTTATAATGTGCAAATCTTCCATCACAGAATGAAAAAGAGTTGGGGGTGGGGGGTGTTGTTATTGTTTGTTTGGTTGGTTGGTTGGTTTTTTGCCTATGCTTGAAACCTAGTCTGAAAGTGGCAAGAAAAAGAGTTTTGCTGAGACAGCAATAGAAAGATAAGCAAACCTGGAAAACCCCTACCTGCCAAATGAGCTTTCTTGAGCCCAGGGAGACTTTAATTAATGTTAATGGAGAAACCTCCTTCAAAACCCAATTAAGCACTTAAATGTATTCTTAATGATCTCTGCTCCCAGAGTCAGGGTGCAGAGAGGGGAATTGATTTAGCACCAAGAATGAAACCATAAGTGTTCCTGGGTCCAACGCACTGCCTTTCCCATAGAACCTTTGCTTTCTCTTTTGGTAAACAAGCTTTCCTCCAGATCTCTCACGCTCTCTGCATCTCCTGTGAACTCCTTGACCTGCTCTCTTGAACTCTGCTGTGAAAAAGCAGCTGAGCCAGAAGCATCCCTTGATGCATAATAACAGTTATATAAAGCACTTTTGAAATACAAACAGATTCTGAGTGCCTAATTATGCTGCAGGTGTTGCGAGTCCCCCAGCATGAGGAATGATCCTGACACTCTCTTTATTATCGCGGGGCTGATATAATGAAAATACCCTGTCCTCAGAGAGAGAATATGCCTTTCTCCGGCAGCCCTTAGCCCCCGTCATCATGATTGGTATTGATTTTAGATTAGCATGTAGTATTTCCCATGATGTATTTCCTTATTAAAAATTTTAAATGAAATCCAAAATGAATATGCTCGTCTAAGTTTACTATTGCATACTTCACAATGGCTGAGTACATGCGTCTAAAATATGGTTCATATTTTATCTGAGTGAGCTCTGGTCCAAAGAGTATTATGCTGGGAGCTAAAGGCAAACTAATATTGGAAAATACTATAAAACATTCACATGACATAGCATCTGTGAACCTGGAAGAGAATCTTAATAATTGAAATGGAGGGATTTTTATGCAGAAGCATCACCAACCAAGAATCTCCAAAACCCTTCAAATTGTATATTATCCCCTGTGTTTGATGTTGTTCCAAAGAACAATATAAGCATCTCAAAAGGACTGAACTTTTTTGGTATCTATTTGAAATAAATGTGACAACAGAAAATGAGTAGTTTATGTCATAGCACCCCCATCTCTACCATGCTCCCCCAAGAGAGGTATACCTTTAACTTCTAGGCTTCTTTCCCCTGTGGTGATAGAAAAAGCAACATTTCTTGCCTGTTTTTACTTATTTCCCTTCTTTCCTAACACTTAATTATTTTTACCCTTCCACCTCTTTGAGGTGTAGGATCTTCTAAGATCATAAAAGACATATTTGATGGCCTGATTTCACTGAATTAGATTGTCATCTTGGCAATAAGGAGACCATTTATGTGAAATGATAAGAGGTATGTTTATAATTCCATAATACCACATTACCTTTTATTGTATATCTCTCAAAGATATGTGGTAGTTCCCCCACTTAACTGTGAGGGATATGTTACACCCAGTGGTTGCCTGAAACCACAGATAATAACAAACCCTACACATACTATGATTTTTCCTATACATTTATACCTATGAGAAAGTTTAATTTATAAATTATGCACAGTGAAAGATCAACAATCCCAAATAATAAAAGTCTAATATACAAATTGTCCCCTCAGGCGGGAGTTAGACCTACTGGGAATTTGACTGCTTGCTATGACATGTGCTGACCACCAGGGGATAGTGTGGAACATGGTGGGAGTTTGCAATGTAGTGCTGGCAGAGGGCAGCAGTGGAAGCACTGGAGGCCCTTATGGGCCCTAATGAGAGCAGGACCACGACGGGATAGTGGAGCAGGTGAGCAGGCAGCAACAGGCCAAGGCGTGTGTGAGAAAGGGCCCTGGTTGCCCCACTGGTTGCCCCACTGATGGCAACTGGTGATGGTGGTGGGGCATAGGGCCAGTGAGCTGGCAGTGCCAGGCCAAGGCATGGTGCCAGGTGGGGCTGCGATGCTGGGGGCACAAGCTTGTGCCTGATCTCTGCAGGTCATACTGAGGGGCCCCAGCTGTGCAAGAATTTCATGCACTGGGTCTCTAGTAACATAATATAATAGAACAACCTATACTAATAAAAGAGAAACATGCAAATTAGCCATCATTCCACTACACCCACCAGCCAATCAGGAGCAAGTATTCAAATTAACCCAATAAAGTTGGCAGCAGCTATGGAGCTGTAGTGAGCAGGAGGCTTAGGTTTCCCCTGGCGATGGAGGAAGCCAAGCTTCTTGCCCACCCTGGCTGACCATGGCCTTCACTCAAGGCTACAAAGTTTCAATTATAGAAGATAAATAAATCCCATATACCTGCTTCCAGCTAGCCCTGGCCTCCACTCAAGGAGGGGCTGGAAAAAAAAAGAAAAAAGAAAAAAGGAGGGGATGAGAGCTTGGGTTTCTGGGGGGCATGGCCAGCCTGAAAACAGCCATCAACCCCTCACCCAGGCTGACCACACCCCCATGGGGTGAGGGTACCCGGCTGGGTGGCTTGGCCAGTCTGCAAACCGCCATCAGCCCCTCACCCAGACTGGCCTGTCACTCTAGTGGAACCCCCACCCTGATCCAGGATACCCTTCAGGGCAAGCCAACCAGCCCCCACCAGGCCTCTTTCTATACTAATAAAAGGGTAATATGCTAATTATACTGGAAGACCTTCCAGGCGACCTTCCAGATGTTCTTCTGGACAAAGCCATGGGGGCAAGGCTGAGGTAGAGACAGTTAGATGCCAAGAGGGGAGAACAGTTGTGAGTGATCAGGCTGGCAAAGGGTGGGGCTGATGAGGGTAAGCAGACCAGCCGGCGGGGCAGTTAGGGGCAAGCAGGCTGTGAGTGGGGGGTCAGTGGGAGGTGATCAGGACAGTGTGTATGTGTGGGGTGGCGGCAATGTGGAGTGAGCAGGCCAGAAGGGGGGCAGTTGGGGGCAAGCACACTGGCACCGGAGACAATTGGGGGTTATTAGGCTGGTGGGAGGGAGCATCTGGGGGCAAGCAGGCCAGCAAGCAGAGTGATTAGGGGCAATCAAGTAGGCAGGCAGGCAGGCAGGCAGGCCAGTGAGAGGTTAGGAGCCAGCAATCTTGGATTATAAGAGGAATGTCCCACTGCCAATTTAGGCCAGATCCCTGTAAACCAGCAGTAGGAAATCCTTCCAGGGATCCCAGATTGGAGAGGGTTCAGGCTGGGCTGAGGGACACTCCCTCCCCCCATGCATGAATTTCATGCACCGGGCCACTAGTATATTATAATAAAGGTTATGTGAATCTAACACTATTAAGTAAAATAAGGGTTACTTAAATACAAGCACAGCAGTGCCATAACAATCTACCTGATAACTGGAATGGCTACTGAGTGACCATGGACAGGAAGTGCACATAGCATGGATCCGCTGGATAAAGGGGCAATTCACATTTGGGATAGGATAGAGAAGGATGGCATGCAATTTAAAACTTATGAATTGTTTATTTCTGAAATTTCTCATTTAATATTTTTGGGCCTTAGTTGACCATGGGTAACTGAAACCCTGGAAAGTGAAACTACAGATAAGGGTGACTGCTGTGATAGATTGTAGCTGCTATTTACCTTCTTTGTAATTACTTGCATTGATATCACTGTTTATGTAAGTTAACCCCAATGTGGATGTGAATCAATAATGGTACCACTTCTCTCAGTATGTCTTGCACATTAAGAGCTCACATTCTGAAACGCGGGTCTTTGCCAACACCTACCATGAGCAAAGTCTTATTAGACTAAATTTTTTTCCCCCATCACATATATACAGTCATTTTTGTCTTCCATTTTCACTAACAAAAAGGCAAATAAATAAGCTAAGTGCAAAAAAATGCACTTCTTTAACACATAACCAGTAATAAATGGCTTCCCAAGGATCTTTCTCACTTGAAGGCCTCTTATGTCACCATTATGTACTCTTTTCCATTTTGCTGTCAATTTCATGATATAAACTGGCATATATCGAGGGGAGTTTGATTGTTTTTAGTCATAACTACTTTCTTGTCTATCAAGTCATGAAAATCACCAGTACTATGCAATCTTGAGTTACTTAATGGAGAAGATATTACAGAAAAGCAGTTTGCTAGAATTTTAAGTTAAAGTAATTACCAAGAATATTTGATCAGAAGGTTTGAATTAATTCTTAGTCACTGTTTTGATGTTTAAAGGCCTTTACACACGTGGTGTTTACAACGATTTTCCTTAGAAGGACTTTGACACACCTTGTGTCTTGAACATCTTCAGCAGCTGGCAATAATCAAACCCATTCAACAACTCTTCGTACATCAAGGCACAGAGCCAGACATGGCAGGATCTCTAGAATATCAAAGTGTTGTCCTTATGAAGAGTCTAGTGGGTGATAACGTGCTTTTACACCCCCGTTTTCAAAGGAAAAATCAGGACAACAAATAAAAAAATATCATATGACTCACAACTAGTCAGGACTGCAGGATTTTGAGGCATTTGTGATATTTGCCTGAGGGTAACTAAATACAGTCATACTCTTTTTTTTACAAAAAAATATTGAGAAAATGTTTACACAGTTAAAGTCTGTGTAGATGTATACAACACCTATGTTTTATAAAATGGAAGATGTGAGGAGAGGGATTGGAGATTTGAGTACAACCACAAAGAATTTTCTTTCTTTTTTGGAGTTTTATTTTCTTTTAATTTTAAAATTATTTCAGATATACAAAATAATTATAAAATAAAGTCTCTCTATATGCTCTATTCCCAGGTTCCCCAAATATTAAAATATTAATATTCTATCACATATCTCAATATCATTGTCTCTCTATTTCTCTTTCTCTTTCTTCCCTTCTCGTCTCCCCCCCCCCCTCTCTCTCTCTCTCTCTCTCTCTCTCTCTCTCTCTCTCTCAGGAGGTCTCTTTCTTTTTTTTTTCTTTCTTTTTTCTATGCTGCTCCAATGATGCCTTGAGTTGCCCAACACTTTTAATTTATTTGGCCTAAATAAATCTTCTGAAATGATATAACTCAAGAATATCTACATACAACATATATAGTGAAAAAAGTGGACTACATACTTTTCTGAATGTCAAATATCTAGCAGTCATCATAGATGCCATGTAGCCACGTGGCTAAATGTATGGGATCAGAAAACAGGCACCCTGGGTTTTAAATTCTGCCTCCTCAGCTTATCTTGGTCACCTTGGTTAGGGACTTAAGGTTTCTGGGCCTCATTTTTCACATCCATAAAAAAGGAGAAATACTACTATCTACCTTAGAGAATCAAATGTGAGAATCAAATTAGCTACTACATGTGATAATGTTTCCATACTAGTAAGTGTTAGGGAAGTATTAGTGGTTGCCTTTTGCTTTTGCTCAACATGTTGCTTTTTTAAGATTTTAAATCACCTATTTTCTATAATCAGTATTTAAGTTTAAATGTTAAATAAATCTTCCCATTTTGTTGTGAAATTGCTGTTTGTTTTGTTTCCATTTATTCTTTATGTTGCAGTTTTTCAGTGAGAAATCATATAGAATACCAATTTATCCGTTATGGATTCTCTCCCATTGACATAGTGGTAAACTTTTAATAACTAGCATCCTATTTGGTTTTTAAACCAAAACTTAATTTGGAGTTTGTGTAATAAAAACACATTTCTTTTTTCACCGTCAGTACTAAATCACAAAAGTTTCTTTTTTGCAGTTGGTTTAAAATAATCATTAAACCTTATTATTTGAAATTGAGTAAAAATAATATATTAAGGTGCTTATTTCAGACACTATGGAAGTCAGGACAGCAAAAAAAACACACTAAATGGTGGCAAATGGTTAGTTTTAAATTTTAAGGCATTACCATGAATACAACCAAACCTTACATTTTACCAGTCAGCATTGTTTTGGACTGTGTTTTACCAATCAGCATTGTTTGAACTCTCTGCATTTATTAGACCTGTATTCTATTTCCTGTATTCTTTTATTTGGACACTATTTCTTTGTTTCTGCATTTTGGCTGCTTCCCTATGTTTGTTTCTGTGAATTAGCTAGACCTGATATGTCTCCTGGACTTGGTAGTAGTGACCTTGTGCAGTAGGTGTCCCGTAAGGCCCAGTGAAACAGCCTCCCCAGTCACCCGAGCTGGAGCTCCCGATGTGCCTTTGTGTGTGGGCTGTGTACCTTGTTGTAGTTGTACCTTTATTGCTGTTGGTGACACTGGGAGGGTCTGAAGCTGTCTACCAGTGCAATGTCTCTGGAAGCTCTCAATTGGTGCAAAGTCAGCCACCTGCCTGTGGACATCCAGCACGACCTACAAAATGTCATCAAAATATATGGATGCTCTTAATTTCTAGATTTTAAAAATAAAATAAAATAATAATAATAATAAATTGGTCAAGAAGATAACCCAACTAAATAGGACAGGAGGGATTTGCAAAAGTCTGTTTCACTGGCTGTGGCCATTTAGATTCACCTTCAACTTGTATATATTCACACTCATTCATTTATGCAAGAAATAACTAAGTCCTTCCTGAGGCCAGATCCTCCCACTGGTGGTGTATTAATTGTAGAATAAAGATATATACCAGGTTTTTACCCTTATTCTGATTTTCTGTCTAGTTGATTAGATAAAATTTATTAAAATTTGCTTGTATAATTCAAGAAAATGCTCAGTTTTCAATGTCTGTGCCACTCAGATTCACAATTTATACATATTTTTAGCTCTTAAAAAGTTTACATTATTTTTTTAACTTCTAAGGCTTCTCATAAATGGGGTATGCACACACAGGATGATCCATTAGAGTATGACAAGAAAATATTAAAATTCTATCTACAGTTATTATTTATTAAATTCTTTGTAATTACTCGTGCTTCGTGTATATTTTAAAATGTACATACAATATAATAAGTAATGTGTATCCTTTTAAAGAAATCTTGTTGTAAGGGAAATATGAAAAAATTTTAAATGGTTGGAGTGAAAATTATTTAGCAAGTATAACCTTGAAGATATAACAACTGAGTGTCCGTTCTAATAATTTAATAGTTGAATAAATGTTTATGTGAGAAATAATCAGACAGACTAAGGGAGAAAGTGAAAAAGAGGAGAAGAGGAAAGGAAAAGAAAAGAGAGGAGAAGAGAGTGGAGGGGACGGGAAGGGAGGGGAGAAGCAATTTCAGATCTAGACTAGAAATACACTTCCTGATTAGAGAGATGGCTGTTAGTTCTAGTGTTAGGCAATTTTTTTTCCAGACATAACTCTGGTTCTTTTCATATTAACAATATGTATATATTACTCATGTCACTGATGCTTGGAGTTTTAAGCACCTGTTAATATGATCAGAAATGTTGTGATCCTCTGCTGAATTTTAAATATTTCACTATAGTGTAAAACGCATAGCAGTTGCTGAAATATCTTATTGAGAAACTATGAAGCACTGAAAATGTTTGACTTCCACAGCTTATCCCTAAAAGAGATATTTCTTGCAACCCAGTAAAAACTCCATGTAAACTATCAGGAGTTAGTGTTGGTTTACACTAGACTATGGTGAACAATAAACCAATTTCCGGTAAAATGACCTGAATTAGCCTGGCTCTGCTATGTTCTGCTGTGTGACTTGCTGAAATTCTCTGAGTCTTAGTTTTCATCTCTGTAAAATTGGAATAGTCTCACTCACATAGATGATGCCTTGAAGATACCTGGTGGAAAGGATGAGTAGAATAGATATTGAATTATCTTCTTCCTTCTTTCCTGACACACCCCCCCCTTTTGCCCCTCTTTTCTTTCCTGTATCACAGGCACACTAACCTCCACTCTAGTTCTCTCTTTGAAGTGCCATGTCACTCTTTCATGGACTGCTCTCTTCTCTTCTCCAGACACCGCCTCCACCCTCAGTCAGCCCTGGTTTCTGCTTTCTTCAAGCTGAGGTGCTCTGATAGTAACACACCTCTGAGCACATCTCGCCTTGTCTCCTTTAATTTGAAGATACTATTTCTGATGCCAGGAAAAAAAAAAATTTACAATGAAGTGTTCAACATGCTCTCCATTCCTGCTCTCAAGAGTACTTATCTACTGTCAGGCCCAGAGCTGTCTCTTAATAAATAATTTTGGATTAACAGATAGATTGAATAATACCTTGGAAGCCAATGTTCATAGGAATCAATTAGCTTCTTCTGTTTCATGATAATAGGCAATAGCTCGGTATTCTAAATGGAATTTTGAAGTGTTCACTCTGTGACTTCTTAAAGCTAAAAATTCTAATAGAACCACTGGCACTTTCCTGACAGTCAACACAGACCATATTTAAATAAATAGCATGTTTCCAGAACCATGTGCCATGCATGGCTTGATGTCACCATATCCTGTCCCTGCTCTTTTCAAGCAGGACATGTTAGGATAAAGCAGAAAACTGTAACGATAGCATGGTATTAGCCAATAGCTGTTGAGCATTGCCTCTGTGATAACAAACTCAGAAATACTCACCTCCATGGAAAAATAAAGAATGCAAAGAGCCAGCTCAACCAAGGGGCAGCAATATCTTCTTTGAGTAAAAATAGATTTGTTATTGTTTCAATTGAAAACTCTTGCAAATCTGATATTGGTAAAGTAGGGTTTCTGTTATGCATTATTATTATAGAAATTCCTGACAGTATTGCAAAGAAGAAGAAAATGTAGATATATACCCAAAGCATTTTATCTTCTAGTTCTATGAGGCATGTGGCTATATAAAATTATTGGAATTTTAGATAGCTAATTTTACTTTATTTCATTTTTTTCCATATTTTACTTTGTATTTTATGACAAAACTATGAATTAACTTTTTTAGACCTTTTTGTATTTATGAGGTAAGACATATATATTAAGTCCAATTCTATTTAGTTTTATGAGAAAATGAATACATCTCCAGTTTTGGGTGAATTTACTGATTTCTTATTATAAATCTATTCTAGATTATGGATTATAACACATTTGTTTATTAATTAAGTGGTTCATGGATCCCTGTATGAGGACTACAAAATGAGGAAAGCCTCATATATTCATTCTACTCATTTCCTTGGTGAATATACTATTTCTTCATATGCTTAATACTTTTTTACAGATTTCTTATCTACAGACTCTCACTTCTCTTTCTTCATTGATTTCCTACCTTTTAAGTCCTTTTCAACATTCTCAACTTGGTTTAAGTTGGAGCTCAAAAGTGAATTTATATTGACATCTTCACATGCTGCCTTTTAAAAGCTGTAACGTTGTAATAGGATCCCTGGAACTTTTCTGATAGTTGACAAGGCGGGGTTAAATACATAACATGTTTAGAGGACCATATGACATGTAATACTGCTGCATTTTAAAAGTATTGATTGGCTGATCCTCTACAGAAGGAGCTTTCATTTATTCCTGTCTTTTCCTACTTTAGGAAAAGCTATTGAGACACGGCAGTTATGTCCACCTGGGGCCCACACTCAGGAGTGGTCTCCATGGAAGACCTCCCTTCTCTTCCTATGCCCACTAGCAGAGCTATTGCCATTTTTGCCCTTAACATGATAATCCAGTGATGGCTGGCTGCTCACTAAAACACATCTTTTTTGACACCAAAATAAATGGTTGTTTACTAACTGTGACCTTAATGCACCTATTACTATTATTTTTAATATTTACATTTCTGAATTCTTTGGGCAAGGCATGAGTTAGCATGATCTCTCTGCCAGACACATTTTGCCAAGAATGTTTATCCATCTCAAATAAAAAATTCAGAATAAATTCTGTCCTCTGAAGCTCTGTGGGCCTTCTATAAGCTCTATGCCTTGAAGCACACTATGTCTCCTCTTCGCAGAAAATTTTCTCTGCTTGGAACCAAACCCCAGGTTATGTCTCAGGACCTAAGCCATGGTATATGTTTGTAAAGAGTGGTTCAATTCATGAAGTAGGTTATAAAGTTTTTATTTCTAAATAAAAAATAAAAATCCTAAAGGATGTATTTGTCCTCCAATAAAAGTTAGCTGATCATTAAAAAAAATCATAGCACCTAAGCCTTAGGTCCTAAGATCTTAGAACCTTCTCAGGGTTCATAGTTTGAGTCTCTACTCTGTGCAGGATCTCAGAGCCAGGTGGACTGGCTCACACAAGACAGTGCTATGCAAGCCAGAAGGCCATGGTGCAAATTTGAAATGACAATCCTATGGAATGTATTTCTCCCAGGTACACCTAGGGTGCTGGGGAAACAAAAGTGCACAAGACCTGTTTTGGGGAGCCTAGGAGGGGAGGCAGGTGAAGAAAGAATGTTGCACTTACTGTAAGTCCATTTCAGAGTCTTGAGCATGGGTCATGTCAAGGAAGGCTTATAGATGAGGTCACACCAGGAATCATTCAGGCGGAGGAATGTGTGAAGGAGGTGGAGAAAAGAGCATGGGTGCATGGCACATTTAGCGACCCTGTGCTTCACTCTACATGGCCAGAGAGCACAGTGTCAGGATGGGAGTGGAGAGAAATGAGGCCGGTGTGCTAAGAAGGGCAAGGTCATAAAGCTCTGAGATGAATTTGAATTTTTCATGATTGTGTAATAACATATCAAGTTAATTTTATAAATATCACACTACTGGCAGTTTAGGGAACAACATGGAAGAGGATTTCATGACTGAAGACACCAAGGGTCTTTGGATACATCCATGAAGTCATTTAGATGAACAATGATAATAGATGCGATTATGATAGAATGTCAATAGAAACCAAGAGATTTGACCAATATTAAAGATACTACAGAGACATGTTCATAGAACCTGGTGATGAAATAGTTGTGGGAGGGATCAAAAGGAGATATTAAGGATGACTCCCAGATTTGTCACACCTTGCTTCTTCCTGAAGAGAAGGTGCTAAACTCTGCTCTGGACAGTAGAGTTTAAGATGAAAAAACTGTTAAAGAGAGAGATCTGCTAGCTAGTTTACAGATAGATCAGATGAGAGGGAAGGAGGGAGGGAGGGAGGGAAGATAAGAGAGAGAGAGAGAGAGAGAGAGAGAGAGAGAGAGAGAGAGAGAGAGAGAGGACATGAATTGAAAGTAAAGATTTAGGCTTCACAGCATCAAAGATGACAGTTGAATCGTGAGAATAGATCATTGCCCTGAAAGAATGTGTAGAAGAAAGTTTAAAACAGAAGCCTAAGGAATATCAACATTTTGGGTAATAGCAGAGGAAACAAACGAACCACAATAGCTACAAATGAAGACATAGATGGATGGCTGAAAAAATAAGAGGAAGACCAGGATACATGGCATTCCATACTTAGATGTATTACCATTTCAAGAAGGAGCTTCATCAATAGTGTTCAATGCTCCCAAGAGGCCAGATAAGAAAATAACCAATTGTACCAGCTGGGCTTATTGGTATGGAGGCCGGGTGGCATAGAAAGAACAGTTTCTGTGGAACAAACAGTTCAGGGTAACTCCAACTCATAGTGAGAGAGGGAGGGGAAGGGAGATGAAACGAGGAAGGCATTGAGCACATGAAATCCAAGGTGTATATTAATGAGGCAAAGAGGAAAAGAAGAAACTAAGCTGGCTTTGTAATAGTTGGATAGAGCTAGAGACATACTGATAAATCTCTCCAGTTTCCCTATTTAAGAGAGCTCAGTAGAGTTGATTTATTTTGTGTCATCTTTACTATCATGTGTCTGTAGACCTACAGGATACCGCATCTGACTAGCAGGTGGGCCTGATTGGCCTCACCTCTTTACAGACCAATCCCCTCTCCTATATAGATGGAGCCTGGGGCTATACCGCAGTATTGAGAATGGTTTCGCTGCTGGACTTGAAAATGTAGGGTGGCTCCAAAAAATAGGGGAGTTCCGAAGTTCAGGAGAATAGACCAAGTCTTATAACAGGACCCAAAAAGTGGGTCATCAACGGAAAATAGGAAGACATTTGCATTTCACTTAGGAAATGAAGCCAAGACATAGCTCTGGAGGACAAGGCATGCTGGCACTGTAAGTCTTTGGTGGATCGAGGAGCCTGGTTCTCAGAATACTGTTCATCGCTTAATATCCTTCCACAGGTAACTTAGTCCATCCTTAGGCAGGAATTTTTATTTTCTTGTTTTTGCCTTAGAATACATTAGTGTTTCCAATTTCTGGGTGCAATGTGCTTTAACCAGACACTGACACATATAGAAGAAAGAAGACGTTCAGATGTATGAATGTGAGAATTTATTTTGACTTTCACCTCCACTTATAATTGTAACATGTGTTATGCATCAAAAAGCCTTAGCCCCGAGGCAGTTGCTACAGCAGACTACTGCTTACATAACCAATTATTTCACCCACGCACTCAAAACTCAGGCCACTCACACATAAGAGTTGACAGAAAAGGATCTCACAAAATGTATGAACACATATTATAAATGTAAAAGGAGTCAGCATTTGCCAATACTTGGGGGGGGAAAGGGAAAGCAACCTTCTAATGTGACGATGACAGCCGTTTCCCCTACCTGCCATTTTTCTTAATAATAAAATTTATAACCAGCATTATTTTTTGTCAGTAGGCTAACATATATTTGAAGCATAAATAGTCTACCCAGCTCCAAGCCATAGATATAAATTCTGAGGAGGGAGGCAATATATTTAAAAGAAATGAGAACTTAAGCCTCTATTGGAAAAATACCAATCTTAGGCACTTTGTGAAAAGCTATTCACAGCATTAACCTCAGTCATATGGAACATCCGGAGCCAAGAGAGGCCATGAGAACCTGACATAGAATATAGTGAGGTCAGTTATAGAGGTAATTTCTTACAAACATGATTATTCAGAGCACTGGGTAACTCCTAATGAACAAAATGGTGACTATTTTATGGTCATCCTCTATCCACCTAAAGCGTTCCCTTCCAGAGTCAGCCCCACCATTTAACTAACATCACTTCCTTAGCCAGGGGCAGGCAAAGAACCCTTCCTCTGTCTACTTCCCGAAATCTTCAACTCAACCGTGTTTGTGCCATTACAACCCAAGCCTTGTTGAACCCTGAAAATTATATTTTAAAAAAATACAAACCGGTCTTCATCGAGAGTCTGGAAATGAAGTCAGGAGACCACAGGTCCCTTGGATTGCCTCCTCCTCTCCTCACAGCTGCTCTCCTCACCCACATCTTCCAACAGGCCTTTGTCACCGAGGGAATGTGAGTACAGAGAAGATGCAGAAGTCAGCCCCGGGGCCAAGAGGGGGTGGTGGTATAAGGCAGCCACTGTGCATAATTACCAGGGAGAGTTTCCAAAAAGCAGCCTGAAATGAAGTGAATTGCAGAAATAACAATAAAAAAGGATATGTTAGGAATGGATAATACTCCTATGGTACCTTCCAAATACCATGGTGCATTATTAAAACAATGGCCTGTGTGGCAGGGATGTGGGGTGCCATCACCTGAAGTCCTCCCAGCTCCCAATCCCCACTTCCCACTGTGACATGAGACTCAGGTGGGCAGTCTCTACGACATTCGCACTCCAGAGCATCATGCTGTGGTGACTCCAGAGACCCAGACTTTTTTCTGCAGTCATCACTTTCCATATCCTCCCTCTCAGAGGAGTTCCAGTTGTTATAAGAGTTCCCAATGACAATAGGGCTCGTACACTGGATTCCATTTGTTTGTTACTGTAATCTCTCTGTGACTGTTTTTTTTTCTCTCTCTCGTAAAATATTTATCAAACCCATCTCAAGGATTTCATGAAAAAACAAAACAAAACACAAAAACAACAAATGAGAAAATGCTTTGAGAGAAAAGGGAAAATTGTGACCCAAGTCTTGAGTAAAATTAGCGTTCTCAGTTAGTCCATTTTTACAATTTACTCTGTTCCTTTTCTTCACTGTAAGTGAAGAATAGTCTCTGTTACTGGAAGATGGACAGCTCTCCAAGCACAGTTTTTATGCAGTCAATGGCCATTTCCAAGCACAGAGGTGAGAGAGTGGGTGAATGGCACATTTGAATTGTCCTAGCAAACATAAAGACTTTTACCGGTAGAACATGGTACAAGCTCTTAATGAGGGGTGTTGGGGGATGTCGGTTGCTCATCACCTTACACACACTTGTTTCTTTCCAAAATAATGGTTATGCATCTTATAATCATGTACACCATTCAGTGACACCTAGAAAAACGAGTTCCTAGTGTCCCTCACTATGGGATAAGGCTAAACCATTGTAAAACAGACTTCTGACCTTCTTTGTTAGTTTGGAGTTCTTATGAATTAAGATTACTATATTTGCTTCTCACCATGTTTGTTTTTAATTTGAAAACGCTTTAGTACTTTTAAAAACTAATTATTTTGTTTCTTCATCTGTGTGCCAATTCGAAATAATGTTTTCTCAGCCTTCCTTTCTCAAAACACTTGCCAAAGCGCATTAGAAATTATATCGGAACCATTTAGTTCTCTCACCTTCCTAACACAAATCCTCCTCACAGCATATTGAAAAGAGTTTTCTAAACTCTATTAGACTTTTTCCAGTTATAGAGAACTCATGACCTCACAGCTCAGCCCACTTTATTTTTGTACCTCTAGCAAGAAAGGTCTTCTTCATACCAATATTCACCTGTTTATTTTGTCTCGTCTTTTTCATCTAATTTCACATTTGAAAGCTATGGACATCAGCACACAGCAACAATTACCTCAGATATTGAAGCAACAATAAGCACCTCACTATCTTTTTCTGCTCACAAAGTTTCCCCTGATTACTTTCAGACATATTGCATCCCTGGAATTAAGATAGTTAAGACTCAAATGAGAAACATTCTATTGCATTTCAAAAGTCTAGGATTTGCATAAAAAGAATTGATGATGTCATGAAAGCTGGCCAGAGAGGCTATTATGGGAGATCCAGAATTCTGCTGGTGGATCTGAAAATCGTAATGGATTTCTTTATCACTACAATGTGACATTTATAAAAACTGATTTGATGACTTGTTTAAGCCAAAAAATGTGTGAAGGAAATGTAGCTGACATAGCATTTAAGGATCCAGAATAAACATAGATCTCTTCCCATCAGACAATGCTAAGGAGATTGAATAAAAAGAGGATGTGCATGTATCCTGAGAGACTTCCATATGAGATACCCCATCACCTGTGCGAGAGGAGATAATGTTTCTTCAAATAGAGTTTATGGGTGACTTCATAGTCATAAGCCATTTTAATGAGAACAATTTTGCAAAAACTGAACTGGGAGAACAAATGGAGAGCAGTCTGGCCCATAAAAAATGTGTACATGCAATTTTCTGGAATTACACAGGGACATTCCCTGAGTGAAAAGCGATGACTCTAATCCTTAGAATTCAAATGAGCAGAATGTAAGCTTTCTTCGTAATGGAATTGTACTGTTGTTATAACTGTATACATAAATATGGTCAACTTCTTCTGGTACCTAAAAAAGGAAGTCTGAACCAGGGCTCCCAAAGCAGACATGGACCGTTCTTGGATGACAGCTCAGTTTGTATCATAAATGTCATCTATCACATTCCATATTATGTCGTATTGAACAAATACTGATGGTATTTTGAAAAGTATCTCCAACTTCCCCAAAGTACAGTTAGGAAACCATGGCATTTTTCCCTCTCTGTCCTGAGACTGATGCTGCTAGCCTCTCTCTGGGGGCATGGCACCACAACCCAGCCACCTCATGTCCCTCACCCACACACTCCACCCCACTTCCCAGTTAAAATTTAAGAAATCTTTGGGGCTTCCTCAACTACAGTAGTATTTATTTCTAGTGCAATTTTCAATGCAGATTTTTTTATGGTAAGATCTGTTCAAAAGACCTATTAAAATACTGATTATTGTATATGTTTCCATCAGGTTATATGGTGATTATGAACCAATGGAGACAGCAAGTAAAATTATGTTTAGGTATCTAAAGTTATAGCTGAATTCACATGCATCCCATTTTATCCCTGAGACTCC
Organism: Vespertilio murinus; assembly: GCA_963924515.1. Lineage (NCBI taxonomy): Eukaryota > Metazoa > Chordata > Mammalia > Chiroptera > Vespertilionidae > Vespertilio > Vespertilio murinus. The sequence goes on from OZ004707.1 coordinate 30,923,799, forward strand.
TCAGATCAAATAATAAAGCTTTCTTTTGATCAAATCAATAAAAAGTTAAAAATAAAAATTTAATTCAGTCTTTCTTAGACCAAATGGGCACTGATTGGGTACAAGCAATTCAGTGCTGATTTCAGATTAATCTGCAAACTCTCTCTTGTGATTTCTTAAGATCTTTTGAAAAACCATTCTAATTAAATGTAATTATGAAGAGTGCAGGATTTAGAATCCTACAGAATCTGGGTTTGGATTTTCTTCTGCTTCTATTACTAGTTATTGTTTTTATTAAAAATGTGAATGATGGTTAGCTTCTGTGAGTGTACTGAGAATTGCATGTGGAAAAAAAATGTGTGTAACTTTCTTAAAACAATGTATGAAATTGCTAAAGACTAGTTACTATTCTTGCTATTATTATCAAGTATTTATAATCCCTTAGTGTGCATTTAACTGTAGAACATTCACTTGTCTGATGGACATAACTGACAGAAATCTCAACTGAGTATTATTACCCTAGAAACAGGTACACAGAAGCCACTGGTGCCAAGTGTTTGGAAAATCCCTGAATCACCGTGATCTCTAGTGTAGATGGGTTACTTTTGCCATTATTTTATTTGAGTTTATGTTCAGCTTACTTCTATTATGAAAAAAGGCATTTTTTCAACATTTATTTTCCTAAATAGCTATCAAAAACAAAGAGATACATGAAGCCATAATCATTTCACATTTTATGAAATTAAATAAACAGGAAGAAATGTTCATGTAGATCACACAGTATCTCAAAGGTCCCATTTGTGGTTCTGATGAGTTTCCGTCCTGTAGCATCACAATGTTGTGCTCTGGCTGACCTAGGCTGCGTGTTTCCGGGCTTTCGGAGGATGAGATGTTTAATGCATTTGATGTGAGTCATGAAAGTAAATATTCACTGCTACTAGTTCTGTGCTTCTGGATCTGCGGGGCCGTCGTCGAGGACTCAGCGCCATCTAGTGTCCGTTGGAAGCATAGCTGGGGGAATGCATGCTGGGAGAGCCCACTCACCAGGCACACTGCAGTAGATAACCATGTATGGGCACAGTCCCCCGTGATTTCCTTCACTTTCTCTGCCCCTGGATTTGCAAAACTTCAGGCCCTGCTTACCTCCACTGCTTTTTCAAATGAGTTAAAATCAACTCAGACGTCATATTACTTTTTGTATTCTCTGAAGGGGTTAAGCAAATACCGTTATTCTCTATTGCAGACTTGCGCTGCTACGTTTTTATCACTTGCAGCTGACATTGGGTAAACAAGTCGGTTCGAAATGAGAGTTTTCTTACGGTCCACTTAAACCACAGCATGTTCTTCATTAGAGGCAGACTGTTGTCATTCCTCCCTATTTTTGATTCTTCTCTCCTCTCTCTCCTTTTCCAGATTGTCTACAAAGCCTGGCTGTGTTCCCAGTACTTTGAAGTCGCACAGTTTAACTGCAGAAAGACAATTCCTTGCAAGCAATACTGTTTGGAGGTTCAGACGAGGTGTCCGTTCATATTGCCCGACAATGATGAAGTCATCTACGGGGGACTCTCCAGTTTCATCTGTACAGGTACAGTGGGCGCGGCGGGCTTCTGCCGCCAGGCCTCTCCTTACATAACGTGGCTTTGCTTTGTTGCCTCTTTCCACTGATGTAACCTTGAAGACACGGACGGTAGTTTTCCACACTGCCTTTATAGACGCCCTGGAGGGCCTGGCTTTGGAAAGGCCACATTCCTCTACAGTCTACCTGTGACCACAGCCATTAGCTTTGTCAAATGATAATTCTGAGGGCAAAGTGTCAGGAGCCATTTGACATGCTTCGATTTGACTTAAAACTAGGCTGGGTTCTGCCGACGTTGCCTTTATATTTCATAAGAACAGCTGACGTGATGAGGCTAATAAAATCGTGTTTCTTCAAATCGATAACAAGTCTCTATGCCAAGTCTGTTTTTCTGAGAAGTGTTACCTTACATAAGTAGCAAGAGCATAAAACAGTGTCCACCTCAGTTATCCGTGTGTGAGTGTGTGTGTGTGTGTGTGTGTGTGTGTGTGTGTGTTAGAGCCACACAATAATGGTCAGATAATATTTTATCTTATATTTCCAATGAACAGTGTTTACGTCTTTAAGCAGAGGATTCAGATTGGGCTAAAGACCAGTATCAGCATTCAATTTCTGGATACTTTATAAACATTGCCTAATGTAGACAGAATAAGATGCCAGGATAAGCTGAATAGCTGTTTTCTGAAATCAGTGCTGAGGGACGGAGGAGAACAAGACAGCCTGTCTGGTGTGTGACCTGCAGAGCTTTGCTCTGCGTCCCCTTAGTAAAGACAGCGCTGGGCAGCATCTTTGTCACTAGATGATTAGCTTGCAGCATGCTTCGCTTTCAAGCGTTAGGAACAAAACACAGCATCATAGGTATTGAGAAACACAAAATCCCTCTTCTTACACCAGAATTTATGTGACCCCTATAAGACACAGCAACAAATTGAAATGCTCAATGGAACTTATCAAATTATTTTATATCAATATTTACATGCCTATCTATTGACCATGCTTTTCTAAGTGATAAGCCATCAAAGCTCTCCAGTAAGAACCTGCTGAAGCACTGGGTGAGTATTTCTTTGCCACCCCATGTTGTGGGAAGAGCATTGAGGAAAGGTTAGGAGACAGCACTTTTGACCTATTGCTGCTGTGCACTCTCTCTGAGGCGCCATCTCCTCATTAGAAAATTACTAATAGTAACAGTCTTGATGCACGTTTGCTATAAATATTGCAAATTAGGGAGAAACACAAGGTATGTTGTCACTAGGCCGTAGCTATCGTACATGAGAAAGTGATTTGTGAAACGTAAACTGATTTGCCAAAATTGTTGTTGTTCTGATTTGACACTGAGATCATCTTTCGTGTAGTTTCTCTCTGATGGATGACAAAGGGAAAGCAGGGTGCAGAGGAGGAAGAGGAAGAGAGAGAGAGAGAGAGGAGAAGGAAGGAAGGGAGGGAGGGAAGAGGTAAGAAGGATATTAATATCTTCTTTCTTTGAATCTGAACCAAAATTCACCAGACACAGGGTATCAATTCACTTGACTTTTCACATAAAATTTTCAATAAAGGCTCATTAAGTTAAGGCCTTCAATTCAATGACAATTTTAGGACTTTGGAGAAATCCATGGAATTTTATGTAAAGGTCTTAGGTTTGCTTATTCACATGCAAATAGATTTTTTTTTTCCTAGTGAAGGTCAGGAGCTTTCACTTGGTTCTCAAATTAGAGTAAGGCTACAACACGAAGTCTTTATCATCTCCTGTGTCCTGATCTTTATCTGTTGGTGTGAATCTGAAATAGGTTTGAATGTTCAGTGACTTTCTTTGTATGCTTTCAAGGCCATCAGAGAGCCAAAGGTGAGATTTGATCTCTTTCTGCACAACATGAGCAGAAAGTCCACCTTGTATTTTTAATTGTTCTAGGATTTTGTAAAATCACCTTTCCTAGCCATAGCTACATCCCCTCATTTTTTCCAAGACAGGAAAGAGATGTGTCATTGGGTCCAGATGGAAATGTCATTAAAATGGAAAGGTCTCAGGGAGCATCTCCTCACTGAACATGGAGACTTTTGCTCTTCTTCCACTGCAGTCAGTTGGGCTCATATTCCTTTTGTTACTAACCTTCTCAACAATGTACAGAATACATTCTGGAGCTATTTAACCCTGAAGTTCTGTGAAAGTTTTCAGCAATGAAAATACTGCTTTTCAGATTGATCCTCTTTTCTAAGGTGTGACCGAGGTCTCCTGGAAGGATTGTGCTCTATTTTGATAATTAGCAGCCATCACTTTCCACCTTAGGTCTCAGGGTGAGGGTCCCCCAAACAGGATCCTGAACAGACCATCTCTGGGAAGAAGTTGCCCAGAGAACGTTCCCAGGGACCGCCGGCTAAACCTATGAAGCCACCGGACTGGCCACATTTCTAGGGCAACTAGTGAGGCTTCTATATCTGTTTCCAAACATTATCCCATAAGTTTTGGAGGTCCATTTCTTACAGATGGACATGGCGATCCAAATAACTTGCCTTTTAGATAAGTTTGGAGTGGTTGTGGGTCATCTCAGATGACTTTATGCATTTTGAATGAACTGTCTTTCATACTCAGGAATTATTAGACCAATATAGTAGAGAAATGGGAGTATTTTTTCCCTAGTTTTCCAATTGGCTGCAGACAACCTAAAGCTACCTGGGATGGAAGGCTCATAGCAAATTTTCAGGTGCACAAGTAATAGCAGATGTTGGACTTCTTTCTCATTGCAAAAAGGTACAATGACAGTCACTAATCACATTCTATTAAAAGGAATTCATCAACTAGGTTAGTCTTAATCTTGCCTCCAACAATCCCTCCTTTAAAAAATTAATAAATGGCATTATTTCCATTCTATATAATAAAAAAATATATAATCATTGATCACCAAGAGTTGAAAAAATAGAGTTTCCTTTAAATTCAACATATTTAATTATACTTATTTTCCTATTATGTATTGCAAATACATCCAATTCACAGCTTCCTGAAAGATAGCAATCTCCTCTAAGAATCAACCTCAAGAAAGCATCCAGTAAGCATATAACTCCCTATGGCTTGTTGCCAGAATTTGTCCAAGAGGGTCAATTTTGCTCAAGGCGCTTCTCCAAGATGACAAACGAGTGGTGTGGTGATGACTTTTTCTTAGAGGTCTCTGCCTGCAGCCTTTTAAAGATGTGGGATTATAGGGCACCCCAGTTCTTCCTCTTCTATCTGCTTTTACTAGATATATACTGATGCATAGGGATTATCTTACACAGGAAAAGTGCATCCCAGCCCTTGGAATCAGTGAGCCAATTAACAGATCCAGAACAGACAATATTTAAATAATCTGGGGTTGGTTCTAATTGTGGTGACAGTTATCAGATTCAATATTTAGTACATCCTTTCTTTAAAACGCTTACATAACTTACCCACATCCTAAACTTGAATATTTTAAATGTTTATGTTTTGATCATCGATTACTCCATGTGTCTATGATCCTGTCCGTCCACAACGAATGGAAAAACCTGAAATACCCGAGAATGCATGTCTATTGCTATACAATGCTCTCACTGAGGGTGTTACAGAAGGCCATGACCAAATGTTCTACCCACAAGGCTAGATGACAAGAGCCCCCTTTTGTATGTTTGACTCTGCTTTCGTTTTAAGAGAAAAAGGAAAGACACTTTGTCTGCGATCTCTCTTGGATTTTCTATTTAAGAATAAAGCTGACTCATTGCTAAAGGAGTGTTTTAGGAATTAATTAGGGAGGAACTCTGAGGCACTGTCAGGGGAAACTGTCACTTACTGTCAGTCATTATTGAGCTAAAGTTTTCCAAGGTGGGCTGTGTTCGCAAACTCAGCTTGCATAATGCATTACTAGTTTAAAAACTTGGTTTCCTTATCTTTAAAGTGAGGGGGTGGAGTCGTCGGTGGATTCTGTGTTGTCAACCCATCACTGAGGTGATTACACTCCTTCCCTTGTTCTCCAGTCCCCCAGAGGAATCCTTGATTGCTTACCTGCAATAGGGCACCAACATTAAGAAAACACCAGTGGCGGAATATCACAGGCTGTGGGTGCTATGGTAACACACATTATGAAAATTACCATTTGATTGATAGGTAAAATGGAATTGGCATGATTTGCTGCTATATTTTTCATAGAAAAATTATTGAAAGAAAGAGTAAAAGTTGGTCTGCTGGGGGTTACTGAAAATTGAAATAAAACACATTTTGATAATTTTATGTAAATTCGGCATTTCATTTTTTTAGCTGTGACAAGAATAAGGTTATGTTTCTGCCTCTCGGGAAAATACTGTGGGCTGTATTTTACTGACAGGCTTGGTAATGATGTGCTGGAGGACGCACGCCCCCTGGTGGCTGAACATTCGCTACTGCAGAGGAATTTAAGGATATTATTGCCTACAGGCAAGATAAATAAGTAATCCTTTGAGAGAGAAAAAAAAGAAAGAAAATAATTTGACATGCATACTGATCAGATTAGAAAGGAAGATTTTAATGTTTGATGTCGAAAAATTAATATGAGAAAATTCACAACTATGAAAGATCATTTCCAGAATTCATCATTAGTGAGTCATGATAAATAATTTTAAATGATAGCATAAAAGATTTTCTCATTAAAGAGGTATTTTAATAGAAAAAAAACCTGCTACCTATAGATTTAAACTTGTACATCTCTGCTATTTTTAATCTCTGTGTTTCCTCAGTGTGTGACTATGTTTTATTATTTTCTAAAATGAGGGGTGTTCTGAAAAAAAGGTGTCATTTGCTGAAATCACCAGTTATAGCACAATTTGAAGTCATACAAAATATTTTCATAAATAAATTAAAATTTTAGTCTAAAAGAAAAAAATGTGAAGGAAGATGGTATGATTAGAATAAAATAAAGAGATATTACAAGAGGTTATCTTAAAAAGTAGAATGTAGTAACTTCAAGTGTTTGGGACATCTTCACCCATTAAAATACTGAGGTTTATTCAACATCATATATTTAGACCTGATTTCACCAAACTCATACTCGAGATTGTCATTTCACAAGTCCGTCCCTGAATGCATTCCCAGCAGCTCAAGTTTGCCTCGGCGCAGGGCCATAATGCAGGAGAAGAGCTCTGGGGGACAAATTAGGATGTCCGGATGCTGCCAGTAGCTGCGAATTTTGGAGAAGTCACACTCAGTCGGGTTTCATTTTCTTGTCTCTACAAGTGGCTAACACTGCTGAGCCTCTGGAATACTCAGTCCACTAGGTTGTTGGGAGCAGAATCATTGCAATGTGAGCTTCTCTGGTCCAGCAGGCGGTACTCATGGAAGGACAGAGTGCCGTAGCTCCAGAGGAGAATGCAGACGCCATGCTTGCCTGTGTTGTGGTAGGAAGCCATCTGGGCTCTAAGTCATCGTGAATGGTCTTTGCTGCAGAGGCAGGTGGAATTTGTAGATAAATTCTGTCTACCTCCAGGGTTGCTGATAATGTGAACCATACCCTTCCAAGCTTGTTCACCTGGACAAATATTGGGGGAAATCCTAACATAATTCAAGTTGCCCTTCTTCCTTTCATCTCTACAGTACACTCAATCTAGAGGAGAAATGAAAGGGATTAGACTAGGGAGAGTTGAGAAAACTTGCCCGGAGGTGGGGGATGGGAGGGGGCAGTTGCATGGCCTGAAGTGGAATCATCTCTGAAAAAAGGTTTGGTGAGCTTGCTGTTTGTTCCATGGGGCCAAGAAGGCTGAGTCTGTGGCCATTTCCTGACCTGTCACCAGGAAAGTGAGCACAGAAGGTAGACTGAGAAGGAAGCTGTCCTCTTTGATGCCATCTAAGGAGGATCCTAATAACATGGGCCCACAATCACCTGTTAACCCGCCACAGAAGCAACACTGATCTTGGTGTGAAGCACATGCCCAGTGAACTGTCTAGGAATGAATGACAGCACCCTTAGCTCCAACCAGAACTGCCGAATGCTACCCGGACAGAGTAGCAGTGTCGGATACCTAGACTGTGAACAGGTTAGTCTATGCTTAGGTGGACATTGAATCAAAATTTAGAGATCGTCTCTAGAGCAAGGGCAGGGATGAAACACACATTATGATGTCATCACGCCATTACATCATTATGGTACGCATAGGTTCCCCAGAACTCTACCTGCCCAATAACACTCAGAAGTGTTTACAGGTGACATGGTAGCAGCTGAAATAATAAGCCAAAGGAAGAACTCTCACTCTGGAATGTCAATTTAAGAAGGATGATTTAGGCAAAGAGGGATTTCCAAGAATAAGTGAAATCTTAATGAAGATATTTACCTACCTTTTCTACAATTAATTGCTCCTGTGAAGCACATTTCCCCACCTTGTAGCTATTTTGAACTGCTTTAGACACAGCAATTACCTCACACGGTTATAGACTGAGTCAATTTCAGAACAAGCCCAAAGTGCAGGCCATCTAGTCTGATGCTGCTTTTACACAGGATTAAGCAGAGCTCAGTCCCCACCCCAACCTGCTAATAGACCCCCATTTCCTGGCTATTAGTCCAGTGTTTGAGTCACAGGAAATGACCAGTCAGTCCATCCTGAAATTAGCCTGTAAGCAAATGTTTCCAGACTGCGGAACAGCTGGAGAAAGTCCGTCCGTTGGTGAGCGAGATCAACCCACACACAGCCTGTAGTCTGTGCAAGGCCATTGTCAACAGTCCAGCACCATGGCCCGGGGTCAGGGCATCGCACTGAAAACGAAAGTGACAAGTATTTTCTGCCCAGGACATCTTTTTCTGGTTAAAGAAAGAACTGTCTGGCTCACTATTGTCTGGAAAATGTGCTTAACTGGCTACATTCCCCCCCCCCCCCTCCAGTCAGATGGGTGAATGCGTCATTTAGATTGCATATTTACAAACATGTTAGTGTGAAGGTAAAGACAAAGCGCCACAGTTTCTAATTGTTCCTGTAAATAATATTGGTGAATTTAAATGACTTTCTAACTTGTGTCCAGCTGTAAATGTATGTTTGTGTCCTGTGGGCAAATAATACACGTGATACATTTATTATTCTCAATTTTGAAATCTTGTCATTTTGATGGGTTGCCTTGAAATTACCTGATGAGATTGTTGTTGGTATTCATCATTTCTAATTCATCAGATAATCATAATGTCTACTTTTTACAGGAAGAATATTAGCATGTCCTCAGTGTGCAGTTTTCTTCAAATTAGTAAAATTTAGAAACTCAGTTTTCATACCCGTGATGCAGTCACTGTTCAAAATAATTTTTGAAATTTCTTTAGAAAATTTCATTTTCATATTCTACAGTATTCTCTTTGTGCTTTGGAGTTATACAGTCATATATATTATATCACATATAGTTTATTTATAGGTAAGTACAGATAATTATTAATTTATATATAATCATTACAGTTGAATTTCACAAGTAATGTAGGTAATTATAAGAGGGGATATTTTATATTTAAAATTTGAAAATCAGTTTTTGTTTGTGTATGTGTGTGTGTTTTTAATGTATTTTTATTTATTTCAGAGAGGAAGGGAGAGAAAGAGATAGAAACATCAATGATGAGAGAAAATCATTGATCGGCTGCCTCCTGCATGCCCCACAGTGGAGGTCAAGCCCACAACCCAGGCAGGTGTGACCTCCTGGTTCATAGGTCAACACTCACTCACTGAGCCATACCCACTGGGTTGAAAATCAGTTTTTAAGTGTGGCTTTAAATAATAAAGGCAGTTAAAATACACACACACACAAACACACACACACACACACACACACACACACACACACACACACGAAAAACAGGAGGGAATCAATTTAGGAAGAATGACATAGATGGAATAAATGAGCAACCTCCCCAAATGAAAACTTGGAAATACAAAGCCCAGTTGTATATGAAACTTCTAAAATGCTGGGGGGGGTTAAATATATTTTATTGATTTTTTACAGAAAGGAAGAGAGAGATAGAGAGCTAGAAACATCGATGAGAGAGAAACATTGATCAGCTGCCTCCTGCACACTCCCCACTGGGGATGTGCCCGCAACCAAGGTACATGCTCTTGACCAGAATCAAACCTGGGACCCTTGAGTCCACAGGCTCATGTTCTATCCACTGAGCCAAACCATTTTTGGCTAGGATGCTGTTTTAAGACATTTTTATTGCCTTTATTACCTTTTGGGTTGCATTACCTTCCAAGCGTGATACATTATCCCTTCAGCCACCAGTTTGTGGTGTCAAAAGGATGATCAGATCAGGCAGGGAGTCTGAGCAGGCTGGCTTCGCCACAGGCTCTGCTTCCTCCTGGTAAGACAGGGTCCTGGTGGCTGCACTGTCAGCCCCTCCTTTACCCAACATGTCGCTATCAGATGGGGGGGAGCTCCGTTAGGGCTGACTCGGAGCATTTGCCATGAGTCAATCTTTCTTTGTGTATGTGGGCTTGGAAAGCCCCAGGAAGTCCAACATCCTCCTTCCAACTTTGGAAACAAGCATTGCAAAGGAAATTAAAGCAACTCCAACCACAAGGGAAATAATTGTCTTGATATAGGATCTGTTTCTTATTGCATCATGGATCTTCTTACGGAGATCATGTAAAAATATAGAGTCTCTTTTTGAACTCTGAAGAGCCAAAGGCTGCTATCTCTGGTCTCTTCTAAAGTCTGATCTATGTGCATGTAAGGCAATAAATCTACATTTCTACTAACAATATTGTATTTTAAAGGCCAGTATTTAGGAACTGGATACAAAGCCAATATAGTTCTTTTTTAAAAATATTTTATTGACATTTTACAGAGAGGAAGAGAGAGGGATAGAGAGTCAGAAACATCGATGAGAGAGAATCATCGACCAGCCGCCTCTTGCACACCCCCTACAGGGGATGTGCCCGCAGCCAAGGTACATGCCCTTGACCGGAATCTAACCTGGGACCTTCCAGTCCGCAGGCTGATGCTCTACCACTGAGCCAAACCAGTTTTGGCCAATATAGTTCTTAATAGCTGTCTTTTTTCTTGCAAGTAATGCCTGCCAATATGTTTGATAGACCGTTTCACTGCTTGAGCATTTATTTTAACTATGCCCCTACCTCCCCCTCACTTTCCCTGCTCTTCTGTTTCTTAGTTTGAAAATAGAATTGCCAACTCCATGAATAGGAGCTAAATCATATGACACACCAATGTCGCTGGAACTAAAGTAACTGGTATTAATACACTTGAAATACATAAGTTGGATTTACTTGTTTTTGAATTGGCAACCCATGCACACGGCACAACGTTTGAAAGATACTGAAGAGTGAAAATTAAGCCAACTTTCCCCTCTCCAGCAGGCAGTTATTAGTTGGGGATTTATCACAATTTAATCAGCTCCTAACTGATGGCTGTTTTGGTGATTTCTCATTTTCAGTTATTAAATTCAGTTCAGCAAAGATTATTTCCTACATGATGTTTTCTGGAGGATAATCACGATATCAAGAAGTGGAGGTGGACTAGCTGGGAGATATTGACCATGCAGCCCATTCTAGGCAAGGATAGCGTCCTTCTCTCAAAGTCCAAATGTCCTCAGGAGGGTCCCTAAGCTCCCTGATGAGGCTGGATCTGCCCCCTTGTTGCTCCACCATCCTCCACCAGCCTCACCATCTCCTGTTCAGAATCCAGCACTGCAAATGCCAGCCAATGTGTTAGTTCCCTCTGCCTGGGCTCCTCCCTCAAGCCTTTATCTGGCTAATCCTTCAGCCACTGGCATTCCATTAGGAGGCCTTCCCAGACACCCCAACGCTAGGCAGGGAGCATAGAAGACACAGCACCCAGTGCTTCCAGATGCTTAGCACTGACTGTGCTGCACAGCATGTACTTACAAGGCAGCCGGCCAGCCTCCTCCATCTCACAGGGGGTTGTATTAGGGTGAGCTCTCTGCAGTTTATGGCTGTATCCTTAGTGCCCACAGAAGTCTCTGACACATTGTGCTCCATAAAAAAATATGGAATGAATTAACCCAGGGGTGACAGCCCAAATGAACCTGTGGTGATCCTTGTTATAAGTGAGAAGAGGCCCTCCAAGGTGAGGGAGAAGTCTGGGGCAAGGAGGGGTGCAGGTGATACCCTGCAGGCCCACACGGTGCCTTCTGCCTGATTCCATCAGCCAGAGGTATTAGCATTCACAAACAGAAAAGGGTTGACAGTTAGATGCACTGTAACTAAACATCTCCCCCTCTGGAGTCAATAAGAATATCAATATTTCACTTTGAAGCCATTTGTCCCTCACATTACATTCTCCTGTCACATGAATTATATTGACTCATGTTGAATCAAGTTCAGACCATCCTTCCGTGCCTTCCTTACTCACCTGGAATGCTGGGACTTACAAAAAAACAAAAAAAAACAAATAAATGATGTCGTATCTTACCTTTTGGAATTTAGTGTCATGCGTCGAGTGTGATCCCTATCCCCCAAATTCATATGCTGACATCCTAACCCCCAGGACCTCATAATGTGATCTAATTTGAAAACTGGGTCTTTATGGAGGCAATTAAGTTAGAATGAGGTCATTAGGGTGGGACCCAATCCAATACTGATTAATGTATATATTGATTTGCTAGGCTGCCATGACAAGATAGCGTGGACTGGGTGGTTTAAACAACATAAATTACTGTCTCCCAGTTCTGGAAGCCAGAAGACCAAGATTGAAGTGTTGGTAGAGTTATTTATCTGGTGGTTTCTCTCCTGTGCCGCCTTCTTGCTGCGTCTCACATGATCTTCCCTTTGTGTGTGTGCCTTTGGTATCCACATGTTTGCCCAAATTCCGTCTTTCTATATGGGCATTAATCAGATTGGACTAGGTCCCTCTAAAAAACTCATTTTCCCTCCATTTATATGGACACTAATCAAATTGGATGAGGATCTACACTAAATACCTCATTTTAACTTAATCCTTTCTTTAAAGGCCCTCTCTCTAAATATGGTCACATTTGAGGTACTATGAGAAAATTAGGGCTTCAATATATCAACATTAGGGCACACAATTCATCCTCTAACAAGCCTATCTAATAACAGGGTGATATGCAAATTAACCATCACTTCATCACAAAGATGGCTACCCCATAGCCACAAGATGGTGGCACCCAGTTCTCTCAGCCCTGCCAGAGTCCCCCAATCCTGAGAGTGAGGGGCGGACACTTAGAGCAGGCAGCATGAGTGGCCTTCCATACTCTGCTGTGGATGAGCCTCTGGATAGGCTGGGGCGTGGAATGCTTGCCTCGTTGAGGCAAGCATTTTGCACCTGGCCGCAGAAGGGCCTCTGGGCTGTGGAGAGCCTTTGGGAAGCTGGTGTGGAGTGGCCAGGCCCTCCAGAGAGCAACTGGCACACAAATTCGTGTTGAGGGCTACTAGTGTATTTATAAAAAAGGGAAATTTGGGCATGCAGGCACACACAGAGGGAAGATAATGTGAAGAGACACGGGGGGGGGGGGGTGGCAGTGCATGAACCAACCTAACCAATGCCCTGATTTTGGACTTCCAGCCTCCAGACCATAATATCATCATAAATTTCTGTTGTTTAAGCCACCCAGTCTGTTGTACTTTGTTCCAGCAGCTCTGAGCAATGCCTAACAATTTTGGACTAAAACAAATATATTTTGTTTGTGTGGTTAAGCATAGAATAAAGTCTAACTCTTCTATGAAGACAAATTTCCCATACTTCACGAATTTTAGAGGATTAGAGGAGAGGGAGCAATAAAAGGGAATTATAAGGGCAACAAGAGAGCTCAGTCAAGAGGATTTAGAGGATAATAATTACGTATAGTAATAATGAAGAAGAGAGCATTAACCTATACAGCTAATTTTAAATTATAAAACAAAATCATTTTTGTAAATTTCATGACTCTCCTTTTGAAGACATTGAGAACCACTATCAATTTGCAATGCTGGTTTGTGGGCTGTGTCCAACTTGGAAAACCCTTCATCTCAGAAAACTTCAGTTAGTGAATTTTCATTTGGGAAAATATAACCTCTTTTTGTACTTTCTGCTCAATATTGCTGTGAGCTTAAAACTACTCTAAAAATAAATCAAGTCTATTGAAGGGAAAGAGGTTTTTTTTTGTTTTGTTTTTTTAATCAAGCCAAATAAGCTATATACAGATAAATTGTCTTTTCATTGGGAATGTGTTTGATCTAGTCATTTCTAGCCTACTCTTGTGGTATTAGAAGGATATAGTTTTATATAACAGTTTTATGAAACGTGTGGGTAGCTTTCAAATTCCAAGTTTTAATCCTTTTAAAAAGAATGATTTATTTCTCTGTTCATTTCTATTACTTTTTTCCACAAAACGATAACTTTTAAAAGCATGGGGGGACTTTTATCAATAAAAACATCAGATTTATTAAACATCATGAGCTCCATCATTAGCACTGAAAGAAGCAAATGTGAGCATATAATGAAGGGAAACTCCAGATGTAAAGTCGTGGAGTTTTAGAGCCCAAAGAATCCACATTGTTATCCAGCTCTCTTGGGTGGGCTTCCCATTGGCTCCATAAGCAATTGGGCCTGGATTGCTAAGGATAATTGGGATTTCTTGGACTGGTTCGTTGGAGATGATAGATATGGTGACCACTTAGAAAATGTCTGCAGGAATGAAGTAGCAGGCGGAGCTCTCTTGAGTCATATTTGTCTAACAGGATACTTAACAATTACCTCTGGTACATAAGAACACTAAAGATTAGAGAAATTAGGTAGCTTCACCAAGTTCATAGGAAGGCCAGCAGTAAAAGCCAATACACATCTGACTTCCAACATAGCACAGCTTATCTGTGTCTTCTGTACTCTTCGCAAGAATTTTTTTTTGTAACCTCCTCTTAATTGTGACTTTCTCATTTCTCAAGTTTGACTCCAGAGGGTTGTAAATCCTTCCTGCTTTCATTATAAAATGACTCCACACTACAGAGAAATGTCTAAGAATACAGATGGTGGATGTGTATAAAATTTATGTTCTGTATTCTTTCCCCTAAGTATTTTCTCTTGCATGTCCACTCACTCAACCAGAAGTTGCTAAAGACCCCTTGCATTAGTTTTCTGTTGCTTCCTGAATACATTGCCACACACTTAGTGGCTTAAAACAACACAAATGCAATTAGCTCTACAGTTCTTTAGGCCATAGGTTGGACCTGGATATCACCGGGCTGAAATTAAAGTGCCCACCAGCTGTGTCCCTTCTTTAGGCTCCAGGAGAGGATCTGGTCCCTGGTCATTGATATTGTTGGCAGAATTCAGTCTCTTTGTGTTGTAGGACCTTCTTTCCTTGCTGGCTGTCCACCAAGGATATCCACAGCTTGTGGAAGCTACCCACATTCCTTTGCTTGTGGTTTTCTTCCCCCATGTTCCAAGGCAGCAATAGGGGAACAAGTTGTTTGCTTGTTTCAAATCTCTCCCTTTCTTCCCTTTTAAAAAGCTTATGTGATTAGATTAGTTTCATTTCCAAAATCCAAAGTTATCTTATTATAAATTCAGCTAATAAGCAACCTTAATTCCACCTGCATCCTTAACTCTTGTTTATTATGTTACAAGATATTCACATGCTCTGGGGATAAGAATGTGGATGTCTTGGGGGCCTATCATTTTTGCCTATAATATCTATTATGTATCTATTATGTACGAGGCATTATGCTAGATTGTGGTGGTTGACAGATTAGCATATGTGGTTCATAACCTAAGAAACACATGTAATCTGCAGAAATAAGTAAATTCTGGACTAGAGGCATTACATGTCAAGTAACAAATATAGCGGAGGAAGGAAACAAATTACTATATCTTTATAACTTTTCTGGGATGTAAGTATGGAGAGTGTTGTTAATATCAGAAAGCTACAGAAGTGACAATGGAATACAAAGTATGTTTTCCCAGGTTTAAACAGATTATTTCCTAAACAAAGATAAACTCCATGATGAAGATTTAATAGCCTCCAGACTAGCTTACTGTGTATATATGTCATGACCATTATTATTATAACTACTCCTTGCATTATTTTTTTTCCTCCTTGCATTATTACTGGCCAGTAATTGTGAGTGATTAGTATGCACAAGACATTCAGTCAAGCACTTAAGTTACATGATCTCATTAAATCTTCACAGAGTCTCTGTGAGGAGACTGGATGAATTGGTGATGTCTCTTGCAAGTGGAAGAAACCTAACTAAAACTGACTTAAGCAAAAAGAGAATGCATTGGTTCATATACTTGAAATTTCCAGAGACAATTATCAGGATATTTATTAGAGATAGATAGATAGATAGATAGATAGATAGAAAAGCAGACAGACAGATAGATAGCTATGTTGACATATGTAGACATACTGACACATAGAAATACATGGAATATTAGCTATAGATATGGAACTATCTTCTTCTAGTTCTAGCTCCAGCTTTAGATCTTTTTCTCCTCTGAGCTCGATTTCTCTCTTTGTCAGTTGATTTTACTAGCAGCTAAATATTTATAACCTCTCAGTTTAGAAACTGCAGCAGGAAGATATCACTTCATTCCCAATAATTTTCACTGAAGTCTTGCCTTAAAGCCACACAGTCTTGACTGAAGTTGCATGCCCACACTGGAGTAACCCCTGCAGGAGGGGAATGGAATAAATGTCCTGTTCAGATAGGTTAGTCAGGGCCCCTCTGTACACCTACCCTACCTGCACTGCATCCAACAAGAAGGGGAGGACTATTATCCCAAATAAAATCTGGGTGCTGTTCCCAAAAGGGACAATAGATGTTTTCTAAACTAAGAAGTTACCCACTATACTACTGCCCCTGTCTCCAAGGAGACCAAGGAAGCCCAAGTGAATTTCTCAACAGGGCTCTGCTGGTAAGTCTCAATGACAGCTCAAAGCAGTCTCATCTTAAACATTGAGCTTACTGCTCCTATGTCACCCAATAGTTAAAGCAATGATGCATGTCTTTGACAATCTAACCATTTTGGTCAAATACACTAAGGAAAGTAAAATAAAATGTTATAACGTGAAAAAAATAAGTAGGAAAAAACCACAACATGCTTTCTGCAAAGTAATACTTATTGTAATTTTATATTAGTAAATGTATGCTTAATCATTTTTAAAACAGTTAGTATGTACATATACGTAAAAACAAAATAAGAAAAAACTACAATCTATTCACAAGGGGAAATCATTTTATAGCATTAGTAATGCTTCAAATTATTAAATATGTTTCGATAGCATAATTTAGTATCCTATCTATTAAAAAGGTAATATGCAAATTGACCCTCTCACCCTTGTACAAGATGGCCACCCCGATGTGGTCAAAGATGGCCATTATAAGATGGCTGGCAGGGCAATGTAGTTGTGGGCAATCAGGCCAGGAGGGGAGGGCAGTTGTGGGGAACCAGGCCTGCAGGGGAGGGCTGTTGGGGGCCACCAGGTCAGCAGGGGAGGGCAGTTGGGGGAAATCAGGCTGGCCAGGGAGCAGTTAGGCATCAATCTGGATGGCAGGGGAGTGGTTAGGGGGTGACCATGCTGGCAGGCAGAAGCAGTTAGGGGTAATCAGGCAGGCAGGCAGTTGAGCAGTTGGGAGCCAGCAGTCCTGGATTGTGAGAGGGATCCCAGATTGGAGAGGGTACAGGCTGGGCTGAGGGACACCCTCCTGCCCCCCCCCCCCCACCCACCCACCCACAGTGCGTGAATTTCAGTTACGTGTCTTACTATTTGTAAAACTTTTCATTTATATTATTGCTATATAAAATGCTGTATGCATACTTATTTACATTCACTTCTGATTTATTTCCTTAAACTCATGGATTTCACTTGGAAGGTAAAAGGCCACAAAAAACCCTTAGGCTTTTGATATGTATTGTCCAAAACTCAGAAAGTTTATAACAACAAAGATTGTCCCCAATAATGTATTATACCCCTCATTTCTCAGGCCTTTGTGGACACAGGGTATTTTAATGAGTATTTCCCTCTCTTTAAAAATTTCACCCAGGATAGGCTTATTGATTTTTAGAGAGAGGAAAGGAGAGTGAGAGAAAGAGAGAGAGAGAGAGAGAGAGAGAGAGAGAGAGAGAGAAAACCTCAATGTGAGAAACATTGACCAATTGCCTCCCTACCATCCCAGATCAAGGAATGAATGAACCCACAACCCACTTATATGCCCTGAACTGGAATCAAACCTGCAACTTTTTTGGAGTATGGAATGATGCTCCAATTAACTGAGCCACCTGGCCAAGGCTATAATGAATATTTCTCATTGTTATAAGTAAAATGTTGCACATCCTTATTTTTTTCAATTCATTAAGTGCTATAATATTAGAGCTCATTTACATTGGTCTTTTTTATTTCTCTTTTATTTGCTTCTTATTGTATATATATATATATATATATATATATATATATATATAATTGATTTTAGAGAGGAAGAGAGAGAAACATCAATGATGAGAATCACTGATCAGCTGCCTCCTGCACACCCCCTTCTGGGGGTCGAGCCTGTAACCCAGGCATGTGCCCTTGGCCAGAGTCTAACCTGGGACCCTTCAGTTAACAGGTTGATGCTCTATCAACTGAGCCAAACCAGATAGGGCTATTTTTTAATTTAAAAATGTTTTATTGATTTCAGAGAGGAAGGGAGCAGGAGAAAGATATATAAATATCAATGATAAGAGAGAATCATTGATTGGCTGCCTCTTGTACACCCACTACTGGGGATTGAGCCCATAATTAGGCATTTGCCCTTGACTGGAATCCAACCTGGGGCCATTCATTCCACAGGCCAATACTCTATCCACTGGGCCAAACCAGCTAGGGATAATTCTTAATTTAATACATAATATTTCTTCCTTTCTTTTTCTCTCTATCATTACCCATGACCATTTTTCTTTTCCAGCATCTTTGTTTATTGTAGGAAACAGAATGCAGTTTTACTCACAAGGAGTAGAATGGTTACCGTATCAAACACTGAAAATGCTAAGTGGAGGGGATCAAGGAGCCCAGCTCCTCATTCAACACATTGCTTTATATTTATTGTATTGCCTCTGGGAGACAAATATAAAAAATCCTTTTATTATTCTTCATATATATTTTCTCAGTTTGGTAGGTCTTGCTAAATATACACACATAAATGTAATCAGTGGAAGACAATAGAGATCTAAACTATTGAATGGATGACCATATTTGTCATTATAAAGAACAGATATTCTAGGCCTCTCAAATAAGAGTTGTAACTAAGTGTTAAATTCTGTTATTTGACAAAAAAAAAGAGCAACCAATTTCCTTTTATTGTGTCTCTATCACTTTAACCTTATTCTTTTACAAATTAGCAACCATTGTTAGACTCATTTCATTGTGTGAATACTTTGAGTCTTGCTTTTTCGAAGTCAGATGTAGACCAGTGATACCAGAGAGCAACAGTCAGGAAGAAACACATAGAAATAACTTAAGGTGCCATTGGATGAAATGAATCATAATTATGCCCCTCTGCTTGGTCTTGAAACTAGGAAAATAAACAATTATTATGCTGCTGCCTGAGATATTTCCTTTGGCAACCAATGTGCCAGAATATCACTAAGTGGAAAATATGTGTGACTATATGATACAAGTTGTTTTTAATGGAAGTATGCACTCTAATGAGTGATATATTCTTCAAATGGACCTACATTCCATCCCTCAAACATCTACCTGCCTGCCATTAATGCCAGTACTTCCAATGTTGTTATTTTTTTCTATTACTTTATTTTCACTTGAATGTCCTACTTCAAATGTTGAAACTACTAGAAATCAGTTCAATTCAAATCTGACAAATAAAGGTGGCTAATCATTCTAGTTAATTTTATCTTTGTTAGATTTAATACTGACTTTGAAATATTGAGACTGGTTTTCTTATCAGGTCCACAAACTGTTCTAGAATATTTTGTTTTCATTAGATTCAGTGTATTGCCAACTTAAGTTCTGGCATTTATTTTGAGTAAAAACATTTTGATTCAAATCACAACTGTTTTTGTTCCGATTTAGTGTTTAAAAAACTGGTGCATCAAATTAGGAAAATGATTTTCCCTTAACTCATTGAAAAGAAAGCATATTTCTGAAGTCAGGGTCTATTTATGAGGTGTTTACATGCCTTGAAGCCATTACCGTGTGTCTACATATGCATGAGTATACACAGACGTAGGGATAATTTTGTATGTATTCTGTGATTACACAGAAAGTCTGGTTTTCTCTTTAGAAAGAAAAGCAGGAAATGTTGTTCGTACTCTAAATACATTGATGGATCAAAGCATTAGCAAAACTGTCTCTTCAATCACAACTCATGGTTTGAGATACTGCAGCCACAAAATTATTTACATAGTTTCCTGTTTTCAAGAATATTTCCTTTACAGACTCATAGTTACCAAGGATTTCTAAATTTTAAAAAAAGACTGAGATATATAGTAACCAATGACACTGATTTACGATATGTGAACCCCACTGAGCCATTTCCAGAGAAAAATAACAAAAATAAAGAGACATAGAATATAATAGGTACTGTTCTTAACAAGGAACATAGTTTTCTTAACATAGCTTCTTGAGCAATGATGCTGAACTCACTATATTGCTCACCAGGAAGTCACAGAAACAACCCAGGAGAAAGATCCAATTTTTTCCGCATCCTCCTGGAATATGGATTCATAAGACATGCTTTCACAAATTTCTGTGAATTCTTGAATGTACTCTGAGAAATTCCTTTAAATACTCTTCCTCCTTGTGAGAGCAATCCAACCGGAAAAGTGAAAGCCTCTTGCAACAATACTTTGTTCCTGGTGATGGAAGAGAAGGAGCTGAGCTTTTTTTTATTCCTTTTGCATGTGACTTTAACCAGATCCACCTGGAGCCCCAGGTATGTGGTAGCTTATCAGAACCGGAAGAAGGATGAGTCTTTCTGTCCACAAGTACTCAGGGCTTGAACTTTGCATTGTTTTGATGCTTGGTGCAGATGCAAGCAGCTGCACTCCAGCGCCTACCCTCTCTTCCAGTAATCGCTGTGGCTTTCCTCCACACCACCCTATAAAGTCTTCATGAAGGTAACCACTAAAGGATTCATTAGGGGAAATTAAATGATATATTTGGTGAGCGTGTATTTTCTTTGTCCATTAACTGTTTTCTAGTTTCTTACAATACATTTTTCATTATAAAAAAAATCACTGTAAGCTTTTAGGGGAAAACAACATTGTGAAATATGATATTTAACAGCATTTGCTAGTTTTCTGTTTAAACTCTATTTTCTGTGGTTGCAGACAGACTTTGTTCCAGTAAAGTCCTGGAAAACTTTAGGACTCTTTGTTGAGGAAATTCTCTGCTTAGCTTCAAGATATTTCAATTGCCCAATGTATTAATTAATTTAACATAGGTTTTAAAGAATGAGTGAACTCTCTGTAGGATATCTCTGCCCTTTTAATGTGGGCATTTGATTTTAAGTTTAATTAGTGTTTTTTTTTCCAGCTTTTAGAGCAATCTACAATCTAAATAAAGTTTAGTTAGCTTTCAGCTCTGACAGGCCTCTATGCAGCCATGTATTTATTGGTATGGCCTGTTCTTGAGAGTCTGTGTGTAGCTTTTCTCTGATATGTGTACTTACAGTTTACCGTTAGGTTACATTGATTGGTCTTATTATCTAATGTATTCAATTGAAACATTCTCTTACAACTCAAGGTGTTAGTGTATGCATTATTCCTATTTCCTTCCCCTCATTAAGCAAATACTTCTGTTCTTTTGGAGATAAGCAGCCTGCTATGTGTTTAGAGTATCAGCATGGAGGGAATAAATGATCCTACTCTCAACAATGTCACTTAGAAGAAAAAACAATATAATGTTATTAATATTATATTGTGATGCTAGACTTTATTCATTATGCATATCTGATATACCTGTTCCTATACTCCTAAGAAAAAATAATCCTTTATATATATATATATATATATATATATATATATATATATATATATATTAATTACATAAAATTTTCTCTTGCTTAAAAATAATGCTCTATAAATATATAAAACATTCATAAGACTAATTCTTTTTGCAGATGGTCACTATGATTTGGAAATTGTTTCCTAGGTGTGTTTTTTACATGACCTCTAATTTTATATTGTTTTACTAGCTCAATTATAAAATAACTCTAGAAAATTAGCGAATTCTCTAGAGATCATTATTTTATTATCTTTACCTTTAAAAAATAGTGGACACAATTTGGATGCCAGTACTGATTTTGTATTTCTGTAAGTTGTTTCTAAATAAACCCTAAATTATGGAGAGTACAGAAAGAAGCAGAATAAAAACACCAGAAATTCCCTGAGCATGAAAGACTATTGGCAGAAATATGGTCATCCCCATTCCTATCTATGTAATGGTGGTGTTTGTCCACAAATACCATCACCTGCTTTCTAAAGACATTGAGTGAGCTATTGAGATGGATGCGAGCAAGCCTTCACAGGAATGACTTTTGGGAGTCAGAGGGAAGGAGCTGCAATTTGTCTAATTGATCTCCATGCGCCCATGCTATAAAGAATTGTACCTCCTGGAAAAACTTGAAATTGAAGGTGACAAGAGTGTAAAATGTTATGTGGAAGGATCAGTATCCACTGACTGTAAACCTGATGGTGAAAGAACAACAACAACAACAACAATAAAAGAAAACAAAGGTGGAAGTGGAGGAAATTATAAATTATAGAGGAAAACTATGGAGGAAAACCATGGTTTCAGATTGGAAGGGCCTACCAAAAGAGGCTATATATAGACATATCCTTTTCAGATATTAGAGTACAACAGGTATAGGAAGTATTCAGAGATTTCATAGAGGATAAGCAACTTAAGCCCTCATGAAGTAAGGAGAGTATGGATATCAGTGTGGTAGGCAGGATTTTGACACACACACCCCCCCCAGCTCTCCATTGATGTTATGCCTATAAAACTGCTACATTACATGGCAAAGGGGACTTTGCACATAGGATTAATTTACTAATTAGCTTACTTTAACATAGGGAGATTATCCTGGATCATCCCAGTGAACCCAGTATAATCACAGAACACAGAAGGGTTGGCCACAAAGATGAAGTACATCTGAGAAATAGAATCATGGGAAGAACTCACCGTTGCTAGACTTTAAGATGGAGAAAAGGGCCATGAGCCAGGAAATTCAGGTAACCTCCAGAAGCTAAGAATCTCCAGTCAACAGCCAGCAAGAAAACAGAAATCTCACTTCCACAATTACATGAAACTGTGTTCTGTTATTCGTTATCAACCTTAATAATCAAGGCCAATACCCTTATTTCAGCCTCAGGACACAGAGTAGAGAAGCCAATAGAACCAACTCAGGCTTCTGACCTACAGAACCGAGAGATAATAAATGGGTGTCATTTTAAGCCACTGTATCTGTGACAATTTTTACAGCGGCTATAGAAAATGGATATAGATTTTGGTACTAGAAATTGAGTGCTGCTACAACAATTGTCTAGAAATATAGAAGTGCTGTGCTAGTAGGCAGTGGGGGAAGATGGGAGAATTTTGAGAGGCATGATAATAAAAGCCCAGATTGCCTTGCGTTGGATGCTAGTAGAAACAGGCATTGTAGAGGCTGTGGATTAGGGCTCAGAAAGAAATGAGAAATGTGTTCTCAGAAATTGGAAACATGATATATAGTATGAGAAAGCTTAGCAGGACAGTTTACACCTGCAGTTACACGGAAAGCAGCAATGGTTAAAGTGGTGGAAGTTGGCTCTATAAGCCGAGGGGATTTCCCCAGCAAAATGTTTAAGGTGTTACCTGGTTTCTTCTTACGGCCTACACTAAAATACAGAAAGGCAAAGATAAATTCAGAAAACTGAAACAATAAGAATCTATGATTTGATGGTTTGGAAGAATTACAGTCTACCAAGACAGTGAGAGATTTAAAACATTGCTGCCAGGAAAGCATGTTCTAGAGAAAACAAAACAAAATACTCGAGGGAGGGGCCCTACAACCATTCTGACACCTCGGAAAGCTTGCAAGGTCAGAGTGTTCAGTTACACAAAAGGCTTCTGAGGAGATTAAAGATCCCCTCAGCCATCTGAGCAATAGCCCAAAATAGAGAAACTATTATCTAGGAGAGATCCGTGGAGGAGCTTCTTATCAAATGGAGTGAATCCCTGTGACATAGATAAGATTCTCACAAAGTTGTTGAGAATGTTAGACCAGCAAAAATACTGCCAGCTTGGACTAAAAGGGACAGAGATGGGGTGAAATGAAGAAATGCTGGCTATTGGACACCTTCCTCCCAAATTATCTGGCAAGAAATATGCTCATGAAACTACTCAACTGCAAACATATACTCCTGTTCATGAAGAAGAAGAAGAAGAAGAAGAAGAAGAAGAAGAAGAAGAAGAAGAAGAAGAAGAAGAAGAAGAAGAAGAAGGGTAAATCAGAAGGGGCAAAGTTTGGTACCCAGAAGATGGAGCTGAGAACCACAGAGGATGTTTCCTGGGTCTGGAAACCTAATGGAGTTAGTGTAGGTGGATTTCAAATTTGAATTGGACCCATTTCTCTTCCATGTTCTCCCTTTTTGAAGCAGAATATCTGTAATTATTAGTTTACACCAGTCTCACCATTGTACATTGGGGGCATAACTTGCTTTCTAGTTTCTCAGATGGAAAGAAATTTTATCTCTGGGTGGATTATTCCCACATCACATCCAGGCCTAATTTAGATGATTTAGATAATGAGATTTTGGGGAGGATTTTAAACTGATGAGATTTAGAGATTTCTGCATTTTGAGTTGCTGCAGGAGTGGATGGAGACTTTGGGGACCTTGGATAGGGTGACTGTTTTGCATGCAGCATGAATGTGAATCTTTGGGGGCCAGAGGGACTGAATAATGCCCCCTTCAAAAGATGGCCATGGCCTAATCCCCAGAACCAGTGAATGTATTATATAGCAAAAAGGCTTTGTCAATATGATTAAGATTATAGACCTTGAGATGGGGAAATTATCTTGGATTATCTGCCTTGGCCCAATCTAAATGAACCAGCCTTGAAAAACACAGAATGCAGAAGAGTTAATCAGAGAGACACCATTAAGAGACAGGAAAGATATGGCAGAAGGAGAGATTGGAGAGACTGGAAGAATGAGAAAGAGTCTGTGTGCCATTCCTGCCTTTGAAGGTAGAGAAAGGGGCATAATCTAAGGAGTGGGGACAGGCGAGCTCTAGAAGTTGAGAGCAAACCCAGCCAACAGCATACAAGGGAATCAAAACCTCAGTCCTGCACACACAGATAACCAAATTCTGCCAACAAACTGAATGAGCTTTGAAGCAAATCTTCCTTATAAGCTCTAGAAAAGAACTCAGCCCTGCCAACATCTCGAATTTGGACTTGTGAACACAGAGCAAACAGTCAACCCTTCTAACTTCTGATATACAGAACTGTGATTAAATAATTTCATGTTGTTTTAAGCCACTAAATTTGTAGTAATTTGTTACAACATCAATAAGAATTTCACACATAACACTGGATACTAAGACACAGTCAAGTTGTATAGCCAATGTTATTAGAAGAAAAAGATTATGAATGTAGGATGTGATGCTCAGGAGAAATATATTTCAAACAGAATAAAGTTTGTTAAAATTAAATATATATACTCTTGAAAGTTTACCTTCCATATACCACATCTGAAAAAAACAGAAGTTTTACTGTAGAACAAAAAGTACCCAAAGAAAAAGAATAATATAGAGTTTCCATGTTGATAATACAGTAATAATAAATTATAAGATATCTGCAACAAAAGTAATCTGTTCATATTACAATATTGAACTCAATATAGTTATAAATGTGGATAAGTTAGTGATATAAGGATGAAGATATAATATTTTTGATTACTTGAAAAATAAAATAATTCAAATATAAAGCTACCAAAATTTTCATAAATTTTATGAACTGGTAAGCATAAAAAGTGATCATCTATTTTGCCTAATACAGGGTGGGTAAAAGTAGGTTTACAGTTGTGAGTATGTGAAACAGAGTTTATTCTTGTGTTATTACTTATTAACCAGTTTTTTATTTTCCATACAAACAGCTATAAATCTACTTTTCCCCATGCCTGTATTTAAAATACTACTTTGAATAACTTTGTAATTAAATGGGATTAAATTAACTCTAAGTACTTTTGTTTTTTTACTTTTAATTTTTAAATTTAATATATGGAACAAACAAAAAAACAGGAAAATGTAACTGTAGTTTTAGAACAAAAGCAATGACTGGCCAACTTTGGGGATTAATAGGGTAAGACATAATTACAGTGACATGAATTTACTCACCTATCTCAGTTGAGAATAATTAGCTATGATCTAAAACTCACTGGAATAAGAAATAATTGCATGAATATATTGTTTAGAATTATGAAGGTAAGCACTCCCAAGATAAAAACAAACAAGAAGCAAAAACAAAAACCTCCAAAGGCCATATTGGATTATGGCCCCAAAATGACTTCAACTTAACTTGATTGTCACTTAAGACTATTGCCAAATAAGGTCACCGTTTGTGGTACTAGGACTTAGGTTTTTAAGAATCCTTTTGGAGGATTTCATTCAGCTTTTAACACACATAAGTGAAATATGGAACCTAATAAAAGAAGGTAGACAGAGTTTGAGAGGCAGAATAGCATACACTTGAGGAAAGTTACTACAAGGGTAAACTTATCATCATATCCTCTCAGTAAAATTCAGTATATAAAGACCATTTAAAACATGGAAAGAAGCCAAAACCGGTTGGGTTCAGTGGTAGAGCGTTGGTCTGCGGACTGAAAGGTCCCAGGTTCGATTCTGGTCAAGGGCATGTACCTTGGCTGCGGGCACATCCCCGGTAGGGGGTGTGCAAGAGGCAGCTGGTCGATGTTTCTCTCTCATCTACATTTCTAGCTCTCTATCTCTCTCCCTTCCTCTCTGTAAAATATCAATAAAATATATTTTTTAAAAAAAGAAAAGTGTGACCTCAGTATTTTTCTTCCTAGTCAAATGTGATATTTTCCCCCTTGCAACTTGCAGGATATTTTCTTCATTTTCAAAATTTAAGGATGTCTTCAATTTTATATAATTTTCTTAATTTCAACTGTTTTTTCTTCTTTTTTAAAAAAATCCTAACAAATTCATATTTGGGGTGATTTTCCTCCTCTTTTTACTTCACTGTTTCCTAAACTTTTGGATTCAAAAAATATATTAAAGAGTAGTTACTAGTTCAAATATTTGAAAAATTAGTCTCATAACTCCTTTGATTTAAAGATGATAAAAGGTAAATTGCTTAAGATAATGAAGGATTATATTTAAATAATATCATGTGTTTATTCTAAGGATTTCCTGAAAATATTTGACTTCTCTGTGCTTAACTAATATTTATAATGATCGTAGTAGAATAGAGTAATTGTGTTGAACAGTGAAAAACAAGGTGTTTCTGTGAGTGGGTTAGACTAATTGAAGTCAGCAAAAGAATTTTAATTATATGTATTTTAACCCCCTTCCTAATTTATAATGAGAATAATTAAAATATTATGTAAGATTTTATTATCCTCCAGGTACTATTCATAATAGTTTATACATATATTTTAATCCTCAAAAAAAACCTCCATGAGGTTGGTATTATAAGATTGAGCAATAATTTCTGTAATTACTCTTATTTAATGTCAAATAGCAGGTAATGATTCACTATATATTGCAAATAAAACATTTTGCAAGCAAAATATATCAGAAAAACGTTTCATAAACTGAAAATGTGCTTTTCTTTTCTAACCCTAATCACTTATATATTTGTGCAATGTAATTATAGTTTAAGAAATTATTATTTTCATTTGGAAATATGTTCTTATAGTTCCTTTGAGTGATGAGAAGAGTTAGCTGCCGTAAGTAGGCTTCCCTGGGAAGCATGTCTGTGTGCAAATGGTTTGCTGGGGTGGACACTGGGAACTAAACTTGTGAGGAAGTCAGAGGAGGAGGATTTGGAAGAGGGAAAAGTTCTGAGGCTGGGATGGCCTTTCACAGATTCCTTGATTCTTAAAGGCAGCTGCCCAGGGTCCCAGAAACTTTAGGTAATACTCATTGATGAGTGGTTTCTGGGGAGACACTGCGGCGGGATCTAGCGTCTACATCATTCCCAGATGGAAGGGCAAGTGTCCATGTCCCGGGGGACCTCTGGGTGATGCATCCCTCTGTCCATCAATAAAGCAAGAAACACTTAGCAAGCTGTATGCCCTGTTTATTCATAAATATGTCTAACAGAGAGACAGACATCTGTCAGAGTTCAAGACAGGGCGGAATGATATAGAGAAAAAGAAGTGCCATTTTCTAGGCAAACCCAAAAGAAAATAAACTGTTTTGAGGCACACATCCAAAAGAATAGAAGAAGAGGTAAGGAGACAGTCACCAAAAACTTCTTAGAAACAAGAAAGAACATTGATGCTTACTCAGGGCTTTGCTGAGGGCTAGAAGCAGCATAGAGGAAACCAAGCGTCAAGCAGATTTATCGACTGCACATCTGTCATTCCCAGACTCCCTCCAGGCACAAGAGCTGACAGTGGAAGGCGTTTGGAGGAGGCAACAAAATACTATGTTTACGGAGCTGTTAGATCTCCATAGCCCATGCCCACCTCTCCAACCTCGCAATTTCCGCTTCCTCACCTTAGAGAAAAGACTTGGAATATTTGTGTGTGGGAGGGGAACTATATTTTCAGAGATGACTGCAGAGCATTATTGTCCTGGTGACACCAGGAGGAGTTCAGGTAGGGGCCCAAAATGGGGATTAAGTAAGTGCCGCATACACACTGAAGGTTGAGATTCCCCCGCAGTCACTGCCCCATCCCAGTGCCTTCTCACATCTAGCTCTCAGGAAACTGGCTGCCCAGCTTTCGCACCCCTGAACAGATGATGGACGTTTTCTGGGTAACCCAAACAACCCAAGGAAGTCATTTTAAAAATGTCTCCATCAGAACAGTTGAGGCAGGTCCTCCTACAGTGTAGCTCACAGCTCACAATCCTTTTTAGGTGCCGAGATCCCAATACTTTTTCATAGAGGCAGGCAATCTAGAATGTGCAGGCTTTCCATGTAAAAAAAATAATAATAATAAGAGACCAACAAACAAAAAAATCAACAAAGTGATTTGGAGGAAACAGAGCCTATGCAGAGAGGAAATAAAACATGAGAAATAAAGTAGCTGCAAATATCTGAGAGCAATAAAAGAATATATTGCAACTATGACATGAGAACACTTAAAAATAACATTGAGAGTACATGAAAGTGCTCATGGAAATTAAAATGTGGTAGGGGGAAAAAAAGAGAAAAAAATCAATAAAATCATTATAGAATAAAGCTCACCAAACCCTCTAGAAAACATCAAGGGATGAAGTGATATCAGATAGAAGAGATGAGATAAGGAAATTAAAGGACACGTCTGAAAGGTCCAACCATTTAATGTGGGAGTGTTGCTGGAGTGCATTTGAAGGATATGATTTTCTAACCCAGAATCCCATACTCAGCCGAACAATCAATTAAATATGTAGCAGAATAAACACAATTTTAGGCATACCGCATCTTAGACATTCACTCCCATGAGCTTTTCCTTATCACGACACTAGATGACATGGCCCACCAAAGTGAAAAAGGAGGCAGAGGATATAAGAAATAGGGAGTCCAAAGGAGAGAGGCAGCAAGCACCCCAAGAGGGCGCTTCATTAGGGTTTCCAGGCTGGTGGTCATGTACGAGGCATAAAAAAAACAACCAGTCCAGATGGTAGGCTCCAGGAGATATTTCTTCAGGAAGATAAATCCAATAGAACACCTGACTCTATTGAAATAACTGGTAAAATATTTGGGATTGAATTTATACATAGAACCCTGTACATAGAATACTGTAAGATATCAACTCTAGGGGAAAAAAAGTGGTTTAATAATGGTAAACTAAAGTTTACTACTTGGCTGAATTAGCATTGTTTTTACAGCATCCTAATAAAGCAAGGAATGAACAGCGAACTCACTCCCAGGGCGGAATGAGTGGGGATCATATAAGCTGGAGGAAGCAGGAGAATGTATGTTTTATCTTCACATACAAAATGAAAACTCAAGAAAAGCACAAAGCAGGCTGTTTACAATATGGCGCTAAATACAGAGTTACAATTGACTCTAAGAAGAAAGAGTTACAATTGCCTCTAAGAAGAAAGAATTCAGGATGGAGGGAGGGATTTTTATTTATTTATTAGTTTGTAAGAAGTCTTATGGAATTATGTGGTTGTTTAAAATACATGCATCTATGACTCTGAATAAAAACTCAAATTACAAGATGCACAGGGGAAATAGAGTATTCATTTTGTCGGTCAAAAAGAATACATGTATTTGTTTGATTGGACATCTTTACTTTTCTGAAATGACTTTACTGATAATTATAAATAAGCAATCTAGCTATTGAGCTAACTTGGAATATCTTTGTTAATTTCTTTATTGATTATGGTATCACATAATTGTCCTCATCCCCCATTCCCATCCCAAACCCTTCTCCACGTATACCTCTACCCCCTGTTGTCCATGACCACTGGTTAGGCTTATATGCATGCACACAAGTCCTTTGGTTGATCTCTTCCCCTTTCCCCCGCCCTCTCCTACCTTCCTCTGAGGTTTGACAGTCTGATCGATGCTTCCCTGTTTATGGGTCTGTGTTTTGGAAGATCTTTTTATTGGGATGACATTATTAAATATTTTCTGACTATGAACATTCTATAACATTGATCTAAATGACCTCTAGATTTCTATTCTTATCTTAACTGTAAACTCTCTTCTGTGTAGAGTATAATTTTGGAAAACTTACACTTCAATAAATGATTAGTTTTACCAGTAGTTATCTTATATGATATAAGAAAATATCATACAATAAAAATGTCGCAGCTGCAGACCTCATTAATTCAGTTTTTTTTCCATATTCTATCTAGGCGAAGGTGAAGTTTACCTTTGAATACCTAAGAAGAAATGAATATTGTAAGCATCATTATAAGGATATATTGGTCATTTCTTTCAAGGAAACTGAATATTGCAGTGTATAATATATCATTTAACAGATTATTTTATTAAATAAATATATATTGTGTTTATTCATGTAATAAATGCTCATCAAGTATCTGTTTTGCTTAGGTCTTCTGCAATCCATTGGGAATGTAAAGCTGAAAATATATAGTTCTTGCTTTTAAGTTGACAGATGAGTAAGGAAATTGACATGAAAATGAGCAATTGAGAATAAAAGAACTAATAATAATTGCTCTCTTGAAGTTACACAAGATGCACTCACAGCCCAGTCATGTGTTGCAGGCTTCACACAGGGGATTTCCTGTGAGCTGAACTTGAAGAAGAAAAAAAATGAGAATAGGTATATGAGTAGATGGAGAAGATACCAGGAAGGAGAGAAGCCTGGGCAATGATACAGACTTGGGAGAAAGTACCACGTGTTCTGGAAAGAGCCGGGAGGAGTTCAGGATAGCTGGAACAGTGAGTGATGAGTCTGGAGAGAGAGGAAAGGATATTTTAGATTGCATTATTTATGTGGAGTCATGAGACGCTATTAATTGCTATTATTATTAATGATAGCCAATTTTTAAAGCATATGTATGTGATAGGCACTGAGCCAAGCACTTTACATACAAAATCTAATTCAATCATTCCAATCGCTCCGTCCTTATTTTTCAGTTCTTCAAGGTTGAGTGTAATGTAATAAAATGTGTGTAGAAACTTCATTCTATCAGTTTGAGGCAATGTTTCAGTCCAGTGCAAAAATGGTTTATGCAACTACATAAAACTATATGTATACTATAGCAAGAAACAATGTTGAAAAATAATGAGTAGCCAGCTATTCATTCTTTTTTCAACCCCCACCTGAGGTTATGTTTTATTGATTTTAGAGAGGAAGAGAGAGAGAGAAACATTGATGTGAGAGAACCATTGATCAGTTGCCTCCCGTAGGCATCCCACCTGGGGATGGAACCCACAACCTAGCCATGCCCGGACCGGGTGTCAAACACACAACCATTTTCTAGTGTATGGAACGATGCTTCAACCAACTGAGCCACCCATCTATCAATTGTAATATAAGAACAATTGATAGTTTTTTTTAAAAAAAGTTTTAAAAGAAGAAGGAAAAGGGGAAGAGAGCAAGAGAAGAAGCTCTCCAGGAGGGAATAAAAAAGAGAGAAAGAGTGGGAAAGTGAGGGTGTGAGATGGACAGGTATTCACTGAAAGGCAATGCTGAGGGAGGAGAGTTTTTGGGGAGAAAACCAAGAGCAGAGAGTGGCTCCTCCTGTAGTGGAACAGGCAAAAGATATGCTTACAGCATTTATTTCATTTAAGCCTCAAACAGTCCCATTAGCCAGTCATCCACTTGAATAACATAGGGAAGAATAAAAGGAACATTTAGGAAATAAATCAAAAGGAGATGCTCACCCATTGGATGTGTAGATAGTTATGCCCGTTCTCTATCTGCCCCCAAAACAGGGGGATAGAAGAAATGGTGAGGTGCAAGAGAGGAAGCGATTAGGAAACATGGTTCCTATAGCTATGATATTTTGATTGGTTGGTTATTTCATTTAGCACAGCTAGTTGATGTCACTTTAGGAATGGCATTAATTAGTCATGTTCCTGTTAAAGAAAAAGGATGGTTGCGTGTTAAAGTATGGTTGCCTGTCCTTGGTCACCAAGTTGATTCAGAACCTCAGGTTCTGATTTGGACCTAATAGCATCTTTCATTCTATTTTCATCACAACCCAGAACTTTTCATGGAATGACCACCAGGAATAGAACACAGTGAGGAACGTAAAAGTACTGGTTTGGGAGAATGGTTGACCGTTTATCCCGACTGTCTTGACTTTCCTTCCCTTTACAAAATGTTGCATTGCTTGTATGATTTTTTTTTATCAGAACGCTGAAGTAACAGCTTCTCTCTACTATGAGCTCCTTCCCACAACTGCCTTCCCTGTTAACCCTCCACTGTCTTCACCCTGCAGGGCTCTACGAGACCTTTCTAACCAATGATGAACCAGAATGCTGTGACGTCAGGAGACAGGAGCAAAAACACAACCCATCCAGAGGAGCGGTGGAAAACAGTGGCTCCAGTCACAGGACGTCGCTCCCAGTTTCCTCAGCGACAAGACTGTGCAACAGCAGACTCAAACTGTGTGTCCTGGTACTGATTCTCTTACATACAGTGCTCACAGCCTCAGCTGCACAGAACACCACGGCGCTGAGCTTCGGGGGCATCAACACGCTGGAGGAAAGCTCGGCCAATGAGGAGTAACGGGAAGGATGGAGTGTCACCACCAAGGGTCACCAGAGCAGCCCTGGCCCACCATGCAAACGCAACTGCTCAGATGCCACAGAGACTGGGTGCTTTTACCCTCCAATCACTTCTTGCAGGGCCTGTAGGGGTAACACTGCAAACGACGGGCCTGGATCCAAACAAGGACACACACACAGCTTTTTACTGACTGAAAGGCTGCCAAGGGACTTCTATATTTCTCACACCATTTTATACACTGTGTTTTAATGTCCGGGCATTTAATTTGCTTTGGTTTCGGTTGGG
The DNA here is from genome assembly GCA_963924515.1 of Vespertilio murinus. NCBI lineage: Eukaryota > Metazoa > Chordata > Mammalia > Chiroptera > Vespertilionidae > Vespertilio > Vespertilio murinus. Next base: position 30,956,926 of record OZ004707.1, read on the forward strand.
GTTGATTTCGTTTGTTTTGTTTTTTGCACTTGTTGATACAGGATTTATTTTGGGGGGATGCTTTCTCAGAGGTAAACTAAGTCTTTACACTGTCTCTCTCTCTCTCTCTATATATATATATATATTTCTAGTCATTGTGTATGTTCATCAGATAGTTCTGTCTCTATGTCCTGTCAGTTTCTATTAGAGGAATGATTGCTATGACTTTGTGGTATAGCAAAAAATAAATAAACAAACAAACAAACAAACAAACAAACAAAAAAACCATAAAAAAGAAAAAAATAAGGAAAAAAAAAGAAAAAAAAATTAAAAAGAATTTCCTAACTCTCCCTCCTGCCTTGGGAACCGCACCCTCCCTGGCCTTCCCTCCCCTGGCCCTCCTCTCTCCCCTCAGCAGACAACATCCGCTTGCTTCTGTCTGTGTGGCCACGGCGAACGGGCGTGCACGCTCTGGTGGGCCTCTGAGCCGCTGTTGCACAAACCCGCAACGGAGCAGACAAGGGGGTTAGCTGAACAAACAAGTGTTCCCCATGATAGGTGGAATCAGACAGCTGAACACATTTTTTTTTATGTTGAAAACAAAATAAAAGCAAAGAAAATTACCATGAACTATGTTGCTCCCACTCCCGTTCCCCATGGCCCCCTGGTCCTTTCTCACTGGTCAGGTGGCTCCGAGGGGCCGCCTGACATCGGGGTGAGAAGAGGCAGAGAGTCCTTTGGAAGGTGGACTTTTGTTGTGACTTCAGTTCCATTGCAGTGACCTGGGAGCCCATGGTTGGCCCTTGGAATGGAGGCAAAGAGGCCAAGAACACCAGTATGGATTTCTTCTTCCTCCTTTATCGTTGGCAAAGGAGATAGCAGAGACGCTCAAACACCTGCAGCATACAGAATATACACAATTTTACCCCAGGATTTCCCCAACATATGGTTTTAAATTATGCCAGGTATAAAGTGTATGCAATTCTGCATTATCACACACAAAAAAAGAACTTCTTTAAAAAATAGGTTAGCCATTTTCATTCAAGTGCAAAAACTGTATCACTCTAACATGCTCTCTAGGTAGTTGAAGAAAAGAGGAGAAATCTGATTGCTCTGTTTGTACTTTTTTCTTTTTGTGGGAACATTTCACCTGCTGAGTGTCTATGAATTTGCTTTATATATATATATATAAAAAGGCTTTTATGAGTTTACAGTAGAATCAGTGGAAGGAAGAGTTAACAAGGGCTGTTTTTAAAAAACCAAACAAACAAAACAAATAATTAAAAAAATACTTTACATTCCTTCCTATTCTCTAACTACACTTGGGAAGTGCACTTCAGATATGTTTGCTGTGTAGCTGAGAGATGAAGGAAAACCATAGAAAAGGTCCTCTTAGCGAACAAAATTTAGTTACTGACTTTATAGCTATGAAATCCCCCCCCCCAGGCATTTGTTTTTGTTCAAATGAACCTTAATCTCTGCATCATACTTAACCCTGCGACATGCGTATAGTATGCATATTTTGTTTTGAATAAAAAAAATGTTTTGTTCCAGTCTGTTAAGAATATTCAAAAATAATAAAGGTATTGCTTAATAAAATTGCTAGAATTGTTTAGCAGAACATGCACAAATATTTTACTAGATTCTTTGTTTTAATAGTGTTTTGTTTTGACTGCCAATCCTAAAATGGTCTGCGCAAATATAAAAAACAAAACAAAAACACAAAACAAAATACAGAATTCTCTACTTTTTGTTCCTTTTTAAAAAAAATGTCTTTTTCACATAAATGCAAACACATTCACGTGTGCAGACACGTTCACATGCGCACACACACACATAGAGAGACAGTAGTTTTGATTTACAGAAACGTGCTATTTGTAGGGACATGTGGGTGGGAAGTGGCTGGGAATGGGCTTTGAATTGTTGTAAGTTTTAAACACTTACAGAAATAAGCATTTTTGAAAGCCTCACTGGTGGTGGAATGTAGATTTAGTGGAGCTAGGGGATGAGAAAAGTAAGGGGGGCAATGAATGGAGGGGGAGGGGATGGCTGATGACTCCTGAGGAAGAACTTAATCAATCTTCAGGACATTGAGTCATATGGCCCAGGAAAAGCTTGTTATGGCCTTTACCTACCTCTGCTGTGCAAAAGCCACTCCAAAGTTTATTTCCCAATGCCCCTTGTGCTTCTGTTCATGCCAGAGGCATTTCTTTTTCTTTTTTTTTCTTCTTTTTTTTTTCTCCTCAGAAAAATGACCCATTGACAAAAAATACAAGTCCCACCCACAAGACACAGGGCAAAATAGTGGAAAACCATACTCCTTGACAAGTATGGTTTTGCTTTCCCGTAATATATTTTGCAACTGATTCAAGTTCTTTTCCAATAGAAGAGGACTGGAAGGTTTCACTTAGCTTTGGTTTGGGGAGAATGGTAGCCAAAAGAGGGATTAAAAAAACACCACTATTTTATACGAGTGGTAGGTCATCCAAAAGACAGTGCCAAGAACTGGGAGGAACAATACAGTATTAATTGTAAGTAAACTGATAACTTTAGTGAAGAATAGATGTAAGGAGAGAAGGGGCGTGTCTTCTTTCTCTCCACCAGGTCAGTTGAGGTTGGGATAGTCTGTAGGATTTTTTCCTTGCCATGCACATTTATCCTCTTATGTGAGAATGATACCAGTGCTTAGTACCTATTAGCAAACCTGTGTGACCGCTCCCCTATATTTCCACTGACACACCGAACTGAAGCAGCCTTTCCTGGGGTCAGGTAAAGGATCCAAATAGGCAATGACTTCTTTACAAAGTCAAGAATGGCCATTGAAAATGCTAATCTCACTGCGCCTACTTATCATTGCAGTCATTTTTCTACTTGACACATGCTTGATGTTGTGCATACATTAATCCTGACAGAAAAAAAAAAAATAAGACCTGCACTTTGTAACCACCATCTTGATCCATTTTTCTTTTAGTGGGTAATCATTGAATACTGGATAATGAATTATGATATTAAAACAATTATTTTTGAAAGCAAGTTGAAAACTAAGAAAATATTTTTTTCCACAAGTGTATAAAAGAGATTTCCCCAAGTTTATGATTGCCTTTTTCTCTACACAAGAAAAATTCCAGAGTGCGGAATATGTTGATACTGAAAAGCCAAATGTCAAATAGCATAAGTGGAATTACAATAGACCATTGGTATCTGTGGGTTTCACACTGCAGATTCATATGTCACATGAATAGATATATAGATGTAGATACATTGCTTCTAAGTAAAGCTTTAAGCACAAAGTTATTCTATCCATAACAATACATATATAACATGATGATGAATGGTGTCTAGTTTTTGCTAAAGTTTGAGCAGCATGCTCAGTCAAAAACTTTATCTCTAGTGTGAAAAACAGACTCTCAAACTGCCTCCGTTAAGGAAGGATTAATGATTTTGAAATAGCCAGAATCTTGTCTATCAACAATTTATGATGCATAGTAAATGTTGAATATGGCATGAAGACAGTAGGAGATGGTGAATGACAAAGCTTTAAGTGAGAAGAAGGAGAGAAACTGAGTGGCACTTAGAGCCCTGTCTCCATGACATTTACCAGAATGACAAAGCTGCTTCAAATTCTAGAAATACTCTAACTAATGATAATAATCCTCTGCCTTATAATAAAACTTAAGGCATGAAGCAAAATATGAAAGATGCTTTTTGGTTTGAAGATTCAGATTAAAGTTAAAAACAATTGATCTCCTCGCTGTTTTATCCAGGGCCACACAGGTAAGCAACACAATGGTGGAACTCAAACCACATCTATTTGCAAATTTCAAAGTCTGGCTCTGGATCACAGTGAGATCTTTAGGTCCCAAACATACTTTGGGAGTAGAATTTGCTTTCTCTAAACGCTCGGCTACTTGTGTAATAACTAAGTTTTGATTAAAAACTATAAATTACAAAAGAAGCTATCCAATCTCTTTGGACAGACACCTTTGCACACAATTCATTCTGTGGCACTATTCAATATTTTGGAAGTAAAGGTGAAGGGGGTCAATGGGAACACCTAGCAAAGAAGTGGTCGATTTAAGGGGTTTTAATTTCTTTTTTTAAAAAATACATGGATAAGAAGCATGGGAATCTTATGGGTAAAGCCATGGTTTGGGTACCATGTTTGGCACCCCTGATCATGTGACCAAGGGAGGTCGATTATATATTGGAACAGAACACCTCATGAAGTTAAAATATCTCATGGGATGATTTGGGGCTTAAATAAAATTTTTTTAAAAATAATGTTTCTGAAAATAATGGGTCCTCAGCAACAGTTTATTATAATGATACTTATTCATGAAGTGAGTCTTTCTGCTTGTTTATAGAAACTACTCCTGAAAATCTTTCAGAGTTGCTGAACTACTTCTTTTAGAAACACTTCCTATCTTTAATTTAGCAAAGTGATCGTCAATGAGTTTTTGGACACAATTTGAAAGAGTTTTCATATGTTATAAAATATAATGTGCTCTATAGACAGGGTTTTTTTCTTTTTTTAAAAAATATATATTTTATTGATTTTTTTTTTTTACAGAGAGGAAGAGAGAGGGATAGGAGAGTTAGAAACATCAATGAGAGAGAGAGAATCATCGATCAGCTGCCTCTTGCACACCCCCTACTGGGGATGTGCCCGCAACCAAGGTACATGCCCTTGACCTGAAATGAACCTGGGACCTTTCGGTCCACAGGCCAACGCTCTATCCACTGAGCCAAACCAGTTTCGGCAAGGGTTTGTTTCTTTATATCTACCCCCCTGCCAATAAACCTGCTGACTAAAAGCAGAAGTTAAAGAAGCCCATAACAATTGAGAGGCCGTATCCTGCACAAGTATAACTTGATCTGAAGTAGCAGTGGAAATAATGATGCAACCTTAAAGTGTTTTTAAGTACCCATGAATATTTTTTTAAAGTATAAATATTTGATGCCTGGATTCCTTGGCAAAAAGAAAAAGGAAAAAGAAACAACCCTACATTATATTGAATCTTTTGCAGCATGAATATACGTCTAAAATGAGTTGACATCTCTTCTATAAGTAAGTACTATCATTTTCATGGAACAAAATCACACTGAAAAAAAAATTAGGAGAACACTGAGAAGTTTTGATAAAGTCAAAGCAAATGGATTAAGCTGGGATCTTGATTAACATTTCTCATTTTACTCATTCTTATCTCTCTTCCCATTCCATCCACCTCTCACCCATCGGGTGAGATGCTGATAGCTAGACAAAAGCCTTATTTCTTAAATTCCAAATGGAAAGAGAGATAAGAATGAGTGAAATGAGGTTAACCAAGATCCCTGCTTAATCCATTCACATCCTATATAATAAAACCTGAATATGCAAATTGACTGAACAGCAGAATGACCAGTCACTATGATGCACATAGACCACTAGGGGGCAGACGCTCAACACAGAAGCAGCCCCCTGGTGACCAGTGTTCTCCCACAGGGGGAATGTGGCTTAGCCAGAAGTCAGGCTCAAAACTGGGGAGATATAGGAGCAAGGGGTCCCAGACTGTGAGAGGGTGCAGGCCCAGCTGAGAGACCCCTCCGCCAGTGCACTGGGCCTCTAGTTGGATTATATTTAGCCCACTCCATATTTCTGACTATAACTAACATCTTCAAATGCTTTCACTTTTACAACTTTAGGTGAAAGCCAGGAGATGGAAATTGATCTATGAATATAGGCTATTGATCTATGCATATAGAAACAGTGAGTGTTCCTCCTAAAACTTTCAGCTCACTGCAACACTGGCTGCTTCAAGATTCCAGTTGTTTGAGTGCTACCTAACTAGAGGATCATTTGTTTTGAAAAGAAAATTTCAACTTATGTTCATTTCTTATTGACTACTTCACTGCACTATAGATAACATACAGGAAGAAAAAAGTAAGGCAAAAGTTAAAGTTCTATGTACACATTAGAAAAAGTTTGAATTCTAGATCATTATTCCCCTTTTACTTTCTCTCTTTCTTTTTCTTCCTTTTCCTCCATATGACTTTTAGTCCCATACCATGGTAAGCATCTTCATGTTTGCACCAAAACTTAATGAGCCATATTTCCCATTTTTCTAAGTTTTCTGGATAATATGGCATATTAAAAATAGAGACAAGACTATAAACATATAATTTTAAAATTATTTTTATGAATTCACTCAAATATAAATTTTAAGTGAATAAAAACATGAAACAAAAATATTAATATCACACAATTCTGAGAGACTAAGAATGATGTGAGGGAAAGTAAATTTCATTACATCATTACATAGTATGCTAGTAGGTAGGCAGCCGTGGGCAAACTAAGGCCCGTGGGCTGGATCCGGCCCATTCGGCTGTTCTATCTGGCCAGCGGAGCCGAAAAAGCAAAGGGTTCTCTTGCTCTCCCCTTCGCTCCTTCACCAGCAGCCCAAGATGAGAGTGCCAGCATGGTCAGGTTGCTTTTGTTCTGGCCCTCTGGTCCAGTTTAAGAACCCATTGTGGCCCTCGAGTCAAAAAGTTTGCCCACCCCTGAGCTAGAGAAATGCTTTATTTCTTCAATTATAAATTCTAAAATCATTAAAATATGAAATACTTTAAAATTACAAGGCTATAGAAGCCCCTGCTAAGGTTCATTAATGTCTTATTTCTTTGGATGGCTAGGTTACTCATTTCATATTAATTTGTTGTTGTTTTTTCTCACTACCATTATGTTTCTGACCCAATTGTTTTTTTCTCAAAATAGAATTAGATAAACTTCCTTATGCAAACATGTATGTTAGGTTTGATCATTTTGCTGATTGGGCTTCCAAAATATTAGCTATCTAATTGTAATGGTTTCAGTGTTTTGTTTAACTTCTTTCTCTCTTGTGCCTTCATTTATTATTCTCAGCTACATTTACATGTGGTTATGAAAAAAATGGAACAGCACAGTTGAGGTAGTAGTTTCTGCCAACTTTATTAACCTGTCAAAAAGATCAGTGTACCACTGCTAAGGAGTGAAGGCAACTTCAATCACTTGGATTAGTCCTGATGCTTTCTTAGCTCACAAACTCAACATCTACCTTCATGATGTTTCTAGGCACAATAGGGGATGAGTTGGTGATATAATCATGGCTATTGCTAAGAAAATCGATAAGGATTTCACTATTTAGAAACGCCGAAGGCTAGCAGATACCCTCTTACGATAGCAGAGATATAAGAGGGTAAGCTCATGGTTCAAGCATGTGCCTAACATCATCCCAGTGGCTAATGTAAAACAAATGACAAGGTCAACTCTAAAGTTAGAAAGTGAGCAGCTTTACTGTACTTCTTGTGGAATAAAGAGCAAATGGTATGGATACAGAGGGAAGTAAAGTGTGAGAACAAAATTAGTCATCTACCATGGGCATACACATTATATTTAAAATCATGAATCTGGATGAGATCCAAATTGATGATGAACTTAGATGAGATCCAAAATGATGAATCAATTTACTCCCTCAAAAACTGTAAATGAAAAAACAAAACAAAAAAGGCATGCAAAAGTTATAAGCAAATATAATCTAATAGAAACAAAGTTAGTTTCTAAGCCTTTACTAGTGATTCGGTTTTGATGAAAATCTTGAAGAAACGTTTGTCACAGCTGTACACAAACTTCATGTTGAGCCAAAGCATTTTGATTGAAGGCAATTTCCTTTTTCTGAAATATGATACAGTGAAATACATTTTTGAATATGCAAAATGCACAGCATTATAAAAAAGAAATAAAGCATGTAAAAGGTTTTCAGGTATTTTTACAAAAATTAGAGGGTAAAGTTTGGCTGTTTTCTTTTTATTGCAGCTTGCTTTTCCCCATAAGGTAGCATACCATTTTATTTAGCTCCTGTGGTTTTTCAGAAGCTGTCTTTTTATAGCTTTCTAAATCTCAACTTCAGGATCATTTGAAATGAGCTACACTAGGGTCGGTGTTGTGTTTAACCATGTAGACTTTTCCATGAAATGAAAAGAGAATTCAATGATGATATCAGAAAAGTAGTATAAACAGTGGTAAAATGTATTAAATGTTTTATTATTAGAATAAGTTTAGTTGGGCAGCCACAACCCTTTAATTTTCTAGGACAAAACAACTTTGATGCCATAATCTATTACAATGACTCACAAAGAAATACTCTTTTCTAAATGACATAGGAAAACAGATTATGAATACTCTCATAAGAATAAATTTAAAGAGTCGAATTATGACTGGCTTTTCTAGAGTTAGAAGTTTGTATTTACACATATTACTTTCAAAATGTTATATTTAAAAATTCATGCATTTCCACTGAAATAAAAATTTGACCTCCACAGAAATACAATTTTATTGAACATATATTTTTTTAAATTCTTGTGAAATTTTTATTTTTATAGAGTAATAGCATCTTTGTAAGTCTCTAACTCTCCCAAAACACCCCCACAAAACTACTGATTTTGTATTTGTCTGAATACTTTGAAAACTATACAATCCTAGCACTATTGCTATCAGTGTGCAGACATATTTTGAAAGACATAAGGCTAAAGAAAATGCATTCTTTAACCTTTCTTGAATTTTATATACCCGTGCAATTACAAATAACTAAATCCTGCAAAATATATATTTATCAAATCAGCATGGGATTTCATCGATAGAACAGATAAACATCAGTTTCTTCATTCTTTTCCCTGTGAAGTTGGCCAATCAATTAATCTTCTAGTTATCCTTATGTCTCTCTTAAAGGTGAGTATACAGTGAGAATTTATTTTTCTGTGACATCAGAGGAAAACAGATGAAGCCAGGGTACAATATGATTTGTATCCCTGTCACAGCATCCCTGGTACACTCAGCGTTCATCATGTGGGAAGGCAATATGCCACCTGAACACTCCATCTCTTAGGCGGCCTGCACCCTGCCACACTCCATCCTCCTCACTCCATCTCCCAGGCAGCCTGCACCCTGATTGCTGAAGCTCTTCCCTGGAGAGGAGGGAGCATCATGCTGATGCTGCAATCAAGCTCAACTCAGAACAAAAGATGGGGGAGCAGAATGGTGTTTCTCTTTTCCATCATGATGAATACCAGTAAAAATGTGTCTTATGGTAGTCAAAGGTATCATTATATAGATTTCTTTTTCTGTTTTATTTTATTGAAGTTTCCAGAAAACTGGAGGGGGGAAAACACACACACACACACACACACACACACACACACACACACCTGAAGCTTAAAATCAAACCCTAATTTACATTTGAGAAGAGTATGTATAGCTCATATTTCCATATTTCCATTATTAGTTTATATGAAACTAGAGGCCCGGTGCATGAAATTCATGCATGGATGGGGGTGGGAGGTGTCCCTCAGCCCAGCTTGCACCCTCTCCGATCTGGGACATCCCTCTCACAATCCAGGACTGTGCTGGCTCCCAACTACCACTCACCTTCCTGCCTGCCTATCTCCCCTGCCAGTGTGATCATCACCTAACTGCTCCCCTGCCAGACCAATTGCCCCTAACTGCCCTCCCCTGCTGGCCTGGTCACCTCTAACTGCCCTCCTCTGCAGGCCTGATTCCCCCCAGCTGCCCTCTCCAACTGGCCTAAATCCCCACAACTGCCCTCTCTGCTGGCCATCTTGTGGTGGCCATCTTGTGTCCACATGGGGGTTGCCATCTTTGACCACATGAGGGTAACCATCTTGTGAGTTGGAGTGATGGCCAATTTGCATATTACTCTTTTACTAGATAGGGTTATTAGATAGGATGGATAGATAAACTGCTCAAATTCATGAGTTTTACTCATTTACTAGAGGCCTAATGCACAAAATTCATGCATGGGTAGGTTTCCTAGCAGGACTTCCCTTCCTGGGATAGGATGGTGGCCCTGGCCCCTGGTCAAACTCCCCATTGAATCCTGGTCCAGGGAACAATTTGCATGTTAGGCTTTTATTATAGGAATTGGGGGGGAAATACTGAGAAACCTCCATGTCACTGGAACTAAGCTAGACTTTGGAGAAATATCCAAAGAAGTATTTCTAGACCACTGTGGGCATACCATTATAATGCAGAGAGATTAAGTCAAGAGCATGGGAAACTTTGAGTACTCTGGAAACATATAACTCTAATTGGCAGGAGTTAAAGTTTCTCAGCTAAAGTGACATCTTAATCATCACATAGGACTTCTGCAAGCAGAGGCAGACAGAAATTGTGGCCATGTGCAAAGACACAGAAGTCAAAGGGATCTTCGTGAAGCCACAGAATTGCAGAGAGCCTCAGGGATGCAAAGAGAGGAGGCTGGTTCCCCAACCCAGCCTAGAAGTTTGGATTTGACCCTCAAAGTTAAATAAAGACATTAGACTTTTCAAAAAAAAAATAATACTGCATAATGAACTGTATGCACTTAAAATTTTTCCCTGGGCAGCAGTATAGAACACACACTGAAGGAAGGAAGGCACTAAAGGACTGCAATATTGGTGAGAAATAATGAGAATCTGAACAAATGCAGCAGCAAATGAGACAGAGGAAAGGGGTGAATTTGAGAAATACTATGATGTAAAATTAATGGGGCTTGAAATCTTTCAGAATATGAGTGATAAAGACAAGGAAAGGAAAAAAAATTATATAAAGGGGAATCTCAGTTTTCCAGTGCAGCCATTCATCAAATCAAGAACCCAGAAAGAACAGAGTTGGGACCATGGACAACCTGTGCACCTTTGGAAGTATGAGCAGCATCCTGGGGAACTGCCTCAAGGCAGCATGATACATTCTTTTAGTTAGGACACTTGCTGCTCTGATGAGAAGACAACAAAACATCAGCAGCTTAGCACAGCAGATGTTTACTTGTTGCCCCCATTAACATCCTGTGGGTACCTCTCCTGAGGTTAATGCAAAGGCTTTTTAATCTTACCCTTCCGCCACACCCTAGGTGTCTGTGTCAGTGCAGATGAAGGGGAGAGCATGGGAAAGGTACATCAACTCTCTAACTATGGCAGTGATTAAAGCTGTGGAAAATAAGACCTCTGGTGAGAAATGAGTGATGCCGGTCCATGTTGGCTAGAACAAAGAAGGCTAAAGAAAGACATCACTTCTTCTTAAGCATCTGTCAGGGTCAGACACTTCTAATAATTCATTTATTGTTCTTTCGACAAGCCTGCATAAAAGCCATTTTTAATCCTCAATTTTTGGAGGAGCTGCAAGACTCAGAGAGAGGGTGACCAACTCTGATTGGCAGGTGTTCAAGTTTCACAGACAAAGTGACATCTTAATAATCAAATAGAAGCTTAGCAAGCAAAGTCCAGACAGAAATTGTGGCCATGTGCAGAGGTACAGAGGCCAAAGGGATCTTCGTGCAGGGACAGAACTGGACAGAGCCGCAGGGCTGCAGCGAGAAGAGGCAAGTTCACACAATTAGCGAACTTTTTTGCTTAGACACAAGTGAGATTTTTTTTCAGACCCGGTCCTTCTTCTCCCCCTTACAGGATATTTAATATAATCTTGCTTGCCTGAATCTGGGTAGAGGTGAAAATAAACAAAATTATTTAAAATTCAATTATAGCCTTACATAATAGAAAGAAATTGCATTTTTAATTGGCAAAAAATATAAGAGAAATGCAATAAAATTAGGTGGTGAAAGGAGTTCCCATTTTTCCATTCTTGCTTTTCTGGTCCTCAAGGTTAATGATTATATAAAGTATTCTATCCACAGATTTATAGTTACCAAACCTCTTAGGATAAAAGTTTGGGTTCAACCCAGCCAGTGTGGCTCATTGGTTGAGCATCAACCTATGAATCAGGAGATCATGGTCCAATTCTCAGTCAGGGCGCATGCCCATGTAGCAGGCTCAATCCCCAAAAGGGGTCATGCAGGAGGCAGCTGATCAATGATTCTCTCTCATCATTGATGTTTCTATTTCTCTCTCCCTCTCACTACCTCTCTTAAATAAATAAAAATACATTTTTAAAAAAAGTTTGGGTTCAATATTGTATAAGTATGATCATACCATATGGGTATGGCATTCCTGAGAAAATCAGTTGACGTCAATTGAAACAAACCAACATGGTATTCAGGGTGAGAATCAAGATGAAAAAGAGATATTATATTCTATTTTGAGAAGTTTATACTTAGTGGAAGTTATTGTCATATGGCTTAAAGAGAATTGTCTCTCTAATCCTCTATAGTCCTTTGTTGCTCTCAAGTAATGACATTTTCTTTGTGTCCAATAATTATTGTGGTTGGGACTCATTCTCTCAAAATTTATAGAAAAATTACTGTTTTTCGGGAAAATATATGAAAAGAGAGAACCTAAGTAATATTATACAAGACATGGGAATTTAAGTAGTGTCTCATTATAAACCCAACATTACATACAGCTCAGAATCAATAATCATAAAGGAGATTAGAAATTCTCCATAGAATCTATACTTTCTGGATGCTCAGAAAAATTTCTATAATTTCATAAAAATCTACTTGCAAAAATCTAGATTTCCTATAGCCCTTTATTTAGTATTTTCATAAGTAAATATTGCAAGATATATCATTTTTAAACATGTATTGAGTTTTTTTATATATTTACTAGAGGCCTGGTGCACAAAATTCCTGCTGGGGGGTGTCCCTCAGCCCAACCTGCACCTCTCCAATCTGGGACCCCTTGGGGGGTGTCTGACTGCCTGGTTAGGCCCAATTGGACCTAACCAGGCAGTCAGACATACCTTTCACAATCTAGGACTGCTGGCTCCCAACTAATTGCCTGCCTTCCTTCCGAATTGCCCCTAACCGCTCTGCCTGCCAGCCTGATCACCCCCTAACCACTCCCTTGACAGCCTGATCAACGTCTAACTGTTCCCCTGCCAGCTCAATGTCCCCAACTGCCCTCCCCTGACACCCTGGTCACTCCCAAATGCCCTTCCTTGCATATTCCCTCTTTATTAGATAGTGTTTTTTCTTTAACATATTGGACAGTCCTTACTGGTTTGACTCAGTAGATGGAGCATTGGCCTGAAGACTCAAGGGTCTCAGGTTCAATTCTGGTCAAGGGCATGTACCTTGGTTGGTGGCACATACCCAGTGGGGAGTGTGCAAGAGGCAGCTGACCAATGTTTCTCTCTCATAGATGTTTTTAGCTCTCCTGTTTTTAGCTCTCTATCCCTTTCCCTTCCTCTCTGCAAAAAAAGTCAATAAAATAGATATTATCATAAAAGAAACTCTTAAGATTCCTCCATATCTGCCTGGCTGGTGTGACTCAATGATTGAGACCTCAGGCAGCCACCGCTGGAAAGGGATCACATCCTGGCCAGGCTGGGACCCCAGTCCAGCAGCCATCTCAGCCTGGCCAGGGATAGTGAAGTGGGGGGGGGGTGTGGCCCCAGCCCAGCTGACACAGGTGTTAGGGGACCCTGCAGCTTGGGTGCGAGGCCATGCAGGTCTGAGACCAGCCCAAGCTACTGGGAGATATGCAGCTTTGTTACATGGCCCTGCAGGTCTTAGACCCCAGCCAAACTGCCCCTGGGGAGGCGGGAGGTGAGAATCAGCAATCGTGAAGCTTTGTTATGCGGCCCTGCGGAACTGAGACCCCAGCCCAAGCTGCTGCCACTGCCGAGAGTTGGCACTGGGTGCTGGAATCTCCCAGTGGGACACTCTGGGCTGCCATACCTGGGCAGGGATCACTGCATGGTAGACAGCCTGGACTGCCACTGCTGGGCAGACTTGGGGACTCTGGTGGGACTAAGAGGACTGGGCACCACCATCTTGTGGCTATGGGCATCACCATATTTGTCACAGAGTGGTGGTTAATTTGCATATTACTCTTTTATTAGATAGGATTAAATTTATTGGGGTGACATTGGTCAACATGAACTTACAGGTTTCAGGTATGAGTTTCTATTTTATATTATGTCTGTATTGTACCATGCTTCCACCACCCAAAGTCAAATCTTCTGTTGCCTTATATTAGAACCCCCTTCCTCCCCCACCCTTTTCCCTCTGATAATCACCACCCTGCTGTTTGTGTTCATGAGTTACAGTCTTATATCCCACCTGTGAGTGAAATCATATAGTTCTTACCTTTTTCTGACTGACTTATTTCACTTAGCATAATGTTTTCAAGGCCAATCCATGTTGTTTGCAAATGGCGCTATATTTCGAAACAACCTACACTAATTAAAGAGAACGATGCAAATTGACTGTACCTTCACAACAACCATCAGCCAATCAGGAGTAAGTATGCAAATATGGCAGGTTAATTTGCATATGCAGGTGCTGAGTGGCTGGGGGAAGGATGAGATGCTTGTATTGTCACCAAGGCACTGTCCCAGCTGCTCAGGGCCTCTGGGCATGGGAAGGTGGGGCCAGAGCAGAAAGAGGCGGCTCTAGGGCTGGAGCTGAAAGGCAGTGCCAGCAGCCAGGGAAAGAAAGGCCCATTCTTGCACAAACCTTCGTGCATCAGGCTTCTAGTATGTAATAAGCAGTTCACTGGTAGTGGGTTTAACCAATAGATAAGGGAAGAAATATTCATTGTATTCAACTTCAGTTAGAAGAAAGAAATAATAATATAAGAGCAGGTATTGCTACAAACAGAATGTTTGTGCCCCTCCCCCCCAAAATTCATATGTTGAAACATTAATTCCCATTGTGATGGTTTTTGGAGATGGAGCTTTTGAAAGAGAATTAGGTCATGAAAGACAAACATCCATGATGGAATTAGTACCTTATAAAATGAGTCATATGGGAGACAATCTTTCTCCCTGCCATGAAGGTAGCCATCTGCAAACTAGAACGAGGGCCCTGAATAGACATTGGATCTACCATCACCTAGATCTTGGACCTCTCAGTGTCCAGAACTGTGAGAAATAAGTGTTTTTTGTTTAAGCCACTCATCCCATAATAGTCTGTTATATTAACCCAAACTGACACAGACAGAAGTCAACAAAATTGTGAAATAAAAATAGAGAAAAGTAGCAAAGCCAAAAGCTTGCTGTTTGAAATGATCAACATTGACAATGCCCTGGAGTTAGATTCATCTGGAGAAAGGGAGAAAACAAATCACCAAATAAGAAATAGCAGGTTATAACTACAGATGCTATAGACATTACAAGGATGCTATGATAATATAACAAATAACTTTTGACAATAATTTTAAGTTAGATAAAATTATAAAAGTCTCTCAAAGATCTCACAGACTACAAAAGTTAATTCAAGAAGAAATAGGACAGCCGAGGCTGGTTTGGCTCAGTGGATAGAGCGTCAGCCTGCGGACTGAAGGGTCCGGGGTTCGGTTCCGGTCAAGGGCATGTACCTTGGTTGCGGGCACATCCCCAGTGGAGGATGTGCAGGAGGCAGCTAATTGATGACTTTCTCTCTCATCGATGTTTCTAACTCTCTATCCCTCTCCCTTCCTCTCTGTAAAAAATCAATAAAATGTATTTTTTTTAAAAAAGAAGAACTAGGTCACTCAAATAGCTCTGTGTGTATCAATGAAAATTGAATTCATAGTTCAAGCCTTCAAATAAAGGAAGCTCCACTACAAGATGGCTTTATTAGTGAATCTATCAAATGTTTTAAGGAAAAGAAACAATCCAGTAAAAACTCTCTCAGAAAATGTAATGGGAGGGAATATTTCCCAACTCACTTTATTACACCAGCATTACCCTTCTATAAAAAAACCATTTCATTTTATAACAAAAAATAAAACTACAAAAGTATGTGTTTTGTGAACCTACCTGAAAAATCTATGGGTCCTGTCAGTAAAAATAGTTGAATGCTTTTTAATAATTAAGCATGCCATTTCCAGCCCCTTCCCTATGTAAAGTCTAATAAGTAGATGTCAACATATACAAGGGAATTTAATCTCTTTTATTTTTTCAATTGATTCACCCCAAAAAAATATTTGAAGTTCTCTTGAGATAGTCAATACAAATGTACAATTTAAAATTTAGTTAGATCATCATGATATATTTATGTGTGTTGAGATAGCAGAAAATGAAATAAAAATTATAAAGGTTTTTACCATAATTATAAATACCATATTCACCTAAATTCTCCAAAGATATAAAAAATAAAGGGCAACTATACAGACAATTTTTTAAACCTACATAAATAAAGGCTGAATAGCTGAAACAAGTTTGGCTCAGTGGATAGAGCATCAGTCTGTGGACTGAAAGGTCCCGGGTTCTATTCTGGTCAAGGGCATGTACCTTGGATATGAGCACATCCCCAGTAGGGGGTGAGCAAGAGGCAGCTGATCAATGATTCTCTCCTATCGATGTTTCTAACTCTCTATCCCTCTCCCTCTCTGTTTAAAATCAATAAAATATATTTTAAAAAATAATGGCTGAATAGATCAATATTTATTAATATGTCCTTATATGAACCTCTAAAAAAATCAAAAATAAACAAAAAGAATAATCATTAATTTATGTAAATATAAATGTGGATATACATGTATGATTTATGTTTAATTAGTAAAATTGCCAGATTACTTTAAATCTGTATAAAGAGCAGTTAAATATTTATGTATACTACTTTTTTATTTCCTATGCAATTTCAGAAGGTATAAATAGACTACCTATATATAAACACAGATTTATATTCTTTCTTTGGCAAATAATGGTACTAGCTATGGATATATATATATATATATATATATATATATATATATATATAACATCCTATCTAATAAAAAGGGAATATGCAAATTTACCATCTTGCCATCACAAAGATGGTGGCGCCCATAGCCACAAGATGGCAGCACCCAGTCCCCTCAGCCCCACTGGAATCTCCAGTCCTTTCAGCCCTGGGTGCCAGGCACACAGTGTGGCTGACCCACCCTCAGCCACCCAGCCACCCAGGGCCGGCCAAAGGCTGAGGTAACCAGGGCCTGCTGAGGCTTATATTGCCTGCAATGGAGCAGCAGCAGAGGTGTGATGGGGGCATCCCAATCTCCTGATCACTGGGTCACCTCCCACCTCTGAGGGCTCCCAGTCTGTGAGAGGGGGCAGCTTGGCTGAGGGACCTCCCTCCAGTCTCCAGTGCATGAGTTTTCATCCACTGAGCCTCTAGTGTGCATATAGAAATTTTAAAAAAAGAATTTCCTAGAGATTCAAATGAATCTGAAATTATTTGGATTAAATACTGTGTTGACTTGAAAATAAGCTTCACATTTTAACTTGTTTTAATACTTTTCAAAGTAAAATAATGTCCATGGGATTAATTTTTAATTTTTTAAATAAGAATTCTAATCAAGCCTTCCATTTTCACCCTAAATTGTGGTGCTTGTAAGTTTTTTGTTTTGTATTGTAGGGATGTATAGGCACATTCCCAAGAAAGCTTACACAATACTTCAATAATAATAAGTGCTCAATACATTTTTTGAGGTTTTTTGTTGTTGTTGTTTGCATTGTTGTGTTTTGTTTTTGTATTGCAAGCAAGGAAAGAATCTGTTTAGTAAGTTGAGCAATTAAGTCAGATGCCCAGAAGATGGTGCTGTATGTTCCCCAAATAGTGTGTTCAGCTCAAACTTCAAACAGGAAAGAATAACTGTACTCTTTAATTCCACAATTTTGATGATTATTTTTTAGGAGTGGAAATACCCTCCACCTCTACCCTCTCACCAAAAATTTCTCACATGAATAAATATGCATTAGTTTCCTAGGGCTGCCGAAACAAAGTACCACAAACCGGATGGTTTAAAACAACAGAAATGTATTTTTTTCACAGGTCAGGAGGCTAGAAGTCCAAAATCAAGGTGTGGACAGGGCCATACTCCCTCTGAGACTGCTAATGGAGGGTACTTTTTGTCCCTTAGAGCTTCTGGTAGCCCCAGGAGTTCCTGGGCCTATGGCTGCATACCTCCAATCGCTGCCTCTGTCTTCGCATGGTCATCTTCCTCCCTTGTGTCTCTGTGTCTTCACCTGGTGTTCTCCCTGTGTCTCTCCTCTACTTTGGGAGTAGGGCCCATCCTAATGACCTCATCTGAACCTGACTATATCTGTAAAGACCTGATTGATAAATAAGATCTTAATCATAGGTCCTTGGGGCTAAAATGTCAATGTGTCTTTTTGGGATACACAGTTCAACCCATAACAAATGATAGTATTTGCCTGCAGCATCAATCCTTATGACTATTAATAAGTGGATCAAACACTTGGTTTGATTTTCTAGTAAAATAATTTGGGTTTGCACTATTTCCTCTCTCATTCTTCTGTGCAAATCTGTGAATGGTCTGATTGGTCTCTGAGACTTGATCTATAGACCTAACTATAGATTGGAATTCAACAAAGAACACTTGTTCATATATAGGAATAATATCTACACACTGGCTCTCATTAGCAATGTAACTTAGTACTGACTTGATCAGTTAACTATTCAAATATTCAATATCAAATACTTAGTATGCTTAGGCCATGTAAAAGAACAGGTGTCCATATTCATTAACAAAATAAATCAATATAATTCTGAGTCGTGGTATGACTGTCTTATATGGTTATCTTATAAATATGATTACCTTAGCCAAAACTGAAGAGAAAATTACCTAATATTATAGCCCATTTTAAGACTCTGAAACTCATGTTATATCTATTAATAGTTGAAGCTCATGTCTTCCGAGCTACATAATGAGTTGTTAGATAATTAAGTGTTATTCTTTTTAAATGAAGTCATTACAATATACACAAGTTGGCATTGCCACTAGTATTCTCAAGTAACAAACAGGAAAAAATTTAAGCATTGCTACAGCAATTTACAACTGAAAAAAATCATGAAAATCAAATAAAAATTAGACATTGCAAGGATATTGTGAAATCATAGAGACTTATTTTAGAGTCTGAATCAGGTCAAAACATCAGCAAAGCATGAGCTGGAAAGTGAACAACTCATTCAAGCTATTAAATGAGTTATTTCTGTGATATGAAAAAATATTTAACCTAGCCTTTACTGGTTTGGCTCAGTGGATATAATGAAGGCCGCCGGACTGAAGGGTTGGATTCTGGTCAAGGGCACATGCCTGAGTTGTCAGCCCAATCCTCAATACGGGGCATGCAAAAGGCAGCCGATCAATGATTCTCTTTAATGATCAATGTTTTTCTCTCTCTCTTCCTCTCCCTTTCTCTCTAAAAACAATAAAAAATAACACACACACACACACACACACACACACACACACACATTTTACTTCACCTAAAAGTTGATAAATACTAGAAACTAAAATTTTGGTTCTTCATAAAAACTATTTTTCTATATAAAATCCAAATTTTAGTTTCCATAAAGTTTTGGGTGTGTGTGTGTGGTGTTTTTTTTAATACATACTCATTATATATTGTCTCTGACTGTTTCCACATTAAAATGGCAGCTTTGATGAGGCTGTCAATGAGTGGTTACTGTTATTATGTTAGAAATCTAACCACATTTCATATCATTTCTTTTATGGGAGAATGCATTAAATATTCAGCAATTTTTATATAAACTTTTGGATCATAACCAATTCTTTTTGCAAAAATTTAAGAATTTCTTTATTTAAAAAATAATTATAGTTAAAAAAAACAAGTAAAAAATAATGAACATCTCTTTATGTTTCCTGTTCTACCTGGAGAATAATTAGCTGCCCAGGATGAAGAGAGATAGTGTTATTAGCAAATCTTGGCATTGACATTTTTCTATTCTAAATGTAAAATAAATTGTATGCTATGTGATGGGATTATGAGCCAAAACAAATACTAGGTTCAGCCAAATAGACAACTTTGTTCCAGGTTTCTCAAATTGGAGGGAACACATCTTGGAAAGAAAGAAAAGCAAATTAGTTAAGAGGATATTTTCAAAATAGGGAATACCACAATCACCATAGAATATTATGAGTTCGGCAGTTATTTTTATATACAAATGCTGCTTTGAAATTACAACCAATTATTAATTATCCATGCTAATGGAGAGAAAGGAAATAGAGATGTTGAAAAAGCATGGATAACCCCACATGGTTTTGGTTGGCTTTGGTCTGTACTCCATGGAGTTTGGGTACCCAATTCATCTGAACAATTTCATCTGCTTACTATTAAAAATAGTACTTCCTGTACACTAACAAATTATGGCAGGGAAATGTCACATAAAACAGCTTGAGAGAAGCCTTTCTTAACGTTTTAAAATGGTCTGTATGTAATATTGTTTCAGAGCAGATGATCCCAGGGAATTTTTTAAAGCAAACTATCGATAGCTGCCAATATTTGTCACATGCAAAGATTATGAGCTTAACCACAAAGCAAAGTCTTCTTTGGAGAATTTCTCCTACTGAGTGCCACAAAATTTTATGTAGCCTACATTTCCTCATGGCCTCTCCATGTCCCAATTCTT
Organism: Vespertilio murinus; assembly: GCA_963924515.1. Taxonomy (NCBI): domain Eukaryota; kingdom Metazoa; phylum Chordata; class Mammalia; order Chiroptera; family Vespertilionidae; genus Vespertilio; species Vespertilio murinus. The sequence goes on from OZ004707.1 coordinate 30,977,229, forward strand.
AACTCATGTTCTGGTTTTCATACCTTCCTAGGATCTTTATGCACATAAAGCTGAAGCAGGGACTCTCTTGACAGTAGAGAGATATAATGGGACATTGCATCAGACAAAGCAAAAAAAAAAATAGTCTGCTGAGTTGGCTATGATAGGGTAATATTTTGTTGTATTCTTCTTTAAAAGGACTAAGTAACAGAACATGGAAACCTGGCAATCTGGCCTATGGAATATATAAATAAACCCAACAATTCCCCCCTGAGTGAGAAACAAAACACATATTCAAAATGGAAAGTGTAGCAGAAATACTCTTAAGACAGCCATATATGATCCCTGGTTTGGATCATCTTCTCCTTTGAGTGTATATGGGGGAGGAAGGGGTTCTATAACTTTCTTCCCTCCCTTGAATAGGGGAAGGTGATGGATATACATGTTTATGCACATGTAATTACATAATTGTATCTTGTAAGTTGGTAGTGGCAACCTCCCATGCTGACATTGAAGAGTCAAACTCCAGGTTGAGAGCTGTGTGTGTTGGGAAGCACACATGGCAAGAAACTGAGGGTGGTCTCTAGGAGCTGAGGGTAGCTTTGATGAGCAGTTAGCAAAAATAAAAATAAAAAATAAGCAAATTTGCTAATGAAACAAATAAGCCACCAATCTTACAATCCCAAGGAACTGAGTTATGCAAAGTCTCAGATGCTGAAGTTCTGAGAGACTCAACTGAGAGCACTTGAGAACCTAAGAGTGAACCTAGCTAAAACATTTGTGGACTACTGACCTACATAAACTGAGAAAATCTATGTAGACCTTTTAAAGAAGTTATGTTTATGATAAAACTAGTAGCCCAGCCTGTGATATCGTGCCCAATAAGCCGTCTGCCACTTCTGCTGGAGCCAGTGGGAGTCCTGCTGCTTCCACAGAGCTGCACTATTTCCACAGGAGGTGGGAGTGAGCTACTGGTGCCCCACGGGAGGCAGAAGCAAGCTGCCGCCATTTATGGGAGCTGGAAAGGAGCCGCACAGCTTGGGGAGGTGAGAGTGAGCCACCGCCACCACACATAGGGAGTTGGGATGGGGATCTAGAGGTGCTATATATGCACAGCCTTGGTCATCATTACTGTGACACTATAATGGACAATTTGCATATTACCTCTCTCTCTCATTCTCTCTCTCTCTCTCCCTCCCTCTCTCCCTCCCCAGCCTGCACCCTCTCCAATCTGGGACCCCGCAAGAGATCAGGCATCCCTCTCACAATCCAGGACTGCTGCCTCCCAACTGCTCGCCTGTCTCGCCTGCCTGCCTTTCTGATTGCCCTTAACCTCTTCTGCCTGACAGCCTGATCACCCCCTAAGCAATCCCATGCCAGCCTGATTGATGTCTAACTGCTCACCTGCCAGCCTCTTTGCCCCCAACTTCCCTCCTCTTCCAGCCTGGCCATCCCAAACTGCCCTCCCCTATAGGGTTGATCACCTCCCACTGCCCTCCCTTACAGACCTGGTCCCTCTCAACTGACCTCCCTTGCAGGCCTGGTGCCTCACAACTGCTCTACCCTGCTGGCCATCTTGTGGTGGCCATCTTGTGTCCACATGGGGACAGGATCTTTGACCACATGGGGACAACAATAAATATTGTGTGTTGGAATGATGGTCAATCTGCATATTTGCTCTTTTATTAGATCGGATAGAGGACTGGTGCATGGATGGGGGCCAGCTGGTTTGCCCGGAAGGGACACCCGGATCAGGGTGGGGGTTCCCTTGGGGTGTGGGACAACCTGGGCAAGGGGCCTGTGGTGGTTTGTAGGCCAGCCAGTCCCCCAGCGACCCAAGTGGAAGCCCTGGCATTTTTTACCTCCTACAATTGAAACTTTGTAGCCTGGAGTGGAGGCCTACCGCAGCCAAGGCAGGTGGAAAGCTTGGCTTCTGTTGCCTGGGAAACCCAAGCCTCTCAACTGCTCTCTGTTGTTGCAGCCATCTTGGTTGGGGTTAATTTGCATAGTTGATCTGTTTGGCTGCTGGGGCATTGCTGGGGGTCATGGCTTGAGCAGAATGATGGTTAATTTGCATATTACTCTTTTTATTAGGTAGGGGATATATATATATATATATATATATATATATATATTCTTTATATACATTACTCTTTATTTTTTAAATATATATATTTTTCATTGGTTTTAGAGAGAAAGAGGGAGAGATATAGAAAGATAGAGACATGGATGAGAGAGGCACATTGAATGCCTGCTTCCTGCACATCCCTAAGGAGGGATGGAGCCCACAACCTGGGCATGTGCCCTGATGAAAAATCAAATCAGTGATTTCTTGGTTCATGGGTCAATTGCTCAACCACAATAACCAGGCAAGAACTTTTGCAGTAAAGAAATATGATTAACATTTAAAGTTAAAAAATCCCAAATGTATTTATTAAAAGCAACTTGTTTGTATTAATTTGCCAAGTGACATTTTACCTATTGTTTGGTTGGTGAAAAGAGAGGTCTTGGTGTATCAAGTATGTGCTGTGTCCAAATGTCACAGTATGTGAGCATATATGATGAGTAAATACTATGGGTTAGAATATTTCTGACTACAAAGATCATAAAGAAAGAAAAGGTTAGGACAGGGCTTCAAGCTCACAACTCAATTTACAGTCAAATAACTAGTGGCTTTAAAAATGCCATGTTTCTGATAGCCACAGAGTAGGTTAGCTAAACACTCCAACCAAAAATGATATTATTCAGGTTGCATATTTATGAAGCAAGTTGAATTCACACCATTGCCAAAGTTATTAAGTGAGGCTAGGGAAAGGATTAGACAGGAGTAGGACCCAGAGATTTTGGAGTAAGATGAAAATAAGAATTTTGAATGCCAAACCTTGAGCCAGCTCTTGCCTGCAGATGTGCCCCTCTTCCCTGTATGAGAGAGGACTCTGCTTACTTAAGCTGGTATGAAATTTCATCGGAGACAGTTCTATTACAAGGGGTTACCACCAACACTTTTTCTTGAAGACTCAAAAATACAATTTTCTTCCAGCATGTTTTGAATGGGAATACTATAAATTTTTATTTTGGAAGACACAAAGTGTACACACAAGTCATTGCTATATTGTGCCAATTTATATTAGCAGAAAAATAGCATGTATTTGTGGGAGTGAAATTTAAGGTTTTCAGGCCAACAAGACCACTATAATGTTAGGTCAGAGCAAATTTATTGCTTGGGGTATACTTTCCTGAGAATATAAATTTAATGTGGTAGTTCAAGCAGCTGATGTGGATGAAGCAGTTTGCTTGGGTGACTGAAGCATAGACAGAATGATGTACTGAATTTAATGTGGCTGAAATTCCAGAACTGACATCATGTAGAGAAAGGAATTGAAGGGCTTAGGGGAATTGGCAATGTTGGGGTAGATTATTATATGCAAATAGTTCACTTACTCCTTTACTATGTCAGAATGTAATCATTTGCTATAAAATATTAAAAATTTCACAGCTAAGAGAAACGTTAGAAAGCTCTTGGGTAACATCACTGGGAGGAGAGTGAGAGGTGCATCCTTTGAAATGGGCATCTTGATTTTAGTAGAAGTGATAAGCTCTGAGAGACAGAGGCCATATGGAAGTCTTTAAAAGCTAGACACAAGGGGTGAAATTACAGAAATGGGAAGCAGGAGTGTAGTGTCACTCAGTGTTTTGCTCCAAAGCCATCAGTGGAGGTGGTTAATGGGTCATAGTCAGAATAAGAATTAAATAGAAGGGCAGTGTACTAAGGTAGCCATTGATTTAACTCCCAAGTCTCTCAAAACCTGATGTGAACCCCTGCAATGGGGATTTATGTCATCACTGCAAATTGACAGAATCAACCCTGTTCACAGACACAGATCTTCTTGGATGAATGTAAGATGTCCTTGAGGAAGTTTCCTCTAACATAACCACAATGAATATCATCCTAATATATAAAAACCCAGGGTCCGTAACGAGTGACTGAAGGCTCCACCAAACACTGGAAGTCAGTCCTGCAGTTAGTGCTGGGTTGAAGTGGCAACCCAGGCACCGACTACTGCGGTGTGGGTGCAGCGACCCAGCACTGACTGCCAAGGGGGCTTCGGATCAGGCCTGGAGAGAGGCCCAAAGAGAGACGCTGGGTCTGATTTGCAGCCTCCATCTCAGCTGTTGATCAGCCATTGCTTTTCTCTTTCTCTCCAGGCTTTGCCAGCAGCCATGCCTCTATTTGTCTCCAGGCCTCTGTGGGGGCTGCAGATCAGCCCCACCTCTCTAATCAGGCCTGGAGATAGGCCCAGAGATACTGACTGGCATAGAAACTGACCAATCAGAACCAAATCTGGGTGAACTGTGAGAGGTCAATGGCTGCCTAGGAGGTGAAGCTTTTGAGCTGACTGGTATAGAAACCAACCAGACAGAACCAAATTGGCCAGTGGGGGAGGGCAGTTGGGGGTGACCAGGCAGGCAGAGGCAGTTAGGGCCAATAAGGCCAGCAGGGGACAGTAGTTGGGGGGAGAGATCAGTTCCACAGGGGAGGGCAGTTAGGAGCTAAGTCAGGCAAGCAGGGGAGGGCAGTTGGGGGCAACCAGGACAGCAGGGGAGAGAAATTAGGGGTGATCAGGCAGGCAGACACAGTTGGGGGTGAAATCAGGCTGGCAGAGGAGGGCAGTTAAGGATAATCAGGCAGGCAGAGGCAAGTTAGGGGCAATCAGGCAGGCAGGCAGGTTAGGAGCCGGCCGTCCCAGATTGCTGATTTAGGCATGATTCCTGTGGTATCGTGCCTAAACCAGCAGTTGGACATCCCCCTAGGGGTCCCTGATTGGAGAGGGTACAGGCTGGGCAGAGGAAAATCCCCCTCCATTCACGAATTTCATGCACTTGGCCACTCATATTTTTTTAAAATATATTTTATTGATATTTCACAGAGAGGAAGGGAGAGGGATAGAGAGCTAGAAACGTAGATGAGAGAGAAACATCGACTAGCCGCCTCTTGTACACCCCCTACCGGGGATGTGCCCGCAACCAATGTACATGCCCTTGACCGGAATCGAACCCGGGACCTTGCGGTCTGCAGACCAATGCTCTACCACTGAGCCAAACCGGTTTCGGCCGGGCCACTCTTATTTTATAAATCTTTTTCCTTGGCCCTTTTGTGGTTGTTAGAATGGCTGTACACTGGAGAAAGGAAAATGTGCACACTTCAGGAAAATATTTGACACTTGTTCTGAGTAACCCCACTTATGGTTCTTTGTTACAGCAGCCAAGGGAAACTAATACAGGCTGGGAACACAAGAGTCTGGATTGTGGATCTCCTGTTGCCTTGTGAGACTCTGGCCATGAGCCTCATCTGTCTCCTAGCTTCTTCCTTCTCTCTATCTTCATGTTCAAAATCTTTCTTCCTCTTTCCTTACCCTCCAGGTAGGTTAATTCTGACAAAGGCTAAGGTTTCCCCTAGAACACAGAAAATCTGTTGAATTCAAGTTACTCTTGTTTTTCTTGAGAAAGTGTGTTGCAAAGCTTTGGTCATCAGCCTGAAATGAAAGAAAAAGGGAAAGTATAAGATATTAACCTTTTTACCATTTTAATTAATTATTCTGCCACACATTATAAATCTACATAGTCCTTAATAAAGAAAAATGCATTTTGACAAATATCAAAATAATGTACATTTGCGTTCAGTAGATAAAATAAATGGGTTAAGTACCAATGAAGGATATTCATGGAGTGAGGAAGAAAAGTTCTGTGGTGTGACAGGTAAATTGGAGGACAGTAGAGAGGAGAGAAGACCCTTCAGCCCTCAGTAGTATTGCATCCGGGTGCATGTTGCAGCTGGTGGCAAGGAAAGATAGAACCTCCTTCAAATTTAGCATTGTGATTATCAACTGAGAATGAGAGTTTTAAACACTTTAAAGCTGTGTTTGGAATATGAAGTGGCTATAGGATTCTCTATTACCTATGAGTGAGGGGGAAAAAAACCAGGGGCATGCAAGAGTTTTCACCCAGAGGCAGGAAAATATTATACTCTATAAAAATGAACAGAGATTGGGAAGCAGAAAGTTAAATTTGTGATCAATTTTTTCATCTCTTAAGCACTTTTTTTTTTTTGCATACCAGTTACACACGTTTTATCACTTCAGTGGGACCTGCCCTCAGGGAGGGACTTCAAGTCCAGGCACATCCTGTCAGGCCCACCTTGAACTTATTACCTTCCTTACCCAGTTTAAATTCTGTGGCCCATCACATTAACCATTATGATTTATGTGTTGTCTACACCTGTAACTCAGGTTCTCTTCATTACACTTCCCAGTCACAACCCCATCCATAATGAATGTGCCCCCAAATTTTACCCAGGATGCTGAGAGCACCTGAAGAAAAAAAAAAGGTACAATAATGCTGCTTGGTGCCCCTACAAATACAGAATGTCTGATCATGACAACAAACACTCCTACCGTGCTAACTCTGCTTTCTCTCTCCTGTTCTCTGCAGTGGTTATTTCAAGTAGTCTTTTCCCTTCTCAGACCACTGACTTTCCTAATACCCACTGAATTTCAGCAAATGACCTCACCTTACAGTTCTCAGGGAAAAGACAAGCTATCTTTCCATCACTATTGTCACTTACTGTGACCATTCACGTGTACCCACACACATATGTCACATACTGGCCATGGAAGTTCCTTCTATCTGTACTCAAGTCACTGTCTCCTCCTGACATCTTCAGGGACTTTTCTCTCCTAATAACTTTTTCTGTATCTTTAGCTTCTCCCCTTCCCTCCTCCTCCCCCCAATTGGATTCTTGTAAGCACTACTTAAACATTCTTTATCCTCCATCTTAAAATAAACACTTGACCCCACTAACTATCGCTCTTTTTCCTCCACTTTGACTAACCTTGTCAAAGATTTGTTTATACTTGCTGTCTCTGCCTCTTCACCTTCCTGTCCCTTTTTAACCCCTAAAATCTATCATCTACCCATTTGCTTCAACGTGAGGCCTCTCATTGAGGTCATCAATGATTTCCTTGTCAATAAAGTCAGGGGACACATTTAGCTTTGTCTTTGTTGACCTTCTGCAGCGCTTGGTCAATCCCTGCTTCTTGACCTGTTTCCTCTCGTTGCTCCCATGACTTCAGATCCTTCTGATTGCTCTCTGGCCTTTCTTACTCATTCCCCCTCCTCCTGCTTTCCTGTTTCCTCCATCTCCTCAACCCACCTCAGACTTCCGCCCTAATCCCACCCCTCTGCCACTGTGTCCTTGGGTGAGCACAGCCTCTCCATGACTTCAGTTATAAACAACAAACTGGTAACTTTTAATCTTATTTAAATCCAACCTGGAGATCTCCATTGTGCCTCATTTTCATGTAACCACCAAATCCCAACGAAAGTTCTTTTTTAAGATACCCTCTTGGCTTCTCAAACTCAAAATGTCCACAGTTGAAAACATATTTTCAAGGTTCTCAGTGTCTGTCCTGACGGATGGTTCTAACTTCCAGTTACATTATTCCAAAAGTTGAGACCCTTCACTGACTCCTTCTTTCCTCTCATGAAACCTAGAGTCCTGTTGATTCTACCACTTAAGTGTGTCTCCTATGTGTTCATTGTTTTTTCATTCTTGCATCTCCTAGTATGACACTAACATTTCTAGTAAATTGTTAGAAGAATCTTCTAAAGGATCTCTGAGATCCAGTCTAGTTTGTCCTCAATCCCTTATCCCCAATGGCACCAGGACTTTTTAAAAAGGCACAAATCTGATTATCTTTTCTTTTTGTACAATATTCTTTTTATACGTTCAGGTCACACATAGGTGAAAAATCTAAACCCAACAGGGTCTTATCAAATCCTCTGATTCATTGACTGGACAATTCCTCTGATTCATTGACTGGACAATTTCCCCCATCCCTTATACTCCTATTTTCCCTATTTATGATGGTATTCCCTTGCAATCACAAGATTAAGCATGGCATTTGGAAGAACAGGCACACAGGGGTTTCCAACACAGCCTCCGGATTCTTACTGACACATTTTGATCCCAGGCTCTCCCACTTACTGTTGTGACCTTACACATGCTATTTAACTTCCTTGTGTCTTCGTTTCTTCTCTTATAAAATGGGGGTGCTAGTCATAATAATTACTGTCTCAGAGTATCATTGTAAATGCTGAATGGGTAGATTTGTGAAAATTGTTCTAAAACAAAGCTTAATATATAGTAAGTGCTCTGAAAGTGTGGCAATTATTTCCTTGCAATTAATCTGACTCCCTTGATGTTTATCTTAATATCTTTGCAGGGAAAACCTTAATGCAGGAAAAAATTCAAACAGACATCTCTGGCCTGTCCCATATGGGGAAAAGTTGTTATTAGATTTCTCCAGCATGCAAGTAGTCTCTAATGATCCTGCAACACTGTCCAACAAACTTACAAGTTTTCTGGTGAGATACATTTTTTGCCCCTTTGCAAAAATTATTTGATAACTCTTTTCAATTCTCAAATCCTAGTAACCTCCTTCCCACAAATCCTCTGATGAGTTGGCTTCATGTTCAATTGAGAGACTAGGAAACTTCAAACTGAAACCCTGTGATCTTTTCATCTCAAGTCTAACACCTCACCTGAATCAGCTCCCACTTCTTGCCCTTTCAAAAAAAGGAGCAACCTGTCTCGTATCAGAGAACAATGCACACACCAGTCCAAGGTCACTTCCCCCTCTACCTTCTTCAGGATCTGCTCCTCCACTTTGCACTCTGTGGATTATTGCACTCAGAGGAGACAAGTGACTTGAGCAGATAGAGGGATTGCTCTTTCCACGTTGCACTCCATGCATTAGTCTCATCAACACCCCAATATTATCCCAACACATCTCTTATCTACGTGTCCACATACAAGTATGGCCCTATTTCTCTGATCCCGCGACAGCAAGAAGTCTCAGCATTTCCTATACCGGGTCTTTCTGTTGCATCTTATTCCACTCCCTCCCAAAAGAACTCTGCACATATGAAAGTTTTAGATTTACTTTAACTTATTTTGCTCATATTTTCCTTTTTATATTCACCCAAAGGTTATATGTAATTTTTAAAAATATATGATAAACTATGTCTAGAATAATATCTTCTGATAGATATGAATAGAGATTCTAATTAAAGGGTGCTTTGGGTTATAGTTTAATTAGCAACCTTTTTTTAAGTGGAGCATATAATATCAATGTACCTTATAATCAGAGCTTCTGAGCTGCGATACAATCCGGCACCAGACCCACAGAGACCTTCATGATCCCTGGATAATTCCCTGTTATTCTCTTTCAACAGGAATCCTCCTTTTTTCTCCTGCAGGTGCTTATTTCAGTCATAAATGTGTCTCTTGATCTGCTATATAACTATTTCCATGACTGGGGTCTTTAAAGGTAAAGCCACATCTATGGGGCTCACTCCAGTATATACGCTGCCAACAGAGTGACTAGTTCACAATGTGATTTCACCACGTAGTTCTGGGTTTCCCGCATCAGTGGGTGAAAAAACCTCCTTTGGGGGCTCACTGTGCGTAAGTGACAGAATGTTCGTTGCTATGGGCTACCATGCAGTAAAAGACAGTCCACTTTGATTTTCACCCTAGACCTCGGTTATTAAGTACTATAGTAAACTTGCAATGAAACGCTTGAACATGAGAACACTCTAGGGCTTTATAAACTAAGACACATAAGAAGCAATTTGTTTTTATTTAGCAGTCCAATTAGGATCAGGCTTTAAGATTTGGTCTCCGCACTACTCAGCCGAACCCTGGGAAGTATTATTAATGAAATGGCCCAAACGTACAGACAGGAATATCCTTCTGCAAGCATCATTGCAGACCCTAAACATGTGACGTTTGCAGAAGACAGAGGAACATAAAACAAACATAAACAAAACCCTGAAAATTTCTTACACAAATACAAAGCAAATAGTTCCCATCTGTATTTTCTTTCGTGCAGCCACAGATAGAAAGCAGAGTGTAGCCATCATTCTGTAATCCCTTGAGTCCTTAAGCAAAGGATAAATGAATTTTTCTCTTCTGGATATGAAAATAAGAAATAAAGTCTGATTTGGAGCAGGGGGGGGGGTCAACGCTTAAGTGGATCATAAATTATGATTAAATATAAATGATGCCTTATCTCACCTTTTGATCTAAGCTTTTCATTTTACAGACCAGATGGGATGGTGGAAATCCCTCACCGGATTAGGTTTCATTGGAAAATCCGTAGCTGTCCCTTTGATTCTGGGTGGGGATCAGTATCATTCCTAGAGACCTTATCATTTATTTACACATATTTAGACACTGTCTTTTGCTGGTATTGTAGGATGAAAAGCATAACTGAATCACAAAAGCATGCAAATTGGATGTCTCCACTTGCATTTGAAAAATCAATTATAAACTGAAACAACAGACCTAGGAAGTTGAACAAATAAAATGTAATGATTTGCTTCCTCCTGGGGATAATGTGGGACTAAATGAGAAAACATGTATTAAATGCTCTTTGAAAATGTCTTATGAATGCATGAAATCAACAGCCATTATTATTTTTCCTATATTTTCTAGCTCATTAATTTATATCTGGATTTTCAAAGATGTATATGCCACTCTTAATTTTTAAAAAATCACATAAATAATTACTGTTAAATAGATGAGGTATATATTCATAAGGAAAAATGTCCATTTCTAGTGTGTACAATGATTTTTTTAAATTGTTATTTTGTTAAAAGTCCTTTTTAGAAATGTTATATCAGAATGTACCAGAGGAGGGCAATAATGCTTCATATTTTAACCTTCTGTTATTAGATTTGACAGAAATAGTCATTTCAATTTTTCATTGCAAATCAAAGCATAATTATAAGCTAATGTCCTATCATGCCACCAGCCTCAAAGGTCATTGGGGTATGTTCTATAAATGAAAAGAAATTGTTAGTTCTAATTACATGTAAAATTAGTATTGTATGTTCTGAAAGTGCTTGTTTCTTAGTTTTACTTTTCATTTTAAATTAATAAGATATCATAGGAGAGACAAAGAATAGTTACCAATATCCTTCATCAATTAAATTCTGTGCATTATAGTTTAATTCAAACCTGTGATTTATTATTCCCATAATTTAAATCACTTCAAATTAAATTACCGTGTTTATGTACCTTCTGAATTTCTCACCAAAGACACTTATATTTACTTAAATGAAAAAAAAATAAACGAAACAATAAATTTAAGTGTTTTTTGGCATATTGTTTGTTTGTTGTTTTGTTTGTTTGTTATTGTTCTGAAAATCCAAATATTTTCCTTATAGTTTTACTAGCAGCCTGGTGCACAAAATTAGTGGATGGGGGTGGTGCCCCTCAACTTGGCCTGCAGCCTCTCCAATCTGGGACCCCTGCAGAATTGGCCTAAACTGGCAGTCAGATATCCCCCTCACAATCTGGGACAACTGGCTCTTAACCGCTTACTTGCCTGCCTGCCCAATTGACACCTACTGCTCCTCTGCTGGCCTGATCACCCCCATCTGCCTTCTTCTGCCAGCCTGACTGTCCACAACTGCCCTTCTCTGCCAGCCTGATTACCCACAACTGCCTTCCCCTGCTGACCTGACTGCCCACAGCTGCCTTTCCCTGCTGCAACATACCTCCTCGATGTGAGGGGGTGGAGACATAAGGATCAACCTCCTTTGAGCCATGCAAAATCAGGAGATGCCCCCCCAGCCCTCACAGCATGAACTGGCCACTGAGCCCCACCTCCATTGTTCATACAGCCATCTTGTGACAACATCACATGAGGGCGTTGCACCCCTAGGCTTTTATTATATAGGATTCTTCTAAGAAAATGAAATTCTCAAGTACCGTATTTGCCAGCGTATAAGACGATTTTTTGGCCCTGAAAAATACTGTATTTGCCGGCGTATAAGAGACTGGGCGTATAAGACGACCCCCTAACATTTCCACTCAAAATACAGAGTTTGTTATATACTCGCCGTATAAGACTACCCCCCACTTGGAGGCATATTTTTCAGGGCCAAAAAGTCATCTTATACGCCGACAAATACAGTAGGCAATGAGTTTGAGGCACTCTGATCCATTTGGCCACCAACACCCTTACTTCATTCAAGTCAAATTCAAGTAGATTTCAAGTCAACACAGACTTGGGTTTATAACAATTAGAACTGCTGAATGAAATAGTGATTTCCATGAGAAATGAAATTTGTGTGAGCTCCAAACAGGGCATAAACAATTAGTGATTAAATATTGAAGTAATAATGAAGTTTGCTCAAGTAGTCTTCAAAATGAGTTTGCAAATCCAGACTGATATAAAGTGAACACTTTTGAGCAACAGGAATATAGCTTGCTGCCTCTGTGGACCCCCTCGTGCCTTCCTCATGCCTCAGATTCTACTTTGGTGGCATTCTAGAGCCAATGCGTGAAGAGGTAATCAATGGGCTTTCCCTTTTGTTTTCAAACTTTAAAGTGGCCCAGAGTTCTGAACACTCTGCTGGGTTCTGGATTTCACAGATAAGTGTATGTTATAACAAAGGAAAGTGAGGACGATGTTACGCTGTTTCATTTTCTCAGATGGATCCGTGTCATGAGAAGTTGAATGAAGATGGTAAACAACAAAGCAAAGTCTCCCCATAGTGAACCCCATTTAAATGTCAAACCCATTTTCAAATACCCCATAGCTCTCCTGTAGAGTTCCCCTTTCCTTGAAATGTGCACATCTATTTCCTCATGACCCGTGAGCTCCTCATGGTGAGGGAGAAACACCGGCCTTTGCCTTTTGCAATTGCCTCTTGTTTGGACCTCTCCCCAGTTCATCTCTTCGGCTCCACTTGATCCCCCACTCAGTTTGTTCCCTAAAGTTACTTCTCTTTGTTAGTCAGTGCCTATTGTGTTTCTCATCTTGAGATCCCACTGTCTTTGAGGGTATTCAGTGGCTTTATTTCAGTCCCTGTGTCCATCAATTTGGGGCACAGGCCAGACCCCCTAAGCACTTTCCAAATGGCCTTTTAGACACCTCCCGGTGGCTATTTGGCAGCCAACACACAGTAAGGACCTGATACACGCCAGGTCTCCAGGTAAAGGTTTAAGTAGGCTATGTCATTTAATAGTCACAGCAACCCTTTGAAGTCAAGTAGGATAATTGATTAGTGATACATATGAGGAAGCCTAACCAATAAAGTTGGGCTGGGAACAAAGCCTGACACATCCCATACCAATTTGGTTGGACAAGTACAAATGGAAAGCAAATATTGTGTTTATCAGACAAAAAGCTGAGAATCTAATAAATCAGCCTGGACTTATTTGAAGGAAAACTAAAAAGTCAGCAGAACCCAAGCTTGATCCAAACCAATATTGCTATTGATTTTATTCCCCCAATTTAGTTCAAAAATGCAGATAAAAGTGTTTTTCTCTTACTACTGTTGCTCTGTATAGTTAAATAAAATGCTTGTAGCTGAGAAATAACCCTTTCCTTATTCATCAAATGGAATAAAACATTACTCACATTATAAGAATAGTTTCTAAATTATATAATATTATCATAGCACATAGCAAATGTTCAATAAACGTTAGTTATTTTTATGATTTACAATATCACCAAAATATTTTCCAAAAAACAGGCATTTGTGCCTCTTGTTCATTCTTCTGATTTTGCATCCTAAATCAATGGCTAACACAGCAGATATACTCCAGAAATAGCTCCTGACCTGTATCTTATATAATAAAAATCTAATATGCTAAGTGTTCAACCATTCATTCGACAGTTCAACCATTTGCTATGGTGCACACTGACCACCAAGGAACAGGCACTCCAACTGGTAGGTTAGCTTGCTGCCAGGGTCTGGCCCATCAGGCAGGACTCGGGGAGATAGGCCAAACACACCTTGGAGCTCTCTCCAGCCCCGATCATGCACTGGTGTGCTCTTTTGGCCTGCCTGCACCCTCTCATAATCTGGGAGCCCTTGGGGGATGTCAAAGAGTTTTGGCCCAACCTATTCAGGTCAGGCCAAGGGACCCCACTGGTGCACGAATCTGTGCACCGGACCTCTAGTCTGGTATAATGATAGAGAATATGTGCTATGACATCAAACTGTTCAGATAGACCTGAGGTAAGTACTCAGCCTCCCTTTACCTTTCCTGATTCATTGTGAAGATAATCACAATACAAATCTGATAGAGATATTATAAGGATTTAGTAGGCAAGTGCTTATGAAATGCTTAGAAAAGCCTTTGAAATATATAAAATGGTAAATAACTATTAATTATAATTATTATATTATCTTTATAATGTGAAAAAAATAAAGATTTGGGATACAATATTTCTGCCAGTACATTCAGGTCTGCCTTGTTATCTATCATTGTAAGAAGTGTTATAAATGAGAAAAATCAGGTCTCAAAAAGCTATATCAGTTTTCCAAGGTAAACTTATAAAGCTCTGAAAGTGACCACACTAGATTTCAAAACTACGGATTGCATTCTTCAACTTTGAGACACCTTATACCTGGTCTTATACAAGTTATTTTAAAATAAATACAATTACCTTATATAATTGGTTTATGATTAAGTGGTAGTTGGCAGTCTTCTGACTTGACTGGAAATTTAAGATTTGGCCAATTTTTATATTCTTTTTTAAAATCCTCACCTGAAGATATGCTTACAGATTTTAGAGAGAAAGGAAAGGAGAGAGATAGAGATAGATAGAGAGAGAGAGAGCTTGGTTGCCTCAGATACATGTCCCCATAACCAGGAATCAAACCCACAACCTTTTGTTCTACACGCAGTGGTTCCCAAACTTGGCTAGATAATTGAATCATTTAGGCATCTATTAAAATTCCCAAAGCCCCAGGCCACACCCCAGACCAATTACTAGTGCATCACAATCTCTAGGGTGGAACAAAGGCATTAGTGGTTGTCAAAGCTCCATTGATTCCAAGGTGCAGACAAGTTTGGGAAATACTGCTACATGATGACACTACAACCAACTGAGACACCAGTCTGGGCAATTGTCATATTTTTAAGAAGTATAACAAAGAGTCATTGATCTGTCTTTTTTCCTTTAATTGTACTGTGGATCTTTGAGGACTCCCTTTCTCTTTCACAGCAAGGATGCAGGATCCTGGTGATTCTCTTAGGGGAAGAATATTCAATCTGCCATTTTAAAAGACCATCTATCTAAGGTCTTTTTAAATCTATAATTAATGAAGTAATTGCTTAACTATTAACATGAGGTGTTTTTTTTCCTTCTTGAGAATTAGAGGTCAAAGTTGGTGGTGGCAAAGCAAATAGGTAATTGTTACCTAAGCCCAACCTCCAGAGCATTTCACCGTATCATAGAGTGAATTGATTTTTCTCATATCTAGGGTTGTGCATGTATAGGTATGAAAGAATTGTCTGTGTTGGACTGAAAGTCTGAAGTATGGTCACAACGACATATGGTTACTAGAATTGCCTGGTTAATGCTTAATTTTGTAAAGAGTAAAAAGAGAGAAGGGTTTTCTTATTAACTAGGTTTAAACAAGTTCATAAAGACTTTGAAGTATTAATAATTATTGATATTACAGTGCATTAATTTTTTGACAACTATGTTCTATATGGTTTTTTCTTATGTTTTAAATGCAACGTTAACCAGCATTTAGACCTTAGCTGTAACTGAAGAATAAAAACGACAGTTTCCCAGAGAACAGATTGGATATATTTTGTCTACCACCTACTCATTATGTACATTTTGGAAACTTCCCACCATTTCCACCTCCACCTCCACATGTAAGAATTCCAGATTTGTTAAGCCCTAACTGAGAGTTAAATTTTGCAGTCTAAGAGAATGAATGTAAAATCTTTTTATGTAAAAAAAATTCAATGGGAGTGTATATGGTCTTATTGGGAACACTTCTAAGTCTTGCCAAAAAAAATTTAAACTGTCATTTTGTTTATTCCCCCTGCACACTTATAAATTTCCTAGTTAATTGTTTAATGTACTACTAAAATCTACCAACTCACTTCACTGAAGCTTTTCCTGAACAGAATGGCGGCACTGAATGGTGCTTGTTCTTCCCAGCCTTTCCTGTCTCACACATTCCCTTGTCAACCTTTCAGGGGAGTTAAGAGTTCTGGTAACTAACATTTATTGTCTACTAGAGGCCTGATGCACGAAATTAATGCAAAGAGTAGGCCTTCCATTTCCCAGCTGCTGGCACCGGCTTCCCTCTGGCACCTGGAACCTGGGCTTCCCTCGCAGCCCCAGCTTTGTCCGGAAGGTCGTCTGGAAGGACATCCAACCTAATTAGCATATTACGCTTTTATTATTATAGATGGTTTCCAGACACAAAAAGTATTTGTGTTTGCTAATTCTCATAGTGCCCTAAGAAGTAAGGACTGTTATTATCTCCAGATTAAGGTTTAAAGATTGAGGCAGAGACATGAAACAGCTGGTAAACTGCAGACGCGAGATTTTCAGCCCTAGTCTTCACCTCTGAAGTTTCACTACGCATTTTGCTTCTGTACTAGGAATGTCAAATTAATTTCCTCCTATGTAGGAAAAGTTAGCAGATTACATATAAGCCAAAAAATTAACGTAATTAGTTTCAAAAAGCTATTACTAAGTGTTCTAAGAGTCGAGGAGGGAGGGTTTCACTTGCATTCAGTACCTATTGTATGTCATCCACCATTCTGGGCACTTTGCATATATTATCTCATTTAAGGATTACATTCAAATGTCCGGACAGCTATTATCTCCCCATTTAGCAATACAGGGAAACAGTCAGCCTCCGGAGCTGTGGCAGGGGATGCACAGCCAGGGAACAGATTTCTACTCAGTGAAGTTAGAACTTAACTGATACTCACTTCAGGACTGTCCCTTGCAAGCTTCTGTCTACTCTCTCTCTCCTCCCTCTTCTGCTGGATGGAAGCTGGGCACCGCCACCTTGAACTGTAAGCCCCAGGGCACGACGGAGCCGCCATATGGAAGAAGCCCTGGTCTCTGACCAATGGCAGGAGGAACAAATAATTGTGCATGCATGGTACAAGGCCACTGGGAGTTGGAGATGGTTGCTGCAGCAAGCTCACCCTGAGCACATTGGATGCGGGTTTGGTTTTAGAGAGGGAGGTGGTATGTGTTTCCACCATGACTGAGGTGTTCACTGTTTGACAGGAACTGACACTTGTGACAAATGACGGGGTGAAGCCATGAAAGTTCTAATGTTCTTCAAATTTCACCAGCAAATTTTAGTTTATCCCATTTTGGAGCTACTTGCCAGTGCTTGTTGAAACAATTTCTAACTAGCCCCTTAAGAACCAATGAATAGACCAAACAGGACTCTTGAATATTCTTGTAGGATACCAACTCTCAAATTTAGTGTGAAGAATAAGCAATCACTCGGGGGAAAATTCAGATTTTGATTCAGAAGGTTTGAAGATGGATAAATTTTCCCTTCTAATAATCTTCCAATTGATCCTGACACAGATGGTCAAGGGCAAATCCCATTTTGAGAAAAACTACCTAAATTCTAATCTATGGAGGAAGCCCAAACTTTATGAGATTACATATGAGAATATGAAGCAAGTCCATTCGACATACCCTGTAAGGGATTAAGCAGAATCTATGAAAATGACATAATAAGTGCAGGGCTAAAATGTGACTCGGTGGCATGTTTGCAAACTAACCCTTAACTCACCTTTGATTACATAGCCTAGTTTCTTCGTATGCCTTCTGGCATGACAGCTGCCCAAAGAAATGGGAAGTTCCACGCACGGGACACAGCAGCTTCTCTAGTCCACATATCTCTGATTCTCTGATGTCTGGACCAATAGGATATAAGTGATTTATATGGTGCTGCACATAAAATACATATTAGGATTTATTTCTGAAACCAAGATGCCATTACAGGAGACAAAAGTCACTTTTAATAAACGGGAGTTACCTTTGGATGTTTGTCATTGTAGACTGACCACTGGAAAACTTATGACATAGATCTACATGCTTGCTCCTGATCCTCCATGAACTGATTTATACAGAGATGATGGCATTTCTTCCCCACAAGCTCACCATTGTGCATTCCCCTCCTCTCTCCCCTTCGAGGTGCTGGGACGGAGCATGTTCCATTACATTCCATCTCAGCTTAATCCCTCGCTGTTACGAGAAGTGGAAAATGCAATTAAATGCACTTCTGAAACCTTCCCCCAGAGCGCTGTTTACAATATTGCCTGCATTAAACAGGCTGAGCGTGGGGATGCGGCCACTCGTCTTTGCATCTGGTGGCTTTGCGAAGCTTTGGGAAGCCCGTTTGTAAATTAAAGCGTTCAATCAGCAGCTCTGAGAATAAATCCCAGTTTGTTACAAAAGAATATCTTTTAAAGAAACGCTTTTTGTGAGTTGCATTTGGTATCAGCTTTTCAGAGTGAGAGGGCTAGCAGGAGATGCCATGGGACTGAAGACGGGCTCCATTTTGTTCCCAAAATGCCAGTGAAATCTCAACATTAACAGACCTTAAAATTACCTTAAAATAGGATTCTAAGCCGGGCAGGACTTTTTCTTTCCCACCTTAACTGTTAACCTATTATTTGGATAAGCAGAAGCCACCATGAAAGCTGCCTATTTCTTTAACTAAAAGATACTATGTGGTGTTGTTGGTTTTTTTTTTTCCTTTGTTTTTGTTTGTTTGTTTTCTGATCAGTCTCATTTGCTTCTCTCATAAGAAAGACTGTTAAGTAACAAATGACCAGGAGACAAAATAAGATGAAATATGTAATTGGATCCCTCTAGGACTTGGTGGGTGGCCATAATCAGGGCATCTAGCCTTTCCCGGTGATGTCACTTGTCTATCTAAATAGATGTCATCAGCTTGACAAGGTAGGAGATACTTTTCTCAAATTGAGCAAACATTTTCCAGCATGGTGGTCATTTTACATACCACCACCTTCTGAATATACTTTCTCCCCCTTAAAACAAAAACAAACAAACAAACAAACAAAAAAACTTTTCCCTTTCCAGCAATCAATTATCATATTCCTAGGGATCCACCATGGATGGGCCAGGCCTGTTCTGGAGATGAATGGATAATAGTTTCTGACCTTGGACCATCTTTTTTTTTTTAATATATTTTATTGATATTTTACAGAGAGAAAGGGAGAGAGATAGAGAGCTAGAAACGTTGATGAGAGAGAAACATTGACCAGCTGCCTCTTCCACACCCCCTACCGGGGATGTGCCCGCAACCAATGTACATGCCCTTGACCGGAATCGAACCCGGGACCTTTCAGTCCGCAGACCGACGCTCTACCACTGAGCCAAACCGGTTTCGGCATGGACCATCTTATAGTGTCTTCTTCCCAGGCCCTTTATTCTCTTCCTTTCTATCATGTTTACTGTCACCAATGTCTTCCTTTTGAGTGCACAATAATGAAGAGCTGCATCTCTGACATACCTACTCACCCTCATGTGTGCGGTTTTAAGGTAATAACATTTCACACCCATCTTTATCTGTGGCTTTGTCTCCTTTCCCCTTCTATCTCCTTGCCCTCCATGCCATTGCTCTGGTGTAAGTGCGTTAAGTAAACACAAGATGATTTGCGATTCTCTTCAGTAGCAGCAACAAATGTGTTGAAAGGCTGACATAAGTCAAATACAGTGATAAGTGCTTGGGATCAAAAGAGGCATCCGAGAAGGACATTAGTCCCTATATTTCCCAGACCCTCTTATTATTTAGGTTTCTCAGCTCCAACAAACAGGTTTAGCCCTATTGATTCACAAGCCCAAGCTGACCAACACAGCTTATGCGTCAGTCTTCTCAGACCACCAGCCCATAGGGACCAACAGTTCCAGGAGGACTAATAGCCCATGTTCTCACAACATCATAAGGCTCTCCACGACCCTGCCACACTGGACTGGGCTTTGCAAATAGATTTTGAGTTCTGTTTTCAGTTCAGTATTCTCTTTTCTTATTGGAATTAAGGTCTTACATGACCCAAGCTCCCAGAGTTAATGTCCTGCCATCATATCCATATCTTATCAGCTCCACTTTCTATGTTTGAACTTGGACTTCCTCCTAAAGCAGGTAGTCCTACTGAACTTGGAGAGCCTGCATATGCAGTGTCTATGGGTATGCCCTCAACCAAAATGGAAACTGTATGTGGACAAGTACTTGCCAGAAGGAAACTGGAGTGGAAGTCTGGTCACCTTCATCAAGGACATGATCTAGGTGGGTAGTTTTGCTGTTCCCCATCCTCAGTCCATTTAGGCCTGGCTTCTTCTTCCTTATCCCACCAGTGCATTTTGTCCCTAGGTTCTGGCATGCCCCACAACTCATTCCACCTCAATCCTAGCAATGGAGCTCCTACCCAGAGAAGTTAGGGTTATAATACACTTAGAAAGACATATAATATATTTGGCAAAATCTAAATAACAATGAGTCGATTGTGTTTAAAATATTGCTACAAACAATAAATCTCAAATGAGAACACGAGAAAGTACAAAAACTCATAAAAGATTCATAGAGGAAAAGGTTTTGAGGTGGCCTATTAAAGAATGCAAAGTAGAGAGGGGGGTGGTATTCAGGAACAAAGACTAAAATTAAAATGTAAAGATGGGAAGTAGCAGTATTTTCCAGAACTATAGGTTCATTTAGGACAGTAATAGGAGATCTTTAGAGACTCCACTGAGGTCAGACAGTTGTGTAAGAGTGGCTAAATAGTAAAAATCAATCAGAGATGTGTATTAATAGCCAAGTTACTTTGATTATAATTCCAAACTCTGCTGTGGTCAAGGTATATAACAGGGTATATCATTTTAGGCATACTATTTATCCTTTAATGATCTTAATTAATTCATGTGAAAGCTGTTAAGCCATGTGTGGACTGGTGATCATTGAAGCTCTTTGTGATGAAAGATTAGTAATAAGGTGAATCTGTGACATAGTCTAATGAGTGACTTCTTAGAAGTTCTGAAGGAACGATAGAGTTAGAAAATTAGTAAGTGCATCATATGATGAGCAAGAGGCAAAAATGTAATGGTGGAGAAATTAGTTGAAGGATAATTATAATGTGAACTAGTAAATGAGTATGAGAAAAGAGTAAAATAGGCTGTGAGAGACTTCAAAAAGAAATAAATGTATGAATTTGATTAGAAATGGAAGAGGTAAAAGAATCATGATGACATGTAGCTTTTAACTGAGTCACAGCAAGAACATTAGTACTGTCACTCAAAATAAAGAAATCTGGAATAGGAGTAAGATTTGGGATTGGCAAACTTTTTCTATAAAAGGCCAGATAATAAATATTGTTTATGGCTATATTGTCTCTGTTAGAACTACTTAATTTTATTGTTATAGCAAAAAAGTAGTCATAAACAATAATAAAAAAACAGTCATGGCTGAGTTCCACAGAAATGTTATGTATAAAAGTAGGCAGCAAGCCAGACTTAGCCCATGGACAGGAGCTTGCTGACCTTTACATTAGATGAGTTGACATTTGCAAAGCTGATTTTTGATAGATCACAAACTTAACTGCCTTCAGTGTCTACCAGTTGACTTAACTGTGTTAATATAAATAATAGAGTGGTAGAGTCTTCAGCAAAATGAAAAGTGTATGTTATATATAATGAGACAAATTTTAAAAATTCAGGAAATCAAACCAGCTATTTAAAACAAACAGCAGACATGAGAAGAGGGCGTCCAATGAGATATTCTGAAGTTAATATATCACAAGTTGATGACATGGAGTTATCTACACAAATTTGATGACTGATTCTATGAGGTTGAATTGTCAAGGGAGAAACTAAAAGGAAAAAGAACAAATTTCAGCGTTTAAGTCCTGGAACATGCCCACGTTAGGAAACAGAAAAATGTGGAAGTCACCAAAGGGATGGCCCAAGAAACAAGAAGATAATAAAAGAAAATGTTTTGCTAGTTGCTAAAAACAGAGGAGTTGGAAGAAGAAACAGTCTAATCAATAGGATGCCAAGCTTTACTCAGCCATCACAAAAACAAAAACTGATAGAAGACCAATTGGTTTGGAATTTGTGGGGCATTGGTGTCCTTGGAGAAGGCTGCTTTAGTGAAGAAGTGTGAGCAGAAATGTTAGGATTATACTGTGTGATTAAGAAATGAGTAGCTGGAGAAGAAACAGTAGCAGCATCATGCTGTAGACACAAAGTTGGATGTAGCAACAGACAGGCCCGCATTCAACTCTCTACTCAGATAGTTCATGGCTCTTAGGTAATCCTGTTATAGTTATTTAATCTCTTTGAAATTTAAGTTTGTCATTTGTAAAGTGAGGAAATCATCCATCTTCAGTATTGGGATAAAAATGGAAATAAGACTGATTTATGTACAAAGTGGTGCAGTACCTGGCATGCATTGCCCTCTCAAACATTCCTCCTCTTCTCATCACATCTCCCAAACCCCTCAAGATGCAGATTTCAGTTTTATGAAGTATGATGGTAAACATTTTATTATATCCTGGCCTACATCAGCCACATCTTTTTGTTCATGTGACAGATTAAAAGGTCAAGTTGAAGTCATGAAATGGTCCATTTCCTCATGTGAAGGAATATGCCAGCAAGAGCAAGAGCTTAAGTATATGCCTAGTCAACCAGTTGTGATTTAATGCAATGTTGTTCTTGTTGTTTTCATTCAAGGTATTTTTATGCTAAAGAGGAAGAAAGCAGAACAAATTTTAAATGTTAAATAATTGTATTACTATTATATAAAGAAAAGTACTTTTAAAAAATTAATAAGAGGTAAAAAGGATTCTACCTTATGATTAAATCAATAGGAATAGAAGACCACTGTGAACTATTTTTCCTAATTGTGTAGCACTTAAATTAAAATTTCAGTCTTTTAAATTTATGGTAAATTAATGGTAAACATTATTCCAATTGGTCTAATATCATTTTACCCTACCCAAACCATTTTTAAGGTTTTTAAAAAATATATTTTGGGTCCCTTATTTCTTATAATTTATAATAAAATGAATGCGTGTTTTAGACTCCTTGGTAGAGTTTTGATACCATTAGTCTAATCTGAATAGCATGTCACAGCAATTTTGCTCAATACTTTATTAAATATCAGCTCCAAAACTTTTAAGATAAACTTTATAACATTTATATTTCAGATGAGAAGATTTATTTTACAAAGGTTAACACAAGTTTTCACTTTTTTTCTACACACTCTCTTCTCTGCTTCTCTGCATGGGAGTATTCACTTCTTTAGAAAGCCTATAAAGCTTGAAAGCCATTGTGGAAACTCTGGGTTGCCTCGCCATCCTCATGTGAGGCAAATTCAGATTCAAGAATAATTGTCTGTAGTCCCTAGAGGGACTGTAGTCCCTTTAGTCGCTAATAGCTATAATAGTTAGAAAATATGAATAAACCAAGTAGGGTTAGGGGTCAGTGGCATAAATAGTTCACAGTGGTAAGATGAGTGAACAACAGTCCAAATAACAATTTCCCAAGTAGTGGCACAAAGTAACTCTTAGTCTGTGTTTTCTCTCATATAGGAGAAGACTGATCTGCCAGATGGGCATCACAGGAGGAATCTTAACTAAGATTTCTAGGAGGCTTAGTTCCTTTGCAATGGGAAACAGAGCGTTAGCAAGGATGATCTTCTGTGAAAGTTGACTGTAAATAGAAGTATACAATGGAAGTAGGGTCCTTATTTGGGGAGTTTGGGGAGGCTTACCTCATTCTTTCACTCATTTACCTGATAGTCATATTCTCTGTAGTGGATGAAACGCTAGGCATGGGGAAGACAACAATGAACAAACACAATCACAATTCAACAAGGTCCTTTCTCCGGACACAACGTTGTGGTTTGATGCACTGAGTGGCTGGGGAGATGGGCAACAATCCAGTCCCTGAGGAGAAGGGCTTGGCCAGCTAAACCCAAGTCAGCTGGAATCCAGGGCAGAATTTCATTCTCAGAAGGGAATAATAGTCCAAGACAGGAAACGGAGACAAACACTCAGCCCCAGACTAAACAAGCAGAGTGGAGCAGAGGAGCGAGGCCATAACTGGATGAACAGGGAGTGTGCAGGGACTCCGGCTCCAGGAACAACAATCACGAGAGACACTCACTTTAGTCCCCACCGCCAAGGAATGGACCTGCAGGCTGAAGAGCCTCTGTAGCTGGGTGGAACTTAGCTCAGATGAACTGACATCCAACCTTTTTTAAAGGAGAGACATCATGCGGTGTCTCCAAAGCACTGCATTTTCAAAAATTAGTTTTATTTCTAAAACTTTCACATTTTTCTGTCCAAAAATTAAATTACCATGAATGTTACAAAAGAAGTCCAGGTTGTTTACATCTTCCAACAAAGTAAAAATAATAATTTAAAAATATATATATTTTATTGATTTTTTACAGAGAGGAAGGGAGAAGGATAGAGAGCCAGACACACCCTGCAACGGGGGATGTGCCCGCAACCAAGGTACATGCCCTTGACCGGAATCAGACCCAGGACCTTTCAGTCCATAGGCCGACGCTCTATCCTCTGAGCCAAACCAGTTTCGGCAATGATTTTGTTTTTAGTATATTCACTTAATTGAATAAACATCTCCTATTGTCCTCTTAGATGCAAAAGAGTGTTTAAACTTTATCTGAAGTTTATAAGCTTAAAATTAGAATTTGGCCATGTCTATATGATATTCAAATATATAATCAAGTGTATCAATTATCCTGGAGATTTAAAGTGAAATATTTCAAACTATTTGTTGATTTGTGGCAAAATAGTTCACAGATTAAAATTTTTAGATTGAACATCAGAATAATACCATTTTCTGAGTAGTTCCAAGTGTTTTCTGATTTTCATGATTTTTATAGTATAAGTCACTCAAGCAGTCCACATTTTTTGAGAGACTGTATAAAGGCCATTACCTGCAGGTGTTACTGGCAACGATGATGGCTTTAGTCCTCTTGAGCACCGTATACAGCGTAAGCTGGAAATACAGAGAAGCCAAACTCAAAAGCTCTAATCTCAAGAAGCTCATTTTTATGGGGAAGAGAGAAAACAAACAAGCAATCATAAATGAGCACCCTTCCTAGTTGAGAACTATAGCTATATTAGGTGGCCAGCAGCACTCAAATAGCTAGCACACATTTAAAGAGTTAAAGTCCAGCAACAATCTTAGAAATTAACACAAATACCTTCCTTTAAAATATTTTGCAATCATTAGATTCCACGTCATTCATTCATTCATTCATTCAATATCAAACTGCCTGTTGAGTGCCTAGTTTGAGACATTCTGCTAGGTGCTCTGATCACAAAGATTAACTTGAGAAATGTGTACTTTTGAGGAAGGAGGCACGTAAACAAACACTACTGAATGCTCTAAGATTCATACATCGCTACAGGGGTTCCCAAGGAGGAGTGCTCAGTTTTGTTTACAGGATGTAGGAAAGCCTTCAGAGAAGAGGAAATGTTTCCTTGGAGTTGAGCAGAAGTTCATTAACCAATGAAGAATGTAAGAAAGCTCTCTCACAGGTACAGAAGCAGCTAGGATAAAGACACAGATATTTTGGACATAAGTAAGTTAAGTGGCTGAGTGAAGAAATGTTGGCAACAGCCTGAATATGGCCCCGCAGCAGTGGGAAGAAGGAAAGGTTGTAGGATACACAAACATAATCAAGTAGGCAGTAAAAGGCTCTATAGAGTCTGTGTTTTTTAAATAGCATGTTTCCTTTGATAGGGTCATCCAATTGTCTGCATGTAAGTACCAGAAATCCTATCTCTGTGTTTCCCTACGTTTACCCTCATGTAATTTCAAGTGTGGAGAAAATAACCATGTTCATAACCTTAGGAGATACTTATTACTATGGTATAATTGGCATAGAGTGGTTATTAGCAGTTACTCTTCTCAGCTATTAAAGATCATTAATAAGGTGAAGGATCTAGATCTATAATGAGGGGGATTTGGCTCATGGTTTTATCTCAATGATGAAGAATACAATTTAAATAATATTTGAGCGAGGATGAACTCTTCAGTAGCAACTCTAAGTGTCATATATCACAAAGAGGATGTTGTCAAACATCATATTTCATTTGGCTGACACAAAACTATAAACCTCTCAGACACAGTCTCAGCCGGCAACATAAATTTGGTGTGAATTTTACTGCCATTTTATTAATGAATTAAATGCATTGCAATGAAGCTGTGAAATAAATAGTATTCCACATGCCTTTGGTCTTAAAGAAACCAGGGTGGAATTAATAATATTCAGTTTCTGAGCCCAGTTGGAGGATCGGGGAGGCCAAGAGCCTGTAAAAGCAATCTAATGGAAGTTTTCTACTTTTTTTCATTTCAAATCTAGTTTGCCTGGGAATTTACGTTGCGATAAGTCTATGGGAACTTCTTAGAGACAAGATTGGTTGATTGATGATTGATTGATTGATTGATTGATTAAAAGTTTTTTTTAATGGCATCAAGTATGGTGAACTAAAGCTAATACTTCATTTGATTGGTTTCACAATGACACACAGAAGAAGAAACGGGGTCAAATAATGATCCCTACCCCGTGAGATGCATGAAGTTGCAAGCTAAGTGACACTCCAGAATGGCAATGCATCCAGCTAGTTTTGATCAGCAAACTCTGTCAGGTATTGTACTAATAAATTACCTCATCCCAACTTGCCTCATTAAATTTGTGCCCAGGCCTTCAATATAATTTCTACCTTTCCCCCAGTCCATTATATGCATAATTACTGATATTAGAAAGGTGACCAATATGGTAGACCTTAGGAGAAACAGATATGACCTGGAAAAGCCCACACCCGGCCAGATTTCTGAGTTTATGGAGGATTAGTTATGTGTTTAATTGGTAAATTTTTTTTACATGTTATCTATTCAGATCAGGTCAGTTTCAGAAATGTGAGTAAAAGAAAGCAAAACTAAACCTGTGACAGACTTGTGGGTTAATAACTGGACTTTAAACAACCATTATAGCCACAACTTCCAAAGGATTAGTACAATATGAGATTGAAAATGATGTTTTATATAAATCGTGTTTTGACTTAAAGAAAACAGAAATATATGTAAATGGAGTAACTGCATTTGATAGAAGCTAAGGCTTGCGTTTCTCTGGCTCTGAGTCTATTCTAGCATTGAGTGAATCAGTCCTCAGCTTATCTAACTGCTGCAGAAGCAATGAGATCAGCTCATCAGATTTTGACCTAGAATTCTTCTTTATAAAAGTAGAGGAAATTATGCCTACTAAGAATTCCATTTCAGTTCAATTTACTCTCAACTATATAGAGAATCTGAAGTGGGAACAATACGAGGCATCAGGAGGACTTTAAGAATAAAAGAGAATTGGGTGTGCTCAGGTGGGCGCACTGAAGTGTTCCATCCTAAGGAGAATGCTTTTGCTGTGTAACTGTTGTTGTTTTTCTAATCGCAAGCAAACCAATAACAGTTTCTTATTTCCTTCTGTTTAAATCTGTGTATCATCTATTTTCTCAATATTTTTCCCCACCATAAAAGTAAAATGGAAAGGTTTTAGGTTTGAAGATTTAGTATATGTGGGAATAAGACTCTGAAAGAACTTTATTTTTCCAGGCAAGTATCACTGAGAAAAGACTTGGAGCCTAGCAACGGGATGGCTCTACCTACCCTCCCATGATACACATTAATTCAAAGGATCTGTTAATAATGAAACTGATCATTGTAGAAACAAAAAGGAACATTCTAAAGAGTGATTGAAAGCTTTTAATCATTAATTAAATTGATAATAAACATAAAGGACAGGGTAACTTCCCCACAACGATAAAACAAAAAACATTTATTTATATATTTAAACCATGTTCCCAGCCTGAATTTTGATTGCTATAGAAATTGGACAATGCTGAGATGGGTATCAAGCCTTTGCATTCAAAACATTCCCAGCAGTTTGCTATTTATTATGTGGGTCTCCATCTTTTACAACCGTGCTGCCTGGGACATTAAACTCCACATAAATATTTGTAATTCATTTTCTTTCTATCTTGCTGAAAAAAAGATCAAAAGGTTTTATGATTTATGTCAACTTGGCAAAGAGCTAGTCAGATGTCTACCTGCAAGGGTGAGCAATAAAGATCTCTTCTTATCTCCTTTATTGCATGCTTGGAACAGTAGAAGCCTAAAAGCTCATAATACTTACCAAAATGTATTTTTGGAGCAGGATTTATTATTAGTGAATGCTATTCTGTCTTGATCACATTACAATTTATTTTATTAATAATAAAGATATAGTCAAAGAATAAAACACAAGCTGTTTATTCAAAGTCCCCACCGATATCCCTTATCCTTATCTGCATCTGCGTGTATCATCCGGATCTCCTCCCATGATTGTTATATGTGCATTGACTAATTACCTTGATGCTCCTGCTCTTAAAATCAGTCTCCCCCAATTGGAAGGGATTGTCTTCCTAGTCTGCGGTAACTCGAGTAAATGTTATCCTCAATTCTGTTATGCTTTCAGTGCATTCTAAACTCTGCTTTCACAAGTGGGCTGGAGCTTTTGTTCATTTTTATCATCTACACACAGGCACCTAGGGGTCTCTTTGCTGAAGTAGGTTCCTCGGGGCGAAGGTTTTCGCTGTGATAACCTAACCATTCAAGGCTTTGCCCTTTAGATAGCCCCTTCAGAGTGTTTAATGAAGTGAAGAGCTGGAAAAGGACTTTGTTCTCTCAACACCTTTTCCACGCCTTTAAAACTGCATGGCTTTACGGCACATCAATAGAACATTTTTTATATAAGATTCATCTTCAGCGAGTGCATTTTGAGAAATTCGCATAACACTTGGGAGAACAGGATAATCAGAGATACAAGGAGAAACGTTTCAATGATTGCATTTCTAAAGTAGATCAAAGCAACCTGCCCAATTTCCAAGTACCGGATTTCAATATTCACATGGGGGGAAAAAGGGCCATGACAGATTTAACAAAAATGCTTCACTTTCAAACTAAGGAGGCACGTTCTGATAGGGGTAAAGGATTCCCTTTTGTTTAGCTAGGTGGTTCTGCAGCCCTGAGGGGTACATTGGAAAACACTGAGATCCCAGGTGAAGAAAAACTCTTGATAAACACAAGGTGCTATTATTATCTTGACAGTTTGAGATATTCTTAACTGCAATCATTTAACGGGATGTTTTAACAACCAAACTATTACAAAATTAACCTTTTGGAGAATTGCAAGGCAGTTATGTAATATTTGGAATGGAGAACATCTTAAGGGAGCTTTCAGAAGCTCTATATTCTAATCAGAATGAAGTTGAAGATTGTGTGCCTAAGGTGGGAATAGAATACTAAATTCCACCATCCTTAAAGCATTCTTTCTGTTCCCCACGAAGCAGATGTTTCAGAGAATGGAGTCTGTGATTTGTCTCCGCCCCGGGCAATGAGACTTCTTTCGTACCTACATGTACATATCTTAGTGCACATGCCAGGGCCCTTAATATAGGTAGGTAGGCCGAAACCGGTTTGGCTCAGTGGTAGAGCGTCGGGCTGTGGACTGGAAGATCCCGGGTTCGATTCCGGGCAAGGGCATGTACATTGGTTGTGGGCACATCCCCAGTGGGGGGTGTGCAGGAGGCGGCTGGTCGATGTTTCTCTCTCATCAATGTTTCTAGCTCTCTATCTCTCTCCCTTCCTCTATGTAAAAAATCAATAAAGTATATTAAAAAAAAACAACAGGTAGGTAGAGGACAACTCCTTTTAGAACATATCAAACCCTGCTTAGAAACTGCAGAAAAATTTAGGAGTTAGTTTCCTGTGGTAATTAACACATCCTATCAAATAATACACAATTTTATTGCCTAATATAACCTAATTGGCAAAGGTAGGTAAGAACACTTTATTGTGCTTAAGAAGACCTGGATTCATCTTCCAAGTCTTCTCCTACCTAGTTGTGTGCTCTGAGTTAAATTATTGAACATTAGGGAGTTTGTCAGCTGGCATACGGAAGACATTGGGCAAGATAATCACTGAAGTCAATTGTGAAGACTCCATGTTTAAAAGTAAATATACTGCCCTAACAGGCGTGGCTCAGTGGACAGAGCATCAGCCTGCGGACTGAAGGGTCCCAGGTTCGATTCCTGTCAAGAGCTTGTACCTTGGTTGCAGGCACATCCCCAGTAGGGGGTGTGCAGGAGGCAGCTGATCGATGTTTCTCTCTTGGCGATGTTTCTAACACTCTCTTCCTCTCTGTAAAAAATCAATAAAATATATTTGGGGGGGGGGGAGTAAATATACCTAATATTTAGCTCAATATATCTATTATTTTTGGCATCCTTTTCAGTTTATAAAAAAGAGACCCATGGGCAAGATTCCTTTAACAATGGAAAAGTGGAAATTATGGAAATAGCTATTAGTAGATATTGAGGAAATCATGACTTTGTTAGTATTTTCAAAGCCAAAACCTGAAAATAAAAACATTGGATATAGAGACTAGAAAATAAAAATATGAATTTAAAAAATGTGATCAATGTCTCAGGCAAGGGGATAAATACATTGTGCCAGGCATTGGCCTGGGACTGGCAGAAAATAATAAACCTGCTCTAACCTCCATGCTCAGTCTAGGTGGAAAGGCATGCAAATAAATTCAGCATGATCACTATTGTGAAAAAGGTTTCTTCCTAATATGGCTGTTTTTGTTTTCAGAGCCACAAAACACAACTCCCCATTTGCTGAGCTGAAAGTCTGTACTGTGACTAACACTGACACACTCACAAGTTTCAGTAATGATTAAAAAAAAACAAAAAAAAACGTAACTTTTCATGGGCCTCATTGGCTCTCACGTTTAGGCCTGTGTTTGGAACCATCCCCCTTTGGCCTCAAGGTTTACTTGCCCTCTTCCTCTAGTCAGTGTTTCCCAAACTTCTCTCATGATGAGAATCACCTGGTGGAGTTGTTAAAATACAGATTCCTGAATCCCAACTAAGGAGTGCTAAACTGGAATTTTTGGGAACATATAGGTAAAATTGTATACTTAACTAGTGTTCTAAGCTCCATCTATGTCTAAGTGGCTTACAGGTGAGTTTCCATTGCTATTGGCCATTACCTCATCCTAAATTGCTCTATTGCTATAATTCTCAAAGTGTGGTTCCTTGGGCAGTATAGTCACCTGTGAATTGTCAGAAGGCAAATTATCTAGCTTCACCTAGATATACTGAGTAGGCAGCTCTGGGAGTGGGACCCAGCCATTTGGATGACCAAGCTCTCCAGGTACATCAAATTCTGCTAATACTTAAGAATGACTGCTACACTGCATTGTTTGTTTAATTGCCTGCCCCTATAGACTAAGATTTGTATGTCCAGGAACTACACCTCCAATTACATTTCTATTCCCATGTTTAGAGCATAGTGCTTGGTCAATAAATACTTTTTTGATTAAACAAAAAATAAATAAAATTTTCCCTTTAAGTCATTTCTTCCTTCACTAAATTCCCACCCATTTAAAACTCTCTAAATTTTGATATTGTAGGTAGGTTATAAAGTTTAAATAAAACGTTTATCCTGCTATAATGAAAGATTAATCTTCCTTAAAGCCCCCATGATGTGCTTCCTTTTGTAATAATTAACAGAGGCTTCTAGCTACTGATTTAGTTAGATCAGAGGTTGTCTCACAATTGAGATGTTTTTGTTCCCCAAGAGACATGTAGCAATGTCTGGACACATTTTTGTTTTTGTTTGTTTGTTTTGAAAACTTGGATAGGAGGTGCTTCTTACATTTAGTGAATAGAGACCAAGGATGCTGCTAAACATCCTACAATATCAGGGTAGCTTACCACGATAAATAATTATCTGGCCCAAAATGCCAATGTTGTCAAGGTTGAGAAATCCTGGTCTATATAAGTGATTCTAAAATCTTGCAGTCTTGGCCTGACCGGTTTGGCTCAGTGGATAGGGCATTGTCCTGCAGACTGATGAATCCTAGATCCGATTACAGGCAAGAGCACGTACCTTGGTTGCGGGCACAACCCCAGGGGAGAGTGTGCAGAAGGCAGTTGACCAATGTTTCTCTCTCATCTGTTTCTAACTCTCTATTCCTCTCCCTTCTTCTCTGTAAAAAATTAATAAAACATATATATTTTTAAATAAAATCTTCAAAGCCCTTCATCAAGTACTAAACACTCCTTCAAAGTTTTTCAGAATTTGTTCCTAATTTCCTCATCACACATTCTCTCTCTAGACAATGCAATTTTAACAATTTCTAAAACCTGAATGCAACATGATAGCAATTTATTAGGCATAAAATCTTTCTTCTCCTAAATGTTCCTTAAAACTCAGGCCCAGTTCTTTAGAATGACATAATATCTAAAACAGAGACACTGGACTTTCAGATCCAGCAGAATTCCCTGTAAGGAGCAATACTTTTGTATTGAAGAAGTCAATGAAAGCCCCACTGTCCCCATCATCAGGGCATCATATACAGGCAATTTTTAAAAAAATATATTTTTTATTGATATTTTACAGAGAGGAAGAGAGAGAGATAGAGAGCTAAAAACGTCATTGAGAGAGAAACATCCACCAGCCGCCTCTTGCACACCTCCTACTGGGGATGTGCCCGCAACCAATGTACATGCCCCTGTCCGGAATCGAACCCAGGACCTTTCAGTCCGCAGCCCGATGCTCTACCACTGAGCCAAACCGGTTTCGGCTACAGGCAATTTTTTTTTCTTTAAATCTCCCCAATTATAAAGTAAGAGGTTTGGAGAAGATTAGGAGTGGCCTATATTTGGAAGATATTTTAAGAAGTGGCTTTCACACACATGGCTGACATGATGAATTAACAGGGTACTTTCTACCACTGAGTCTAGACAGAGTTTCAGACTTCTTTTAAAACAGTACGTAGCATCAACTATTGGGTCGGTGGCTATGATCCATCATTTAGAAATGGCCTGGGAGTTGAAACCTGTTTGTCATTCCCTGAGAAAATCTCATAGGTCCATCCATACTAGTCTTAAAATGCCGCTGGGTCCTTAAATGATCTCTGAGCAATGGGTCTACCTTAATTAGGAACAAAAATCTGCCTAACTCACGAAGTGCTAACTCCACAAGAAGCATTAGGAGCACCCAGTTGGTAGGCTATAAACGGTGGCTTCCTGGAATGGAACAAAACAGATGTCCCTGCCACTGTAGTGACAGCAACATATTCAGCCATTCATTCTGTGGGTCTCTAGAGGTTGCTTCTCACCATGACCTACACAAGACAGATGACAGCAGAGTGACTTACGGTGGCTGTGATACCAATGACCACTTCAGGAGACTTGTCCAAAGGATTGAAGAGCCAGCCACACTTCAGTTCCTGGGATTACCTTCCCAAGTGCATGATTTCCTCAGCTCTCTATGGAATGGGACTACAGAAAAGGCTTACCTGTCTTTGCACTGACATAGGTTTCTAGAAAATGTGGCAAAACCCTAAGTCCTACTCCAGGAAACATGGATCTACAAATGGCATTCTGACCCCAGGTAGCATGCACATTCAACTTTACTGTTAGTCATGGGATCCAGAAATTAGACGGTGCAGATATGTAATTAGGTTTTGGTAATAATGGCGTCAGAGCAAAAATGTAAGTGCTGATGTAGTTAGCGCAAAGAGGACAGTCATTGGTTGTCTACTAGGTTAAGACTTCACTGCTTGTAAAGGATTTAGTGGGATCGCTGTGTGAAAGGGTTGGACATGTCTAGAATGTTGATTTTTTTTGTCATATACTTTGACATGTAGAAGTTTGGAAGGTTAATTTACATGGACAACTTTTGATAGATCAATGTATAAACCAGCATGCATTTCAAGTTATAATATGAAAAGGGAAAAGTATGTTTTACAGAGATCAAAGTATTTGAATGCACTATGCAGAATTTACAGTTTTACCATGCAGTTTTCAGGGAACCCAAGGACAGGTAGGAATCAGAGCGAGAGTTCAATAATGTTACTAAGTAATTTCCCCAGATATTATAAAAACTTAGAGAGTTATCTAGGTTTTGAAATTGAGCACACTGCTCAGGTGATTAGGTTTCTCTCTTTGAAAGCATACTATAATTTTGTGTTTTCTGACTTATGTTTTGCTTAACTCTCCACACATTTACCCTCTTTGGTTGACACTGACCCTTTTCATATGGTCAATACATTAATTATATAACAGAAAATCCACAATTGATCATTATAGCATTACATTTCCATCTTCTGCTTTTCTGATTTTCACTGAAATATGATGTCAACTATCCCTCCCTGTAAGTTAACTTTCACTATATTACTTAAGAAGGATTTGATTTACTTTTAACTTCTAGGATTATATTGCTATAAATAATTATTAATTGAACTCAAATTGGATATGGTCATTATTTCTGCTGCCTCATGCTCTATATAACATCTAGCTCGATAGTAAGCTTTAGGCAACTTAATAGACAATTGTTAACATAGTCAAATAAAAAGTGACTCCTGAAGATGTTGACATATTTTTGGTATACCCAATGCTCCATGCTAAGTCTTACTCACTTTTTTTTCTCATAGAGTTAACTAGTTTGAGTAAATTTTCTAAAACACATTGAAATACACTATTGCTAAAAAAATAATTTCTGTTCCTTATACATTAAATAACTATTTTAAAATGTTCTTTATGAAATGAATTCTTTGAATCATTGAGCACTTTCTCCCTTATATTTATGATAAGCATGAAGTACAAACTTCTGAGAAGTTGGGGACCAGTCATTGACAGTAATGGAGTATCTCTTCACATTGCACTATGAATCCAACGGGTTTCATTTTCTTCTTGAGAACATTCATGTGTGTGTGTGTGTGTGTGTGTGTGTGTGTGTGTGTGTTTTCTACTCCACAACCACATGCTTTGAAAGAAATCTTCTAAAACAATGATTTTCAATATTTTTCATCTCATTGAACACATAAACTAATTACTAAAATTCTAATTTTAGTACACTAAATATTTATTATTTAGCACACTAAATAATACATTTTTTGCTGATCTGACAGGAAAATAGGTATAATTTTGACTTATTCACACTGGACTGCTATCGTTGTGTTGGCTGTTGTCATCTTCTTTTATTTGACAACATAAGGGAAAAAAGGTCAGTGTACTTGACTACTTAGTCAGGTATCACATGTTTTAAAAATTCTTGCCACACATGGGTTGAAAAGAACATTTCTAAAAGATAGAGGAGTACAGAGCCAATTCAGAGAAATCACCACCACCAAGCAATTATTTGGTGGCTCTAGCATTCATCATCTTGCCTAAAGTCAAGTCTTGGAAAGAAAAACAGCAGTTAAAGAAGAGGTGAAGCCCTGGCTGGTTTGGCTCAGTGGATAGAGCAGCTGCCTGTTAACTGGAGAGTCCCAGGTTCCAAACCTGGTCACCTTGGTTGTGGGCACATCCCCAGTAGGGGGTGTGCAGGAGGCAGCTGATTGATGTTTCTCTCTCATTGATGTTTCTAACTCTCTATTCCTTTCCCTTCATCTCTGTAAGAAAACAAAAACAAAAACAACAACAACAACAACAACACACACACACACACAAAGAAGAGATAAACAGGTGCACCTAGTTTCATTCTTTCTGGTTTATAGCTGCTGTGATTAAGCATATATTTGGGATATTTCAATGTTTTTCAACTTTATTAGAAACATCCACATGTCCCTAAATGGGCTGCCTTTCAAAAAAGACTATGTGGGAATCCTAAATGCAGGAGGCTAGGTCTCTGTGGTGAAGCTGTGGCAGGCAGTTAGACAGGAGCAGAGCAAGGACCATGGGCCAATTACAGAAGTTCACCAAGAAAGAATGTCCCGGACACCTAACAATGGAAAAAAAAATAAACTGGTAGAGCAAATATTGAAGATAAATATTCTTAATCAGGACCTCACCCCTAAGAACTCCTCTCCACCCTAGAATGCCTCTGGTCATGCATGTCGCATTCTCCTGACCTTATCTCTCCTGGCACATGGTTAAGCTATGTGGTAGATCCCCACCCTTCTAGAGGACAAGGGGGCTGGAGGAAAGCCCCATGTAACTTCCATGCAAGGACAGAAGATGACTAGACAGATCCTGGTAGGTCAGTTTGAAGAAGAAGAAAGCAGTTAAGCTCAGTTCCTCTCCACTTCACCCCCAACACACACACACACACACACACACACACACACACACACACACACTCTGAGAGATTAGAAGGAATCCTAGCTTACTTCCCAGGGCAGCTCTTTGAGCCCTCTCAAAATTTCTCTTCCAGTGTACTTTCTCCTTGTTTGCCCAAATAAATCTTCCCTAGGAGTTTGAGTCTTGGATCTGAATTCTTTCCTAGCCAGAACGCAAATATTGAGGTTGCTGAACCCAGGTCTAATCTGACCCCACTGGTCAGACACCTGGTGTCGTTCCTGCCACCTACCAAAAAACTACAGCAAAATGATGCTGAGAATTCGTACACACTCTGGTTACCCTCTCCATATTATAAGTGGCCCATTTTGGGGGGAAAAACAGAATTTTATCTGTTTGCAAAACCTCAGTTATACTATCGAGGAAAACTGGGAGAATGCTGATGGTTTAATTTCCTACAAACGCTTATTTGAAAGATATACCAACCATAAATCTACTGAAGGTGAATGGATTGCATCAATGTCACCAACTAGTGAATGTTGCATTGAGTGTGGCAGTGGAATAAATAATACACTTTTTAAAGTGTCTTGGTTCTTTGTTTTTGAAAACCAGGTAAAAGTAGCTACAATGACCTATGCCTGTTCTGTGACTTTCTGAAAGTCAATGCGGGTGGGGATAATTTTAGACAAATAAAACCTTCATTGATCCTAAGAACGTGGACATTATTCTTTCCTAAGAATTATTCACCCACTACAGCAAATTGTGTGATTTAGCATCTTCCCTTACCAGGATTTTCATCTCCCTTCTTTCTTGACGGCATACAAAATGTTATACTTAAATCTTTCTGTAATTCTAAAGTGTGTAATGAATGTCTTAAAAATCTAACCAAAATGGGTAAAAATGTATTTCTGCTATTCTAATATAAATTATATCTATGAGAAATAAAACATGTTAAATATCTAGAAATATTGTTTATAAGTGAAATAAAAGTGACACATTTGATACTAGATACCTGGAAATTGCTTCTTTTGATATTCATTCATGAACTCGATTATTACTATATTTCACTTTCTTGCTGTTTTTCCTTAGCAGAAAATAAATATTTAAAAAATTTGAGTGATGTTGGGGCTGACTGGGATATCATGCCAATAAATTTTTAAAAACCAGCTAAGAGCAGAGTACTGAGAAATGCAATGTTACTTCATCATTGCAGAAAGAAAAAAATATGTGTTCAATTTTTCATGTCACTTAACCATCCTTTCCTGAACTCAATGAATCTAAAATATATAGTTTGACAAAAGTAATTATAGTGTGGACATTTTGAGTTATTTTGATATTTGAAATGAGAGCTTGTCTACTGTACCATTCCTCAGCCATCAAACTTATTTTTTTTTAACTTGAAGTGACCTTGAAGTTACTTGGACATAGTAACCTTGGAGGCTGGTTCTGAAACTCTGATAAGCAGCCCATTATTTCAGTGAGATTTCCTTGACAGGTAAAGTAAGAGCTCAGGCTCACTCATTTCTACTGGAAACTGAGGACATGGAGAGAGATCTGGGCTTTGCACAAAAGCAGCTTGTCCTTAAAGGCAGGTCTTTTATGGGTCACATAGATATAACCAAGCAGTTGCCTAATTGCTGATTCCAAAAACATTTCAGGAAACAGGCCCCCAAAGCTATGTTGTTCTTGAATGATCTTAACTCATGAGAACCTTGATGAGAAGTGGTATATCAGGTACCCTCATGACATGCCCATGGTATATCTATAATACCCTATCTTCTTCCAAAAGATATTCCAATAGCAACAACACTACACAAACTATTTTGATTGCCAAATTATTGACACAATGCAATTTTTGTGTGAAATGCAATGCTACAAGGATGTAGAGCGTGCTTATAATTGCACATATATGGATCTTCCCTTCCAATATTAAAGAACTGAGTTACTTTCTTCTACAGCAGTGGTTCTCAACCTGTGGTCTCCAAGTCATCATCAGCAGCAGCACTTGGGAACTTCTAGAAATCCTTGTGGTGGGGCCCAACAACTGGCATTTTAATAAGCCCCGTAAGTGATTTTAATGCAAACTAATCTTTGAAAACCACAGTTGTATAATAACCTTTCTCAGAGTATGGCTGCAGGCCCCTAGGGATACTTGAGATTTTTTTCAGGTGTCAAGATCAACTACTCTTAAAATCATACTTAGGTATTACTTGCCTTTTATGCTGTATTAACATTTCCCTCTTGATATTAAAGCAAGTATAATGACATTGCTGATCAAGTAGTCAATTTATTGGCAACTGCTGGAATGGCACCAGGTGTTAGATTGGTAGGGTCAGACCAGACTTGTGTTCAACAACTTTTGTACTTGAGTTTTGGCTAGGAAAGAATTCAAAGCCAAGTCCCAAACTATAAGAAAACATCTATCTATCTGTCTGTCTGTCTGTCTGTCTATCTATCTATCCATCTATCTATCTATAAAAGCCTAAGCAACCATTAAGACAAAACTATTGGAACAACTGGTTGCTATGACATGCACTGACCACCAGGGGAAGATACACAACACAGGAGCTGTCCCCTGGTGGTCAGTGAGCTCCCACATCAGGAGCGCCACTCAGCCAGAGGCCACAGCTGACAAGCACTGCTGTGGGATCCTCTCCCAACCTCTGAGGCAACACGATCAAGCTGTGGCGGCAGAGGTGGCAGGCACAGCAGGGCCAAGGTGAGCAGCAGTGTAGTTGCTTCCAGATCCAGTTGGGGCTCCTCCCCAGCCGCCTGCCAGTTTGGCACGGCTACACACCTTGGATGTTGGACTGCCCAGTTTCAGCCTGATCATCGCAGGGCAGGCCCAAAGGATCGGGCTGAAACTTGGCAGTCCTACATTCCACCAAGGGGCCCTAGATTGTGAGAGGGCACAGGCCAGGCTGTGGGACTCCACCTGTGCACAAATAGTGCACCAGGTCTCCCCTCCCCTCCCCTCCCCTCCCCTCCCCTCCCCTCCCCTCCCCTCCCCTCCCCTCTCCTCTCCTCTCCTCTCCTCTCCTCTCCTCTCCTCTCCTCTCCTCTCCTCTCCTCTCCTCTCCTCTCCTCTTCTCTTCTCTCTCTCCATATATATATAGTGTCCCCTTGGGAGTTCCACCAGATCTGAAATTCAATCATTTGCTATGACATGTGCTGACCATGAGGGGGCAGTGCACAATGAAGGAAGACTCTGACCAGCAGCTGGAATGCCCCATCAGCCCTAATCACCAGCCAGGCCTAGGGACCCTACCCATGCAAGAATTTTGTGCACCAGGCCTCTAGTTTATTTATAAAATCACAGAGGTGGAAGAAGTAATTTGTAGAAGAAATGGGCTTAGGAAACAAGTTCTAGAGGCAAACAAAAAGAGCCCTTGGAGCTTAGAAGTGAGAAAGGTAGAGGTGAGGTGCCCTGGGGGT
Source organism: Vespertilio murinus (assembly GCA_963924515.1). NCBI lineage: Eukaryota > Metazoa > Chordata > Mammalia > Chiroptera > Vespertilionidae > Vespertilio > Vespertilio murinus. Next base: position 31,016,695 of record OZ004707.1, read on the forward strand.
GGGGGGGGAGTGAGCTCATGCTTCTGGGAGGAAGAACCTGCTGAGTCCTCTGTCCTAAGGGTTTTAAGGATGGAGATTTTACGGGAGGTCCCAGGGGAAGATCTCAATAGAATATTCAGCAGCTCTCCAGATGTGTTCTTTTAGGGTGGTGGTCTCCACTGATTGGTTGGCACCAGGGCGGGGGAGGGGGGGTCATTATTCAATGCAGCTGGTCCTGAGGTCAGGCATGGTGTTGCTTCTCTGGTTTTGCTGTTTCTCTGGGCTAGGAGCTGAAATACAATTGAGCCCTCAGATGTTATCTCTAGAGAAGAAAGAGGTCAGGGAGTCCAAACCTCATGACCAGGATAATGCTAAGGGAAGAAAACTCACCCTGGAGAGCAGGTCCCACCTTACATTGTCCTTTGCTAAACGCCTGGGGCTTTCTGCCCTGGTGACCTCTGTACCTGGCCTATTGTCTTTGCTCTGCTCAGGTCTGTCTAAATGCCTACCACAAATGCATTTTTTTAAAGCACCATAGCATGGAAACTTTTTGAAAGGCTAATTTTATTTAAATATGTTCTTGATTGCACATTAATTTTTTAATTAAAACTTGCCCCTTAAGTAGGTACTTTTATTATTCTGAATGATGGAATGAGAAGTGTGCATGAAGTACTTTTGCTAAAAATCAAAACAGGATGATTGAGGGGAAAATACTAATGACACTGAGTTGTGAGCTGAACTAATAGCCTGTGTTTTTCTCATGAAACAATATTTTTACTTGAAAGAACAGCTGACAGACAAACTATGGCTATTTAGATGTGGGTAGCTGGCAAATATTTTCTCCAGAATGAATAAAGTGATTTCATCATCTCTCTCTCACACAAACACAATTGACAGGATTTGTTGCCAAATGCTGAGTTTAGAGAAAATTAGAACTTTGGACACAGTATTTGCCATTATGAGCTTAACGGTTTTCTAAAAATTAAAGTTTTCTGATTAGATCAGTGGTGAGAATAACAAATGTTATTGTTAAAATATTGCATAAAAATATGTGTTAAACTGCATAACTTACCAAATTATGCACCAGTAAAATATCCAAAGTGCAAGCTAGACCAAAAACGTTTAAAGTAACAGCACATGGGGAGTGCAATGATGTGATTTCAGTTACCATGCTCACCTGACCTTTCCAAAACAACCTGTGTTGAATTGTGCTTAAGTACTAAAGAAGAACATTGAGAACTTTCTGAAAAGACTATATAGTACTCCTCTCTTCTAAAACCTCATATCTGTGTGAGGTCAGATTTTCCTCCCTCTGCTTAAGCCAAAACAATAGATCACCAAAGCATGAATACAAAAGCATATATGAGAACCCAGCTGTCTTTCATTAAGCCATACATTAAAGAGATTTGCAAAACGTCTTTAATGTCACGATTCTCACATTTTTATGTGTTGGAAAATATGGTTGTTTTCATCCATATATGTTGTTTATCTTAACATTGATTTCATTATTGTTACTCTTTAAAGAATTAGTAAGTGAATATATTAACAACTTTCCCCTTTTTAAGTCCAATCTTATAAATATCCATAGTTGTAACCCACATAATCAAAAGTTCTTTGGGCTCCCCAGTAAATTCCACCTTCTTCCAAAAACTGCTCCCCTTTCAGAGCGATACCATTGATGACATACCATTTTGCCACCTAGGGAAGTCTCTAATGATTTTCAAGGCCCAGGAACAAGGTCATTCTGAAAGAAAAAAAAAGACTAATTCTCCTACCCAAATGGTTCAGATCCTTCTTAAGGCTTCTGCTACAAAAGAACAGACCCTATTTGTTTAGGCCATATATACGAATAAAAGCTTAGATGGCCTTCATGTCCTAGTGCAATGTTTCCCAAACTTCTCTCATGATGAGCATCACCTGGTGGAGTTGTTAAAATACAGATTCCAAAGAAGTGCTAAACTTCTTTGTTACAGATAACAAAGAAGTGCTAAACTAGAATTTTGGGGAACATATAGGTAAAAATAGCTTAGAGCACTAGTTAAGTATACATTGTACCTATATGTTCCCCAAAATTCTAGTTTAGCACTTCTCTGTTGGGATTCAGGAATCTGTATTTTAACAGCTCCACCAGGTGATGCTCATCATGAGAGAAGTTTGGGAAACACCTGCACTAGTGCAATGCCCTAACATCATCACAAGATGGTCACCACAAGATGGCCTCCACAAGCTGGCTGCCACAAGATGGCCAACATGGCAGGGCTGTTGAGGGGACCAGGCCAGCAGGGAGGGAAGTTGGGGGTGTTTGAGTGGTCAGTAGGGGAGGACAATTGGGGGCAACCAGCCCTGCAGGGAAGGACAGTTAGGGTCTACCAGGCTGGCAGGGGAGCAGTTAGGGGAGCAATTGGACCAGCAGGCAGAAGTGGTTAGGGGTAATCAGGAAGGAAGGCAGGCAAGTAGTTAGGAGCCATCAGTCCTGAATTGTGAGAGAGATTGGGCCTAAACCAGTAGTCTGACATCCCCCGAGTGGTCCCATATTAGAGAGGGTGCAGGCCAGGCTGAGGGATACCTACCCCCTCATGCATGAATTTCATGCACTAGTCCTCCACTGTATATATATAAAAGGCTAAGTGACTGTCTGTCTGTCCATCTGTCTGACCATCTGAACAACTGACTGGCTAGTACATGAGGTACACTGGTAATTTAAAAATAAACATTGACTCATAAATGCACAATACTATCTCGCTGGTGGCAATTGCATGTGTGTTTTAACTTTATAATACTATATTATATACACTATTTTGACATAAAATTTTTTGCAGTAATGTAATTACTGCAGGAATGTTTCTTCTAATTAATTTCCTCTCAATGTGCACAAATCCATGTACCAGACCACTAGTTGTTAATAGAACTTGCTGGCCTTGAAATGAAAATCCTCCTTTGTCATCACCTTTGTGGCAGGGTTTAGGATCTGAAGGAGGGGCCGATGCACAAATAAAAATGCTATACATGAAATATGAATTTAGAAGGCATTGGAGGCCAGGTGGAGCCTCGTTCTTAAAGAGACACACTGACTTCTGGCCTGGTCCACCTTTTATTTACTTGAATACACAGTTTCCCTTTAGCAATGCATACAAGTATATCAAAGGTAAAGTTTGGTAAACAGTAAAAGAATTATTAGGTTAGGGCAGTGGTCGGCAAACCATGGCTCTGGAGCCACATGCGGCTCTTTGGCCCCTTAAGTGTGGCTCTTCCACAAAATACCACATGCAGGCGTGCACGTACAGCGCTATTGAAACTTCATGGTCCATGAGCAGAAGTCGGTCTTCAGCCTGGGAGGGTTTATTTTGAGGAAGTGGCATTAGAACACTCAAGGGGCCAAAGAGCCGCATATGGCTCGAGAGCCAAGGTTTGCTGACCACGGGGTTGGGGAGTTGCCTTGAGCCACCACTATCTCAACACAAGCAATTGGTGCTTAGCATCAGCCCTGCTAATGCCCAAGATCCATCAGCCTTCCCCATTCCTTGGTGCTCGCTCATAACAGTATTGCCAAGCGATGGCTTTCTGCACTTCTTTACTGGCAAAGAGTTTATTTTTCTTCTACGAAAGAGGAACAGAATCTGTAGTCCAAGGTGGGTAGCTGCACATGATGTCACAGGGACACAGCAACCTTCCTTTGTCTCATTCCAGGTCCTCAGGATCATGAGGAGGCCTCTGCAACTTCCAGGCATTGCATAAATATCCAAGGAAGCAAGAGAGAGAAGGTAGTGGACTTTGTTCTACAGGATTTACCCTCTTCTTTGGAAAGAGATGTCTTCTCCAGGGATTTCTGTTTGCCTCTTGCTGGTAAGAACTGGGCCATGTGCCATGTGACTAACCCTGGCTACACAGAAGGCTCAGATATTAAGAATGTTATTTTCCCAGACATTTCAGCAAAGTAAAGTAAAAGGGAGAGAGTTGAACTGGTTTTCAGAAAGCAAATTCACAGTCTGATACATGCACCTGTTAGCACACTAATTATTCTCTCTTATACTTCTTCCACATTGCCCCTTACCCCTCTGCATAATAAAGGGCTGTGTAACTTTTAATCTTTATCCCTGTGCTGAGTTCAGTGCCTGGCTACATTGTCTTATGGAGTCCCTCCATGAATCCCCTATTTCATTACTCTTTTTTTCCATTTGAGACTATATTGTATTTCCCCACTTATTATTATTACCTGTCACAGAATGGTGATGTAGATGCCTGTAACAACATGGTCCAGCCCCTGTAGCTGCCTCTCAAGATAGTGGCTGGCTCTGGTATAATAGTTGCCTAATGTGATAACCAGGCCAGGTAGCTGCCTGTCACAATATTGTCCTCCCAGAAGTTGTTTGTCATGTTATTGACAAAAAAAAATTTAAATTTATTCCATTATTATTTCCACCATTGGTCCTCCATACCCTTTTTCTCACTTAATATTTTTTCAATAGTTAACAACATCTAATATACTCTAAGTATGCATATACACACATAAAGAGAGGGGAGAGTTCATTCTCTCTCTACACCCACGATGATTGCAGCTCAATGATGTAGACATGTTTTCTCTTTGATTTACTGCCATATTCTCAGTACCTAGCACAATGCAATGTACAACATGCAGTAGGAGGTCAATAAGTAATTGAATAAATAGCTGCTATTAGTGTTTGTGAAAGGCAGGAGACAAATGAAGGGAAAAAAGCAGCTTTATAGAGACCTATCACTTTTTTTCCAACCCAATATTTTGTATGCAATTATTGATGGAAACTAATTTAATGAGGGATAGGAAGTGGGATTCTACCTTCAACTTATTGTCTACGTGTGAATTTCATAGCTTGTGAAATACTTGTGGATTTCTTTGTATCGTTGCATTTTGGAATACAATATCCCACTAACTTTCAGAGATTTTACAACTAAATTAGGTTATATAACTCAATATGTATACTTCAGAATAAATATAAGCTCAAGATGTTATCGCTATAATTATTTTATTTTGCTTAGATTACTTTGAATCATGCTATGCAGGCAATTGACACTTAGTGACTCATCACAAAGCAATAACCATCTTTTGAAATCTAAACATGTTTTCTCAAAAATATACATTTCTGAGAAAAATTTATAGTATGAATATTACATTTTTTTTCTTTGGAAAGTGCTCTTTTGAAATTTTGAAAACTGACAGAGACCTCACACAGGCTCAATTTGCTGTTTTTTTTTTTTATAGAACAAAACCTTCTGAGAATATGATAGCTGCTCTCAGGATGAAGAATAATTATATAATACTTCATGTTTACAATAGAGAATTGCTGTTTTGTCATTTATATATGCAACACTGCTGTTCTACACAATGAAATGCATCAGAAAAGATGCAATAACCAGTTCTTAAATAATATTCATTGTGACTGACAATAGACTGTAGGGTACGATAGTTGAAAAATTCCAAGATGTGATAGTTTCAATTCTACATTATACTAAACTAGAGGCCCAGTGCCTCTCTCTCTCTCTTTTTAGTGTAGATAACTAAAATGCATAAGACTGCTCAATAATTAGAATGAACCTTATATACAAAATTCCAAATGCCAAACACATGTTCCTTTATTAATCGTTACAACCAGGTGGTAGACAGACAATCTTATTTCACTGTTCAAGATGAGAAAACAAAAAGATGAAGATCTTTAAATATAGAGCCAGAATGGAGGAATAATGATGTCACCTGGTGCTTACATGACACGTTCTATTTTGACAACAACTTTACACAATCTTATTAGAATGGTTCTGCCTTTTCAAATCATTATTATCAATATTTATTTTTACAAACTTCTAAAGTAGTCATCACCCCATGCCACTCACAGATTTGGCCCCGAAATGCCCAAAAAATTTTGGGCTCAGATTAGGAAACAGAAGCTAATTTGCTTTTAGTTTTATGATTCTGTGAAATCTTAAAAATAAAGTTCCACACTGATCTTTTATTCTGCTTTTTTTTAAAAAAAAATTCAATGTTTAATTTATGATTTTTCCAATTTCTATTCATGTTTGGTAAAATGTGAGGCAACAGGTGGTCACAATGGGCCCTATAAGGACATTGGGACTTAATTATGTGTGTTATTTCAAATCAACAAACAAATGGGGGAGTCAGGTGACAACATTTATATGAGAAGCTCAGTTTTGTTTTGTTTTTTAAACAGTTTTCAGGAATGACTGCGGCATAAATATTTATGTATAATCCAGGACCATTATCAATAATTTGTTTGATGAGAAGAAGGCCATTTCCTATAGGAGTAAAAGTTGGGGAAGAGATTGGGCCAAAGAAAGAACTCATTTGGGTAGTCGTCCAAGTCTCTACATCAAAGCCAACAGGAGGATTTTGTTACAACACGCGAAAAGGCACCAAATTCACTTGAGCTGGCTGCTATAATCACATGGAAGGGTAAGGGCAGCAAGAAACTGCCTGTTCCCATGCATAATTTATTTAACGCATGGGCTGACATGGACCTGAGGAAGCCCTAATGATTTGCTATTCAAACACAGAGGCATGGGAGAGAGACGTGCTGGTGCTAAGGTTTCCTTTGAGGCTTTGAAAGCTGGAATGAGGCAATCTCCTGCAGAGACCCTCTGATCTCTGATATCCTGGAACATGTGTGGGTCCTGATTTTCAACCTGGCCTGGCTTTCACTGAATGTTAACACGGGCCAGTGTGACTGCTGGGTGTCCAAGTGGTGTGAGCAGCTCACCGCCTTTTGAATTCAGCTGCAATATAGAGACAAGAGGGCTGAGGCCCGCAGGCACTACTGCCATGGCCCTGGGCATGTTCTGTCTGAATCCTGGTGCCAATAGGAGAATGCAGTTGCCTCAGTGCGGGCACTCAGGGCTTCCACTGTTCATTGTCAAACGGTGACGAAAGGTTTATGAATGTTCCACTATAATACCCACACTCCACGGGAGAGGGCCTGTGGCTGTATTCTAATGTATCATCCCAGCTGGCATCTTATTTCCAGTACTGGTAAGTATTTATGGCATCGGGCATGAGAATGGGGGCATATGCTATTAAAAGTAGGCTTCCTTTAATTAGAAATTTTTATACTCGAGCCTCCCAGTTTATGAATTCTTGTGATGGATGTAACTTCTTTCAGATAATTGCTTGGAATGAGTGAATAACCCGGTATTTATTTAGCAAAGATGTCCATGAATTATGAATGGAAGCAAATAGTTCCATTGGGCAAGCACTATAATTAATAAAGCCAGTGCCCCATTGTTTCTCGTATGCCAGCGCAGTGCCAGCCAGCACTCGGCAGCAATGTAACTGACTAGGCATGGGAGGAGACCTGGCTGGTTCCAGAACAATCCTTTTATTCTCTCAAAGGCTTTCTCCTTCCCCACCATCAAGACCTGGACCACATCAACTCGTTTGCACAAAAAAAGCCGTTCCCCTGAGATCTGACAGCTCTGTTTCTAGCATTCACGGACTACCTCTCCTGGGAATCCTCTCGAGAAGCGCATATTAAACTACAAACAGGGCCAGTCCACAACTAGGAGGCACTTGTTGCCTACCCATTGATAAAATCCCCAAACATCTCCATACTTGGCAAATAGCAACTGCTCATAGGGCCTTGGCAAGGCACCCTCAGCATTATCCAGTCACTGAAAAGTTCATGTCTGGCCCCACAGAGAGCCTTGAGGTACAGCTCCAGATATCAGACTGGTCTGTGTTTTTATTGGAAATGTCGTGTGCCTTACTGGTTGTTAAATATTTGGTGTGTGACTTTCGGGTGCCCCACTCCAACCCCAGAACTTGCTTAAAGTTTCCCCACAGCAATACACACTGGAATGTTATTTGTGGGCTGCAGAAATGCTGTGCCACCTTCTGATCCCCAAATAGGCATCCATATATTTGGGCAGTCCCAAGAAGGGAAAAGTTCAAGGCAGGGTGCCATTGTGACCTTGAGCTATATTAAGTTTTGGTGCAGCAGGAATATGAAGAAAGACTAACCCCTCAGAAGGTTCAGTGTTTTTGTTTTCAGTAAATCATACTAGAGCATGACTATGTTGCTGAATTATTCTCTCTCATCACGGATGTTTCTATCTCTCTCTCCCTCTCCCTTACTCTCTGAAATCAATAAAAATATATTTTTCAAAAATATAAAATGCAAATGGGCAAAAACTAGAATCATTTCATCTAAGAATAGACAGGAACAAGACAGGGATGCCCACTCTCACTACTCCTTTTCAACATAGTACTAGAATATCAATTAAACAAGAAGAAGAAATAAAAAGGTATCTAAATTAGAAAAAAGAACTAAAACTGTCATTATTTTCAGATGGTATGATACTCTATATAGAAAACTATAAAGACTCCATCAAAAATTATTAGACTTAATAAATTAATTTGGCAATGTAGCAGTATACAAAATTAACATCAAGAAATCTATGGCACTTTTTTACACTAATAATAAACTTACAGAGAGATTAAAAAATATCCCATTTGCCTTTGCAACAACAAAAAAAATTAAGATACTCAGGAATAAACTTCATTCACTAAGGAGGTAAAAGACCTCTCTTCAGAAAACTACAGGACATTGAAAAAAATAAAGTAAGACATAACAAATGGAAGAATATACCATGTTCATGGATTAGTAGAATCAAATCATTAAAATGTCTACACTATACAAAGCAATCTATAGATTCAATACTCCCCATTAAAATACAAACCACATATTTCACAGACCTAGAACCAACTCTCCAAAAATTCATCTAGAATTAAAAAAAAGACTTTGAATAGCTGCAGCAATCCTGAGAAAGAAGAACAAATATCAATACTAGATATCAAGTTATATTACAAAGGTACTGCCCTCAAAACTGCCTGGCACTGGCATAGGAACAGACATATAGACCAATGGAACAGAACAGAGAACCCAGAAATTGACCTAAGCCTGTATGCTCAATTAATATTTGACAAAGGAGGCAAGAGCATGCAATGGAGTCAAGACAGTCTCTTCAATAAATGGTGTTGGGAAAATTGGACAGATATATGCAAAAAAGAAAAGATGAAACTAGACCACCAACTTACACCATACAAAAAATAAACACAAAATGGATAAAGGACTTAAATGTAAGACAGGAAACCATAAAAATCTTAGAGGAATCCACAGGCACAAAATATCAGACATATGCTGTAGCAATATCTTCACCAATACAGCTCCTAGGGCAGTGGAAACTAAGGAGAAAATGAACAAATGGGACTACATCAAAATAAAAATCTTCTGCATAGATAGTAAAAGAAACCATAAACAAAACACCAAGGAAGCCCATTGCAAGGGAGAACATATTTGCAAATTTTGTCTCCGATAAGGGTTTAATCTCCAAAATTTATAGGGAACTCATACAACTTAACAAAAGAAAAATGAGCAATCCAATAAAAAAATGGGCAAATGACCTAAATAGACACTTTTTGCAAAAGGACATACAGAAGAACATACAGAGACATATGAAAGCATGCTCAAAGTCACTAATCACCCAAGAGATGCAAATCAAAATGACAATGAGGTACCATCTCACACCTGTCAGAATTGCTATTATCAGCAAATAAACAAAGGACAAGTGCTGGCGAGGATGTGGAGAAAAAGGAACCCTCATGCGCTGCTGGTGGGAATGCAGACTGGTGGAAAACAGTATGCAATTTCCCAAAAAATTAAAAATGGAACTTCCATTTGACCCAGTGATCCCACTTCTAGGAATATATCCCAAGAAACCAGAAATACCAATCCAGAAAGATAGATGCATCCCTTTGTTCATGGAAGCATGATTTACAACAGTTAAGATTTGGAAACAGCCATAGGTGCCCATAAGCAGATGGATTAAAGAACTGTGATACATCTACACAATGGAATACTACGCTGCTGTAAAAAGAAGGAACTGCTATCATTCACAACAGCATGGATGACCTGGGAGAGCATTATGCTAAGTGAACTAAGCCAATTGGAGAAAGATAAATATCACATGATCTCACTCATTTGTGGAATATAATAAATAACATAAACTGATGAACAAAAATAGATTTAAAAAATAGATCCAGAGACAGAGAAGCATTGAACAGACCATCAAACCTCTGAGGAAAGTCAGGGGAGGGTGGGGGAGGCGGGAGAGATCAACCAAAGGACTTGTATGCATGCATATAAGCCTAACCAGTGGACACAGATACTGGGGGGGAGGTGTGAGGGCATGTGCTGAGGGGAGGCAATGAGGGGAAAAGGAGACATGTGTAATACTTTAATCAATAAAGAACAAATATCAGAGATGTAAGTCCTGTGATAGGTTTAAATGCAGAATACAATGGGAACATTTCTTTCCTACACCTAAAATATAATTTTTAATCAAATGACCTAGAACAACCTCTCCTCCTTTGTGTCCTCTCAGCCACACCACTGATTATTTCCATTTTTGCTCTTATTCCTTTCATTTATTATTTTACTTCGTTATTCACTCATTAAAAACCTGATGCATACTTAATTATTTTAGAATATATAAATAAGAAAACTATCCCAGCTTCGTAGGTTAACCCATGTGTTTTACATTTTGGTGTGTATCCTGCCAGCCTGCCTCTAGGGGTAGATAAATATTTCTAATGGAACAGTACAATGCACTCAGTCTTAAAACCCTTTTCTTTTTTCTAATACCATATTTTTTATGTCATTATACACACATCGTACATGCACGTTAAATTATTTAATCTTATTGTTATATAATTAGTTGTTTTTCATGTTTTTTTTGCTAATGGAAACAACACTGATGAACATCTATCCTCATGTTCAAATTTTCACATCTCTTATTATGGATTCATATGTACAAGTAGTTTTAATTATCATAACTCATATGGCTAAATATTCATGCGAAATTTTTTTAGCAATCTATTGTCTCATGAGCATTTGAAAGACTATTCTCTTTTAATTGAAAGGAACCTGTTTAATTTATTAAGTACGAGGCAGGGGGTGAGAGTGTTAGAAAGATACCAGGAAAGGAAGCCTAGAGAAAACAAAATCATTAGAGAACAGAAAAAACAAGGACTGTAGAGAGACCATTCTCAGTGAGCCTAAAATTAAAATCAGAAGTTTGTATGTGTTTCTGAATTTTCATTATAATTCTCCACCACGGCTGTGATTGCATTATTCCCTGCATGCTCTTTTCAAAGAACAGTGTGGCTGCAGTGTGAGAAAAAGCGCTGTGTGTGAAATGAGGTGGGAGATTTAGCCACGTTTCAGGTCCTAGCTGGTGGAGCGACGGGAGAAAATGGGGGCAGACCCAGACTCCCCCACTTGTTTGCTGTGTGCCTCTGCTCTAGAATATCAGCTTTGTGAGGACAGAAGTCCGTATTCCCAGAGTGGTATTGGGCAGTGCTCTATAAATACTCATTGAATGGCTGTTGGAACGAGTGACCGTGGACATGGCAGGATTTCCAGAGCTATTTCAATGTTTGAAAGAGAAGATGCCTCTTAGAAATTCGGTGGTGATAGTAAGATCTAAAGCGTACTAAGTACAACAGATCCTGAATAACATCTTTTTGCCCAAAATCATTTCATTATATCGGATGAGATGCCATAAGAGCTTAACTATTGTTTCTTTCAATTAGCCTATCATAACGCTGAGTTTGTTACACCTCAATTCACTTAAAGTCATGGCACCTATTAACAATGTTAAGGGAGGAATTACTGTACTTACCATGGGCCACACAGGTTTTAAGCATTTTACGTATATCAACTCATTTAATCTTGACGCAGCAGAGGTAGGTATTGTTATAATCCCAATTAAAAAACAGGAAGCTGAGGCAGAAGGGAGTAACTTCTGCAGCAGCCGATGGCATTAGTTGGGGGAGGGCTTGGTTAATCCCAACTCTTCTCTGATGCTGCCGTTTCTCAAATGACTGAGTAAACAGCTGGGTATACAAGCCTAGACATCAGGATTGAGTTTAGACCCAGAGATGTCAACATGGGAGTCATCAGCACAGACATGCTGGTCAACCCAAGGGGTCCAACTTGGCAGTCAGTGCAACATGTAGAAAAGGGCCCTCCAGCTCCACCAATTTGGTTATGAAAGTACCTTATGTACATCTCATTTAATCCAAAAGCAACTGATGAGATAGTGACTTTATGCATCTCTGTGGATGAAAAAACTGGGGTTTGAAGGCTAAAATAACCTGACCAAAGCCAGGTGGCTAGGGAATTCAAACCTTGCGGGGGGGGGGGGGGGGGCTCTTATGCCTAGCAGATCTGAACAAACCAAAATGGCTTATTATACAGTGGAAATTACAGACATTAGAAACATCCTCCTCGCCCCCTCCCCCCCCCATCTCTGCCAAGAATCCTGGTGAGTGTATCAAGTTTTCCTGTGGTAACAATAGCAGGATCTTTGGCTCAGTCCCCTAGTAGAGAATTAGTAGATTGTCAATTTCCCTAAGACCCTCTTGAAATGCACAGAGACTTGGGGCTTACTGTGGTGTCACATGAGGTAGCCCCAGCCACCATGGTGGGGTTTCTCCTCCCCATAAAAATCACCTGGGTCCTTGGTGGCAGCCTCATTTCTGTGGCCAAATTCCAGAAATAGGCTGCGGGTTCAGCCTTCTGCTGCTGGTGCTGACTATACCACTCCCCCCCCCCATGTTCTCCTCTGTACCCTCGTGTGCAGCCAACTCCTTATGAGTGGTAGGGATTGTGATGGTGGTGATACTATCTTTCAGATCTGCTCCATTCTGTCCACAGGGCAAAAAGGCAATGCTTCTTGTGCTGTGGTATCTTTCAGAGATTTTACACATGCACATCTTTTCTCTTTACTCGCTCTCTAAAATGCTTTTCTCACCCAAGGATGTCGGTGTGGGTCCTAAGGTGCTAGATTGGGAAATCAGTCTGATGACACATAGTTTTTCAAGATCATCTATCTCTTTTTATAAATAAAAAATACTGATTTGGAGGGAGAGAAGGAGATAAAGAGAGAAAGAGAAACATCAATGTGAGTGGAACATTAATGGACTGCCTCCTGCCCACCACTTACTGGGGAGCAAACTGGCAACCCAGGCATGTTCTCTGACAGAGAATCCACCAGCAACCTTTGGATTCATGGGACAACGTCCAGCCAGCGGAGCCACATGGCCAGGGCCCTCTCTACTTCTTTCCTTCATTCTAACCTCAACCCATAACCCTCGGGCCCCACACATCAGCCTCATCTTCACTTTGGCGAGAAGCTTCTTGTAAGACAAGTAGATTCTGGCCCTTTATGCTTACATAGATGTGTCTGAATTCACATTATCAGCAGTTTAGACTCCCATGCAAAGACTTATATAACCAGTTCTTGAAGTGGGGGAAAAAATACAACAAAAATGGATATGGTTTCAGTTAGCTATTTATATTTTGAGTACATAAGTGCCTGTTTATGTTACTTCCTTTTTGTTTGCTCATTCCCATATCTGAGTGGTACTTGTAACTTAAGAAGACATAACTGAAAGTCCCTGCTAAGAGAAAGGGCACACACAAACAAAAAAATAGAGAATAAAAATATATTCCAAGGTTGTGGCCATTAAAATCTCCCCAACTTTTCAAAAACTGATAAATTGGGGCATGGAGGGCTCCATTGACCAATAGGGCGTTTTGAATTATCCAGTGATTGGGTATTTAGAAAGGCATACTCAATATTATCATTGATTTTTTGGGGGTTGAGATTATACCCATATGAGTTTTAAATTACATTGAAGAATTATTTAATACATTTACTAAAAGGTGAATAGGTTTTAAAAAAGTAAAAACAGAAGCAAGCAAACATAAAATTCTGCTCTGAAGTCCCTGGTGACAGGGACCTTATGCCCTGGAGAATCCGAATCAACAACACACAGTTTTTGCAAGTCTGGATCCTATAAATAACAAGGCATTTCACACTTGAAAGAATTGAGATAAATCATTTCACTAACCAAGGGCATTTATCTGTTCGACATTGTTTAGGTAAATCCAGAGTGTTCTCTGGGATACATCTTATAAAACACTCACCTTATAAATCTCCCCCCGCTCCCCAAAATAAATAACCTTTTCTTTCTTCGCACCCCCTCCCTTGGAAATTACCATGGAATAATTTCCGCTGCAGAAGGCAATCCTTTTTCCCTTGAGGAAAACATTATCTCTCCCTCCGCCCCCAGAACACCTTACTCCACGCTCTCATTAAAATAGATATCGGCAAAGCCTGCAATAAGAAGTGAGATCTGTAATTACATGTCTTCAAAATAATAGCTTGATGTAAATGACAGATTTGGCCACTCGGCTCTGTTGTTTTGTCTACATGACACCCAACAGCCCCGTTGGCTAATATTTTCACTGGCTTAATTGGTCACACCTGTTAGAAAATGTCAGGCACACCCTGGGTTTGCAATGTTCCGTTCCATGCAGCCTTGAAGAGGGGTGTGGGGGTGGGGGATGGGGGTGGCAGGATGCTCTCATTTAAAGTTATCATCTCAGAAGGGCTATGCTGTCCCTCTGTTCCTCTGTGCTGCTGCTCAGAGACTGGTAACAGATTAGAACACTTTCTTCCATCTTCAAGTTCGAGTGCAGGGGACTATTTTCCTGCAGCATGAGGTAAAACTAAAGACAACGGGCCCCTTTTCCGGACTCTCCCCCTTCGCCAAATTCTCTCCAAACCCCAAATCCACTTAATTCCCAGCTCTTCCAGAACATCCTCTACAAAATATGTTTTCATTGATCTCTTTCTTCCTTCATATTTCTTGCTCTATTTTTAAAAATCGCTTCTTGTGCCAATACTCAAATCCTGCCTGGTGTTAACAGTTTTATGTATACTATTTTTTTCCTCAATAATGTATTTGATTATAGAAACCGTAATTTAGACTTTACTGGGGTCACTGTCCTCCCTGCCTGTCTTGTCTTACCCCATGCAGTCCCCCAAATAGTAAATATTCAATAAATAATTGCATTTTGTTATGGCTCTTTAAATTGGTAACTTGCAGTTTGTCCTTGTGTTGTATAATTACTAAAGGATATGTGTCTTTCAGTAACATGTGACTTCTCTCCATTTTCTACAATTCCTGAAATTCATCAAACTGGTAGATTCTCTTCTTCAAGATCTTACCTCTAAAGGGTTTCTGGAATTCCAGCAAAGTGTAAACTTAAGAATCTTCAAGGTCCAGTGCACTATGTTTGTTTTCCTTAACTCTGTGTGCATTGCAACTTCATCACATAATTCTGCTCTTCTTGAAATATATACATTCTACATGAATTACATTATTGTGACCTTTGGCTCACCTTTGATGAAAAGTTGTTTTAGAAAACTCTTTTTATGCTAACCACATCTGCACCCCATACTTTTGGTACTATGGAAATAATAACATTTATTAAAACATTTCATTGACTTTTCATCTCATTTGTATTTATTTTTATGTGTATATTTACCACTAAGATTATTATCCTTAAATTTATCAAAATTCTTCATTGATGAGTCTCCACTATGTCCGTTTGCAAGAAGTCTCAGTTATTACAAATATTTGTGGTCTGGATAATGGCTTTAAACTGGGTTCTGTCCTCAGTCCTAGCTAAAAATCCTTCTGAATATCAGTTGACTTACCATTGGTTCAGCTTGACTCTCAGCACAAGTTCAGCTATTAACTAACTCTAAAAATATGGATTGGATTTCAAATAGTGGTTCTTAACCCAATATATTTATATTTCCTAGAAGTTGTAAACAGAATTCTGTACAAGTGTGCATGCTATTTTTCTGGTTGAGGGATCATGTCCAAAAGGTCTATGACTCCAAAAGTATGGCAAATAATGTAGAAACAGATGCTGAACCAAGAGTAGAAACAGGAACAAAAAAAAACAAGATTTTTAAAATTTTTATTGATATTTTCACCTTCTGTATTGATAAATGAGGCCTGCTTTAGGTGAGGATATATAATTATCTGATTTTTAAGTGAGCACATATATTGTTATTTCATAGGGTTTAGGGAGGCAGTCAACTTTGATCCCTCATGGTTTATGTTATGTTGGGGTGCAGTGGAATAGAGAGAGAGAAGGTTGGACTTAAATATGGACAGTGATCAAAATCAGAAATCTGGACCACTTCCAATAAGTTTACATTCTAACATTAGGGTGGTATTAGGGTTGTAGATTCATTCAATAACACTGTGAATTTCTCAGACATAATTTATTCATGTGTAAAATCCAAAAATAAAGATGCAAATTATCTTCATTTTATCTGCCTCTCCCACCCCAATATCAAGTGTAATTACGAGTTGACTCTCAAAGAACAGACAAAACAAACAAAAAATATTGAAAGCCCTTGAGGAAGAAAGTAAAGAGAAATACAAAATTATCCTCCTTAAAATCTTTTAACCTCATCGGGACTTAGAGCCACATTTTATCCCAGAAGAGAGGATTAAGTTAAATGTTCTCTACGGTCCCTTTCAACTCTAAAATCCTTGGATTTCTGTGATCTTGTGGTTTCATTATTTTTATTTCCAGTTTCAATAAGCAATTTCATCCTCAGCCTGCTGAAAAATCCTAAGCCTGCATTCCTCTGCTATAACACCCTGGGGCCTGCGTACTGTGAAGACAGACCCCTGAGGGACACCTCACTCTTTGCTAGCTCAGGCCCACCAATTTCATGAATAGAATTTGCAAACACACACACACACACACACACACACACACACACACACCCAGAAGCCTCCTTGTGACTGGTTAAGTGGCTGCAGGTGTCTGTCTACCCTCACCTCCCAGGCTAGGTGGTTAAAACCGGCAGGAGTGGAGGATGAGGTTTAACAGTGATTGGAAAATGAAAGGCATGCACAAGTGCCCGTCCTGGGAATAACGTGATTCAGGAGCGGCGGAGGATTGTCTCGCAACCTGACATGACAAGACATGTAAGTGCAGCCCGGAGATCCATGCTTGCCAATTAAGCCGGCAATTACTGGAGTTGTTTTCTCCTGTCTGGGTATGAAGTGATCACAAGAGACACATACAGGGTGAAAGTGGAAAAGCTTGCTCAAAAACACAGGTTTAATTTGGGGGAAATCAGACAAGCATTTTAGCAAGTATCCCTTTGTCCTCTAGTGATGCAAAAATAAACGAACATAGAGCAAATGCCCCCCGGCCCCCGCCCTAATGACTGTAGCTTCCCTTTGAAGTCACAGAACACTTAGGCCTGTATTTAAAAGATAGTCCAAGCCCTACTGAGTTTATTAGCGTTGCTGGAGAAACAGTGGTTGATACATGGTTTGCATCAAGGAAAAAAAAAAGTGCCTGGATTTCATTTCTCTCAGTCCTCTTATCATGTTCGAGGAGGGAAGACAAATATTTATGGGGAAAGCATCGGTTTCCTTCTGTAATAAGAAACTAGAAAGTGGTGGATGGCGGAGTCCACCCCCTTCCCAGGAGAAATAAACTAATTTGCAACAATAAAAGACAAGGCATTGCTCTCCCTCTGCCTAAACCAGCTTCAACCTCGCCAAGTCGTTTAACTTCCTTCTGGCCCTGCTCCCTTGCACATAAAATGGGAGTAATAATGTTGGCCACTCCTTATTTTTTTTACAGGAGCGTTATGAAAAAATATAAATTATACAACAACCACAAAGGTATTTATGTGACTATCATAAATTGATTCACAAGTGACTGTCCCCTTTGGGATATTGATGAGAGTGTCTCTACCATCCCAGGGAGAATACTAATGAGGAACCACAGCCTAGTGCAGTGTCTTCTGGAACTGGACACCCCGAGTGAAAGCACAAGCTAACTAAACTTGTTCTCCACTCAGTAAAAGGAGAATGTTCTCCCACAATCAGTCCTCTCACCGCCAACCTCAGCTTTTTGGACATGGGTAGAGTGGATTCTTTCTATACATGTAGGCTAAGAAAGATGTATAAGAAGTATTGGGGTATAATTATATTTTTTAAGAGTGATTATTCTATACTAGAGGCCTGTTGCATGAAATCGTGCACAGGTGGATTTCTCTTTGGATGGCCTGCAGGAACCAGGCTGAAACCAGCAATACAAAGTCACCTGCAGCTCCTACCTGCCACTCCTGCTCATCCCAGCCCCACTGCTTCAGGCTCTCACCCAATCAGTCCTGATCAGGAGAGGCTCCTGCTGCCACAGCAGTGCTCTCCAGCCATGAGCCCTGTGTCTGGCACCCTCCCAAGGAGAGTGGCCTGCGGGATCAGGCTGAAACCAGCTCTCTGACATCCCTCAAGGGGTCCCAGATTGTAAAAGGGCACAGGCCAGGCTGAGGGCTCCAGGGCATGTCTGGGCAGGCATCTCTCTCAGTCCCCATAGGCTAGACCCCAGCAGCAAACTAACCTACTGGTCAGAGCATCTGCCCCGTGTTGGTCAGTGCATGTCATCAGGAGCCGGCTGAGCAGCCTTAGCATATCATTAGCATATTACATTTTGATTGGTTATTCTGTTGTTTTGCTATTGGTCTATTTGCATATTACCCTTTTATTATATAGGATGTCTTCAGAGTTGATTTTTCGACATTTGTAGTAGCCATTTGCACTGATGATAATAAACTTGATTCAGTTCCCTTGTAACCATACAATGAATTGCCAGTGCTTCCTGAGACATTTGGGAGGATTCTGAGTATGTATGATATCTGAAAAGCTCCCCATTTAATTCTGCTGAGCCAGGAAAATTCTGAGAGACATTTTCACCCAGGTCAACTCATTGAATCAATTATATAAGGTGAAAATCAATGAAAGAGACAACCTTCACCTATCCTACAGATCAGGGAGTCATATCAACTTCCAATGCTGACGTATAAGACCAGAAAATTCTTTAAAACAACATTTGTTAAAAGTTCAACTTAGTTATTATTGTAAAGCTTCCCTTGACTATCAAGAGTGACTCATCATTCTTTTTGAAGGCCTGAGCCTAGTAGGCCTAAATAACATTAACTGACCATTTAGACTTTCATTTAATACATCTCTCAGATTCTCATTAGCATTTACAGCCATGAAATAAATTTAATTCGTATTTTTCCACAAGAAAGAGTGTATAATTTAAAGGTTTGCTTTGCTACTAAAATAATTATCTACCAATTACCAGTTGGGGGTGGGAGCAGGTTAGGGGGAGAAAGGAAAAGACAAACGATGCATCCCATTTAGGAGTTAATTATCTTGCCAGAAGTCACCATCCATTGGTATGCAATGCCCCTGTCAACATGAATTTGTGTACAAAGTATGACATGCCCTCATCTATTTCACAGCATCAGAAAACCACATACCATAGAATGGGCTCTTTTTAAAAACAATTTTATCTGAAGAAAATAGTTATACTAGAAATCTGCAGTCTTCAATGCTCCAAGATGAGTGTCAAACATAATGTTTATCTCAAACCTATTTTTCTCAGTATGAAATTAAAAAAACAAAAACCCATAGACAATTATTATTGTGCATAATTTATTCTCATATTAAAAATTCCATTTCATCGTGGACATTTTTAAAAGAAGTCATTTAAGATACATGGGTGAGGCTTTGGAGGCCTCTCCCTCCCTAGCTCCGAACAGCCAACTCAGCTGTTATCTTTTTAAGATTGAGTCTGTTTTATTTTTTTTAACAACTTTATTGAAATTTTATCAACATACTATCAACTGTGCATGTGTAAAGTGTAAAGACTGGTAAACTTTCACTATGTATACAGTCATGATGCGATCACTACAATCAGGAGAATCGGCATATTCATAACCTCCAATATCCTGCTTTCCCTTTTGTAATCTTCCTTCCTGTCACTTCTTATGATGGTTAATACTATATATCAAGCTGTCTGGGCCCTGGTGCCCTTATATTTGGTCAAATATTATTCTGGTTATTTATTTTTAAAAAATATATTTCTATTGATTTTTTACAGAGAGGAAGGGAGAGGGATAGAGAGTTAGAAACATCAGAGAGAAACATACATCAGCTGCCTCCTGCACACCTACCACTGGGGATGTGCCCACAACCAAGGTATGTGCCTACAACCAAGATATATGCCCTTGACCGGAATCGAACTTGGGACCTTTCAGTCTGCAGGCTGACGCTCTATCCACTGAGCAAGATCAGTTACGGCTATTATTCTGGATATCTCTGTGAAGTTGTTTTATTGGATGAGTGATATTTAAATCAGTAGATGTTGAGTAAAGCAGATTGCCCACTATAATATGGACGGGCTTCATCCAGTCAGTTGACGGCCTTAAGAGAAAAGTCTAATACCCTTTTAGTGATAATGCTGCCAGCAGATGGCTCTTCCCTCCAGATTTTACACTTGAATCTCCACAATCATGTGAGACAATTCCTTAAAATAAATCTATCTCTACCTGTATCTCTATACATCCTGTTAGTTCATTTTCTCTGGAGCAGTGATTTTCAACCTTTTTCCTATCATGGCACACATAAACTGCTTAAAATTCTGCAGCTAACCAAAAAAATATATATATTTTTTGCTGATATGACAAAAATAATAGGTATCATTTGATTTATTCTCACTGGGCCATGATTGTATTGGCTATTGTCATTTTTTTATTTGATATCTAAGGGAAATGAGGTCAGTGCCCCTGACTAAATAATCAGGTATTGCATAATTTTAAAAAAAAATTTAATATATTTTATTGATCACACCCCCTACTGGGGATATGCCCACAACCAAGGTACATACCCTTAACCGGAATCGAACCTGGGACCTCTCAGTCCGCAGGCCGATGCTCTATCCACTGAGCCAAACCAGTTTTGGCATGCTTAAAAATTGTTCACTACATGTCAGAGTGCCTGCTGTGGCACACCAGTTGAAAATCATTGGTCTAGAGAACAATGACTACCATATATCCTAATCCCTCACTGGCCCCACCCACCTGAGCCCCCGGTAAACACTGATCTGCTTTTTGTCATTATGTGAGTTTGGATTTTTGGGAACTTTATACAAAAGAAACAATAGCATATGTATTCTTTTATTGTCTGACCTCTTTTATTATAATTCATTGGAGATTCATCAATATCATTACATGTATCCGTTATTGGCCTTTTTTATTGCCGAATCATGTAGCCTAGTATGTATGTGCCACAATTTTTTGTAACCATTCATGGACATTTAAGTAGCATTCGGTTTTTGGCTATTACAAGTAAATCTCCTATGAATACTTGCTTATGGAAATACGCTTTCATTTCTCTTGGTTAAATGCCTAGGAGTAAAATGACTGTGGGGGCAGATGGTAGGTGTATGTCGCTAATAAAATTGTAACTCTGTGCTGTTCTCTATTATACAATAGAGAGGTCAGAAGCCCAATTTATCATTCTCCTATAAAGTCTAGCTATGAAAGGTGATTTATTTCACCCTTAGAGTTCAGTTCCACATTTTGAATGACTATTTACAGGTGTGTCTTTAAACGTCTAAGAGAAATAAATCTGAACCTTCAAGTTCTAAAAAGTAACTTTATTTCAGTTAAAAACAAGATTGCTTTGCATCCTTTACATTTAACGATAGTCAATGAAGGATATAATTCAAATTAAATGAAGAATATAATTCTGAGCTTTTGTAGGTGTCAAAAATTTTAAATATATCCTTCGGTCTAGAAAATAAATGTAGTTATTTTTTCCCATTATAGATTAGTCTGTAGTTCAATGTAGGACTTGGTGTAGGAGACCAAACCAGTATTTACTGAGAAAAATGCCAAGCTCTTATCATTGAAATAGAGCTGCATGGACCTGCAGCCAATTACCTGGAAACTGATAATTAGGTAGACTTGCTAACTAACTAAATTATACCAAACCCTTTGTCTTTCTGCTTTTCTTAGGTTCAGATGTGTTTGCTTCCATCTGCATCAGGGGAGTTTGTCACCACGTAATGTTTTCACCATCACTAAGTTTATTGTTCAGAATCTTCCTTGTTGGCAAATGTAGTGACTCTGATGGAAAAAATATATTAAGGTCTGGGACACTAAGGGAAACGTTATTTGAAGGGGTATTATCATTGCTCTATAAGTGAATTCTTGGCTTATCTCTAGCATCAGAAAGATAATTTTAAAATAAATAAAGTCAATTGGTTATTGAGCCCTAAGGCACCATCAGATAGGAATAGTAATAAATCAGGCCGATAGCCTTAAAACACTGCCTGATTTTTCTTACTAATCAAATGAGATCAGAACCTAGCCATCACTGCAGGAGAAAAGCCAAATTTAATTAGCTTATCCAACAGTGTCATTTAGTAAATCAAAAGCCTTTGAAAGGTCAATGAATCTTGCCCTTATCATGTCATTATCTTCTATCACTAACGAGGTATCATTAAGCAGCCCCGCAGCAACAGTTATTTTAGTGTCATGCAGTAGCTTGCTATAGTTAGGGACACTTTGCTACTTCAAACATGGCAGCGTGTGGAAAAATCTATCTCTTTCCTCTGGTTCTGTTTTAGCACTTCAACTTCTCCCTGACTGATGGAAATAGAATTTTTCCTCCTTTACATGATATATTTTAATAAGTAAAGATGCCATAGAATTCATCAATATTGATACTCCAAACGGTAACTTAAGTAAAACCTGATTGCTGATTATTTTATCTACTCAGTAATTATTGAGCACCTACTATGCGCCAGGCATTCTGTGAGGCACCCATAACATCCCTGTGTCTTCTTAAGGGACTAACTCATTCTTTGTTTGTTTGTTTGTTTACTTTGGCAAGAGGGATAAGCTACATTAAAGTGATGCACTGAACACAGAGTGAGTGTCTACTCTGGATGCTTAGGATTTACTGGTTCTATGAGGCTGCTCCTGAACATCGGGTCATATAAGCAAAGACTAGCCTTTTACCGTGCTTAAATTTTTTTAAAAAAATATATGTTTTTATTGATTTCAGAGAGGAAGAGAGAGGGAGAAGGAAAGATAGAAACTCCAATAACAGGTGGGTAGATGAAGGATTTGGCCCAAGTGTGTTAGGAGAGGACACTTCAGAGGAAGTTAGCACACGAGCAAAGGCACAGGTGCAGGAATATGTATAGGGGCTTTCAGAGAGCAAGACTGTAAGCCAACATTGCTGCTACTCAGCAGCAGCGCTTCTCAAACATTTTTTAGAACACACACCCCTTTAAGCCTATAATGATGTGATCATGATAACAGTAAGCCTACTAACAATATTAGTAGTAATATAAATAGTAACACACAAAATTTCAATGTGCCATGCATTATTTTTCATATAAGTGCTTTTTTAGTAACTAATTTAATCCTCACAAATCATAAGGTCTCATGGCCAAAAATCCCCATTTCCCTGATGACAAAACTGACTTGCAAATGATATAAAGGTCATTCAGTGCAAATGAATGACCTGGAACTTGGGCTCAACACCATCTTCTTTCTCCAAGTGATGTGGCCCTTTTCTAGAAAAAGATGCAATGTATATTCCCCAAACTATTTCAGAGGGGTTCATGGTGGACTTTGTGGGTTCCCACAACTTCAAGTTAAATAGTTTTGATCTAAGGTGTAGCTGGTAAAAGTGTTTGATTCACTTTGGTAAATAACCTCTTATGCCAAAATAAGGTGCTTTCTATGGGACACAAGGAATACTGAATATTTCTAAGCTGGGAATGCTATAGAGAAGCAGTTTATTGCCCAGCCTGTGTGGCTCAGCAGTTGAGCATCGTCCTATGAACCAGGAGGTCATGGTTTGATTCCTGGTCAGGGCACATGCCTGGGTTGCTGGTTAGATTCCCAGTGTGGGTTATGCAGGAGGCAGCCAATCAATGATTCTCTCTCCATCATTGATGTTTCCATCTCTCTCTCTCTCTCCTTCTCTCTTCCTCTCTGAAATCAATAAAAATATATATATTTTTAAAAGAAAAACATAAAGAAAAGCAGTTTACTTTAAGAAGCCTGAGGAGTAAAGTAAGAGCTGTTAATTGGTTCATGTATTTGAAAGACTGTGGCAGGCACTTTCAGATAGTATGTCATTTAATCCTCCCAATAGCATTGTCTTTTTATGTAACCCCACCTACACCCACACATTTTTTTTTCTTACAGGTTAGGAACATGGTCTTCTGAGAGTGTAATTTTGCCAAGTTCAGCACAGCAGGCAGAGTTTGTGCTCACCCCAACCCCTCTGCAAGTAGCATATATTCTGTCCTTGACCAGTTCTGTGATTCTCCCAACTTCTGTGAACTGCCCACTAATGGTTCACCTCAGCCACCCTCAGAGACTGGTTTGGCCACGTGGTTCACTGCCCAAATGGTAAAGAGTCAGAAATCCCCTTGATCACCACTGGCGATGGCGGCAGCAGCTCAAAGCCAATGCCTAGTGTGGAAGTAGAAACACCTAGTACTTGGACTGAGTCTGGGCACACTCTCCAGAGACCCTATAGAATCCCATGAAGTCCAGACCTTCAACTGAAATCTCACCTTTGCCCATATTCTCCCATTTCTGCACTGCTTTACTTGCCCTTGGAGACAGAACATCCTAATAGATTGCTTACACTCTGATGCTTGTTTCCTGAGAGAACCCAAACTTAGAAGGTCATATTCTCAGTAAGATTAAAAATAAAAGATCACCAAGCCTAGATTTGATCTTGTTTTTCTGGCTTCATTATCTCACAATAGCCAACAGCTACAGATTAGTTATAATAGCTTTCATAAAATATCAGCTTCTAGAAATTAATTATCTATATGTAGTCTCATTCTGACAAACTAATTCTATGAACTGTTAGAAATGGTAATTTTGTTAAAACATTTAAAGGTAGCTGAAACTGGTTTGACTCAGTGGATAGAGCATCAGTCTGAGGACTGAAAGGTCCCAGGTTCGATTCCAGTCAAAGGGACATACCTTAGTTGCAGGCACATCCCCAGTGGGAGATGTGCAGGAGGCAGCTGATCAATGTTTCTTACTCTCTATCTCCCTTCCTCTCTGTAAAAAATCAATAAAATATATTTTTTAAAAACATTTAAAGGTAAAATTAAGAGCATAAATTATTATACATTATTTTCAATACAATTTCTAATGATTTGCTTTTTATATGTGTGGATTACATAGACCAGTGGTTGGCAAACTGTGGCTCATGAACCACATGCGGCTCTTTGGCCCCTTGAGTGTGGCTCTTACACAAAATACCACATCCTGGGCGAGTTTATTTTGAAGAAGTGGCATTAGAAGAAGTTTAAGTTTAAAAAATTTGGCTCTCAAAAGAAATTTTAATCGTTGTACTGTTGATATCTGGCTCCGTTGATTAAAGAGTTTGCCGACCACTGACACAGACCATTACTAAAGCAAGTTGCATACTCTCCCAAAGGCTTTTTAACACAAGCCCAAAGGTTAGAACTCTTGCATGAACTTTAATATTACGAATGAGGGCAACTCTGAAGGAACTGCTAGTATGATAGACAACTGGAACATGGCTGCACAATTAACAAGCCCTGACAGCTGTCTTCATATGATGTAGATTTGGGAAGATATATATCTCCTCAGCCTATCCTGGATGAAGACCTCCTCACTATACCCCTTTGCCCCATATGGTAATGACTTGTGGAAGCTATGAAGTGTCATCATGTTAGGGATCAATGGACTGTGGTGTCCCCAGTTGTGAGGAATGTGGCCAACTGGTGGTAATAACATCATGGTAGAGTTCCAGAGATGTATTCCTATGGAACATGGTCCTGTAATTTTTTTTTTTTAATCCTCACCCAAGATATTTTTTCCATTGATTTTTAGAGAGTGAAAGAGAGAGGGAAAGACAGAGATAAATATCAATGTGAGAGAAATGCATTGATTGGTTGCCTCCTGCACATGCGCTGACCAGGGCCCAGACTCAGGAGGAGCCTGCAATAGAGGTATATGCCCATGACCTGAATTGAACCAGGGACTCCTTGGTCTGCAGGCCAACGCTCTATCCACTGAGCCAAACTGACTAAGGCTACTTTTTTTAAAAAGAAAAAAAGTACTTAAATTTAATTTAAGTTACATAAAACACAGGGTTTGATGAAAGCAACATGTTGACCACCGTAATTTAATATGTAGCAGGATTTTCCTTCAACAAATCATGGATATGAGTTTATTTTAAATATTTTTTCTAGTGCACTCACTGAGACAAAGATATTCAGATTTTTGAAGAGATATTTTTCTTTCCCTTTGGAAAACTTCTGTTCCACATGATTTTAAAAAAATACCATTTATCTTGGGGAAAGTTATTTCCTTAGTAGTAGACATGAACAAAATAAATAGGACTTTATTCTTTAATAGAACTTTTCACATTTTTATGTCAAAATACTCTATAGCCTTTTAAATTATGTATTGTATTTATTTATTAGGTACATATACTGGATTATAAAATACTTTTATATTTGTAAAACATAAAATCTCTCACAATAAGAATTCAGTGCAACAGAAACACACACACACACACACACACACACACTCACACACATACACACACACACACACACACACACACACACACACACGGCAGAGAATTCAGAGTCTGGATGAAGCCATCAGATGAGGAACAACTCTCTGGATAACACTGCTTCCTTTGAAGAACTTTCTAATAAAGTTCTTTCAATCACAGGCCATTCGGTAGTGAGGCTGTAATACATGACTTTAGCCAAAAGACATGGGACTTTTTTACACAAATAATTAGATGGAAAATCCCTGTTGAGGAAAGAACAATATTCTTGAGACATGCAGAATAGCAGGAAGAGGGAGAAGCTGTAAGAAAGTATATGTGCCTCCTAGAACATGCATGTTTTAAAAAGAAGCAGTGAATCTTTTCCTAAAACATTCGTAAAGCAGCTATCCCTAATTTGTTTCTTTGTGATGTGTTAACCATTGCTGGTTTCACCATTCGCTTTTGGGGCGTTTGTTTGACCTGAATCTGTAGAAATACACTTGTGTGAACTGCCAAGTGTCTGAATGACAGTGTGAAAGAATGTTTGGAGACCGAGAAAATCAGGGCATATGGGAATGAGTGACAACTTCTTAAGGGAAACCTAAAAAAGAAGGTTTTTAGCCAAAATGATTAATTATGGCCTAATCAAGACAGGCCGAGCCATCTGTTGGCTGGAATCTTGTCCCCACCACTGGGGAGTGCCTGCTAATTGGTTGGCCATGTGTGAGAGAGCCATCTCTTACTGACATCTGTCATCTGTCAGCACCCCAACTGTAATGATGAGCAAAGTTGCTTTCTGCTGTCAATGGGCCATACGGGCTGGGGAGTAAACAAACAGACTGCAGCCACATCACACAGAGTCAGGATGTTTAAACAGGCAACCCAGCATGCCACTCACTAGCCACTTCAGTCTGGATTGGAGCCCTAGAATACATTCTGCAAAGGAAGGTGAGAGAAGAGGGGTCAAGGCATGCATTAGAAGTCATTTTTGTCTGAAATCTTTACTGGAAACTTGAATGGAAAAAAATAAGCAAATTATATATATATATATATATATATATATATATATATATATATATATGTTACCATTAGCAGAATGACCAGTTGACCAGTGACTAAGATGTACACTGACCACCAGCAGACAGATGCTCAACTCAGGAGCTGCCCCCTGGTGGTCAGTGTGTTTCCACAGCCAGCCAACCTCCCACAGCCCCTCCCTCTTGTAGATCTTCCCCCTCCCAGCCCCTCTCCCTGGCTGGCCAACCTCCTGCAGCCCCAGTTGGGACTGGGTGAGATGCTCTGTTCAGCTCCCATCCCTGGCCAGGCTGAGGGACCCCACCCATGCGTAAATTCATGCACTGGCCCTCTAGTAAGTTTATAAATAAACACATCAATTAATTATTCAATGCATACTTGCAAGGGTAGAATAATAATAAATCTACACACAGAGATCTGCTAATGTCATAGAGATTAGCCCCAGGGGGACCATGAGTAGGGAAACATCTGTCTTTATTAGTTAGTTTGAAAACAGAGGCAAAAACAGCTTCAATACTATCTCCATTATGGGGAGCCTCATGTAGACAAGCAAATCACTGAGGGAGAGCATTTTTGTACAAGTATATATAAAGTGCACTTGAATACTTGTTAAGTAATGACATGTTCAATAACATTAGACTTCCCCAGCAGCCTTGTACAGGTGTTCTGTGTTACTCCAAGATTTATTCGAGAGGGCTTATTATGGTGAGTTACCTAACTTAAAGAGCCATCGCATAGCCTTTACTAGCAAACTGTGGAATGCATTCAGAGTACCTAAATTAAATTAGACCTTGATATGGAACCCAAGACGGTAATCATTTTTAGAACTAGAGTCCAGAGCAGTGGGTGGTAGCATCATTTTTATACCTGAGGAGTCAATTTGCAATCCCCAATTTTTAAACTCCATTTATTTGTGGACATAATGAATTTCAATCAGGAATTCTTTATCCTGGCTACACATTACACCAATTATTTTTTTCCCTTATCAAATCTTGATAAATTTTATTTAAAAATTTGAAGTTTAGTTTTCTTCAAATAAAAGGAAATTTTGAATTATACATTGATATTAATTAAATTAATCAGAAGTAATAAAAATTCTAAGTTGGAAGTAAATAGGCTATTTGACTTTTTAATTAAAAAACACGAAAGAAAAAAAAGCACAGTAGACTGAAACACTACTTCATGTCTCTTTATGTTTGAGCACGTTCTGGTATTGGGTTACAATACTCTAAGTGAAAGCATTCAAGATACTTATTTTGTACTTTTCATACAATTGTTTACTTTAAATAATACATTATATTTTTGTTTTAAAAATAGTACAGGCTCATACTATAAAGTTTAGAAAAGTAGAGAATAGAATAATCATGAGAAAACAACTGTTACTATTTAAACTAAAGTATTATATTAAGACTTTATGTGCCGAGGTCGGTTTGGCTCAGTGGTAGAGCGTCGGTCTGCGGACTGGAGGGTCCCGGGTTCGATTCCGGCCAAGGGCATGTACATTGGTTGCAGGCACATCCCCGGTGGGGGGTGTGCAAGAGGCGACTGGTCGATGTTTCTCTCTCATTGACGTTTCTGGCTCTCTATCTCTCTCCCTTCCACTCTGTAAAATATCAATAAAATATATATTTAAAAAAAAAGACTTTATGACTCCGCAATTCCATTTCTGAGTATTTATCTGAAGATATCCAAAACACTAATATAAAAAAGACACATGCACCCCTATGTTCATTGCAGACTTATTTATTTATTTATTTATTTATTTATTTATTTATTCATTTGTTTGTTTGTTTATTACTTTTAATCCTCACTTGAGGATATTTTTTCATTGATTTTTAGAAATAGTAGAAGAGAGAGGGAAAGACAGAGAGAAACATTGATGTGAGAGAAACACGTCAATTGGTTGCCTCCTGCAAGCGTGTTGACCATGACCAGGTCCTGGGAGGATCCTGCAGCCCAGGTACTTGCCCTTGACTGAAATGGAACCCAGGACCCTTCATTCGCAGGCCAATGCTCTATCCACTGAGCCAAACTGTCTAGGGCTGCAGCATTATTTAGAATAGCTAACATATTAAAGCAACTCAAGTGCCTATCCATACACAAGTGGGTAAAAAAGAAGTGATGCATATATACAATGGAATATTACATAAAAATAATGAAATTTACCATTGTGACAACATGGATGGACCATGAATATTATGCTAAGTGAAATAAAGTTCGACTGGGAAAGACAAATATCAAATGATTTCACTTACATGGGGAATCTAAAGAACAAAATAGATGAGCAAACAAAACAGAAACAGATTAATAAATGCAAATAACAAAGTATTGGATGCCAGATGGGAGGGGATTGAGGGAACTGGCTGAAAAAGGTGAAGGAATTAAGTAGTACAAATTGGCAGTTACACAATAATCATGGGCATATGAAGTACAGCATAGGGAATATAGTCAATAATATTGTTGTAACTACGTATGGTGCCAGGTGGGTTCTAGACATATCAGGGGATCACTTTGTAAATTATATAAATGTTTAACCACTGTACACCTGAAACTAATATAAAATAATATTGAATATCAACTGTAATTGAACATTTTTAAAAATAAAAAGGAACTTAAAGAATCCATTAAAATATTATATTTAGTTTTACTCAAGTTTATTGGACATAAAAAAAGCTGAAGAACTTGCTGAACTTAAAAAGTTTCTCTCAATGATGCATACACATTCTTAGATCCCTATAAAGTTTAAATTTTTTCCAAAAACTTTAGAAAGCTGGTCTTTATATAAAAAGTGATAAATCACTGTCTAGAAAAGAAAATCATGGTAAAGTAATTATGGCTTGTGATTATACCCGAATTGAAAATATCAGTCAACCTTCCCTTTTTCTATGAATCACCTTAGTAATATTTCTTTGATTTTGTTATTTAAAAACTTCGTCACCTGCTAAAAACGAATGTCAATATTTCATTTGGGGACCATGGTTTATTTCCATCTTGCTTCCTTAACCTCACTTTGTAATTTCCTTTCTCTCTGTCAGTAAAGATATCACTCATTTTGTATGACGTTGTCTATTTTCTGCATGAAGACCATTTCGTGTAGCCCTCAGATTTCACGTTCTGGAAGGATTATTTCTTTGCCAGCAGTAAAGGAGCTGCTCTGAGATTTATCTTTTCTTCCTGGTCATAAGTCAGTGCCACCTGTCTTAAAACGCATATCCTCTTCTTCCTCAGACATCCTTTTGAATTTTTTATTGCTTTCTTTAAACTCCTAATGCGATTTCTCTCATATCATTATTGCTTCATTGACATCAAATATTAGCTTTTGCTAATGCAAAGTCTAGTGTTAGTTTAACACATGTTGCTTTTTCAAAAAGACAGTTTAGAATCTTTCTCTTTCTATGGAGTTCTAAAATGCCTGCCAGTATCTGCAAGTTGTTCTACTTTTCAGAAATCCCTCAAGATTTTAATTTGTTAATAACCCCTTTCCTTTTCACTCCCAGTTCCATTTTTGTTATTATTAAGGTTAGGGAATGTGTCAGTGCTCCCTCTTGAACTAGGATTTCATATTTGTTCTCTCTTTTGGCACTAACTACTCTATGAAGCATACAATGGTAAAACAAGCCTTATTATCCATAAGGATATAAAACATGCAAACAAATAATTGCAATACAAGGCATTTAGGGCACTTCCTGTTAAGTGCCTTGTATTATAATTGTTAAGTGATGGGACATTTGAGGGGGGAAAAAACCCTTCCAATTGAATAATCAAGACAGGCTGAATAAGGAAAAAATGGCGTATGAATAGAATGGGTAGAAACTGAAATGGTAGAAAATAACAGTCTGGATGGCAGTGATGGGAGGAAGAGAGAATGATGGGGAGGAGTGAGTAGATGGGGCCACTACAGTGCTCATTCCTAGGGCAGGGACTGGACTGATTCAGTGGAATGGAAATGCTTGGTTAAGGAATTGGTGGAACAAATCATTGGGAGGGCAGTTTCAGCTACTCACTATATGCCTGAGCCTGTTTGACAAAGCAGCCAGCAAGCAAGCCAGAGGAAGCAGGTCAGAAGTGCTCTCTGAATGCCATATGTCTGGGGAGTTCAGCAGATTGAATTTCATATATGTGTACACGTATATAAGGTGACACACATCTGTATGTACACATATACAAAATGTATTACCTTTAGGTAATATATATTACTTTTATGTAATATTTAAATACGATATGGGGCATAAAAGAGTGATTTTCCTGTGGAAGTGGGTCAGGACTTGGCCTAGGTTGTAGAATCTCATCCTTTTTGGACCTGAATCTATAAAGATCTTGGACCTGAATCAATAGGAAATGGATGTCATTAAAGCCTTGATTCTGGGAAAGATGGTATAAAACATGGTATAGAAACCTAAAATGGATGGTAGTTTATGTGATATGACAAAGAAGAAAAAATATAAAGACCACCAAGGCGCCCTAACCAGTTTGGCTCAGTGGATAGAGTGTTGGCCAGTGGGCTCAAGGCTCCCAGGTTCGATTCTGGTCAAGGGCATGTACCTTGGTTGTGGCGACTTACCCAGTAGGGAGTGTGCAGAAGGCAGCTGACCGATGTTCCTCTCCCATTGATGTTTCTAACTCTCTATCCCTCTCCCTTCCTCTCAATAAAATAAAAAAATCAATAAAATATATATATTTTTTAAAAAGACCACCAAGGTAGTGAAGATATTCCTATAGAGATCCATTTGAGAAATCCACAAGTAAATGGGGAAAAAAAGGGGGAAGAGGCAAATGCAAAGGTTAGGTTTGCAGAAGAACAGGCAGATATTGGCACCTGACAATAAGGTAGGAAGTAGGACATATAGAGTGCGTGTGGTTAAAGAATAAAGATTTTTAATCTTTGGAACTGGAAAATACTAATGGTACTTCAAGAAAAAACTCAAACATCATGATAGGGAGGAAAGCACAAGTTTAAATCAAATTACCTTTCCACCTCTGTTATAGAAATTTGGTGAGACTCTACAGTACTCTAGATCTCATTTTCTTCATCTATAAAATGGGTTTTCAGTAGGATATATATTTGTCAATTTTCAGATTAAAATTATAATTTTACTTAGTCTCTACATCAGTTTTGTGTCATTTCTCCAGTATCTTTATTCCACATATTCGTGAGCAGCAGAAATTCTACCTTAGATGAGCAATGATGCTAATCTCCTACCTGCTCATCTTACCTTTGGAAAGGTTATTTTTTAAACACCCCTTCAAATTCCAGAGCAGGAGATCAAGTAGGAGAATTTTAATGTGAATTTCAGTTTCATATATAAATCATCCTGTCACTTTTAGCACTGCAGCTGAGTTGCCTCATATTAGCTGGAGAAGATCATGAATAAATTTGCAGCATGCTGCACAGGGGATTATGTGTACATGAAATAATTCTTATTGGCAATTGCTTTTACAATTCACTGCACAGAAAATTTAACACGAGGGCACAGAATCCCATTTCTCACACTAGAGAGAAACTGAGAACCACAAACACAGATGTCGAAGAATAGCAGCTATCCCGAGGAACCTATCTTTTCTGAAAACCTGTTCCGTTAACCTAAGCTAACACCAGAGGTGCATGACCTTCTGTTGACCATGACCTTCCAGGGACATCCCTTAGCGCTCACATACAATCATGATCCTTCAATCTGGTCATTGTGATCTGCCACACTCTGACTCTGGTTCATTCCAGAACCTTATCACTAGTTTGTAATGTTCTTGTGAAGGAGTGATGAGTACGCAATGCATGTATTGACCTCTGTCCCATGCCCATGGAAAGCATCATCACTTGATTATGACACTTTCCCCTGCTGAAGAGTAGGATCTTCAGTCTTCTCAGTACATGCTCCAGGGAGCAGATGGCAATGGATCAGAGTAGACATACAATTTTAAATACATCTGCTTTTCTGCGTGTCTTCCCCATGACTCCCTTATTTTCCAATCCTCACAGCTAGAAACAGTTAACTTCCACCTCTAGTTCACCTCAAACTAAGCGCTGAGGCCACCCTTTCCAGTCAAGATAAAAGTTTAAGGAACCAGGTGTAGTGCTTTAGAGGTTCAAAAGTAAGGGAGCTTCTTTATTGGTGCCACTCTGACCTTATATTTTAGTTCTATTCACTGAGTTTTTTACCTGTTTCTTGGGATCCTTTGTATGTGGTGCAAGATCTAAGTTTATATCTTGGTCACCTGCTGGAGATATATCATTTCTTTGGGACTTAGGTATTCCGTAGTTTTTAGTAGTCTTGCTTGGTGGCCTGAGTCCTTTCCATTGATGCCAACTACTTGCATAACTGCCTATTTCCCAGAAAGTTAAATAGATTTTCAAGTTCTCTGCTTTTACTGGGACATGCTTGGCTGACCTTGGACTTGGGCATTATCTCCTGCAAGACTTCCTCATATTTTACTTGCTGATTTAAGACTCTTGGTGAAAATAAAATAATACTTGATACTTGCACAGTATTTCTCAGTTGACAGAAATCTCTTCTCCCATCAATTGTATCACACTGTAATTCACTGAGCCCCATTTTTATTACAATTCTACATGAAGCTTAGCTTTTGTCAAATTGATCTCTGAGTGTGTGGTGCTTTTTTCCCCTTCCCCTGCAGATTTCCTCAGAACATTCTCCCAACCCTGAATATCCTCCCTAGTCCTCCACAAATATTTCCCTCCCTGATTCACTCAGAGCTGCCTTAAGCCCGCCCATCTTTATTGAAATGTGCTTCTTATAGCCATTTAATACAATTGGTTTTACAGCTTAATAATTCTTGAAATGTTGTCTTACAAAATAAAATGTTCCCAGGTTTCAGAGGGATGCTAAAGGGCAAGTATTTAAAATGCAAACTTGCACCCTGGCCAGTGTTTCTCAGCGGTTAGAGTATCAGTCTGCACACCAAAGGGCCTCAGGTTTGGTTTCTAGTTAAGGGTATGTACCTGGGTTGCAGGTTCAATCTCCGGTCCCAGTCAGGGCCTGTGCAGAAAGCAACCAATCGATGTGTCTCACATTGGTGTTTCTCTTTCTCTCTCTCAACCATGAGGATTAACAAAAAGTAAAACACCAACTTGCCATGGCATATGAGCTTCCTCCACAAATCCCCAAGTGTATACGTAGGCCATGTTTGACCACCTCCTCCATCTTTGTCAATATTTAACCACCAAATAATCACCTCAGTTACTTTAAGTTTAGTCTCTTAGTCCTAACTTTACTCAAAGTGGAAATAATAACTTCATCACAAAACAGGAGTCCCTTAAGTATTTAAGATGACTCTGTGTTCTGCAGCACATGTCTATGCCTAGTTAGAATGCCTCTTCTAGAGCAGCTTCTGCTCCGGGGCCAGTTCTTCACACTCAGATAGCTTCGTCTCATGTTCTTTTCTTTGTCAGCATCTTCCCTCAATGTTTTTCCCTGCCCACACGTGTCTGCGGACTACCTGCTGGCCTCTCCCTGACAGTTACCCTGGCCTCCCCACAGAGCCTGCTCTTCTAAAGCAGCACCTTCCTCTCCAGAGAACTGACCTAAGGGGAGATTTTAAAATGAGTGTAACTGAAATTTTGGTTGCCAGTGAATAACTTCTCCATGAGAATTTAGCAAATAGGAACCCGGAAGGCTACCTCTTGCAAAGCACTGATAGCCCTGAGCTATGGAGAACCGTCCCAACTCCCTCGTGTCTTCCAGCTCCCACAAGACATTCATGTATAGAACAAAACCTAGTTGATAAGTATTTGTTTCTAAAAACAAATTGCTTAATTGTGAATGAAGATTATTTGGGGGACAATTTTAATATAAATAGTCTTTTCCAAGAATACAGTTGCATTTGGAAACAGCCTAGGTGCCCGTCAGCAGATGAATGGATCAGAAAACTATGTTACATCTACACAATGGAATACTATGCTGCCATAAAAAGGAAGGAATTCTCATCATTTGCAGTAACCTGGATGGAATTGGAGAGCATCATGCTGAGTGAAATAAGCCAGTCAATGAAAGAGAAACACTACATGACCTCACTCATTTATGGATTTTAAAGAACATTATAAACGAATGAACAGAAAGATAGATATAGTGACAGTAAAACAACAAGCAGACTGTCAAATGACAGTGGGGGCGGGGGTGGGGGGGAGGGTAGGGAGATCTGGGGGAGATAAGAGATCAACCGAAAGACTGGTATGCTTGCATATAAGAACAACCAATGGACACAAAACTCTGGGGAGGGAGGGCATCTATTGGGGGGGGGGGGGCAATGGTAAGCTATGTACACAGATAATACCTTAATAAATTTAAAAAAAAGAATACAGTTGCATATAAATTCAGGGAAGATTCCATTTTCCCCCTGTAGTTTCCAAAAATTCATCACAATTTTGGCAAATGCAATGATGTCGTTCATGGGATTGACATCACCATCATGAAACATCTTAGTCAGCCCGAATTTGTATCAACTGTATTCATGGGGAGTCCACACAAAGGGGTGAGGGTCCATATTTCATTTTTTACAGTAGTGTTCCTGAGTCAAGACTTCACTCTCTAAAATGTGAATTACTTGATTTTAAATTGCTTTAGTTTTCATTCTGTTTAGAATAATGGCATTTAAAGATTTAAGTATCCAATTTTAGGTTATGTGATCTGTGATTTCATTTCAAGGTAATAAATAGAGCATTGCAGAGCTATTTACCAGGTATAGTTTTAAAAGGGGAAGATTGGGTCTAAGAGTACTGAGAGGCATTGCACCTCACATTCCCATGTCCCTAGCTGGGTTAATTACACTAGAAGAGCAAAATACCACATTAATCCGACTGAAGATTTCAAAACCTGAAGTTGTTCATATTTGTTTTTATTTTATTAATAGTAATCTAGGTCTTGGACATCTGGGATGATGTCCAAGCTTCAAACTACATTTCATGTATCACCTCATGGGATCGCTACCATTAACCCAATGATAGCTTCCATCCTCCCTTCTACAGAAGAGTTCAGTGAGCCTGTACTTATATGGTGGAGTCAGGATTGGGGCCAAGTTCATTTGACTCCAAGCCCCTATATTTCTATCACAGGACCTCCTCTTATTTTCAAAGCATAGCATACCAGCCGAATAGATGTCTGCTTGGCAAAATTCCTTGCAGCAGCACACAGTGCAATGTCATACTTCATGCAACGTGAGAGAAATATTTGGGAGCAGGATGCACCACAGTATTGTAGCAATTGATTCTGAGAAAGCCCTCTCCTTGGTGACGGCTTTGCTAATTGACTACATGAACCTCAAGTGACATTTCCCACCCTTCTGTCACATGGGCCGAGCTGGGCCAGGCCAGAGGGGGTCTCTGTGGAAAGCCCTATAGGAGCTAAGAGGCTCACCTCCTTCATTCAAGAGGAAATAAAGGAGTTAAATTCTCCTCTCAAAAATAAGAACTGCTTATTACTTTGAGGAAGAGAATGAGAATCAAATTATTATAATTAGTGCTTCAGAGAACTCCAAACATCTCATTAGAATCACAGAAATTTTTCCATTTAAAAATTCTGTTTAGTTCTTCTTCTTCTTTTTTTTAAGATAGTGAGTGGATGCACACAGAAAAGCTTTAGTATATCTTGATGGTATCAGTATTGAGAAGTGGGAAAATTAGTACATAAACCTTCAATGTCACTATGAAGTGGCACCATTTACATAAACAAAACACGAAGTCATAATCTTTACCTTTGCCAACACAGAGCACAGGTTTCATTCAGCCACAAATGCCTGCTTTGCCGTGTTAATAAAACGTTATCTAAAGTTTGGGCCCAATGTATCTTCTTTGGCACTTTTTAACATCTTTTCACTCCCAATTTTGGCTATCGGTTTTAAAATAAGAATGTTTTTGACCATCAATGATGTAAAGTCTAAGCTTGTGTTTGATTCATAAACTTATCTGGGCAATGCAATGTACTGAATATTCAGATGACTAGCTAGATTGCAAGACTATTTATATGAGCATTATATCATTTATACAAATTCGATTTTAATTCAGTACTGGTTAATGGGCCATAAAAATAAAGGGTGAGTCAACAGCAAAAGGAATATGGTTTATTGCCTGAAAGAATGCCTTGGGATTGTGGTTGCGTGATAAGTTAATAATAGCAAAACATTAACTTTCCCCAAGGCCTTTGTCAGTTTGTATGGTGCTCATTTATAAAAGTACACTTAAAATGTATAGTTTAAAGAAGAGAATACATACAATGCAGGGAAACTGGGTGATTTCCTGCCTGAACAATGAAGCTGGAAGCTCAGGTGTTCTGACCTGAAGAACCTTGTCTCGCCAGCAGCCTGACAATAGTTCCTCTCCCTTTCCACCTGATGGAAAATACTGGCTGGAGATGGATTTTTGTTCAAATGTATTGGCCATAAAATATAAGGAAAGGACAATAAAATATGTTCCGGACTGGTTAAAAAACACACTTGTAATCAATCTAGTTTAATTGTCTGTTTTTAAAAAGGACAGACCATTATCTCCCAAAGGTGCCCATCACAATGGGAACATCACCGAATGCATCTACCCAGTCCTCCTACTAACCTGACCTCACAGGTACATGTGCAGATCTAAATGATGGGTGGCATGGGAGTTTCTCCTCTTCCTCCAAATAGGTAACAATGACAAATGTGTCCTCTGATTGGGGCCAAAGGATTGTCCCTAAAATTTCATTTTTAAAGGCAGGAGATTTTAGAATAACGAGCAGAGAAACAAAATGAAAATGCTGCTTTTAAAAAATTCTGGCAATATTATTTAAGTGGCATTTGACTGAGACCAGAGACAAAGAATGCTGTGGCAGCAAGTGGAAATTTTGGGAGGAAGCATTTCCCAAAATTCAGACATTTGAGGATGAATTATTAGATGCAGCATTCAACACAAAGCTACAAACGTGGGTGAAAAGTAAATGCATGCAAGTTATGTGTGGAAATTATTTAAAAAGAGAAAAATATATATTTTACTATTAAAATTGTACCTAAAAATCTTCTTTTAAATGTAAGGCTCCCTTTAAAATATTTGTATTTTAGATAGGTTGACTTTTATATGTAAGACAGTAGGAATAGCCCTATGACTGTATACCATATTTATGGAATAATATTCCTATCATGCAAATGTAGAAACTAAAAGATAAAAATTCATGTTTCAATGAAATTATTCAACAGAAAAAAGAAGAAAAAACATCATCTAGCACCATTACTGACCTGGAGATTTTTGTGATGGGTCTTTTTGGTTCAAAGTTATATGCAATTATTTTCAATGTGATTATCAGCTAGCATAAAGCTGGTAAATGTTGTTGGACCTAACAACAGTTTATATGCCATGATCCAACTCATCAACCCTTTACTGCTCTGCTATTTGATTGTGAAAAGGATAACCCACATAATGGGGTGGAGGTTCCAGCCATTCACAGGAACTCAAAAAATGCAAGGAGGGTACCTAGTAGGCGAGCAGTGCAGTGCAGGGGCCTGAGACCCTGTGGAGACAGGATAGCATTCACCTGAGGAAATAATAAAGTCCAGGGCGAGTGTGAGGGGGACTTCCGTGTGTTGGTTGGCTGAGCAGGAGTATCACGGTCTGAGTGGAGAAGGGACTATGACAGCAATAGAGGACTAGCTACAAAAGAGGGAATTAAATATATAAGTAAATAAAGGTTTTTTTAATAAGATTTGTTCCCCAGTGTTGTAAGAGAAGAATTACAAATATGAAAAAAGGGAAAACTATAAAGATTGCTGTGCAGTTACATTTGGAATGAGATATCATGATGAAAGTATTTTTAATATAAAGAAAATGACATGAAATTAGTTAGATGCAAACATATATACACAGTTATATTTCTCTTCTCCCAACAGAGGAAATTATCTCATATCTTCCTTACTTTACTTACGTACGTCTGTTCACTAACAGGGGACTAAGATTAGTGACACCACAGAAACAATCAGCACCACTTGTCCCTAGGTCTTGGCTTCCATACTGTTGTTCTGTATAGGGAGCCAGAGCTTCTGGAAGAAATGCTTGGTTCAAAACCCAGAACAAGGAGAGTACACAGTGAGAGCCTCTAACATCCTGTGCCAGAAAGTGAAGAAATGCCCTTTAAAAGTTGTGGGAACATGTCAGAGTGACACAGAAGTCATTTTATAGAGGCTCCCAGTGGCCATATCAGAGATAATTTGGGCATTAAAATAATATTGATAGCCCTGGCTGGTGTTACCCAGTGCTTAGAATGATTCCCAGTCAAGAGCATATATCTGGGTTGCAGATTCTATCCCTGTCCAGTCAAGTTTATGTGGGAGGCAACCAATCAATGTATCTCTCTCACATCTCTCTCTCTCTCTCTCTCTCTCTCTCTCTCTCTCTCTCTCTCTCTCTCTCTCTCTCTCTTTCTCCATCTTCCCCTCCCTCCCTCCCTCTCTAAAAATCAATGGAAAAAATAATGATAACTGATTCTTACCCATTGAATAAAAGGAATCTATGAGTTCATACTGTATTATGTATATAGTCGAGGCCCAGCATGTACAAAACTTTGTGCGAGTAGCTTGCTTCTGCTTGCCTCAGCTGGTCGTCCTGCCCTCCACTGCTCATAGCTCTCTGCTACTATTAGCTTGTGCCCCGCTAGTAGCTCATGCCCCACCCACCTGCCACAAAAGCCTCTGCTCCTGGGCTGGGGGATGAGGGCGGAGGGACCGAGAGGTGTTCAATGCACCTCCTAGTGACTGGTCTTTGATCGTTATGGTGTTCCGACCTCTGGGTTTTTATTATATAGAAGAATACATTGATAGTTTGATGAGGAATAATATTTTCATATAATCTTACCCCCCACACACACACAGTCACACACACACACACACACACACACACACACACACACACACACACACGATAGCTATCAATTGCCAAGGGGAAATTGACTTCTCTGAAAAGAGAACTTTCATAGAACACAACATGCTCTGAGCTATTCTTGCCAAATATATATAACCTGAATTCAATCATGAGGTAACCTCAGAAAAGCCCATTTTTTCTTAGAGTATCAGTTAACAATCATGAGGAATGTTCTACAAAATAAATGATCTGTAATCTTCAAAACTCTCAAGATCTTGAAAGTCAAGGAAGGAGTGGGAAACCTTTCAGAGGCAATGAGCAGAAAGATCATAACAACTAAATGCATGGGTGATTCTGAAATGAAATATTTTGCTCCACAAGAACAATTTTTGAACAATTGGGAGGAATTTGAATGGCTCTGAGTATTGGTTAGTGGTGCAGCATGAATAGTATTTTTCTCATTTTGATGCCTGCATTGTGACTCTATAGTGGTACCTTTGCTTATAGGAAATGCAAGCTAAAGTATTAGGGAGCAATGGGGCATCTTATTGGCAACATAGTCTCAAATAGCTCAGGGGGACAAACTATTTTTTATGCTTTATATTTGCAGTTTTCTCAAAGAGTTCCTTCTTAAAAATTAAAAAAAAAATTAAAGAAAAATCATAGAAGAGAAACACAGTTGTATGGTGTTTTCTCTTTCACTTAGCTCCAATCCAGTGATTTGGAGAATTTGATTTGGGAAGGGGGAGAGGAAACCCAAACACTATGCAGCTTGTGATTTCATGGCTTTTACAGTATGATTGTATTGCTCTTAAAATCACGTTTTATGATCTTCCTTAGCTATTGTCAGGAACAAGTTGGTACTTCTTACAATTTACGATGGTCAAATCTCAGTATCAGCTTGAATCACTTTATGTTTTCAGAATTTCCAGTGGGAATTAAGATTACTATGTGAATTGAACAATTCAAGAAATTAGTTACTACATTTATATTTGTACATATTCCAGGGAATTATACAAACTTTGGGAGACTTTTTCTAGGAAGTGTTGTCTTACAGTGAGGGTTCTTATTCATGCCTGAAACTCCATTTTTAGGGGAAAAAAGTCTTTGGGTCAAAGCATTCAGTCTCTAGTATTCCTTACTTTTGGTGGGTGCTGTCTATTCTCCACTGCCTCACTATCCCAAGATTATCCTTTACTCCCTCCTTTACTACTCTATGTCTCAGGAGACTGACCTGTAAACCCACTGGGCTCACTGGTCCTCTGGCTCCCTCTAAGTTTGATCTAATCAGAGCCTCCTCCATAGTTTAAGTTCTCACAGTGGCTGAATTATTTGTTACCATTTCCATGGAGGCCCCAGAAATATGGTTCATACCTTTACCAGAGTGGTCGCACCTTCCCATGGCACTCAGCACCTCATAGCTTCACCTCCTTCATGGGTTCTCTTAACCCTGCCTCCACTTCTGCAAAAGAGTGCCTTTATTAAACTCGCCTCAATGAAACCCTTTGAGAGAGCCATCTGTCTCTTTCAGACCCCTGACTAAATCCTTATATGTAAAACTAGAGGCCCAGTGCACAAATTGCATGCATGGGTAGAGTCCCTAGCAGTTGCCAGCTGCCAGCCAGGGCCTCCCTTACCCAGCTGCAGGATGCAGGCTGAGGCCTTCCTTCATTCCGCACTGCCCCCTAATGGTCAGCGCACATTATAGTGAGCAATTGAACTCCCAGTCAATCTCCAGAGGGGACATTTTGCATATTAGCTTTTTATATATAGAGAGAGAATATTTTAAACCATTTTTCCTTAGAGTATCAGCTAACAAAATGTGAAATTTGGAGATTAGGAACTGAGGGAATGGTTCATAAGCGGGAAATTTTCTTATAGCATTAGATGCAATTAGAAGCAGAGGTATATTCCAGATGATAAAGTAGGGCTGAGTATGCAATACAAAGTCATGGTGAATTATCTCCTTAGGGTAGAAGAATAGAGAAAAAGACTTTGCATATGCATATAAAAGACGAAAATGAAAATCAGTTTGGGTGTACCAACAGCATAGATAAAAATGAACATGAGAGGATAGCCAGTGGCTTCATTTCAGCATCAGCTTGGGTAGTAAACATATGTCATTAACATATGTGTCCACTCACTATACATTGAAACCAGAGAACTTAAACATCTCTAAGAATTTGTTTGCTGAAAACTGTTCATGTTGTGTTGAAAATGCCCTTCGGTTAAGGCAAATTAAGTTAGAGTATGGAACACAACTGCTTACCTCCTTCAAAAGTTTTCATAGCCCTTCTCTTTGATAATGTAGTAGTACTAAAGGCCTGGTGCATGAAAATTCACCCACTGGAGGGGGGTCCCAAAGTGCAGCCTGCCCCTCTCACAGTCTGGGAGCCCTCAAGGTCAAGAGGTGACCTAGCAACTTGGTCACTTGTGATGGCAATGCCCCCGTCACACCTCTGCTGCTTCCATTGCCAACACAAGTCTCAACTGGGCCTGGGTACCTTGGGTGGTTCTGAGCAGCTGGGCAGCTGCCATCTGAGGCTTGCCTGTGCCTCAAGCTGGTCCTAGGTGTCTGGATAGCCAACATCCAAGGCTTGCCTGCACTTCGAGTTTTGGCTGGGCAGCTGCCATCCAAGGCTTACCTGCTCCTCAGCCCGGCCATGGGTGGCAGAAGGGCTGAGGGTGGGTCTGTCCACCCCCCAGGCCGGGCTGAAAGGACCGGGGGATTCCAATGGGATTGGGGGACTGGGTAATGCCATCTTGTGGCTATGTGTGCTGCCATCTTTGAGATGGTGTGACACTCAATTTGCATATTCCCTCTTTATTAGATTACTAGAGGCCTAATGCATATAATTCATGTCCCTCAGCCCAGCCTGCACGCTCACCAATCTGGGACCCCTTGAGGAATGTCCAACTGCTCGTTTAGGCCCAATACCTCTTGGATAGAGCGTAAACAGGCAGTCGGACATCCATCTTACAGCTGGCTCCCAACTGCTTGCCTGCCTGCCTGCCTGATTGCCTTTAACCACTTCTTCCTGCCAGCCTGATCACCTCCTAACCATTCCCCTGATAGCCTGATCAATACCTAACTGTGCCGAAACCAGTTTGGCTCAGTGGTAGAGCATCGGTCTGCAGACTGAAAGGTCCCAGGTTCCATTCTGGTCAAGGGCATGTACCTTGGCTGCAGGCACATCCACAGTAGGGGATGTGCAAGAGGCAGCTGGTCAATGTTTCTAGCTCTCTAGCTCTCTCCCTTCCTCTCTGTAAAATATCAATAAAAAAAATTTTAAAAAATATCTAACTGCTCCCCTGCCAATCTGGTCACCTCCACTGCCCTCCCTTGCCAGCCTGGTCACCCCTAACTGCCCTCCCTTGTGGGCCTGGTCCTTTCCAACTGCCATCCCCTGCTGACCTGATTGCCTACAACTGCCCTCCCCTGCTGGCCATCTCGTGGCAGCCATCTTGTGTCCACAAGAGGGAAGCCATCTTTGACTACATGGGTGCAGCCATCATGTCTGTTGGAATAATGGTCAATTTGCATATTACCTCTTTTTATATAAGATTATATAGGATTACATACCAAGAAGGGAGAGTTAAAATAGTTTTGTTTCTATGTGTATTTTAAAATTGTACCTATAGATGCTAGCCTCTTTTTGAACTGCCTAGGGATGAAGTTGCTGCTTTTGATAACAGTGAACAGCCTGTACTAGTTTTTTCTAGAACTGCACTAGAAGATTTGTAAAGAGGGAAAGAGATGTAAGAAAGACATCATCTATTGAAACAACCCCCTTTTTGATTTGAAGATTAAGGTGTGGGTCAGAACTTCAAAGAGGCAGGTTATATAAAAATGAGCCAAGAAGTCAACAAGCTACCAGGGATTTCTCTTAAAACCTTCTTAGGAAATAGCCCTTAGATTGGGTTCAGGTAGGAAAAATGGAGACATATGAATCAGTATGTTATTTTATGGCTTCTATGATACTATGGTATTTCAAAATTACTAACTTTTAGTACTAAGTTGAATAAGTTAAACCTTTAAAATAAACATAATTTTAAAAACAGCTTTAACCTGTATATTATTTGTCTGGACTCAGTGTTTACAATAACCTACACATTAGTGTAGGTTAT
Source organism: Vespertilio murinus (assembly GCA_963924515.1). NCBI lineage: Eukaryota > Metazoa > Chordata > Mammalia > Chiroptera > Vespertilionidae > Vespertilio > Vespertilio murinus. Next base: position 31,061,031 of record OZ004707.1, read on the forward strand.
TAAAAAGAGTAAGATGCAAATTGACCATACCTTAATGACACCCACCAGCCAATCAGGAATGAATATGCAAAATAACCCAACAAATATGGTGGGCTAATTTGAATATACAGGCACAACAATGCAGGTATTCCCCACCACCCCAGCTTCTCTGTGCCTCTGGGCAGAGTGGGAAGGCAGAAAGGCAACTCCAGGCCAGAGCGAAGGTGGTGCCAGCAGCCAGGGGAAGGAAGGCCCATTCTTGCACAAATCTTCATGTATCAGGCCTCTAGTAAAGAAATAAACAGGAATAATTTTGTAAATAAGCTTAATTTTTGTAAAAAATTATTGGGTGACTTTTTGTAGGCATGCTTGGCTCCTCCACCTATCTTTTTAGAAAGAAGGAGCTTTGGGAGGTTGGGTGCTTTGCCAAGAATGCAGTTTGCTGGTGGATTAGCATGGATTAGAGCGTGTGTCCAGATCTGCCTGCCACGCCTGGGCCTCAGCCCTGATGCCACCATGGGAGTGGTGGTCTTAGTTCACAACAAGGCTCTCAAACTCCCATGCATTCATTTCCTCATCTGTAAAAGGGATTCGGAATAATCCTTCATATGGTTATTGTGAATATTAAATCGGTAGCATATGTGGAGGCACTTTCTAAACCACAAAATGCTTTACCAATTAGGTGACTATTTTTAAGCATGATATTGCATAATGCCCTCCATTAATGATCGCCTGGGAGGTGGTTCCAGAACTGGGTGCCCATTTCAGGATATATGCTTCCCAATCTGCTGATAGTTCACTTCAAAATCACATTCTTGTCTTTCTGAGAAGCAGAGTCAATTATTTTTCCTTTTATATTTGGTGACTATTACCTGGCTCATTTCTCCTACCACTACTATCCCTATTGTGCATCCTTTTCTAAATTTATCAGCTTCCTCTCCATGATATCCATACCAAAGTTTTGCTGTGGCACATGAGAGAAACCTAGACAGCAGGATTGGGCAAACTAATTTACACAGAGTCACCCTTAGAAAGATGTGTTCAAAGGTTTAGTGATGCCTGTCGTTATTGTCATGGCCATAAAGATGGCCTCTCATCCGTAGATCTTAATGTAGTCCACAAAGTATCATAATATTAAAAAAAAATCTTATCAATACCTAAACAGTGATATAATAATGGAAGTGTTTCAGAGGTTCAGCAATCTTGAACATGATGTGTCACCTAGCATGGTTCATTGGATATAGTCCCCTAAAAACATGCCTTTATTCAATGACCCGATAATTCAAAATAAGTTATAGGCATCACAGTGTGTACACTACAGTATGGTAAATATTTCTTAAATATATTTGTCCACATAAAGTAGATTTGCCTGTGTTTTTTGCCTTCGTTTTAGTTAATAAACATGGTGAGAAAGACAGATCTCAGGACATGGGCATGTTAACTTCAGAACTCCATAGTGGTCTCAGATACTTAAACAGCAAGGGAATCCCAACATTGTGAGTCTGATAATCCCAATGTCTTCTGTTCCTTCAACATTTCAATATCACAGGCATGTGGATGCAAGAGTAACCATCAAGTGCACCAGGTATCTATGAAACATGTGCCTAATAATCCTAATGAAAAATTTTAAATTGCTCTCATCTAGCATAACATGTTTTTTTTTGTAAACCTATTATCATCACAATGTTTTCTAAATACTCACAGACCATCCACTGAAAATAGTTAATTGTATGTTTTGGCTAATAATCTACAATTTCTGAAAATTCCAGAAGATTTGAAATGTATGCTATTCTTCAACCAAAAAAAAATGAAACAAGCCAAAAAAACAAACAAAAACAAAATACAAACAAAGACTACACAATAAAACTCAATAACAACAACAAATCCCTTAAAATTTTTTGAGACTACACAATTTATTTAACATATTCATTCATAATTTTTCACATGCATAAAGCTTTAAATTGATTTAACTGGCACTGTTTTAAATATACCTATCCTTTACAGTTTGGGACCTTTCTCAGTTGAAGACATTAAAGTGAAATGAAAGTTGCACACTTTTGCCTTTGGCCATCATTACATCATATTTCCCAAAAGCCTATGCCTTTTTTTGTTCTTATAGCTTCAAACAAAAAAAAGGCTCTATTTTTTTGTCAAGCATTTTTCATGGACTTCATTTGTCACAGATTTGAGCCTTTCCTGACATTGTTCTTGTTTTATGCCCTCCTCCTGTTTCCCTGTCATTGTGCCTGTACACATCCTACTTACAGAGGATAGTCATGTTTCGTGTGACTCATCAGAAGTTTAGTCATCTATGGGTAAGATCAAGTAAGCACAGTAGAAGAGAAAATCGTTATGTGATCGGTACATTTGAAAACCAATGCACACAACTTTCCAGAACCCCATTTCCTAGCGCTTACCGCTTCCTCCTTCTTGCAGGATTCCGTCCTCAGGAAAGCCTTCCTGGGAAAGTTCCTGGCAGTGGCTCAGCTCACTCTGGTCTGGGAAGCCCCTAGAGTCCCCTGAAGCCTCTCCAACATCACCCCTTCTCGCTGTTGGAACGTGTAGGAAACGTCCAATGTTTCACAGAGGACGTAGTATGGGCCTTCATTTATTTGTTCATTTAATCAACAAATACTTATTGAGTGCTCGTTATGTGCAGGGCATCGTTCTAGGTGCTTGACTTACCTCCGTGAACAAGCAAACAAAAGCCCTGCCCTCTTGCAGCTTAACATTTCAGACTTTCTCCTCAGTCTTGAAGAATGAAAGGACAGGAAAAAGACACTTCAGCAGAAGCAATGACACTTGCAAAAGCTGAGCCAGAGAACAGCCTCGTAAGTTACAGGAAATAGCTGCAGATCCTTCTAAAATGCTCTAGCCTAATGTACAAGGTGGAGAGCAGCTGCGAGTCTGCAGAGATGGGGACAGCTCTGTCAAGAAGGCACTGGGCATTCCTTCCTGAGTCTGCCAAGGTTCCTACCTATAATGCAAAGTTCCTGCATAGAATGATCAAGTACTGGTTGAAATGAAGTACAAAAGCTATGGCATGTTCAACATGTTATTATTTTGACCAAGGCAGTTGTTTTTATCAAAAGTGTGAGTGTGTGGGAACTTGATAGGTTTTTGATAAATAAATAAAGGAAGGAAGGAATGAGTAACACGAGGACTTAGAACAGTCAGAGTTGCGTTTTGGAAAGAGAATCACTGTGTCCATTTAGAAAGCAGATTTAGATGGGGAAAAAGCAGAAAGGAGGTGACCAGATTAAAAAGTAGCAAGAGCCCCGGGAAGGAATGATAATGATGAGGATCAGGACCCCAACACGGCTCCTGGGGTTCCCCTGAAGGGACTCCAAGGGAACCTGCATTCACTGGAGCACACACAAATGTTGCCCCCTGGAGTTGTGCAGTGGACTGGTCTTGCATGAACTATGGTAAGGACAATGGGAATGAAAAGTTGGAGCACGATAAAAGAGATTTGGGTAATAAAAGGGAATTGGACTTGCTGACTGCTTGGATTTTTCAAGTTGATGGCTAACGTAATCATCAGAGTCCTGGTGGTTTGGCTCAGTGGAAAGAGCATTGGCCTGTGGACTGAAGGGTCTCAGGTTCAATTTCGGTCAAGGGTATGTACCTTGGTTGTGGGCACATCCCCGGTAGGGCGTGTGCAGGAGGCAGCTGATCAATGTTTCTCTCTCATCGCTGTTTCTGACTCTCCCTCTCCCATCCTCTCTGTAAATAATCAATAAAATATATTCAAAAGAAATAAAGTAATCATCAGAAGTCCTGAAAATTATTTCTAGTTTTTCCTTAAAATGAGTGACTATAGTATTCATTGTTTTTAAATATATATATATTTTTTATTGATTTCAGAGAAGAAGGGAGGGGAGAGAGATAGAAACATCAATGAGAGAGAATCCTTGATTGGCTGCCTCCTACACAATCCCCTCTGGGGATCAAGTCCACAACCTGGGCATGTGCCCTGACTGGGAATCAAACCCTGACCTCCTGGTTCATAGGTCTATGCTCAACCACTGAGCCATGCTGGCTGGGCTATAGTGTTCATTCTTAGGTTAACATTAACAAACCATAGAATACAAATAACAATTTTGAAAAATTGAAATAAAAGCATTTTTCACTTGTTGTTTACTGAAAGCCTAATAAACAGGAAGTTTGCTACTCTATCAATATATGCCAGTTGAATCCATTGCACACTTGATTTCCTTCATGAATTTTTTTTATTTTCCATGATCTCCCCCCGGGCTGCCCCCATATCCTTTTTTCACCTAGGCATCTGCCGCATTCAAACACTTCAACATACTAACATGTTGACTAATTTAATACTTGAGCATCTATTTTTTCCTAATTATTTCTTTCTTGCCCCTATACAGTCTGTGATACTTATAATTGCCATGAGGGAAAACTCCTCAAAAGTTGGAGGTTGGCAAATGTAAGATGGGGCAATGGAATGAATATAATGTGATTAAATCTCATCATTCTAAGCTTTACAAAAGCAAGGCCTCCCTTCATAAGAAAAAATCTTCAATGTTTTAAATTTAATATTTTCAGTTGAGTGGTTTTTGAAATGTCTTCATATAAAAATTAATGTGTTAGAAAAGATAGCAAATGTCTTGCCATCTTAGCATTAGAGTGATTAAAAGTCACCATTCTGCTTTTTTTTGGGGGGAGGGCATTTAATTTTTTTCACCTCATAAGTTTATTGCTAGTTCATAAGATTTCATGTTTCTCGGTTTCTATTTCCAATGTGTGGATGTTATTTCTATATTTGTTAAAAATGTGTCTGCATTTTGCACATTTCTAAGATGATCTTCAGGTGTGAAGTTTCTGTTCAGTTTTTTAAGTAACTTGGTTTTTAAAAATCTTATCTTTACATTAGAAGCTCTAATGTGCTGGGAGGTGATTTGTTATTCAGAAGACAGGCTTGATTATTAATGGCTCACTTATTTTAAAAGGAAATTAAAATTGTTTATAAAAAGCCTTGCTAATAAAAATTTGTTGCTGTTCTTCTGGCCATGATTTGGGACCTTTAGCAAGATGAGGAGACTATAAACCAGGTGGCACAATAAATTTGGTTAGAAATAAAAGAGGATTGTTTATTTTCCGACCATCACTGGGAGTTCTTGGAAGAATAATTTTGGATCAGGCAGGGACACAATTTGCTGTAAACTGACTCTCCACTTGAACTCTGTTACTTCAGATGTAGGTTTCATCAGTGAGTCCCAGACAACAAGCAAAAAGCCCTGTTCAGTGGCATCTTCACAGGTCAAGGTTAGATCACGGACTTAATAAAGATCATCTGACGGCCACATCCGTCACACCAGAGTCAGTGCAGTTCACCTCCTGTTAAGCAAGGTCTTCCTTCCTTACTACCCTGCCTGTGTTCTCCTGAAACTGTGTACAGTGAGCACACACAGACCAAAAACAATTTGGTCAAGAATGTTTAAGTAGCTCCGCAACTCCGCTAGACCAAGTACGAGGCAGACTTATACACAAATTTTGATGTTATGCCCAGAATCACTCAGTTAACTCAACTGCACTGAACTGATAAAGCAGAGGCAGAAACCAAGACAGCAGGAAAGAAACTGGGAGTTAGATAATACATCTCAGTTTAGCCTCAGTCATGTTGACTTATGGCATTGACCTTTCTGATCTCTGCTTCCTTATCCTGAAAACTGGCCAGCCACTGTGGTTCAGGAAAGAGAACAAGACCAAAAATCACTGGCAAGTGTTCATAATCTATTTATAAGAAATCTAGAGGCCACTTCATGAACTTCGCCTTTAATGAGACTTCTTTGTATGGTTGGGGATTCTCTTGCTTGATACTGAACTTCTTGAGGACATATATCCTTGCTCTATCTTAATTATCTATAAAACTTGCATTTTTGCCTCACATGTAGAATAATAAAATCATAGAACCTCAGGAAGACCCCAACATTGTCAATCATGCATCAGATTCTTGAAATCTTATTGCATTTCTCTCTAATCATCATTGTACTGGTTAATTGAATGTGTCAATTTAGCTAGGCTTTGGTACCAAGTTTTTGGTCAAACACTAGTCTGTTACTGTTACTGTGAAAATGTTGCAGTGAAGGTATTTTTTCGATAAGATTAACATTTAAATCAGTGGCCTTTGAGCAAAGCAGATTACTCTCTAGTGTTGAAGGAGTGAAAAGACTGAGATCCCCAGAGGAAGAGGGAATTCTATCTCCAGATTGTCTTCGGACTCTAATTGTAGCATCAACTCATTCCTGGGTCTCCAGCTTGCCTGCCTGCTCTGTAGAGTTTGTTTTTGCCAGCACCCATAATTTTGTAAGTCAATTCCTTTACATTTCTTTCTTTGTCTCTCTGTCTCTGTCTCTGTCTCTCTCTGTCTCTCTGTCTCTCTCTCTCTCTCTCTCTCTCTCTCTCTCTCTCTCTCTTTCTCTCTCTCTAGACATGAATATGTTTATCTCTATTTGTATATCTATATACAGGCATCTATATCTATATATCTCTATATCCATAGATCTGCATGTATATGTATATAGAAAGAGGCTATGGAGAGAAAGCATATATACAGGGGTAGGCAAAAGTAGCTTTACAGTTGCATTGTGACATTCTTTTTTGAGTTAATGAAGCTATTGTATAATTATAACCTGCATGTCTTTTTTCATAAAAGCAATTGTAAATGTACTTTTGCCCACCCCAACATATATACTCTCTATTAACTCCTTTTCTGAGGAAAACCCTGCCTAATATAACTATTTAGCCATTTCTCAAGTATTTTCAAGTAATCAGGACTGTTTTTGAGATCAGCCTCTATAACAACACAATTTTGGGATTGAATCCTACCTCAAAAAGTTACTGTGGTTTTGAGCAAATTACTTAGACCTTTCTGACCCTATTTCCTCACCTGAGAAATAGGTATAATGCCAACTAGTTAGAATGTGTTGGAAATTCTAGATGGTATGTATAAAGTGCCTGTAACATACTTAGTTCTTGATAAATGCTAGTCACCATTTTTCTTTGATGAACCAAATATGGATAACTCCAGGTATCAATAACACCAGTATTTAATAGCATAGCTAGTTTGAACTTAAGTGAATTAATCTTTCTTGGCTATAAATTGACTATACAATCCATATTTTAGGATCATCTTTTCTTGCAATGTTGTCATACAGGTTTCAAAGAGATACCTCTAGAATTGAGTCAGTTTCATTTTCTCGGAGGCAGTGAAAGGGAGACTGCTCAGTGGATAGTTCTCCATGGCTAGTAAGAGCAATGGCTGGTTGGCGGAACCACTACCGCTTTACCAAGAAATTGAGAGGTAATAGTTTGAACTGCTGATTAACAAATGGAACTTGACTTAAAAACTAAAGATTATCAAATAAGGATCGTTCTAAACACAGGTTCATCAACATTAATCAGCTTCCCAAATAAATCAGATTTTTAAAAAGTACCAATTACTAGCCTTAATGTCTATTGATGGTATGAGATAATTTTTTATATGTGAAGGCTCATATGTTCTTAAAGACCATAACTATTGAGTAAGTAATTGGTTTTTAAAAAATATATTTTATTGATATTTTACAGAGAGGAAGGGAGAGAGATAGAGAGCTAGAAACGTCAATGAGAGAGAAACATTGACCAGCTGCCTCTTGCACACCCCCAACTGGGGATGTGCCCGCAACCAGTATACATGCCCTTGACCGGAATCGAACCCGGGACCTTTCAGTCCGCAGACCAACGCTCTACCACTGAGCCAAACCGGTTTTGGCAGTAATTGTTTTTGAAATGTAATCATTTGGGGTTTCAAAAGCCTGTCAGCATCATGGCTGACATTTTGGATATGAAGTCATAGTAAGTTATTAAAGATATTTATGTATTTATTAATTAATTTATTTATGTATTTATTTATTTCCTTGCCCAAGTATGCTTCCATTTATTTTAGATAAAGAGAGGAAGGGAGCAGGTTGGGAGGAGGTGCAGGCGAGAAGAGAGACAGAGACAGAGAGAGAGAGAGAGACAGAGAGATGAGAGGGAAAATCATCAATCCGCCACCTCTCACAAGCATCCTGACCAGGAACTGATCCTAAAACCTGGATATGTGCCCTGATCTGAAATTGAACCCACCCCCTTTTGTTGTACGGGAGGACACTCCAACCAACTGAGCCACCTGGCCAGAGGTAAAGATGTTTTTAAAGAGAAAATCGGCATCTTATGTTAAGAATTTGAATGCTTACATTTTATATTCAATTCGATATCCTGATGTTTTAGAAATCCAATGTTACCTCACTGAGTTCCTGCTGTAACAACATTTACAGTATTTTTTCAGTTCTAGAACTTAAACGACATCAGGCAGAACAATTTGACTGTTCATTTATTAATCAGCATCTAAATCCATTATTTTCAACAACAGACTCAAGAACAGCTTTCAAGGAATATTTTGTCACCTCTCCTTAAAACACTCAATTTGTGCTGTATGCCATGCCATGTTATCAATTTGAAATGTCTTTTAGATTGTCTAACCACTATGCTGCACACCTGAAACTAATACAAAATAACACTGAATGTAAACTGTAATTGAAAACGTTTTTAAATTTCAAAAAAAAGGAATCAAAATAGGCAGACATGAATTTAAAATGAGGATAGTCAAAAAGCACAAAACCTCTTATTGAAGGATAATTTGGTTACATAATGTGGACACCGCCAGAAAGTTACTTACTAAGCTGTATTGAAAATTATTAGTGAGAACCTATTAGATGTCCAGCTTTCTGCCAGGTGTCATTCCTTGAGCAGCAGAAGCTGCTTGCATTAGTTCTTAGCCCATAGCCTGTGCCAGACTAAATAATCAAACAAGAGAAGAAGTCACCAAAGACTCTCAGTCCAAATCTAAAATGTTGACTGCAGCACCAGTGACAAGATGCTTGCTGAAATCAAGAAGCAAGCATAGGAGCCCCAGCTGGGTAGGCATGTAAGGAAGAAGACCCATCTATGTCTCTCTCTCTCTCTCTCTCTCTCTCTCTCTCTCTCTCTCTCTCTCTCTCTCTTTCTCTCTCTCTCACTAAATAAACTTAAAATAAACCCACACACATAGCCGAAACCAGTTTGGCTCAGTGGATAGAGCGTCGGCCTGCGGAGTGAAAGGTCCCAGATTCGATTCCGGTCAAGGGCATGTACCTTGGTTGCGGGCACATCCCCAGTAGGGGGTGTGCAGGACGCAGCTGGTCAATGATTCTCTCTCATCGACGTTTCTAGCTCTCTATCCCTCTCCCTTCCTCTCTGTAAAAATTCAATAAAATAAAAAAATAAATAAAAATAAAAACACATATACTTGGGTGAGGATTTTTAAAAAAACAAGCAGAAAAGAATCAATCAGAACTTGTCTGAAGTGCTCTGGAAACAATAGGTGAGGAGTATACTTTAGGGAATTTTAATATATTTTCTTTGTGGACAAAAAGAAAATACGAACAAAAGCTTATATTTAGCTACTATATGTATTGCTTATGTCTGTCACTTATTTCTGGGGGGAAATTGTGAGAAATTGTATCACTTTTTTTTTTTTGGTCTTTGAAAATAACTAGAAACTTTCCATAAATGACTTTAACATCCATCACTGGGAGAGACTTATTCAACTTTAACATTTATCATTTTAACTCCTTCCTGTTTATTTTGTCATTTAGCATTACTTCTGTAGGGACTTTCTTTTTTTTGATTTGTCAACAACATTTTTTCCTCCCTGACCCCGTGGGAAAGTTCATAGGATCAGGATATAGATATGTAGCCACAGAATAAAAACCTTGATTTTTATATTGACTGGAAGCAACCAACTTAATATCATTTCTTTCTCTGACCTTATGATTATTCAGGAACAAAATTATCTTTCTTTGCTTAAATTTGTAAAAGGCATTTGCTCTTTCTGTCATTTGAATACCATGTTATCTGCCTATTCGTGGGAGCTGTCTTAGCAGTTAGCTCCCATTTTAGGGAAAAAGAAATTGTGCAGTAATAGTTCATTTTGTCATCACAGATAACAGATCATGAAACAGTGGTAGCTTCATAATGTCCTAAAAGAGAATAGTTCTTAAGGATGCTCATTTTAAAATAATGCTAAAAAGAGAAAGGCAATGCCAGATAGAATGTTGGCCTGCGGACTGAAGGATTCCTGGTTCAATTCCAGTCAAGGGCACATGGCCGGGTTGCGGGCTCGATCCCCAATGCAGGAGGCAACCAATCAATGATTCTCTCTAATCACTAATATTTCTATCTCTCTCTCCCTCTCCCTTCCTCTCTGAAACCAATAAAAATATATTTTTAAAAAGAGAAAGGCAAGCTCTCTTAATTAGTGATTTTGAGAATTATTAGCTCTTCTATATTAGTTTAGGAAATTATATTCTATCAAATAAATATTTTATATCGGAATTCTAGACATTTTTCAATTTTTATTAAAATTCAAAATATATAAAAAGTTAGACTCAATTTTTTTTTGATTTCACTTTCATAGCATGAGCTCTTTGCTTCATCATGCTCTATGAGAGGCATTCCTAAGTCTTAAATTTATTTCCTGGATCTGCCATTCATTCTGTGAATCCACTTGATTTGAAGGCCCCTCCTCATATTCCTAGTGTTCTAATTTCTACTTGGCAAAATAGGAGGAAGAACAACATATTTACCCACAGGAGTTTTAATGACATGAACACAGATCACTGCAGAATGCTTAAAATGTTTTTTTTTATGTTTGAGTGCAATGCAGTGAAATATCTAAAAATAAGGATTTGGGGCTATAATTGGAACCGTGTTTGTGACTGGATTCTCCTGAATATGAAGAAAATGGCCTTGTGGAAATTGTAACTTAGCCTCTCCAAAACTAATTATAAAATTAGGATAGCCACCATATCTCCACAAAGAGTGGTCATGAGGAGTATATGAAAGAGGAGATGGTGTTTAACACATCCTGGATCTCAGGGCTCAATAGACATTGATGACCATTTATTATTGCATGAATACCAGCTGATGAATCTATTTTCATTAATTTAAACTGTTTTTATTAAGCTGAAAAGAAGGACTGATTCTAGTTTCAATCATGTTTCTTAGAATTAGGTGGTGTATCTGGTGGGCAGTTGCAAATAAATGCAGTTTGGGATCTTTGGTGATGAATCTTAGCTAGACATTGAAAAGGTTGATGGAACTTGGAGACACAATAAGGGCTGAGTCACATATGTTGTCACCTGTTGGGAATGGCTAAAAGCATTTTCCCCCAACTTGAAAAGGTTGATTGTTTGTTGCCAGATAGCTCAGAGCATCTTAATCTACATGTTATTGCCTACTTTTGGCCAAACACCTATTCCCCATTCTGTACGACATTCTATACTTTGACGTATATTATCTCCACCTTGCCTTAGGACCAATTATGTTAATAAAAAAGCAAGGGGTCCTGAGACAAGAGGAACTTAGCTCCTCTAGCTAGGCTTTTCTGACCCCCAATGCCTTTCAAAATTATGTTTCATCTCTGGACTCTTTAATCTATGCACAGCCTTTCTCCAGATTGCTGTACCCTTCTTAATGCTGGAACAAGAACCCTGGCATATATGCATATAATTTTTTTTATTATGTCTTCTTTCCTCCTGTCATCTAGCCCATAACCTGGACCATGGTCAAAATTCAATGACAGTGAATGAATGAATGAAAGAATGAACACACGTATACAGTAGCTAACTAAATATTATTAATATAACTAAAAATCATAAATGAAATGTGGACATAGCATATTTAATAGTAAACTATGTGAAAATTGGTCTTTTAAGAAAGCAAAGGGTAATTTTTTGCAGTGAAGGTCAATAAATTCTTGTTAAGCCATTCTAGCCATGATTTGCATTCAAATAATAAGTGTGCTCCTCACACTTGCTTCCAAGTTATTCTGTGAAGCACTTAACAGATGTGTTAAGCCTTTCCCTGTCAGCGGGGAGCCAAGGGGTGAGAAAGTAATGAACATGCTTTTCTTTTAATGTGTTCTTGAACAGGCTTTTCTGTTACAGAACTGAATTAGTCTGACCTTCCTTGTGACTAGTGATGTTTTACAGTATTAAAAAAAAATAACCACCACACAAAAAGCAGTGCTTTTTCTGTAGTGAGGCTATGCCTGCAGTCACACCACATCAATGATTTCACAAAATTGGTCTGCTAATAACTTGTCAGAGCTTAGATATGGTCTGCCCAAGATGATTAGGCAGGAAACTCTTGTGCCTTTTCTCTAAGCCTCTGAAAAAAAATAAATATCCTAACTCTAAAACTGTAATTTATTTTAGCATTCTTCTACATCAGTGTTTTTAAACCTTCTTAACAAGTACCCATGTGATCATGACACAGTCACTGTTCATATATGTGTATCCATAGTTTCATGTATTTTCTCCCTTCACTTCCTCACTTCACTTTTCTTCTATTCTATTGGAATTTTTAAAGTCCACTCCAACCCACAAATAGATTTTTTAAAGCATTGATGGGTATTAGTCACTGTTTGAGGAACACTGTTTTTACTGTCATCCCATGCTCCAACATGGTAGAAAGAATAAAATTATAGTCTGCAGAGTAAACTCTGCTGTTTCACTATGCTATGATTTTTATTTTCCCTAACTGTTTAATGTATCTTATCAATTCAGTCAAATTTCAGACCTGTTTTACTGTAATTAAGTTTTATTTGTCAACTTTTTGTGTCTGTGTGTGTATTGGGAAGGGTGATGAAGAGATAAAAAGAACCATAGAACCTGTGAGCTTTGTGTTAGGATAAGAGGTAAATTTGGGGATGGAAAAGGGGTAAATGAGAATTTTTTTGGTAAATAAGACTTTATTTATTTATTTATTTATTTATTTATTTATTTATTTATTTTTTAATTTAACCATAAGTTTAACACTTTATTTACAAATAAAGTCTTATAATTTAACACATTGAGAGAACATTGGTGACTCTCATTAAATCTCTATAATCATTATTAACTATTAACTATTAACAAACTAGTGGCCCTGTGCATGAAATTAGTACACGGTTGTGGGGTGGTCTCTCAGCCCAGCCTGCATCTTTCCAATCTGGGAGCCCTCAGGTGATGTCCAACTGCTGGTTTACAGGGATTGGGCCTAAATTGGCAGTCGGACATCCCTCTTGAAATCCAGGACTGTTGGCTCCTAACTGCTCACCTGCCTGCCTGCCTGATTGCCCCTAACCACTCCGCCTGTTGGTCGGCTTGCCCCCAACTTCCTCCCACCAGCCTGATCACCCCCAACTGCCACTCTGCCAGCCTGCTCACCCCAAACTGCCCCCCCCACTTGCCGAATCACCCCCAATGCCCACCCCCATTGGCCTGATCACCCACAACTGCCCTCCCCTCTTGACCCCTAGCTGCTTCTACCTCATCCTCACCACCATGGCTTTGTCCAGAAGAATGTCCAGAAGGTCTCTTGGAAGGTCTCCCAGTCTAATTAGCATATTACCCTTTTATTAGTATAGATAGAGGCATGGTGCATGGGTGGGAGCTGCCTGGTTTGCTCTGAAGGGTGTCCCAGATCAGGGTGGGGGTTCCCTTGAGGGATGGGTCAGCCTGGGCAAGGGGCCTGTGGTGGTTTGCAGGCTGACCATGCACTCACTGAGGTGGGGGTCCCCACTGGTGGAATAGTGCCAGCCTGGGCGAGGAGCTGGGGCAATTTTCAGGCCAGCCACACCACCATGGGGTGAGGGATCCTGCTGGGGGATCATAGCCAGCCTCAGTGAGGGGGTGAGGGCCTTTTGCAGGCCCCTCCTTTGACAGCAGGTCTGGGTGATCTGAGCCTCCTGCGTGCTCCGGCCTGATCTGTCGCCACAGCTCACATGCCCCTCCTTTGGCGGCCAGCCCAGTGGGTGGGAAATTTGGCTTCCTCTGTCACCAGGAGAGACCCAACCCTCCAGCCTGCTCTGGCTGGCTCCATGACCACTGTGTTCTTTGTCTTACAATTTGCATATTTCCTCCTGATTGGCTGTGGGCATCATAGGGTGACAGTCAGTTACTCTCTTTTTAGTATAGATGCCTCACTTGCTTTTCAATTTACAAGCACACTTAGGGAATTAAGAATAAACAACTACATAGCTGCTTCCCAACAAAGCATTTAGAATTCTTCAGGGTCCACATGATTACTTCCTTCTTTATAAGGCTTATTACAAAGTAAACATTTTTAAAAATTGTAATGTGTTTTTATTGATTTCTGAGAGAGGAAGGGAGAGGGGGGGAGGGATACAAACATCAATGATAATCATTGATAGGGTGCCTCCTGCACACCTGCCTCTGGGGATCAAGTCAGCAACCTGAACATGTGCCCCAACTGGAAACCAAACCCATGACTCAACCATTGAGCCACACAGGCCAGGCACAAAGTAAATTTTAACTTTCATTTATATAAACAAGGTTGGCAAATAATTGTCTATCTTATACTGAATATTTTCTATGTCTCTTTCACACAGTATGTCTTCAGTGGAGGGTTGAGGGTGATGGAGAAGTCCTAACTAGACAACAAACAAACAAACAAACAAAAAAATACAAGTCTTGAAATTTACCTTTATAAAGGTAATAATAAGTTAGATCAATTCTCTAAACATTTATGTTCCTATTGTGTCCAACACCATGATAAAATAAATGGGATAGGAGCTTCCAGCACATTAGGGAAGTAATATGGAAAAATAGTTTGGGAGCAAATTTGCCCTGGGTGAAGAATTTAATGGAGGCATTCATGATTTCAAAAAATTCTGCAGGTAAAAACTAGAGTTGTGTCTGGTACTTCCTTATAAAAAGAGAACCTACAATAGGATTTATAGTGAAAACTTCACACAAAGCTGGTTAAGTTTATGTAGAGCTTAAATTAGCAAACTGAATTTTGTATAATAACTAGTATTGTCTTAGGCCATAAAATGTATTTCCTCTAAAATAGCAACAGCTAAAATTTACTAAGCAATTACCTTGTGCAGGATCTGTTCCAAACGCACTGTATTATTACAACAATCTAAGAGATGGGTACTACTGTTATCCCCATTTTACAGATCAGATAACTGAGACAAAGAAGCTAAATATTTTCCTAAGGTTGTACAGAGTGTAAAAGTGGTAGAGCCAAGATCTGAAGCTCAGCAGTGTGATTGCAAAAAAAAAAAAAAAAAAGTCTTACTCATTACTCTTGAGTTTTATAAAACAAAAGCTCTGGAGATGAACACTTCCGCTTTATCGGTTGGTATCTCACAGAATGGCTCTCCCAGAGTTGTGCTCTGTGCTTTGAATAAATGTCACTCTTCCATTATTGTATGTATTTCCATTTCTCTCCAAACATGTCAGTGTCCCTCCACTTCTTTGATCCTAGATTGTGGGTTTCATTCCAGATTGGGGTATGCGAGACAACTGATGGATGTTTCACATCGATGTCTCGCTTTATCGACCAGCATGGAGCCCAGTCAGGGTACGACAAGAGTCCAGTAAATAAGACTTAAATGTCATCCGGCTTAACATTCTCCTAACTTACTTTACCATGATTTTTGACTCATTCATGCATCCATTCCACAAATATTTTGTAGCCCTTTTATCTGTCACCTTTTATGAGGGGCAACTGGAGATTCAAAGATGAAATATAGGATTATGTCAGAAGTATGTTTATATGTAATCAAGGATGAAGAGAGATGTGGTAAGAATTATGAAGTAATTATTTTGAAAAATCAACCTTATCTAGGCCTCAGTGGCCCCATCTGAATTAAACTGATATTTCAGTTTAATAAACTATTATTAAAGACGTTGTAGTGATACTTCAATTCCACTTGATAGAAAAATAAATAGCTAGGCCCAGTGGTTGTAGTGTGGGCAGAAAGTTGATTTAAATTGTTTCCTTTCCTGAATTAATGAAGGCCACTTCCAAACCATTCTCTCCGTCTTGATTTCAGACTCTCACCTCTTTAGAAAGCCCATTAGAGATTCTTCATAGTAATGCTTTGTGCATGTGAGATGTTATCTTATATGAAATCCATTCTGCAAAGCTTAGGGCATATACTGCTATACACTTGGACTGGGACTTATTTCATTTCTTCATTGTCAAGCAACTGTAGTGAGTAAAAGACTTAAGAAAGCTAATGTATAGATAACTTTAAGTGAAATTCAGTGCATATATGCTTTCTTTCTGTGGATAGCTGGAGAAGATGATTTTGAATCTTATACCATTTGCTAATAATGATGTAAAAATGCACATCCAAAGAGAAAAATCCAGAAGCATGAATAGCCCTTAATTATTTACACACACACACACACACACACACACACACACACACACACACACACACTGCTTAAATAGAGCTCTTTCTGAGGAAAGATTTACACTTTATCTTGTAAGTCATTTTAATGACTCATGTTTGAGCTGAAATATGAGATATCTAAACTAGTGACTAAAAATACACAGTAAGTTTCTACCAGAACAGGAAAATTAGCAGGGGAAAGGACAGGCAGTAAGAACAGGAATAAAGCATGGCCTGATTTTTACTTGCTTTTGAATTCAAAACTGGCCAAACCAACTAACTCCATGGAGATTCTCAATGAAAGTTGCCCACTTTGTGTTCCGTGTTTGATATCTACTCCTTGGGCCTCTGCTCTCAGACTGCTATGCCCAAAGAGATGGAAAGCTGTATGTGGTTATACTGTTCTTAAACCCTGTGATCCTCAACAGGCCACACTATCTTCCTCATGCCCATATTCTTCCCCTACTGGGTCTGAGGTTTTAAAGCCTATCTCATGAGATTATATTGATGATTACATGAGATCATGTAAGTCCTGGTGTGTAGTATAAACTCAAATGGTAGTTGCATTCAATTTAATTCTGAATCTGTGCTTTCTGATCTCTCCTCATTAAGTGTATCATCCAATCCCAAGGCTTCACCTATTGTCTTTATACAAAAGATTATAAAATATTTTCTCTACAACCCCAAATTCTCTCTTCACTTGCATTGCTTACTGAATATTTTCTCTTGGGTAGAATGCACTCACTTCTGACTCAGCATGTTTAAATTATTACATGGCCCCCAAACCAGCTTCTGAATGATAGAATTATCCTTTTCAGTTGCCTAAGGTCAAAACATTTTTGTGACCATCAATTCCATCCATCCATTCATTCATCCCACATCTCCTTACTTTCTACAGGGTGTCAGGCCTTGGGTTAGCACTAAGGCACACAGTGGTCAATAACCCAGACTTTCCGACTCCTTAGGCTGTTGTTGGTGAAATTGAGGCATCATCTTCCCCACTGGGTGAGGTGTCATCATGATATCTCAAGAAAAATAATTCTCTGAGAATCCCATGGGTGGTTGAGTGATTTTTATTTGTGTGGAATTACATTCCTAGGTTTCCAAAGTATCATTCTAGACATAGAAGAAGTGTAGCTGGGGTTTCAGTAGACTAGAAGCAAAGCCAATGTCCAGAGTTGCTGTTCCATGTTGCAGCCCGGTCCAGTTCAGCATTAGGCTAGTTACAATCCATAGTCCATTGTGTGGGGGCGAATGCCAGGAAGTAGATGGCGAGAGAGCCCCACCATCGAGGAGTCAAGTGCAACATGCCAAGAGCCAAGAGCACAAGAGAGCAAACTCCTTTGTTTAAGGAATTAAATATCCCAAATTTTGTGCCTTTATAGTGACCTCATCCATTCCTGGCCAGTGACCTGTTGGAAGATGTGACTGATAAATAAATACCTTCTCAATGTTACCCTAGCTTTATTAGGCATATGTCTATTCTCATCCCTGACCATTCCCTTCTCCCGGTAACCTGGAGGGACTAGACCAGTGGCTCTCTGGGGAGAGTAAAGCTTTCTCTTCCTGGTGAAGCTGCCCAAGTGACACGTTTATGATATTTGGCCTTCCCTTTGCTCCTTTTCTGCTATTAATAACTAGTTAATTGCAGTGGTATCAAAACCACATCTTCCTCATTGTTTTCTTCTACTGTGCTTCCATCAGCTCAACTTTCTTTTTACCCTCCACTGTCATCCCATAGTTCAAGCCCTAAAGAGGGGTAGTAGCTAAAATAAGCCTTTCCATACTTCAGTGCATCTGCACACGCCGCCAGGCACGTTCATGTAAGCAACATCCTTACACAAGACTTTTGAATATTTCCTCTTGCTTCTAGCAGTGGGCAGGAACTCCCTAACCCTCCCTAACCCTGCCGGGGCTTTTTATTCATTTGCTTTGCCTCAAATCTCTTTCATTGACCCTTAAACAGATAAGAATTTTCTTTTCTTCACTCTTGAAGACTTAGTCCATCTTTAAGACAAGTTCTATTATTGTTTCTTCCCTGAAGCTGAGGAGGACTAAGCTCCTAGTTCTCACTCATTCTGACCTATGGTTTATTTTATGAGAGAAAAAAATCTTGGGATTTTCTTCCTTATCAATTAGCACTTTTTAAAGTTCAAAGTCCATTTTTTCTTAATTTTATTGCAAATTTTGACTGTCCAGTGCTGTTCCTTACTGTTTCTCTCTCTCTCTCTCTCTCTCTCTCTCTCTCTCTCTCTCTCTCTCTCTCTCTCTTTCTCTCTCTCTCTAATTTTATATATTTTATCATATATAAAATCTATATGTATTTATATATTAGTATATATATATAAAATATTGATATGTATATATACTAATATATATATATCAATATTTTATATATGTATTGATTACTTGATCAATAGATAGAATTCAACTGCTTATGTAAAAAACACAATATAATTTGAAAATTTTGTATCATGCATTATGTTTGACTGTAAATAATGACTTGTAAAATATAAGTAGAAATGATTTGCCTCCACAACCTTCGGCAATAAACTCCCAAGATAGCTGAGATATGCAGATAGCAGATGGACTCTAAAGAAATCTATAATTCTTGAATAAAGGTGGTCTTGGGTCTTTGCAGTAGATAGCTCAGTTCTTAAATTCACTGAAACTTCTTACGGAATAAATTTTATTTGCTGTAGCTAGTTTGTGAGTGATTTTTCTCAACACAAACAGCAGTAGATTAGGGAATTAATTAAGGGAAACCTAAACTGTCTTCTCCTTCACTTCACTTCACTTACAATGCCTGCTGGGCAGGTGGAGGCAGCAATGGCAAGGAGGTTATTTATCCTTAGTGTATGTGGAATAGAACAAATCTTGTAATTAATAGGCCTAGGGGGGGTTATATAGAGAAAAGTCTCAATTATTACCTAACAACTAAAGAGTATCCAAAGAAATCAATTGCAGTTAATCCTTCTAACTGGTAAAAATATATGTCCTAGGTTTATTTAAAAAAAACTAAAATAATATAAAAAGATAAAGAATGATGCTAAGCCGAAACCGGTTTGGCTCAGTGGATAGAGCATAGGCCTATGGACTGAAAGGTCCCAGGTTCAATTCCGGTCAAGGGCATGTACTTTGGTTGCGGGCACATTCCCAGTAGGGGGTGTGCAAGAGGCAGCTTATTGATGATTCTCTCTCATCGATGTTTTTAACTCTCTATCCCTCTCCCTTCCTCTCTGTAAAAAATCAATAAAATAAAAAAATAAAAAAGAATGATGCTAAATATAGTCTGAAAAATGATATCATAGAACTAACACGTTTAGAGATGCAAATTTACAATTTTACATGAGGTAAGTTGTCCTCTGATACTTTCATACATTTTTTGAAATAGATTTGTTCCTGAAAAAGTCTGCATTGAAAATATTTATAAATCTAAACATATCTTAAAATTCCCTGAGGCACTGGTAGAGGGTTGTTTTGGTGAGGAGAGATATTTTAAAGTAAAGTAAAGCTCTTTCTTTATTATTTACATGGTGCACCTTAATATATGTGGTATAAACTAGTATGTTTATAGTGAGTGACTCCTTCCTGTTGCTTAAAAACAAAAAAAAATATTTGCTTTTTAAAATAGTATAGCGTTTAAGATTGCTTTTTAAAGGTTATTAAGTGCAAGTTCTAAAACCTCTTTCCTAATTGCACCCTCCCCTTATGTATTGATTGATTGAACCCAGGACAGGATGACTGGACACTTAGCATATTAGGCTTTTATTGTATAGGATGATGGATACTCAATAAATACTTTGCATCCATTTTATTTCCTATTAATCTTGTTGGGATCTTATTTTTTCACTCTCCAAATTCCACATTCTCA
The DNA here is from genome assembly GCA_963924515.1 of Vespertilio murinus. NCBI lineage: Eukaryota > Metazoa > Chordata > Mammalia > Chiroptera > Vespertilionidae > Vespertilio > Vespertilio murinus. The sequence continues at coordinate 31,081,160 of OZ004707.1, forward strand.
TTTCTATTTTTTTTTCACATTTAGATACACAAGTATTTCAGCTGAGTATTTTTCATGAGCATTTCCTTTATGCTTTTATTTAAAGTAGCTGTTTTTAGCCAATATTTTTTTCACTAAATGCTGTTGTTTCTTTGTTCTAAATATTGCTTATGTACGTACAACTCATTCTTATACTTGTTCTCACATCTCACTCTGGATAATATTCTTTTGATAATTTAGAAAATAGTCTTCCACCTTAAACATAATTTAAAATTTGTTCATCTTCCTAACCAGTGAAATGTACCTCACAATATAACAGACTTGAGCAAAAGTGATTAGAAGAGGAACCGAAATTTTACCAAAACCTGTTCGAAGAACTGTTGTAACAATAAAATGGGGCTTAATAAAATGATGCTTGCTACAACGTGGCTGTAGATGCAAAAACACTATGCTAATTGAGGGAAATCAGATTAAAAATGCCACATATTGTATAATTCCATTTACATAAAGTGCTCCTAATTGCAGATGTATGTATAAAGACAGATCAGTGATTTTTGGGTCTATGAGGTGAAAAGGAGGTGCAAGGGGCAGGGGATCTTTGTGGAATGGTGAAATTGTTCTAAAGCTGGGTTCTGGTAATGTTTGCATGACTCTGTAAATTTACCAAAATTCATTGCATTCTTAATTAAAACGGTGACTTTTATGGTATGTAAATTATACTTCAATAAAGCTATTTTTAAAAATATATATTTTATTGATTTTTTTTACAGAGAGGGATAGAGAGTCAGAAACATCAATCAGCTGTCTCCTGCACACCCCCCACTGGGGATGTGCCCGCAACCAAGGTACATGCCCCTTGCGGGAATCGAACCTGGGACCCTTTAGTCCGCAGACCAACGCTCTATCCACTGAGCCAAACCGGTTTTGGCTAAAACTGTTTTTTAAACTGATGCTTGTCATCAAGGCTGTGCAGGGAGCTCACCTTGGCCCGTTTGGCATAATGGAGATGCGTTTCTAGCTTGGGGATTGTTACCGTCACTTTGCTTCTGAATCTGCTCAGAGGCAGCGTGGAACTTCCCAGGAGGAACACTGCCATTCCCGATGTAGGAAAAACGTGTTCGGGCCCCCGATCCATGACAGAAACTGTGCAAAGCACTTCACAATGAATAAGCTCTGCAGAGAATTCAAGAAATCAATTATTCTGGATCTTATAATTACTTTCCCTTATTCAGCCATTACCCCTTCACTCCTATCATTTCTGTTTGACAACTTTGAAAAAAATAACCCCTTATCTTTCTTCTTTTTACAGTTTGATGTCAGCTAGAATTGTAGATGCCCCTTTTCATTAGCGCCGAGTTCTTTTCTTTTTTTGTACATGAAACTACCAAGTTCAAGCAATTAATTGGAAAAGCTATGAAAAAAAAACGTTTATATTTCCAATTGAACTGAAAAGCTCTTAACCTGTGAATAAATACATGTCAGGGATAGGCTAGAAATTAATAAAGGAAAACCACAAGGAAGGGCTTTGTTGCAAGAACAGGCACTCTTTGGAGACCCTCAATTTCTGGATATTTATGGAAAGTATTCATGAGTTGAAGCAAGGGCATTATTCGCTTCTCTGAATGATTAAAGAAAAGGAGCAGAAAAGAGACAGTTAATAAAAAAAATAGAAGTCCAGTGGTGATAAATTGAACATATCAACCTTGAAATTGTGTTAATTTGATAACTGAAGAGTCTTCGTTCAAATGTAGATCCTGGACACTTAACAAAATGGTGACAAAATCATTAGGAGTGAAAGCATATAATACACATTAAGGGGTGAAGCGAACAACGTGGAAAGCTCCCTTCAAGAGAATGCTTTTTTTTTTAACATCACAGAGAAATTATGCATAAACCTCATATTATTTCATCATTCACAGAGGATCTGGGAAGAAAAACAAGCCTTTCTAGTGCTGTGGCCTTCCGAAGGGCACAATCAGAAACAGAGGAGGAGTGGGAGATGAAAGGGGAGAAGCGAGGGATGCAGCCCGGCATCTTGCACGGCCCCTTTCTCTCCCTTTTAATTTTCTCATTCTCCTTGCTGTTGCTCTCTCCCCTCACCTTTATTGTGTCACGTTTTCATCCCCCTTTCAGATGTTTCTCTAGCCCCTTTGTATAGTTAATCTTCATTCTTTTCTTCTCAGGAAAAGAAAAGAAAACAACATTCATTAAGTCAAGAAAACTCTTGAGAAAAATGAAAATGAATGGTTTAATGTTTGTAGCGAATTCAAGAGGTGGAAGTGAGGAAAGGAAGCCATGCATCATTTCTTTATAGCTCAGACGGGATGGCAACCTTAGGAGAAAATAGCAAACCAGGGGATAGGAACAGAGGGCTTTCATGAGAAGGGCAATTCATTACAATACCTATTGTTCTGAGGCTGGGTGTGCGGACTGATACTCGTCCAGTTGCAGCTGGGTAATTGGGTTCTCTTGCTCCGTCTCTTCCCCTGGAGGAATTTAAATTGTTCCTTTTGTAACTATAATACAAAGGTGAGTGAGTGAGTGGCCCCGTTTTTTGAGAAAGTGGATTCTTAAAAACATAGTTTACAGTGAGAACAGAAGTGGCTCCCGTTGGTGCCGGGCCTTCCCTTATGCATGTCACAGCCAGGGAATGCCTGTAGCCCCCTCGTTTGAATAACGGGGGAGAAAAGCCGTGTGCTCTAATGTTATATCAATGTTACTCATCAAAACAGTACTTATAAGTCGTTTTATGCCATCAAAACAGTCATTCCACTTATTGTCCTACAGCGGTTCCTGTTATTCACTATGATTATTTATAATTAATATTATGGCATGTATCATTTCTACTTTTATTACTATTTAGTGTATGAAGCCATTCGAGTTAAGTCATTTTTGCCGGGTCATTCATATTCTATTTCGACCTGAAATGATCAACTCTTTCATCAAGCTAAAGAGGTATGGAGGTGCAGAGACACTGAGTACCTCCCTTAAGTTGCGTTGCTAAATGGGAACAAACTTGAAAGTAGAACCCAGGCCTCTCACAGTTCGCAGGATACTTGATCAAGCTAGCTTTTATTTAATAACGCTCCAATGATCCACCAGCTTGGAAAGAGGGATATTTTACAAGTTTGCCTTCTTTTCAACATGGGTCAGGAAGCAGGGAACTTTTGGATGGCCTTGGCAAATACCAGAGACATCATCTACACTAATTAAAAAGAAACATGAAGTAAACTGTACCTTCACAATGCCCACCAGCCAATCAGGAGTGAGTATGCAAATTAACCCAACAAAGATGGCAGGTTAATTTGCATATGCAGGCACCAGAGTGGCAGGGGGCAGGGCAGGATTCTTGCATCGTTGCCATGGTGACAACGCAGGCATCCAACGCTGCCCTGACAGCTCTGGGCCTCTGGGCCATGTGGGAAGGCTGGAAGGTTGGAAGGCAGAAAGTTGGCTCCAGGCTGTAGCAAAGGTGGTTCTGGCAGTCAGGGGAAGGAAGGCCCATTCTTGCATGAATCTTCATGCATTGAGCCTCTAGTAAGATTATAAAGTTAGGAGGAGGAGGTAATTCAGGGCCAACCGTAGGCCAAGCAAAAGCACCCCAGTATTTCAGGCATTGTGAACATGTGTCAGGACAGCAAGAGGTACTAAGTAAGAAAACTCAAAGCATCCCATCACTCCTGCCTCTCTCAGAGAAATTGCTGAATATGACTAGTTACTTGCTTCTTCATTTAATCTTCTCATTCCTTTTTGGAATTCAGATTTATTTTCAAGAAGGGGGTCTCAAGAACTACTCTTCATAGTTTTGAAAAAGATTACGTTCTCATACACTCTCCCAGTAGTAACACTCAGACTTTGAGGCAGACAGGGGGCATTTGTCTAACTCCTTTTTCAAAGCCACGCCTGAATGTGAATGAAAATCACAAATGTGGCCCCCAAATTAAAAACAGCAGATCCTTGTTAATATATTTATAATAGATCTTCATATTCAGAAGTGTTTTATTTCTGTGATGGTTCCCACACAAAACTCATGTTGCATTGTATTCAGGTTGATTGTCTAAGAAAAGTGTTTATTACTTCCTTCTGGTGGCTTCAGGCAAGGACTCTACCTCTCTGAGCCTCAGTTTCCTCTTCTATAAAGTGAGGCTAACCATAGTGCCTGCTCCAAAGACTGGTTGTGAGGACTCGATGAGTCAACATCCAAAACCCTTAGGGTAGGACTAGTACATAATCAATCCCCTAAAGTGGTAGGTTGTCATATGGCCTTTAGATTACCTTTTAGAATAATTTTACCTGGTGAGCCAGGGGCAATGGACAAACCACAGAAAACAGACTGCATTGATCCTAAGAAACCAGACAGCCTTCCACACCCCCAGGGTGCTACATGCTAATTTCAGTCTTGTATGCACAGGACTTCATCACCAATAATGGAGGTATTTGAACTCAGATCTTGCCCTTTTAATCTCAGCGCTCAATCTGAAACTCTAAGGGATTTGTGGCTTTAATGTTTAAACCAACGTTCCTTGGAAATACTTAACATTTCAGGGGTTACCTTTATTATGGAAATTAATACTCTCACTGTTTTATTCATTAACATTTTAATATGTTTTATGGTGAGACTCAACCTAAGCCAATTTCCAAATCAAATCTGTCCCTCAGTAATACGATTTGTCAGAACAGAGAACAAAAGCATTACCAACAGGATACTTGGAATGAAGTTATAATTAATTAGGCTTATGAATGCACTAACTTAATTTTGGATGAGTAATTAGGTGACTAATCTTATTGAAAATAGAACTGTGTGCTTAATGAGATGACTATGGCCAATTCTACCCACAGAGAGTTTTTTCTATTAGTTAAACTTTTGGTTGTTTTTTGATAATCCAGGGTCACCTGTTGCACACAGAAAAGGTATGTAGAGGTGTGATCTGAGCCTCTTTTCACTTGTAATTTCCATTATACACCTACAATTAAGGCCTCTTCCCAAAACATATGTTCTGTGACTCTACTCTGCAGATTTATTGATATTCCATCTCTTTCCTTTCATACCCTTCACACACACACACACACACACACACACACACACACACACACACACACCTCTTCCCACCACCACCTAAATCCTAAGATAATTGTTTTAAGTTACTAAATATAGCTATAATTTATTATTTCTGCTTAGGTTTTGGATTTACACAGTGACAAATTAAGCAGAGAAATAACACATTGATTGGGTAATAGATAAATCTTAATCCATCCTGGAGAAATATCAGAACTGGCAGCTTCTCCTTTGAAAAGGCTCTGCCTGAGACCCGCTCAGATCATAGGCAACCTTGAAGCATTCAGCAGTTCCGCTGCAGGCAGCTGGTTCTAACTAGCACCTATTTGGCAGAAAACTACACTCAGGATTTCTGGTTTTAAGTTTAAACCAATATTTCATAGCAATTGTGTTGTCAGAATTCAGGTCAGGAAGATGGCAGATGTTAATTTAAACCAAAGGAGCAAAATAAACTCTTTTCACTTTTTCTTTTTTTATCATCGAACTGGCAGCTCCGCAGAAATTATGAACGTAAAATAAACTGCCAGTGGGGTAGAGACACACAGAGTGTAGGTATTTTTGGTGTCTGGCACATACCAAAAAGGTTCTCATACCAGGTGAATCATGTAACAGTGGGGAAAGTGACCCTCTTTGACACAACCCAAGTAACATTGCTGATTTTCTTTATTCTAAAGAGCAACCTGAAAATCATAACGATATTCATTTTTATTAACATGCTTTCCCTTGGTCATATTATCCAATAAGGCAGACAATAAGATCGGTCCCCAGAGAAAAGGCATTAACTTCACCATGGTCTCTTCCTTTTCCCTTGACTTTAAAAAGACTCCCTTTTCCAAAAATGTCCCACCTGCAAGAAAATGCGTGGTACCCGGAAGCTACTCTCCGGTTACAATTCTTAATACTTTGTGGTAAATAGAAAATTGAGGGGGAAAGCCCATGAATCTTCTTAACCTATCTGCATATTGAAAGGGCAAGGCTAGAACCCTGCCTCCTTGTGGGGCAGGGAGGAGCTATCCTCCATTTTGTGGCCGGACCCTAGCCCTCACCCCAACCAATCAGGGTCACATCACCCCCTGTATAAAACCCATTGAGATGTTACATTCTCTCTCTTGTACGCCATGCCATCAGTGTGAGTGGGATGGAGCCCATGCTAGAAAGGAAGAGACTCTCCTGCTAATTGCATCAGATTTGGTTCCCTGGTGGTCTTTGGGGATCACAGAATATCCGCACAACAATATGACACTTGTATATGTGCAATTAGTTGTACTTTTGCTCTTCTGCCCATCTGATTTTTTACTGTTTCATAAGGCAGAGAAAGGCCTAAATACATTCCTGATAAAGATATCTTTCTTCAAAGAGAATGATGCATCTGCCATAAAATTATTTTGAATTACCAATCCATAATTCTTCATATACTTCAGGGTGCTCTATACTGAAATGATGAGATATTTTTCACACCACAGCAATCATTAAAAAATTACCTGTTATGTTCTCTAAATCAGTCAGCAGTTAGTTGACCAGTGTTGAAGATTATCAAGTGGAATGACCTCTCTGATCAATATGTTGTTTCCATGATCAATAAACTATGTGCTCCCTCTCCCCCCCCCATTCCTTTTATGGCTCACTTGTTGACCGAGCATTTTCACAGAGATAGATCATCACCACTCAGTCATTCTTTTGTCTGGTACATGATAATCTTATCTGGTCTGCTCTTTTATTTTGGTTCTTTGTGCTGACCTTTACCTCGCCCGAGAAAGCTTTCAGGAATGTGGGTGTTCCAGCTGAGGATATGAAAACATTATTTACCTTAGATCAGGCACTTTGGAAGGTCTTGCTTAAGGGGACATCGTGCTTCCACATCCTGCTGGGAAAGAGTGCTTCGATGCCACAGGTTGCATAATACGTGTTTGCAGGCAGCTCGTGTTCCACTCCAGGAAAAGAGAGACACTTTTCTTCTGCAAGTTTAATCCAAAGAGCAAAAATTAGAAGCCCTCTTCATAGTTTGTTTATTCCTCAATGCAAAAAAAGAGAGAAAAAGAGAGCTTTGAAAGGATACTAGAAGGCTTACAAAGCTCCTTATATGACAATGTAGGTCAAATTTGGATATTCACATAACAAAATCTAAGGATTGTTTTAGCTCTGCCTTTTCTCCTAACTTTTCCCCAGGTTCAGTAACACAGAGCACTCTATTTTAGTTGTGAGGAATGCTAGCAATTCCACCCATTCCAGAAGGCTCGGCATTGTTTCCTTTGTTAACTGGAAACTTATTAGAAAAGCTGATACTGTGTCAGAAAAGCTGAAAAAATATGAACACACAAAGGCATTCAAAACTAGTCATTTGCTTTTGTTTTTTAAAGTTGTAACTTTAGGAGCCACCAGTTGGCACACTTGAACAAGTTTAGAATACTCCATGCACTGTACCCGTGTCCATGTAAGTGCTGCATATACTATGGGGAAGAATTTGACACTGAAAATTTTTGACTGAATTCAGTTTACTACTGCCAATTTAAATGGCTTTCCATAAATCAAGGAGTCTGTACATAGTCCTGAAGTCATCCAATTCAATTAACAAACATTGAGTCCCTAATATGTGTTGAGCATATGCTTGGTCCTGTGAAACAACAACAAAAACAACAACAACAACAACAACAACAAATATATATATATATATATATATATATATATATATATATATAGCAGAAATTCAGAGAAATAAATATAGTTTGCAATTTATTATTGACCAAGAGTTAATTCAATACTAACATATGTTGATCTATAACTATGCTGTGTATATATGTGTGTGTACTGGTGTATGTGTGCACACTTGAGTGCATGTGTGCCCTTATTTGCTGAAAGCATATACTTTTTACAATATGTATAATTGAGTTTGGTGTTCTTTTTCAAAACTAAAGCCAAAATACTTCTTTTAAATTTTTATGCCTGGTTTCTTTCTATATCTGACTTCATGTGTTGCTAATTATAGAATTCTACTCAGTACTATCATTTGAATTGAGAAATCTATTTGCCTAGCTTTTTCGTATGATGCAGTACATATTTTTGCCAATGTACATGTATCAAACACCTAGAACAGACTTAAGTTCTGGCCTTAAGTTAGCTAACTGGGATGGCTATATTTGTTTGACTTTGTTAATATCTACTTTTTGCTCTTTTATAGAAAAGACATAAATATTTATTGGCCACAGGAATTAGTGTTCCGATAGAGTTACTTCTGTACAGAGCATTTCATGATTCGGAATGCAAAATCCGTCTTCACTGCAGTTGATTTATAGGGACATACCCTGAAGTCAGTGTTCTAAGGACAATGGAATTCCTTAGGCAAGTTACATACTTTCATGGACGAGGTAAGCTCTGAAAAAGAATGAATTGAAAGAAGTCAAGATAAGGATATTACATTTTGTTCTTTACCAAAGTTTTCAGACATAGTTTGCCAGTGAATTCTACCATTTCTACAATTATTTTTAAAAAAGATTAGAAGGACTTGATTATGTTTTATTGCTTTATAGTTTGTGGGGATATGATAAAAAGGCCATTAAAACTATAAATGGGTAGATTCCTTCTCATAACTTATTAACTACTCTCCAATTAAGCTGACACAGACCTAAGAGTCCGTGAAGTAGGGAACAGGTGTTAGGTCACTTTTATCCTGAATAAACCCAGAGTTGTCACAGAGGTGCTGAATGGTCCTCAGAGGTGGATGCTACCCAAAACAGAGATGTCACGGCTAAATGAAAATTTCAGCCAGTGGCTATAGCATTCATGAATTGAAATATGTAAGGCTCAATGGGCAATTCTAAACTAATTAGGAAGAAGTAGAGAATAAAATGTCAGGCTGGTTTCTTCTTTCCAGTCTTGGTTTTGTATAGACTTTGACAAGGCACATCCTTCCACATTGTGTGTAATAGAGGAGGATTAGCATCATCACCGCAATTTTGTTTGAGCATACCCCATCTCTGTCCATGCATGAGAGCCTTTAAGAAGGACTTGGTCCAAGGTCAAGTGTAAATTCAGCTGTGGAGCTTCTTCCAAGAAGGTAAAAATGATGATTACTTCAAGATGGCTTAAGCTCCCTCATTAGCTGAGGCTGAGAGCTCATGCAGCTGTGTCACAGCTGGGATAGCACCTGGCTTCCCACCATCTAGAGCTGAGCCCACACAGCACTCTGGAGCCTCCTACCCTTCCTAGCGGGTGAGATGGAGAGGAAAGCTAGAAACAAATTTCAGAAGTTGAACTCTTCCCTCCACACCAGGTGGCTACATAACAGATACCATCCTACGTAGATCTAAAGTATTCGTTTTTCAACAGGAATTCTTCAAAGCAGTCGTGTGTAAGGCTGTTTCCAAAGTTTAAAAATTCCGTATATTGCATTTAAAATAGTTAAAAGAAATATTGATTTATAAAAGTGAAATCTTACTCATTATCTTTGTCGGTTGAAGTGCAGAATTAAATCCTCTGTTTCAAGTAACAATTTTTGTTATGTTTTGTAAAAGTATGTGACGCAAAGATTTATTTATTAACCTGTATGCACTTAGCCAAGAATCTGAAGGGTAGGTCAGAAATGAGGCCATTGGATGACATGCTTTTTATTGTTGGTCATTGTGGAAATGAAAGGAATTAAGTAGATTCTGAAAAGATAAATCAAGGAAAAGTTGGAGATCAATCTATTCCAGTCACGGAAATAAATAGCATAGATGAAATTAGAACTGAGCATTTCAGGAACACTTGGAATGGTAAAACCTAGGTAGTTCCAACCCTCAAATTAGCAAACACTCTAAAAAGGAAAAAAAAAACACTAATGTACATAAGTAATATAAAAAATAAAGAGAAGATGGTATTTAGAAAAGTGTTGTTTGAGCTGAAGATAATATTATCTGTGTTACTAATAATGAATAACGATATTAAATAATAGTTAATAATTTATATTGGAATACTGGCATATGTTTTTAATACTCTACGTATGTCTTTAAAATACAACCATATCGCTTCCTTTTGCACTGGTGTCCTTTATTGAATTGTATGAAAATTCTACCACAAACCAACTGTGAGAACACAGAACAGCTATAACTGCCCCAATTTACAGGTAAAGGTATGAGGAACCATAGAAGCATGGCAGCTGTATTGCATAAATCCAGAAGGGACCATTCCCATTGTAGTTGTCACATGACTTTCTGAAGACACCAGAGATGGTGAATGAGAGCTGAATCTTTTTGGCAAAGTTTCAGAACATGGGCATTAGAGTCACATGGGCACTTTTACCAGTTGAGTGGCCTTGGTGCTGATGTTTATTATCATTATCGCCATTTATTTTTTTTTGTACTTTGATTTCCTAATCTTCCAAATGGGATAGTAGTAGTTGTTTTACACATATGTTGGGAGGATTAATAAAGTATATATGCAAAACACTTAGTAGAAAATAGACATTCAATAAATAGTTGCAAATACATATAAGTTATTAAAAACCAATGTCTTGATTTCTAGGTGAGAACTCATTCTTATTTTTTTAACATGGACTGATTCCATATAGTTTCATCACTTAAACAAATATTTTATATGTAAATACACATACACACACATTCACATAATAAATACATTATACATTTACACAATCTCTAATATAGATAACTTTAAAAAAAAACTGTGGGATTTGCATAGTAATCTTTACTGAATTAAAAATTTTGCTGTTGTAATATCTTAAATATTATTTCAGTTTTTGAAGTAGTCTAATTATGGTTTATATAAGTTACTTTTATCAAATTATGTTTAAACTAAAATTTGTAACAAGCATCTGAATTAGTATGTAAAAAAAAATTTTCTTTCAGAACTATATGACAATGGTTTTAGTTTTGTTTTGAAAATTTATTCAAGCTTAATTTGCTTAAATTAGAGATAATAACATAAAAATGTTAACTTCCAAAAAGAATCATTGTCAGAGCAGGGGGGAAGAGGAAGTTTCATCTTTAAAATGTGACTCTTAGCTTTGATATTATAAGTTTTCAATAAATAATCTTTTCCAAAAGAAGTTCAATCAGATGAAAAAGAACCCAAGATGTGTATGATTAAAAAGTATCAGCAGCCTAATCCATCAATGTGTATTCAGGATATTTCTAATACACCCATATGTAAATCCTTTCCAGATTTTCCACACTCTTCCTATTGGCTAAGGAGCACAGCATTTTTTCATTAGGTATTTTGTTTCCCCCCCCCTTATTTATGTCTTGGTTTAGTCAGTCAACAAATATTTATTGAGCAAATAGTAATAACAATATACACCAGGGACTGGGAAAGATATGTCTTGGCTTTGGAGGATTTTAATATATGTCTAAGCTAAGACACATAAATATGCAAGACACAAGGCACAACATGGTATCAATAAGTTTTGGGAAGAGGGAAAGAGCTTCCAGCAGATGTCATCTAGGGAGCTTGATGAAGAAGGAGCAGCTGAACTGAGTGGGACCAGCAAAGATGGGTGAGAGGATATGCCAGGTGCAGGTAAGTCATATGAACGGAGCCATGCTGTGGGGAATGGAAAATAACATCATAAAAGTTTTTGAGGACGGAATTTAGAGCTATTTGTAATAAATCATTCATTTTGTCCATATTTGGGGGTCCCATGTATAGTATGCGCCAGGCATTGTTCTCTGCACTGACAGTACAACCCCACATAACACACACACACACAAATCTCTGCCTTCATAGAATTTATATTCTATGGTGGTGGGGAAAGGTCATAGACAACAAAATAAATACATAATATTTATTCTATATGTGTATAGTGTGTTTTATGAGGATTGAATATTTTAAATAGGGTGCCAGGGATGGGATCACTAAAATGATCCTTGAATAACAACCAACCATCAAGAAGCGAGGTAGAATTATGAGAAACTAAGAGGCCCAGTGCACAAAATTCGTGAACTGGGGGGGTGGGGGGGGGGCAGGGGAGGGAGTTGTTCCTCAGCCCAGCCTGTACCCTCTCCAATCTGGGACTCCTCAGAGGATGTATGACTGTTGGTTTAGACCCGATCCCTGTGGATACTTAAGATATTCTTATGTGTGGGTGGAGTGGAATGAATATCTTATTTTTCTCATTCGGTCTCCCCTAACTGCCCTCCCTTGCTGGCCTGATTTCCCACAACTGTCCTCCCCTGCTGGCCATCTTGTGGCCGCTATCTTTGACCACATGGGGGTGGCCATCTTGTGCAAGGGTGTGAGGGTCAATTTGCATGTTACTTCTTTATTATATAGGATAATTGTCTGCTGTGTAAGCCCCTCCCAATCTGTGGTCTTTTGTTACAACAGCCTAAGTTGACTAAGATACTTTTCTTATCCTACCACTAAACATCATATCTAAAGGTCCACTCCACTGTCACTGCCCAGTGTTTTCTGTGCTGTGTGTGGAGTTCAGAAGGGCTGCATTCTGACCTCAGATCTTGCAGTCCAGACATTGAGAAGAGTGAGTTTTATTTACTCTTGCTGGTACTTCTGCTCCTATAGCACAGAAAAGTATACCCAAATAAAGCCCCCTAAGCAAAGCAAGAAGGCCAAAGAAAGCAATTTCATCCAACATCCTTCCTGCAAATGTCAAACAAAAGGTGGATAGTTTACCAAACTTTAGAGTGTTCTCCTGAAATAAACCATAAAATGAACATTCTTCACATTCTGCATTGCTGCTTGGAATGTGTATTAATTGTTTCTACAAAACAAAACTTGACATTTAATCTTAATTTTTACTAAGAATTCTGATCTGTGAGCATGTAACTCTAAGCATTAACTTCCAAGTATATTCTTAAATGAAATATTTCACACCTTTATCCTCCAGTGGTTTGCTGCCAACCCCGGGCAGCTTTAATTTTGGAAATTTGTATTTCAAACTACAGTAGTGGCAATCCAAACATATTGATTGTGTTAGGCTAAATAGCAGTAATGGCAGAAAATAGACAACTTCCTCTCCTGAAAATTGGATGAATGTTATTACCTTATTTACACAATCTTGACACCATGAGGGTGACATTATAGGACAGCTATATTTATCTGGCAGTTCGTATTATAAAAAAAACATATACTGCTTTCTTACTTTGACATTTTGAAAGAGTTAATTGAATAGAACTCAATTTACACTATACTATAGTTTATAACAAAGGTATACTTACTAGTAACAGTTTCTTTAAATGTAAACAAATATATCCTTCAATTTCTTTAGCACAAGTAATGATAAACTTCTGTGGATATATCAGGTTTGTATAGCCTGAAACTTAACAATTTTCATACCTTCTTTAATAAAAAAAAATATATACATATATAAAATGATGAATATCACATTGCTAGGGCCCTCGCAGGGCCTTGAATGGGGTCTCAAGTTACACAAGCTGAAGCATGATCATTAGCTATACAGTGATTTGCACACCTCTGATATGGGTCACAGTCAGGAAAATGTAGCTGGCCTGGTTGGGATTCATTTTCATTGAGTGTCAGCCTTCCATCCCATCGTCCACTCACACATCTCACACACAGCAATAAAGGAGAGCCTGGTTAGCTGCGGACTTCGATGCTATACCCTCACTGCACATTCCTTAGTCTCTCCTTTCAGTGCTCAAGCTCAGTCACTTCTGTCGAATTTTTTTTCTATTCCTAACTGTGATTGCACATCCCTGCAAGCCTGTCCTATGGACATGTGACAGTTATGGTCCTGTGGACCACTCCACCACAGTTCATGACTTGCCCCTGGAGGCAGTCTGTTCTCTTTGTTTCTGTGTTTCCCCATCCTCCTGAATTTCCACATATTTCTTTATCCTTTTGTTGGTGTGATTTTCTCAATTAGCGCATTTTAAAGGCATGATCTGGTTTAATCCCAGGACTCATTCAAACTCCCTGACCTGCTTTCCACTCAAGCCTGTCTTCTGAGTTCTAGACCCAACTATATAATTGGAGCATTTTGCTTATGTCATAGGTTTCTCATGCTTGATGTGTCCAAATTTGAACTCCTATCCCCCTCCTCAAAACCTAGTGAATGGCACTGCCATTGATGCACTTGCTTTAAGTCAGACCCCAAGGAATCAATTCAATAATCTGTCTTCACTGTCTCCTCTTCCAATCACCACATACATACATGAATTCATTCACATATCTGCATCCTCATCACCTCACACTAGTTTAAGTTTTGATTATCATGTAGACTGATTATTTAAAATACTAATACTGTCTTTTTTTTTTACTTTATCAAATGCCCTTTTGACTTTTACTTAAATTTCATAGAAATGGAAGGCTTTTCAAGTTCAAATGCTATCTCTTACATTCTTCTCTCTTGCTCAAATATATTTTCCAGTATAATTAGTTTTGGACTCTCAACAGATTAGTTTACAATATTCCAGGCAGGAAATGATGCTATTAAGGAAGACATGAACACTTTCAACAACCAAGGACAAAGCCGTAAACTGATTGGCCTCTGAACCCATTTTTAGTTTTTCATTTTGTTACATTAGAAGATAAAACCTCCTCTGAACCAGGACTCCTCCTGTGATCTGGATTCCATTCCTTCCTTTCTTTAATATCTAAAACATATGTTGTGTCTTTAATTTGATAATTTCAAAGGAGTTAATTGAATAGAACTAAATGTATACTATATTATATATAACGGAGGTATGCTCAGCAGTTGGTGTAATTATTGTTGTAATTTCCAGCACCTGTATTGATTGATCCGCATCTCCAACTCTGCCGACCCTTTCCCATCAATAATGGTTCAGCATAATTGTCTTTTCCACCATTAACACCATACTCCTTTGCTGGGCCTCCTTACGACTTCAGCTTAAATTTCCTCTAACTAGTTGAGCTTTTCACTTGAATATCTGCCAGAAAGTCTAACTCCAATGTCCCTAAATAAGCTCACCCCCTTTCTTTCCTCTTGATCCCAAATTGTGTTGACAGGCACCACCATCTATGAAGATGCTCAAGCAAGATTCCCTTCTAATCCAATCCCCATCAATTATACCACCTACGTCTTTGAGCTTGTCTTTTCCCCCAAGTCCGCGTGGCCATTGACAGTATCCATCTGTCCTAATGTTCATTATCACCTCCACCAGTATTCCTGCAACTCTTCCAAATTGTTCTCTCTAGTCCTAGTGTTTCTTCCTTCTAATGCTGTCTCCATATTGCAACGAGATCACTTTTCGATGCAAATCTGATCATGTCATTCTTCTGCTTAAAACCCCACAATGGAAAACAAAAAAGAAAAACAAACAAACAAACAAACAAAAAAAAAACCCTTACAATGGCTCCAATTGATCTTAAAGTAAAATGCAAACTACTTAACTTGTCTAATGAGGCCAGTAAAGTCTGGTTCCTGCCACCTCTCCAGCCTCATCCCCCAGCATTCTTCCCTTATATTGTGTGCTGTGGCCATGCTGACCTTTCTACATACCTGGACACTCCAGGTCATTCCCTCTGATGCACAGCTCCTCCTCATGAGCTTTTCCTTATCCTTAGGGCTCAGGTTCCCAGGACTGTGATTAATTGTGAAGTCTAAGTTAGTTATGCCTCTTTATAGCATCTTTCACAACCTCTATTAATGCTTACTACCATAATGTGCTATATTCCCTGTTTGTTTATTTGTAGGCTATCTATGCCTTAAGGATACAACCAAAGATTGCACTGTTTAATTTGCATTCTTAGAGCTGAGTTCAGTGTCTACCCCCATTAGATGGGCAAGTTATTTATTACATCCCTAAATTCTGAAATGGGGATAATGTTGGTACCTACTTCTTTCAGTGTCATGAGAATTGAGTAGACAGTTACCTACAAAGCACTTGGAATAGCACATAGTACATGCTCAATAAATGTTAGATTTCATGAATGAGCAAGTAATTGCTCTGACTAAAGGAACTTCTTGCTCTGGGACTCAATTTTGCTCAATATTTCCTGTATAAAAAAAACTATAAATATTGAGTATTTGTATTTTTAACTGAACTAATATTGAATCATGCAGACTTATTATGAGAGGTGAGAACTACTAGTAGACAAATTAGAGGGTGGAGGATGTCCAAGACCTCAACACATTTCATGCACTCACTCTAATATAATGTAGGAATGCCAAGGATAAAAATAATGGTATAGATTGTTATGGAAATCTGTGGAGGCAATGCTTTTAGAAAAGGTCAGGTAAGATATTAGTGAATGTATGAAAATTCTAAATTTGAAAGAAAAACATTATAATCAAAATGTATTTCACCCAGAAAAGACAAAGTACATCAAGTTACTTTACAAATTTATAAGGATAATTGATTTCTATGTAGAAAAAATAATGTTTCCATAAAAATCATACATTATTATAGAGGCTACCTAAGGCAGAAGGCACACTGAGGCCAATGGAAAAGTCATACAAAATGAAATTTGAGAATTCATTTGTAAATTTATATTTTTTTAAAAAAAAAAAGATGCAATAGAGCTTTATGAAAGCTTTCTCTCTCTGAAATTGTAATTAGTGTTACCCAACCAAAAGGATTATGGCTTGAATCAACTTGAATAATTTCAGTCATAATATCTATAGTCCACATCTTGGAAACTAGCACTGAGAGTCACATCTGGGTTCATATTTTTTGATTGTGTGAGTTTAACTGTGAATCTAATTTAAAGAACTTCTGACAGTCTCTCAGCTCTTCATTTTAAACAAGTCAGTGTGAAATGCAGGGATAAATATGTTTTTATTTCCTATTGTGTTTTTTCCTCAATATACTCTACACTCCACTGGTCAGGATAGTGTGTTTCAGATCATAAATACCTGATGAAGATATCTAAATCCCAACTCTTATGTACAGAAATGCACACAGGAGAGCACTTAATTGATATTGTTGATGATAATGGTTAACAACAGGGATTTTCAACTCAGCACTATTGACATTTGGATCGTTGCTTGTTATGGGAGGGCTGTCCTGTGCATTGTAGAATGTTGACAGTATCCCTGGCCTCTATTCTCTAGGTGCCAGTTACACCCTCTCCCAGTTTTGGCAACCAAAAATATCTTTGGACATTGCCAAATGTCTCCCTGGGGGAATGTGGGGGGGAGGGGAAATCACCCCCCCCCCAGTTGAAAACCCCTACTCTGAATAAATGCAGCTTGTCATAAAAGCAACCATAGCAAGGAAAGGATGTAGGCCCACATCACATTTCTTGGTGTGCCAGGACAATGAGATATACACAAGCCATAGATTCTGCCTAAAATCTGAAAAATGACTCACAAGATTCAAAATTATTAGACAGCTTTCTATTTTCAAAACTCCTGCAAGGAGGCAATTGAGAATTCATGTCCCAGTGGTACTAGACATAAAAGAGCCCGGTGAGGTCATAGGTAGAATAAGCTTTTCATAAATCAGCAGTGTTATGATACTGGCTGCCAAACCGAAGCCAATGTGATCTTCAGCTGAATTGAGTTGCATAATTTATTACATGATGGATTTAATTGTCTGCACTTTTAAGATCATTTTTGGAATATCCCGAGAATACATGTTAGAATATCTAGGTATGCATTGGGAAATGCTCATGGACTTGTTAATGATCAGAGAAATCATTTATTTCAATACAGAATAAACTGTTTTGAGGTTTGAGAAGCTTTAATCAGTAATACTGAAACTCAAGCATATACCTAAATACCATTGATGAGGGTATTATAGAAAACCTTCAGTTTTACAATGAACTTGAATATTGATGCTTCTTCTAATCCTGAAGGCTAGGATTCCCTAAACTAATCATATACTTATTTCTTCTCTTTTGCACATTTAAGACTAGGATGTAAAAATTGAGGCGGATGGGTCTTCTTGGCCTCCAGTGGAAAATGAACCATAATTGCACTTGGTATTTAGGTTTCGTATGCATATGGATGACTCACTACTCCCTTACAAACTCCTGCTCATGAATATCAAGCCCCTTAGTTTATACAACTTGACTTCTGCAGATATGAAGAATGTGTGTCTAACCAAATAAATTATTAACTATTCTGCAGTAATACCACTGAATTTATCTTTTCTAAATAGCTTTAATCTTTGTTACTAGTACACCATTATTTGTACAGCTTGGGTCTGTCCATGAGAAGGTCATCACTGAGAGTGTGGCTGGACAGAATTGAAGTTTCCCAACAATAAAGCCGTTCTAATTTGAGTGATTTGTAAAGAAACCCCCAATAAAAAATTCCAGAATTATTTCCTACCACTTGGATTACTTCTAGAATCAACTTATGCATAAACAGGGTCTTCTTATTCATTTATATCTCAAACATTAGGTTTAATCCCCTTGTGATCTCAAAGTGGCTCAGTGCCATCGAGTTGGTGGGTACTTGCTGTACAAAATAATTTCAGGATATCATGTTAAAAATGTGACTTTTTATTTGTGTCTTATTCAATCTGGAGATGGCTGACATGCACAAGTCAACATTTCTCTCAGAAAACACACTGCTTTCCAAATATTTGGAATTCCCTTTTGTTTAAATGCCACCCATGCTCTTTTGCATAGTCCCAACCTTTACATTCTAAAACAGGTTATTTCTCTACCACATAAAATATCAAGTTTCCTCTCACTCCAAAGTCAAACACAATCTGGGGACAAAAATGTTCTACAAATAAAATTTTCTGGGATAAACTTGCCACAATGGGGTCTCATCAGTTTTTTAGGTGGTCCCATTATTGTGGTAATTTTTATTGATCCTTCTCAAGAAGTTTCTTCACTTTGTCTTATATAAAAGGGTTTGTTTGTTTGACTCAGTACTTTTGCCGAATTTGGTAGATAGCGTTGAAGTTGTAAATTGAGATATTTGTTTCTATTATCACCACTAACTGTGAATCCTTTCATTTCTGTCTCAGATGTTTCCTTCCTGTAAAATGAGCTCTCTGGTCCAAGAGAGGATATGATTAAGATCAGTAAATACACATCTAAGAGTTTTCAAAGATACTAAACAAATAGTGACACAATTATATTGCTTTCACAACTTAACATGAAGCCCTGGAAATCAGATGCTTATGGATGCAGAAGCTAATAAAGGCCTGAGAAAATATATATTTTAAAAAAGCATGACCTTTTTTATTATTTGAGGCACTGGGGGAAAATGTCTTATTATTCCTTTTTGTATCTAGAAAGAATGCATATGCAGTTGTAAATCTGCTTATATGTCTGCAATTTTTTAAGCTATGACCCTGTGAAAAAAGTTACTATCAGCGTGATGGGAGGAAGAGATCCAGGAAATGTGTCCCTCAATGTGCAAAGGCTATTAGCTGAATAAGATTCGTTCATCCACTCACAATGTTCTCCAAGGTTCTCATTCATTCTTCAGCCCATTCAACAAGTACTTACTGAGGATTAAGGACAATGCTCCAACCCACTGAGCAACACTGGCCAGGGCTATTTCTGCTTTTCCTTTGGTTTTTGTGTAGCATGCTATTGTCTGACACATCTAACATCAGTTTAAGCATCTCTTCTGGAAGCTCCAGGTTCTCTTTGCACTGCTCCCACCCCACAAAGAATTTGTTGTTCCCTCCTCTGAGTTCTCATAAACCTTTGCTATTTTTATAGTAACTATAATATCCTATTGTGATGGTGTGTCTATTTGTCTTGCTTGTTCAAAAAATTTTGAAAGCTATTACTCTTTGAGTTCAGGATAATTTGTAATTGTGTTGCTTATCTTTAAAACCTAGCACATCCCTTAGCATGGAATTATTAGCCAATAAAAGTGTGCTGAACTGAAACGATCTGGCAAATTGGCTTAGTTTGAGTTCAGCCACAAAGAGAACCTGGTAAAAGGCTTTAAGTGTAGGTGGTCTATTTGGAAGGTGATTCCAGGAGTAAGGGCATGGGGAATTAAATAGGGAAGGGAAAACACCAATGAAAGGTGAATTATTGAACTGGTTTATCACTGGGAGCAACTGGGGTTAAGTCCTCTTGAGACTCTCTGAGAAACTGGATTGCATGTAGTTCAGAACTCTCCGATGCAGGAAGAAAGGCTGGAATGTTTATCTACCCATCTCTCTACCCACTGGTAATGGTTATCCTGAAATAGTACTGTACCACCTTTTATTTATTTTACTTTTAAATATATTTTATTGATTTTTTACAGAAAAGAAGGGAGAGGGAGAGAGAGTTAGAAATATCGATGAGAGAGAAACATCAACCAGCTGCCTCCTGCACTGATTGTGCTTGCAACCAAGGTACATGCCCTTGACCGGAATCGAACCTGGGACCCTTGAGTCTGCAGGCCAATGCTCTATCCACTGAGCAAAACTGATTAGGGCTGTACTACTTTGTAAATGGACTACATTTCGTTGTGTGTGTTTTTTCTTTAATTTCCCACAGAATTTATGAAAACCTTCTCTTTCTGAAGTTCCACTCTACCTATACGCCATTGGTTAAGCAGCCTTATTTCTTGAGCCAGCTTGAGGAATGGTTTTCCGCAGAGATGAAGGAACTCACGATGATGTGCCTGAGGAGCGTCATGTAGTTTGGGCTGCTCGGCCTCACATTCGTAAAATAAACTGAAAATGTTGGGGTGCAATGCTCCCCCCTCAGCTTCTCAACCCGTACTTCTCCCAGCCTTGGAACGAGAGAGTGTGTTAACCACTGGGCTGAATGAGCACTTTACCCGGTGACGGTCACTCAGGAAATGTTGGTCTGCAAACCTGACCTGGAGTCGTTTGGGAAACCAGCTATGAGCCCTTCGTCTGGAAAACTCTGTCACTGCGATGGAATCAAAAGTGGGAACAAAGGTGCAAAGGGGCACAAATGGCTCCCAACTTAATGAAATACACAGCCATCTATGTCTGTAGGGGCAGATTTATTTCCTGCTAAAACACGTATTTCCTGTCTCATAAACACAAGGCAAATACACCTTTTCAAACCCCCAAGGAGAGACAAAGGCAGTGGGCTGGGGTGGCACCAGCAGGATTAAGTCACACTGGGCTCATTTTCATCCGTGGAAGGTCAAGTTTCTCGCTCTAAATTTAGCATCTACCTACCTCACTCGCAGCCCAGCTCCCAGTCTCTATTTTTAAATGATGATCCCGGTTTCTTTGCTCGGTAAACTGCCTTGTTTAAATATTCTTCTCATCTATTTTTTTCCCTCCTCTGGGGAGCAAAGTATTTCCTGACATCTGTTTTGCATTTGTTTTTCTTTTAATTTCTGTGTATGCCTCTTTTTCCTATCATCTGCACTAAATTGAAAATAGCATGTTGGGCTGAAGGGGGTTTGGCCGCTTTAGAATAATATTATCTTTCACCTCAGGAAACGGCAAAAGGGCATTGGTGCTACCTGTGCACGGGCCGTGTGGCCATTGTAATGCGGCCACCTCTGTGTAGAGGTCAGAGGGATACAAAGCTCTGTGTGTGCCTAAGATTCGCCCACCAAGCCATTTATAAGCCTGGAACACTTACAGCAATTGAACTACAGATCCCCTTTGTTATGGACTGAACATTTGTGTCCCCCGTAAATTCATATGTGAAGCCCTAAACCCCAATGTATTTGGAGATGGGGTCTTAGAGGGGTAATTAAGGTTCAGTGAGGTCAAAGGATGAAGTCCAGAACACTCCCTCCACCCCTCCCTCTCTGTCTCTCCCATCCCCAGTTTCTCCCTCTCTCCCTCTTTCTTTCCTATTGTGAGGACACAGCAATAAGACAGCTGTCTATATAAGCCAGGAGAAAAGGTCACACCAGAACCTGCCTGTGGAATCTCAAATCTCCTACTTCCAGTCTCCAGGAAATTAGAGAAAATCAATTTCGGTTGTTTAAGCCGCACAGTGTACATGCCACAAAGCTTTCCTAGAGTTGTGGATACCTATATTGATAGATTCCTATGGATTTCCTATGTTCTGGCAACTTTTGACTAGAGCAAAATCTCTGTCTTTGCCATATGCAATAATGCTATTTAGGGCATATTTTTAGCATCTCCATTGTAAAGTTTTTGGAGAATAAATAGAAATTAAATTATCTATAAATCTACCATTTTAAGATAAATGACAATATATGTTGTTAAGAGTATTTCCAGTATTTTTGTATTCATATCTATGCTTGAACTAAAGCATATATATTCTATTGTTTGCAGGTGTGCGTATATGCATGTATACTTATCATATATTCATGTGTATTATATATGAGTACATCTAGTGAATATGCATGCATATGTATTTATACACTCTGAGTGATCTTCTATCTGCATATATATATATATATATATATATGCACATACACACCTATAGAACATTATATCTATAATCCTATGATACCAACACATAATCCTGCCAGCCTACATTCTTTATGATTCAGCATCTGGAGGATGAGAAGTAAACAATTGGAAGTGGAGAAAAAGGAGTTCTTGAGGAACGTTTCTAAAAGTTAGAAAGTGAATTCCCTTCAGTGTTACTTGAAAAGTGAAGGTAAAAATTAGAATTACTTTTTATTTGCTCTTGGCAGCTGAGCTTCTTTTTTGAAAGCCATGCAACCTATGCCATGTGGCTCCCTGCCTTATATTTAGGGTAATATAAAAATGTCAGCAAATAGGGCCAGTCAGTTCCATCAGCGTGTGTCATTTTCCAAAGGACATCATAGTCCCCTCACTGACCTTCTCTTTAAACAAAGTATTTTATGAATAGGCACTTTTTAAACAGTAAAGGAACATGTAAATATGAAATGTTGCTCTTAGTAATTGAAGGAACTCTCAGATGTCAAAGTAAAAAGTAGATGAAAGAGGAAAAAGTGATGAAGTTTTAGCTCTTCCTATTGCCTAATGCGATGAGAACTGCACTAAAAAAAAAAAAAAAAAAAAAAAAAAAGTGAACAGCGCCGAAACCGGTTTGGCTCAGTGGATAGAGCGTTGGCCTGTGGACTGAAAGGTCCCAGGTTCGATTCTGGTCAAGGGCATGTACCTTGGTTGCAGGCACATCCCCAATGGGGGGTGTGCAAGAGGCAGCTGATCGATGCTTGTCTCTCAGCGATGTTTCTAACTCACTATCTCTCTCCCTTCCTCTCTGAAAAATCAATATATATATATATATATATATATATATATATATATATATATGAACAGACAGGCCAATACGTTCATAAAGGACTCACCAGCAGCTCCAAGGGCAGCTGAGCTATGAGTCAGAGGGTGGCTCCGCCCTCCCTGAGTGACCACTGGGCGTCCCTTCACATTCTCCTGCCTACTGGCTGCTTGCCATCTGCATGTTGAGATGTCCACAGAAGAGTGGGAAAATATTTTCTTCTCATTTCCAGCAGGAAATAAATTTGGTAAGTGAGTGACTACTCTAAACAGTCTTCATTCTAGAATTCACATTTACTTAGATGGGCATCTCCTTTTATAACATAGAATATCTGGTTAGCTGTCCCACAAGTCCAATTCTCATGATCTCCCATGACCTTGGACAGGAAAGAACGGGATCAGAGTGTCTTGTTGGGATATGGTGTTCTTGGACTGTCCATTAAGAACTGCTAAAATGGCTGAGGTAGAGAACGTCTCGGAATCTTTCCTAAAGGTACTTATTCTGTCCTTTTTAAAGTTCGATATGCGGCATTATGATGAAATGTTAAGGCATAAATAATGATTTTTAAACATCAATGGGAGATTTTTCCCCCAAAAAATTACATGATTACATGACTTTTTTAAAGGCACACAGGTATTGGGTTTCTTTACAAGTTACCTGAAAAATGACTTCCTGAAGCTGACCAAGTACACGATTTCTTACCATTTTGCATCAATTCAAAAGGAGGTGAGGCCTCCAGATTGGGTGAAGAAGGGGAAACGAAGCTTGAGAATATGAGATCAAAGCAGGTACACTAAAGGAGAAAATGCTTTTTCTCTGTGGCTTTGAAAGTCTCTTTTTCAAGGGATCCCCCTCCCCACCTACTCTGGGGTTTGGCATATGGTGTGTGGTACAGATGGATGCACAGTAATACAGCTGTTAAGTATCTGGCACTCTTGCTCTGCTTGTGTTCCCTGCCAGCTGGCCAGCAGCGGCCTGGGCTTGCGGAATGAGCTGATTCCTCCCAGCTGTTATGCAAGAGAAAGTAGAGAAATGTTGTTGTTCACCAATTTCCCTTCCAAGCCATTTTAGCTGAAGCTAAACAACAACAAGGAGCAGGCTTCATCCAGGTTACATGCACAGGATTGTGCCTCTGAGGTCCCCTTTGAATAACGTTAAGAGGCGGCGGAAGCACTCATTGCAGCGACCTGTGAGTAGTGCATGAAAGGAGAAATTGGAGTGCAGGGCAGCGGATGTGTGAGGCATTCACAGTGCTGCCCCAGTACCACCAGCCCCACACTCAGCCCATGTAGACAGGTGGCCAGGAAATTCACCTCCATTGTAGACATGAAGCCCCAGCTTGAGATCACTTGACTTGGTAGCTTGTTTCTGGCAATAAAAAAATTTTAAAAGGCCAAAACAGGTTTGGCTCAGTGGATAGAGCATTGGTCTGGGGACTGAAAGGTCCCAGGTTCGATTCCGGACAAGGGCATGTACATTGGTTGCGGGCACATACCCAGTAGGGAATGTGTAGGAGGCAGCTGGTTGATGTTTCTCATCGATGTTTCTAGCTCTCTGTCCCTTTCCCTTCCTCTCTGTAAAAAAATCAATAAAATATATATTTTTAAAAAATTTAAAGCACAAAATAGTATTTATAGTAATATTTAAAAAAAAAAAAAAGCTCAGAAAGAGAAATGAAATCCAGGAAGGAACCTGCCTGTTTTGAAAGACGGAAGGTATTAGGAGAGTCAATCCTACCTGCAAAGCCAGTCATGCAGGATTAAGGGTGTGTGGCAAAGGCTTCTAGGGGAGTCCTCAGCCCATACTCTTCCAAAGTGCATGGGTCACACCACTTTTTAAAAACATGAGAAAATATTTTATATTTTTCCCATGAATATGAATGCATCTCTTCTGTAAATTGTTTTTGTAATGTCTTGAATCCACATTTTTCTATGATTTGTTATCTAGCTTGGAATGTGACACCGGAAGAGAAAATGGTCTGCTGTGGGACCCCTACCCAGCAACTTCCCAGAGACCCTTTCCCACCTCAGCCCCAAATCAGCCATCATGGAATACTGGCCCTTCTGCCTTGCTGACCCTGGAAGTTCTATGAGGTGGGGAGGAAAATGGTGGACTGGAAAACGGGATGTTTGTGAGATTCTCAGGGACAGGGCTGGGGTGCTGCCAGGGCTGGTAGATGAACTGACTCCTTGGCTTCCGGGTGGGAGAAAAGAGGTAAACACCAGGTTACATGGACATACTGCCTTTCTCAGAAAGGCACAGGCCAACAAGAAATTCTCTCTTTTGCTCCCTATATTTGTTTTCTGAGATACATACCATTTAAGCTCCCAAACTCAACATGCATGGCAAAAAAAATAAATTAATTAATTTAAAAAAATCATTGAGTCATGAGCAAGTTCACCTGAGAAAAAACAGAAGGCAATGTGGGGAGGCCTGCCATTACTAGAGAAGTCATCGGGATTCCAATGGCTTATTGTGACTCATTAGCCCTCAATTTCTTGAGATTTGACAGGCCCTTTTATCTTTCCCCAAGTACAACAAGAAGCTATCATAAAACTTATATATGCTGTCCGTGCCTGTGGAGAAGGCAGTTTTACCAGTGGCATAATTATTATAGAACCTAAAATGAAAAGCAGATAAGAAACAAATAGGTAATTTGCAAACATCGGGAGCTAGTTGTTGAAAGAAAAAAAATAGAGTAAATGAATAAACGCTGATTTTCCATATCGTAACTGTGAAATTTTTCATTAAACAGAGTTGGAGGCAAGTTAACAAATATTTTTAAAGAGTATTTTTCTAAAACATCAAGGTGAAATTAAGGAACAGAATTTTTCACGTAAGACACACTGTATTTCTGCAATTCATCTAGGATCCATGGATAAAATGTGTTCAGACACTCTCTTTATCTCCCCTGGCTGCCAATTTTATCACAAGTGAAAGCAGTGCTTAGGAAATAACAGCACATTGGCTAATAAACACTGTCTGATTCCGTGATTTATTTCCTTCAGAAGTTATAGCTGTGTTCGAAATGATGCCCAGTGAAGTGTCAGATGTTAATTTAAAACAATTTCAACAGAAAAATTTATCTGTGAACTTTGTGAAACCACTGCATTTTTTTTCCTTTTTATTTTTTCCCTTCTATTGGCAGCAGCAATAGCAACAATCTACCTCACGAATACTCAACACATATGTTAACTACATATGTGTGTATGGTACTGTAGAAGGCAAGATGGCAGGTTGGGGCCTAAGACAGAGAAGGAAAAGAACAATCAATTTTAAGGAGCAGAGTCTACTGTGGTCATTTCAGAGCTAAAGCTTTCACTGCTCAAAGAACCTATTGATTGAAGTAAAACTTTGGGGGTGGGGTGGGAATGAGAGAGGTGAGCAACCTCCATTAAGTCTTTCAGACTAGTCAGGCTTAGATGAAGCAGAGTAGAAAGATGGGTCAAAGTGAGTTATTCTAGTTATGCCTCTAGTTTGAACTGAGTAAATTCATGGAAACATTGGAAGGAATAGGCCTGTCTTATTATTTTAGTGATAAGAAGAGAGTCATGGGTATTACCAAAGAAAGATTTCAAAAATTGAGCTACTTGGCTTAAGATACCGTTTCTCATATAATGATCAAATGTACACAGGCAATTGGACCAGGTTGTTTTATTTCTATGCCTTTGAAGGATTTGAGGATTATCATAGACCATCTTGCTTTCTCAGGTACAATGTGCCCTCTCTTAAGATATGTTTTGGTGACTTCTATTTCTCTACTGCCAGAACCCAGGAACAACTTGCCATGATGCTCTTACTCAAGAATAGTGGTCATAGAAGTAAACTTTATAATGTAGGAGACTTGGGAAAACAAGTAGAAGAGACACCCAAATAATCTCCCAGGCAGAAGGGAAATACGAGATGCTGAAAGAGCCTTTCACACATGCCTTCTTTCCAAACTTAAATATACTTACTTTGATAAACAAATTCTTAGTGCTCACTAAAACTAATCACTGTTTGCCAAACTCGTTGCAAAGATCCCTCAACCCAGGAGTCCCTCTTTAAAAATACCTTAAGTGCTCTTTGAACTGAGTATCATATATTACACGAAAGTTGAGATTACTGGAATACTATGATGAAGCATATTAAGAAGTATTTCTAAAAAATAAATATATGTGAAACAAGCCATAAGAAATGAGTAGCCACTAATGAACTACACAGTTTTAAGAATGTCTTTCCTACTGTTTTGATTCACTATTAGTTCTCAGTAGTCTGTGAGTTGGCCAAATTCCTTAGCCAGTGTGGATGTGTTAATTGCAAATGGCACTCAGTCTGTTTTCCATCTCAAAGTTGTCTTCAAATTATTGATTTCACCTACTGAATTTTTGTCATTTCAGCACTTTCTCCTCCTAATTGCTATTTCACATATCCTTTATGTGCCAGGAAAAAAACAACCTTCTCTAATATTAATGCCATCCAAAAAACTATTTATCATGAAAAGATGGTGAAAATATGTGAGAGAGCCCTGGCCAGTGTGACTCAATAGAGTGAAGCATCCACTAGTGTACCCAAAGGGTCTCAGGTTTGATTCCCCTTCGTGGCACATATCCAAATTTCAGGTTCCATCCTTGGCCAGGGCACAGAAAGAAAGTGGCAAGTTAATATTTCTCTCTCACATCAATGTTTCTCTCTCTCTCCCTCTCTCTTCTTTCTTCTCTTTCTAAATCATTAGAAAGTATATCTTAAGGTAAGGATTAAAATGTGTGTGTGTGTGTGTGTGTGTGTGTGTGTGTGTATGTGTAAAATAGAGAGAGAGATTTTATAGAGTTCTCTGACTTGGGCAAAGACAGGATAATTCCTGGATGGAGTATTAACTGGAAAGATTCTCTAATCAAAGTCTTTCATACTATGATTACTATGATTGTTTTCTCCATCTGTTCCAGCTCTAACAATCTTTTCTCCCACTGTAGTATCTGGGGTTAAAAGAGAGGATTTTGTTATGTCACTGGAATTTGTCTATATATTTATGCAAATTTAACCTAAATTTAATAAAGGCTATCTTTAATATCATTTATGTTCATTCATTCATTTCTTTCAGCAAACATTTATTTGGCAACCACTCTGTATCAGGCACTGTTCCTGGTCTAGTGAGATAGCAGTGAACAAAACAGACAAAAATCTCTTCTCTCATAGAACTTTATTTGACTGGAGAGAGACAGCAATAAGATGAAAAGCAATTGAATGATATTTAGACATTCCTAAATGCTAAGGAGTAAAAACGAATATGAAATACCAAGATGGGGATTGAGATGACATTTTAGATAGAATGTCTTAAGGAATAAGGACAGAGAAAATGGGTAGTCAAAGATGACACTGGTATTTGGCCTGAGCAACTAAAAGAAGAAAATCTGTTACCTAAAAGTTGGATTGGCAGTGGGATCAAATATCAAAATATATCAGGAGGTTTTGGACTTAATACCTATTTTCAGTATGAAAATTAAGTAAGAATGTCAAAAAGTTGGCCTGGCCAGTGTTGCTCAGTGGTTGAGAATTGACTTATGAACCAGGAGGTCATGGTTTGATTCCTGGTCAGGGCACATACCTGGGTTGTGGGCTCGATCCCCAGACCGTGGGGGTATGGGAGGCAGCCAATCAATGATGCTTTCTCATCATTGATGCTTCTATCTCTCTTGCCCTATCCATTTCTCTCTGAAATCAATAAAAATATATTTGAAAAATAAAATCTAGTTGGACACCTGAGTGTGGAGGGGGAAGTCTGGATTAGAGTGATAAGTCTGGCAAACAACCTCTATATGATAGTCTTTAGTCTGGATTAGATCACCCAGGGAAGGATCAGGAAGAAGAAGAGTACAAGGACTGAGCCTTGCAGTGGTCAGAGAGATAGAGAAATCTTCAGAGAAGACTGAAGAGGAGGAGGTGGGAAGTTGGGAGGAAACCAAGACAATAATGCATCCTGAAAACCAAGACAAGAAAATGTCTTGAGGCAGAGTATCATCTCTATCAAATGCTACTGAGGGAAAAGTAACACAAGGAGTCAGACATGGTCATTGCATTTGCAACATGGAAGTCAATGAATCCTTGAGGTGAATCACAGTGGTAGGAAAGCAAATTGTAGTGAACTCAGGGTAAAGGGAAGAAATACATTGGCTTCTTAAGTACCAGGCATTTTCCTGCAAGTCTTTTTTTATTGTGGATTGACAATAAAAAATCTTCTTTCTTTAAACCAAAAAAATAAATGAGTTGTTTTCTTGCAAGAATTTTTTAAAGACACAGGGATGCTTGTTTAGCTGAGGTGTTACTTTGAGCAGCTTGGCAAATGTTGACTCATTTATATCAAAACTATGGCAAAGTTCCTTTAATCAGGATGTTCCAAAACAACACTCACATTAGCTTTCAATCCAAAAAGCTTGAGACTTTTTTTTTCTTGAAAATTGTAGTAAAGAGTATAATTACTAAGAAATACTGGAAAGCTGGCTTTTTTTAAGGAATAATCTCCTAAAAGCTTTTTCTTGTGTATAAGTACCAAAATATCAAAGTCAACATTATTGTATTTATTTAATTACTTAGTTAGTTTACATAGCCCTTCATGGAAAATAGTTCTCAACCTTGAAACAACTCAAATTCGTACTCTGAAAAAATAAAAGCTACATAATCCTCAAGCACTATAGAAGGAAAAGTTAGAAAACATATTTTTAAAGTAATAGATATTAGCTCAATTATTAGCTTTTGTGCCAAAAGAAAGATAACATACCCTGAGCTCTATATCTCTCATCTTTGCCCTGTCATACAATTAAAGGAGTGATACTGCATTAAATATATTAATACAATCTCACTAGTGATGGCCACGACTGGGTTTCTGATAATAACTCATTCCCTTTCCAATGAATAAGAAGCACATGGGAGCATGCCAAAGTGCACTGCAATCAATTTCTGACTGCTAGAAAGCTTCTTTTGCATGGGAGGGAAGATGAAAACATGAGCTTTGCCGTAGAATTTTGATACATTTAAGAAATCATAGATCTGATGCTGGTTAACTCCTGAAACGCCAACCAATGCTATTAGGAGTTATGCATCAATGTATGAAACAGCGTCCTCTATTCAATCATCATTTGAAATCCACATGGGCAACACCTTTGTAACTTGGATTGTCATCCATCAGCTCGACTGTGATCAAGGAGCCCCAATTCAACATTGAGTTTCTGAAGTCTAATATTTACCAAATGTGCAGCCTTGATCCCTTGCAATCCTCTTTACAAGTTAGAAAATGGAGACCATTGGCTTCCTCACAGTCCTGAAGTGACGAGGGATTACAGCTGAACACATCTCCAAGTCTCCACAGTTGCCATTGATTTTCTTGTTCTATAGAGCTGCATCGTGTTCTAAACCCCTTCAAGCAAAGCTAAGTCAGTTTGTTCATTTAATACTGTGGCACTTGCCTTAATTTGGGGGGAACCATTTTTTTTTAAAGATATATTTTATTGTTTTTTTTACAGAGAAGGATAGAGAGCTAGAAACATCGATGAGAGAGAAACATCGACCAGCTGCCTCTTGCACACCCCCTACTGGGGATGTGCCTGCAACCAAAGTACATGCCCTTGACCGGAATCGAACCTGGGACCTTTCAGTCCTCAGACCGACGCTCTATCCACTGAGCCAAACCGGTTTCGGCAAGGGGGGAACCATTTTTAAAACAAATATTTTTTATTGATTTCAGAGAGGAAGGGAAAAAGAGAGAGAAATATAAACATCAAAGATAAGAAAGAATCGTTGATTGGCTGCCTCCTACATGCCCAACACTGGGGATCTAGCCGGTAACCAGGGCATGTGCCCTGACCGGGAATCGAACGGTGACCTTGCGGTTCATAGGTTGACACTCAACAACTGAAGCATACCAGCTGGGTAGGGAGGTGGCCGGGAGGGGGGGGGGGGTGAGCAACTTTTAAAGGCATTTTATAATTAAAATTGACCTTATAATTAACTAAAAGTGATCATCTCAAATTTGCAACATTATTTAAAATAAAAAATGTCCTCAAATTTTATTTATACTTTCAGAAATCTTAGAAACTTTCACATAGGCATATACACTACATATTTTTCCGTTAAAATGATAATTTGCTTAATGGAAAAGATTACACTTTGGGGCAGAACAAATAATCTATGAAATAACTTTTCATGACTCAATGTAGGGTTTCCAAATTTAGCGACTTTATCCATGTGATATACTGAAAAGCTATTCACTGTTTATCTTAAAGTCAAATTTAACTGGGTGTTCTGTCACTTCTCTGGCAACCCAGAACAGGATCACAAAAACAAGCAAAATACGGGAATAGCATTTATGTGATTCCTCTCTGGAATAGCAGAAGGAAAAGGGCTTCCTTTTAAACAGCACTGCTGCTTTTAAAACGTGAAACAAGACTGTTTCCAAGCTGCACTTAGAAGCAGCCGTTATCTGGAGCAGTGGTGCTCACCTGTGGCCTGGGATCACAGCATGTGTCACCTGCACATCGTTAGAAATGCATACGCTGAAGTCCCCCGGAAACACTGAAATCAGAAATTCTGGGGTGGGGCCAGCAATCTGTGTTTCATCAACAATCACCCCACCCTCCAATTCTGATGCAGGTTCTCATTTGAGATCCACTGTGTAGGGGACTGTTTTTACTTATATTACAGTCTAAAATCAACCAAAGAGCACTTACAAACTCAAGAAACTAGGTTTTGATGGGTGCTGGTTTGGATTTTGGTTGTTTGTTTTTCATGATAGATTTAGAGAACTTGCATCCTCTCTTAATTAAATAATCAGGATATAGACAACGGGAAGGAGGAGGGCCAAAGAGAAAATTAGGATTTGACATCTTGTTTTGTATAGCCCTTCATTGAAGAGTTGGTCTAAGATAGCGTCCTTGGCACAAAGATATTTATTGCGTACAACCTAAAGCCATTTAATCAAAGCAACTCCATTGAAAGGTCAATTTTGCAGATAGCAGAGCCACCTTATCTAAACAGTGCTTGGTAATGGTTCCTAAGTAATATCGGTAATGAACATTTTGAGGCTGCTGGTGAAGTGTGGGATATAATGCTTTTGCTTTTCACACAGAAGTCTGGACCCAAGATGTAAACCAAGGGAGGTTGTAGAAAAGTACTTATAGAGTGTTGAATGATCTATGAACTATAGCCCTACGCTTAAGAACATTTCACTTTGGGGGAGTTTAGTTGGATTCCATGTTATCTTAATTACTTTAACAGGGAAGCAGACATCCATGGGCTCAATATATATATTTCATGTATTCTAATGAAATTAAATTAGAGTTAGATTACCTGATTTTTAAAAAAAAGCTATCATCTAGCTGGTATCAATGATTTTTAAATATTTTGTTTACTATAAATTTTGTCTTGGTCTAAGGCTTTTGATTAAATAAGCATATATTTTCTTTGTTTTTTATAAATAAAACAATGAGTATAAATTAGCTTCGATGTTATTAATCTTAATCCTTTTTGAGTTTTTGCTCTTAGATTCTAAATGGATAAAATAAGTAGTTAATATATGATGTAATTGTCACCCTTTCCAATATAACATACCTTTATTCAGAGACTTGATTAAATGTTTAATTAAATATAATTTTAAAGAGGCATCTGAATATATAAAAGGCTAATATGCAAATTGTCCCCAAGGGAGTTCAACCAGGAAACTGGAGTTCAATCACTCGCTATGACATATGCTTACCACCAGAGGGTGCTGTGGAATGAAGGAAGGCGTGGGCCAGCAGCCAGAAGGCGCCAATTGGCCCTGATCACCAGCCAGGCCTAGGGAACCTACCTGTGCAAGAATTTTGAGCACTGGGTGTCTAGTAATATATAAAAAAGACAAATGCAGATGTGTATAACTACATTTATAACACATATGTTTAATATGTTGCATGAATACCATATCTGTCAACATTGAAATAAGTTTATAGTAATCATCTAGATCAGTAGTCGGGCAAACTCATTAGTCAACAGAGCCAAATATCAACAGTACAATGATTGATATTTCTTTTGAGAGCCAAAAACCGACTTCTGCGCATGGGCCAGAAGTTTCAATCGCACTGTACGTGCATGCTTGCACGTGGTATTTTGTAGACAAGCCACACTCAAGGGGTCAAAGAGCCGCATGTGGCTCATGAGCCACAGTTTGCCGACCACTGATCTAGATGATGTTGTAGTTCCTTACCCTAAGTAAGTTCCTTACCCTAGCTCAATGACCATATGAGCTAGTCCATAAACATATTAGCTGCCAACACAGGAAGTCTTAAGGAAATGGAGGAGTGATATGATGTCATGGAAGCTTACTTACAAGACCTGATGACAAACATACTGAAGGATGAGTAATTCACACGCAATGAAAAATTTTTCCTAAAACCTAGTACGCAAACGTTACCCATAACAATCTGACTCGATAACTAATACACACTCTTGAGCTAAAATCAGAGGGTATGGTATTTAACCTTGACAAGTGGGCACCCACATGAATTAGAAAATGATCAATTTTCCCACAATTTGTAAATTTCTCCAGCAGAAACCAGTCCTGATAAAAAATTTTGCAAATCTTATCTGGCCTGATGCCTTTAAGAATGTGAGCACACAATGAAACTTGGTTAATAGGACAGATGAGTCAATTATCAAAGCCTCAAACAAGCTAACCAGGTGCTGATGCATTTGCATTAGAAGAAGTTTTGGTTAATCTTATTGTGAAGCT
Organism: Vespertilio murinus; assembly: GCA_963924515.1. Classification (NCBI taxonomy): domain Eukaryota; kingdom Metazoa; phylum Chordata; class Mammalia; order Chiroptera; family Vespertilionidae; genus Vespertilio; species Vespertilio murinus. The sequence continues at coordinate 31,114,951 of OZ004707.1, forward strand.
TGAAAAGTTTGAAGCACAGAATGGTGGCTACTGTACATAAACCTGTTAATCTCACTCAGAAGAAAAAAGGAAGAAAACCAAACACTTCCGTTTATTTATATGCTGACTTTCGCTTAAAATAACATGGAAAGTAATAAACTATATCTGTTTGAAAATACAATTTCCTAATTCTATCATTCCCCAAGGCAAAAACAGCTGTGACAAATAATTATCTTTGTGCTAGTCAAGTATGAAGAGCACAACATTGTTTTGAAAACTTACTCCAGCTGACCTCAAAGAGAGTTCCCCAAATTATCTTGATTCTGAATACATTGCTCTCTAAAGCAGAGGAGGAAAAAGTGTTCTAGAAGGCTCAAGTCATATTTGTTTCTTACAACTAGTTTCTTTGTCTCCAAAATATTTATTGCAGCGGAGGACTGAGAAGGTGGGGCAGTTCTGTACCGTGCTGCCTTCCACTGGTTAAGACCTCCAAGAGCAAAGGCCTACCAAGGTGAGGATGCCCCTACTGTCACCTGTAGAGGGGCAGCACTGAGCTGGCCAATATTTGAGGTGGTACTGCTTGTCCTGGCTCAGGGGAAGCATTCCACTAAGTCTGAAAGACTAAGACATCGCGGGGACTCTCCGTCACCGCCTGCGGCCTGCTCTGCCAGGCCTTCGCTCGCGCTGTGCTGGTGCTGCGCCTTCCATTGGCAGACCTGGAGAATCCTCTCTCTGCTGCCACATGGCCAGGCCAAAGCATCAGACACTACCACCATGCGGATTTTAAACTACAGGGGAAATTGAGCCACAGGAGCTACCATCGCTGCCGCACCTGCCGCCGCCCCCAAGAATGGGAATCCACCGAAATTAGAGCTCACTACACCCCGGGCTCACAGAGAGTGTGGCTTCAGAAATTAGCCTCTGCATCCACAGCAGCTCCACATCCGCAACAAAGAGGACACCATTGAGGGCGGACTCTCCCCATGCAGCCATCACAGCCCGCCCACAATCTTCCCAGCACACCCACCATGCTGGGAGGGAGATGGAGCACGCTGGTGAGGAAATGGCACGGTGCCTTCCATTGCCCACCCAGGCAAGCCCATCCTCCGATGCCACATGGCCAAGCCGAAGCTCTCACCACCACCGCCATGTGAACTTTAAAACTACAGTGGTAATTGAACCACAGGAGCAACCGTCAATATTGCACCTGGCACCGCCACCCGCCACTGCCGCCGAGAATAAAGGAAATCCACCAAGAACAGAGCTCACCACGCCTTGGGCTCAGGGAGTGGGCGACCTCAGAACTTAGCCTCCATGTCTGCAGCTGCTCCGCTCCCACACCGAACGAGACACCTTTGAAGGTGGTCCCCCCTCCTGCAACCATCTCAGCCCAACTGCAGTTGTCCCAGCCTGCCCGCCATGCTAGCAAGGAGCTAGCGCGGCGCCTCCAATATGCGACCCCAACACCCTAGAGGGGCTGTGTGCCCCGGGTGAGCCGAGTGTCCCAGGGGGCCATGTGCCCCGGGTGAACCATACCCCCCAAAGGGGAAGGGGATCCCAGGTGAGCCGTGTGTCCCAGGGGGCCGAGTGCCCCGGGTGAGCCGAGTGTCCCATGGGGCCGAGTGCCCCGGGTGAGCCGAGTGTCCCATGGGGCCGAGTGCCCCGGGTGAGCCGAGTATCCCATGGGGCCGAGTGCCCCGGGTGAGCCGAGTGTCCCAGGGGGCCGTGTGCCCCGGGTGAGCCGAGTGTCCCATGGGGCCGAGTGCCCCGGGTGAGCCGAGTGTCCCAGGGGGCCATGTGCCCCGGGTGAGCCGAGTGTCCCATGGGGCCGAGTGCCCCGGGTGAGCCGAGTATCCCAGGGGGCCATGTGCCCCGGGTGAGCCGAGTATCCCAGGGGGCCATGTGCCCCGGGTGAGCCGAGTGTCCCAGGGGGCCGAGTGCCCAGGGTGAGCCGGGTGTCCCAGGGTGCAGTGTGCCCCGGGCGAGCCGTGTGTCCCAGGGGAAGTAGTGGGACCCAGGGAAGGGGCGGTGAAAACCAGAGGAAGAGCGGACTCTATTCATATGGTCCTGAGATAGTCACCATAAAACAAGCAGACTGCCAAATGACAGCGGGGAGGGGAAGGAGACCTGGGGGGAGATAGGAGAACAACCGAGGGACTGGTATGCATGAACATAAGTACAACCAATGAACACAGAACTCTGGGTATGGAGGGCATAAATGGGAGGTGGGGGGGGGGGGCCAATGGTAAACTATGTACACAGAAAATACCTTAATAAAATAAAATTAAAAATAATAATAATAATTTAAAAAATAAATAAATAAATAAATAACAAAATATTTATTCCATATGACAAATCAATTCATTATTATTTATAAGGCCCAACAAGTCAAGACATGCTTTTGTAGATAACATTAAAGCACAAGAATTTGATTTATTTTATTAATATTTGCAGAAATTTATTTTATTAATATTTGCGAAAATTCATTAGACCTAAAAATGCTTCTACTGTACAAATAAAACTAATATAAAACTAGAGAATCATAAAACATGAAATCACTTCATATTAATTCTAATATTTGATCCATGCTTAAGAAATTCGTCAATTGAAATGCCCAGAGTATGTAAATTGCTATTTCTTGCTAAATTAAACTGAAAAGTATACATTGCATTTCTTTGATGATACAGGATTTCTTTAGGTTTTCTGGTAGCCCTGTTTTTGTAACCAACGTTCACAGGCTACTGTGATAATTTGACTAAAAATGCTCACAAGTCTTCTATTTTACATGGCTAAGTACATTTTGAATGGCAAGCCATTTTGTTTTTGTTCAAGAGAAAATAGTTTGAATATGAAGACTGAGCAGAAAATTGAATCTCAAGTTGTAAAATGTAGCATGAAGTGCTATGAAATTAAGATGTAAAATCAACTCATCACAGCTTTTGTAAGAAACTGGAAAGAAAAGTGTTCAATTGGACTGAGCTTCTTTCTTCGTAAAGCTTATATGCCGGTGTACCAAGGAAGAGATATATGTATAAGAGGAATAGTAATGTTTCTATGAGGAGGAAATCTGAGTCCAAAAGACAGTGGGCCTCAGCATTCCTAGAACCAAATTTACATTCCTGAAAACTCTGGTTCTCTTCAATTCACTAAACCTGCTTTCAAGCCGCCACTCTGGGCAGGCAAATGTCCCGGTATGGCAAGAATTACAAAGAAGAAGAAAAATGCTCTGGGATCTTACAGCCTGTTAAGGATCATAAACATATGAAACTTTGTGCCCAGAGTATTCAAATGAAGAGTTTCCAGTGGAAGAGAAGGTAGCAAGTAAGATGAGCTCTACAATAAGAATATAAAAATGAAAATTTATATTAAAACAAAAATAGGAAGACTATGAACAATGACCTTTCTCATAGGCTGTCTGCAGAAAAGGGGGAGAAATAAACCAGAGGAAGTCATTTGGATTTTAGTGTGGATGATGACAAAAGCCATTCAAAGGAATGTTAGGTATTATTAATATTTGTACTGTCAAAATATTGCTTCTCAAATATAAGAATCACCTAAGGATCTTGTAACAATGTGTTCAACCTGGGGTTAGGACTGAAAATCTGCATTTTTAAAGTTCCCAGGAGAGATTGACAATGCCAATAGTTCACAGAATATACCTTGAGCACTGAAATATTAAAAACTTGTTAAAAAATACTTTTTTGTATTTTGTATCACAGGTGGAGTGATTGGGAATGGGGCAGATATAAATGCAATGTTCATAAACACAGATGTAATGATAATAATAAGGCCTTATATTTATTTTGTGTGTTATAGGATAAAGAAGTCAGTCATTAAAGACCACATGTTATATGTTTAATTTATGGGAAATAGCCAGAATAGGCAAATTTTAATCAAGCTGAAACAAAGTGGTGTTTCTTGATAGGAATCAAAATAAAAAGCCTATGAATATGTCATTGAGTGGTTAAGAAGACAGTCTTTTTAATGAGATAGACTTGTTCAAGTCTTGTTTTGTCATTATTTGCTGAATGATCATACATAAATGTGTCTGGGTGTATGTTTCATCTATAAGTAGGGAAAATGAATGTGTACCTCTCTGGATAGTCATAGAATTATATGTAATAGTGACTACAAAATGAAAAGCAAGACAAAATACTACTCAATAAATAGTAGTTATAGGTATTAAGTTTCAAATTAATAAATGGTTATTTCCTGCATTCTGTAATTTTAAACATCTCTTCCATTTTTTTATTTGTAAAAAATTTCATAAACTGAATCAACATAAACTTATAATGATCCCAACTTGGAGAAAATCCAGGTATACTAAATCTAGCTATGTCATCCAGGCATGACAAGTATCCTATTGCGTGCTTCCCATATTCTCCTTAAGTTAAATTTCCAAGAGTTTTATCTAAAATTTCCCAGTTATTTTTTCTTCCACCATCCCATTAGCTCATTTTCATGTATGTATAAAGATACACATGTAAAACTACAAACAGTTATCTGTATATTGACATAATGGTATTTGTATTGATAGAAACTTTTTCTTGTGTATTGAATATCTCTCTCTCTCTCTCTCTCTCTCTCTCTCTCTCTCTCTCTCTCTCTCTCTCTCTCATTCTCTCTCTTCCCAAAGCTCTAAATTTTCAAAACCAGGGAGTGTCTTTTCTGATACCATGAAACTCCTTACATTCACAGTAGACACTTTTGTATGAGAAGATTTATTGCTGCCCAACTGACTAGTTTGGAGTGAATTAGTTGTGTTGCAAAGTCCCCAGATGTGTTGGTAGAGTCTGGTCAGGCAAACATTGTTGCACATCTCCCACTACAGTAAGAGTCTCTTGGACTTCACTCTAGACCAGCCGTGGGCAAACTACGGCCCGAGGGCCAGATCCGGCCCATTCGGCTGTTCTATCCGGCCCGCGAAGCCGAAAGAGTGGAGGGTTCTCTTGCTCTCCCCTCCACTCCTTCACCAGCAGCCCAAGGTGAGAGTGCCAGTATGATCAGGTTGCTTTTGTTCTGGCCCTCCGGTCCAGTTTAAGAACCCATTGTGGGTTTGCCCACCCCTGCTCTAGACCAATACAACTGCACACTCAACTCATGTCAATGTGTCTTAGCCATTTTCATTTTTTTCCTTTTTATTCACATAATTACACACACACACACACACACACACACACACACACACATACACACACACACACACACACACAAATATAAATTCTATTTTTTTTATTTATTACTTCCTAGTTCCCCAGGGTAGATTAATACATGCACCATAACAAAATAAAGTTAATATAGGTAATAAAAATAATATAAAGGTAACATGAAAGGTTGAAAAGTAAAAATAGAACCTGTGGTAAAGTTAGATTCACAATGAATCTAACTCACAATGAGGCCATAGGTTCCTCTGAACCTTGCTGGAAATAAATAGCAAGCTTAGATTAAAGTGTTTTAGTATCAGAGAGGAAGGAATGATCAGATATAGGAGCTACAGTGTTTTTAAGTTATAAAGGAAGCAGGTGCTTAAAAAAACTCACAACTCTCCCAAATACTGAAAGCAGAAAGAAATTCCTCCTGTGGGTTTCATGTAATGAAGGTAATTCTATGAGTAACACAATGAATTAAGCAGGATGACATTATTTCAAAACTGATCCTCATTAACTCATTTGAGAAATAATCCAGCATGTTACAATAAAAGCAATGATATAAGGGGGGAAAAACACTCCTGTACCTATATATTCTCCTTCTTTTCTAGTATAAATCATTCATCTCTTCGACAATGAACATGATAGCTTATGATATATGAATGAAAGATATCTTAAGTGCAGAAATAAATGCAGTTGAATTATATTGTCACATGCTACATCCTTGCATTCTCTTTTTCATTATATCAAAAAAAGTGTGTTTTCAGGCACTTAATCTTAATTTTAGTTTTCTTTAAAAACATTTTATCCATCAGTAGATATGTTTTTTAAAATATCTCCAACTAAGGAAAGATTGCATTGATTTTTCTCCTGTAACATACAAAAATACCATCAAGCTGACCTAATGCATGTCGTACTGGATTCATGGAAGTGCAATAAAGAAGGAATTCAGGGAACAGATTCTAAATTAATTGGCAATTTGAACTTTGAATGATCATTGCTCTGTGCCTGTTTGAGAAACATGATTGCTGGATTTGGGGATGGATAAAGACAAACTACTCTGCTCTGACAAACCATTCTTCTGAGAAAATTGAACTGTTCTTTTTCCAACGGGGTAATGATACCTAGTCCATCGAGATGTAAAAACTCTATAAAAAGGCCTCTTTACAGAGCACTTGGGTCAGCCGGTTAAAGAAAGTGAGCAGGGCTCTTAATGGAAGATAAACGGTTGCCCTATAGGGTTTTATCTGTCATACTGATCTCAAAAAGCATCTCATATAAAACTAGAGTTAAAAAGACTGTCAAGGCCGGCTGTACCACTCCATAAACGAAAACCCGCTGCTTAGTGCCCAAGCCCTGCACATGTGAGATGTTTAAAATATTTGGAAGAAAGCTTTGCCCTCCACATTAGTCTAGGCATACTCAGTGAACCCGATGTGAGATAATCCAAAACAATTCAGGTTCAACAAAGGTTGGGAAAATATTGTAGTAGACATAAAGCTTTGATGGAGAACTGCTTTGATCTGAAGATTATAAAATACACAGTTTCTAATCTGACAAATTTTGAGCTGAAAAGCATAGTATCCAAACATTCCTCTTTTGTCATAACAGTTTAATCCCCTAAGAATGTGATTTAAACCACTGGGGAGCAAAGGTCGCCATGCGATTTGTATGAAAGAGGAAAACTGCCTCAGACACCTTGATAGAAGTATGTGAGGGTCATTCAATTATAAAACAGAATGCTGCTTACTATTGGCCCTGCTAGGTCACCTTCAGTTCAAGGCGTGCCAAATGCCCATTTCTTTTCAATGCAATTAGGTATAAGATGAAACAAGTCTCTCTCCTTTGTCCTCTCTTCTCTCTCTTCTCTCTCTCTCTCTCTCTCTCTCTCTCTCTCTCTCTCTCTCTCTCTTTTTCTCTCTCCCTCTCCCCCCTCTCTCTCTTCTTTCTTCCCTCCCTCCCTCTCTCCCTTCTTTTATTTTTATCTCTACCCTTCCATTTTTTTTTGTTTCTTTTAGTGGAAGATTTAAATTTCCTCGATGATATAAAACTAGTGCCTGTAGCTTCCCCAAACTACAACTAAACTCTTAATAAAAATGCTACAGAGTTGTAATTGCAGGGTTTGCATTCATAATAGGTTTAACCAAAAATGCATATATAATATTTTATTCAGTATTGCCCCCAATTAAACACAGGAATGACCATCAGCAATGACAAAACAGAAACATTTGTTTTTCATGTAGGGCCAAATGAAATTTAAAATCCTTGGTGTTGCCAAATATGCTTGCTCATTTCCTCTAATAGAAGGAGTTTTAAGCCTGTACACACATGAAGACAAAAGCATATTAACCATAGTTACCTAACTCTCTCAAACTACTAAGCCATATAGAACTGTGGTCCAAGTATGCTAAATTTGTGACTATCTGCTCATTGATCAGTAGGAACTTGGGTATAATTGATGCATCCCCAGGTGATAAATGCTCTTTTGATATTTTAATAGAAATAGGTTATCAATAATATGCTCATTAGGGCAGAAGGAGCATGATAGAAGTGCTCTTTGGTATTTAAACTTAAAGTCATATGTTACACCTCTCCTCTACTATCACTTTTGATACGAAAATAGGGTGTGGGGGGTGGAAAAGGTTGGCTTCAGCAGAAAGATTTGGAGCTTCATTCAGTAAATGTTTTTCCCCATCCCCTCAACTCCAGATGGTTTGGAAAGCCTGGAAAACATGCATTCTATTTCTCCCAGAAATGCAGAGTTAGGAGGAATTTGCATACATAAATCTGCTCCAAGTAGCCAGATTTATGTATGTAGATGTCTATATGTTTCAGGAAACAGATATTCTTTTCTTAAATATTTTATAAATGAATTAACCTATAAACTGAGCTTGCCAGATGACTAGTTCAGCATATATTTTTCAGGAATAGTGCCAGAAAACACTGATATATATATGAATGAACCTAAGGCCCTGTGTTGCAAATCACCTTGAAATTTCGTGTAGATATCCAGGCCTCCCTGAAAGTCCAAGGCCTTCATTAGGCAGAACCAGAGAGGTTCAGAGGTCCATGAAAATCTAAAAAGAATCCTGTACTGAATTCCATCCCCACAGTGAGTCTGAACACAGAGTTGATTTCAAGGCAGAACATCTGAGAGCCTCAGAACAAAAGTTAGAAAGAACCTACACCTCCCAGAGGGCAAGGTAAAGGCCTGAGGGTTACCTGGGCCAACCCCAAGCAGAGCTGACTTCCCATACTGTGCAATCGCTCATTCACACTGATTAAATGTTCTGGGGCTCTTGCAGAAACACAGCCTCTGCCCTCACAGAGCCCATGGTCCCCTTCAGTAGCCCCTACTTGTCAGCCACCTGGTGGGCTGAGCCAATTCTTGCCCAGGGCCTGGTCTTCTCTAGGGGTCACATGGATTTGCAATTCTGGTTGAAATTTTGGTAGGAGTGGCAAGAGCTGTTCAATTTTTTTTGCATTCATCATGGGAGTGAGCATGAGATCAGGATACCATTATTTGAATATAATGTAGTGTTTATGTAAGAAAGAATAAAAATAGCCTTTAGTGGAACTTGCCTGCCACAATTTGGTTGGTGTTCCCTTATTAGAACCAAGTAGGCCCCTACAAGTAAATGGTTTTCAATCTTTATCCTATTAGTTGTCCTCTTGCTTTCTTCTACTTAAAAAAAGAATAGATTTGTTTAAATGCATGGAACTAGAAGATTAATATGTCAGAAGACTTGGCTGAAATATTCATCAGGTGACCAGCTATTATTTTAAGAATTCAAGGAGGACACTGGCGAAGCGCTGGAGGACTTAAAAAGGGCAAATGTAGTGTCTATATTTAAAAATAGGATGAGCAATGATCCTGGAACTACAGGCGTCAGCTTATTTTTCTTACCTGGAAAAACCAGAACAAATCATCCAAAAATCAATTTGCAAGCTCCGAGGAAAGCACATAGAGCTAGATAATAATTCACATACCGTCGTGAAGCAAAATGTTGTCAAAGTTTTATAATTTCTTCCTACGATGATGGCCTGGTAAATTAGAGGGCAGATATGGCATCATATTTCTTCACTAATAAAGTTTTATTGTCTCCTATCACATTTCCATGTAATCTGAGTCGATATGAACTAGGACTGGAGGTCATAATAAAGGGACATGGGCATAGACATGGGTGTTTCAATGAAATAGTAATCAATGGATAATTGCATTTCCATTTTATAACTTAATAAAATGTGATTTTTGTCAGCAGCCCACTTGGGATCTGGTATGATTTAATATTTTCAACTTTACCACATAGATAGTAGAGTATACACTTATTAATCAAACCAACAATAATCTAAGAGATGTAACCATCACTTTTAGCAATAGTATGAGGATTCAAAATAACATTGAAATAATAAACACAGTAAAGTTTAGCAGCAAAGGAAAGGGTACAAGGATATATATGTTTTGCTTGCTGAACATCCAGGGGAAAAAAATTCTACAAAGAAAGGACTAGAGTGGAATTCCCAAGTATAAATACAAATATTTTTTAAAGATATAAGATTTGAACTGAAATGCATGCGGATAATTATTCGATAAAATAATCATGATAGAAACAGATTTGGCGGCCAAAAGCATTTTGAAGTGATCAGAATTATTATTCACCTTTACAAATACGACATGAAGGAGGGTTGCAGTTACCTGGCATCTGATTCAGCAGGTATTCAGCATCCGACTGTGAGCCCTCACGGATGGGAAGTGGGTCTCCTTCACTGCCACGGCTTCCCTAGGGGACAGCATGTTGTTCTTGCCTGGGAGATCCTAGGTGAACATGGCAGGGTTGGACCGAAGGCCTCCCAGCTCAGAGCGTTTGAGCACATAAGCTCTGTTTCTCAGCGCTGTGGTGCCAGTCCAAACCCGATACCTGTCTTTAACTAGACAGGTGCCAAAATTGAAAGTAACCATTTAGAAATGTTTACAACATGCTGAAAAGAGTGATGTTATGTCATCAAATCCAGAAACAAAAAAAAGTGAGGCTTGTGTTTTATATACTTTAAAAAATATATGTCTAGCGCTTTACTTCTGTATTTTACAAATAGGAAGTTTTGCCATGAGTTGAAACATTGCAAATCTGGCTTCTCACCACAAATAGTCTGAGGAAATTTGATAGAGAGCACATAGGAAGACACAAAGTTACGAATATGGTTCATATGGAAGAAATATAAGACCAGCAAATCTATGGCCATAAAAACAATCTCTTTGAATAGCTTTGTTTTGTGATACAAGCTTTCTAATTCTTCAGGGTCCCTTTTAAAGTATCCTCTTTTCTTCTAGAATACTTAAAACAAACATATCTATTTCAGCGTTAATGGTCATGTTCATAATACTTTTCAACTTCCTCATTTTAATAGATCATTTATTAAACTATCAAGCAATTCTGGTCCTGGTATTGTTTACTTCTAAGGTCAGTGCCGAATCAGTTGCTAGGTGCTATCTGTGATCAAAAGCCTTGAATCCACACAGATTGCCTATTTGTTTCCCCTTATCTTAGCCCTATCACTCCATCACAGAACACAGTTAAAATGGTCTGACAGAGGAACTGGAGTGACGCTTCACACCTTATTTCTCTCGGTCTGATTGACACCCTCTTTTATCTATCAAGGGGGGGACTTTTCATCAAAAGTCACATCTTCTACATGTCACTTTACAATAATACATAATGAAAGGTTTTCCCCATACAAGAGATAATGAAAGAACTGTATTTAAAAAAAACACCCGAAGGTCAATAGCCCGATGGACAAAAGTTCAGCTCATCTTTCCCTCCCGCCATTTTCATAACACTCTGTCCTTTGACATTCCCAGAGGATGACAAGGGGACACATAACAATAGTGATTTAACGTGAAAATCATATTAGTTTTGCTAATTGAAATATGCACACGCCAACCTAAATGAACCACGTGGATGGCCACACTGCTTTTATAGACTTCGTTGAGGCAGATCCCTTCTTCTCTGTTAAGACCAGTCCGGATGAGTTGTTCAGTGACCACCCACAGAGCAAGCCTGTAGGTCCCACTATCTGAAGAACAGATCGCTGTCCTAATCAAGAGCCAGGACCTCATTCACCTCTAACTCCTGTCTGACTACTTCAGAGTGGACCATTTGGTTCTCTCTCAAAGGCTCAAGACAAGAAGACTTACCCAAAGCTGCAGCCCTATAGTCAAGGGCCTTGCCATTGTATAGCCGTAACACTCAGGTGTCTCCCTCCAGTCCATGCAAATACCTAAAAACCACTGTGTCCAACCTCCTGGGATGCCTTCAGTTCTAAAACCATTGTCAGCCTTCACCCAGGACATCCTACCCACCCATCAAGGCTGACCACCTTCATGTCTTCTATGGAGCATTCCTGGTGAAGGCCAGGGCAAGTTCAAGTCCCTTCTATACATCCCCACAATGTTGTGCTTACATATTTCTGCAGTGTTGTTCAGTTCTTGTTTACCTCAATGACCCCAGAACAAACTCAGCTCCTCCACAAGCTAGAACAGTGATTTTCAACCCATGTGCCTAAGAATTTTTAAAACATGCAATTCCTGATTATTTAGTCAGGGGCACTAGTCTCTTTTACCTTAGATTGTCAAATAAGAAAAAAAAATGCCAAGAGCCAACACAACAATAGCTGTCTAATGAGAATGCTTTGTCTTGTATCATAAATATAAAGGCCATAAAATAGAGTTGCATCTTGTTGGTCACAAAACATAATAAGGTTGTGTTTGATTGGTTAAATATTGGCATGCAAAATCCTTATGTACAAGTACAGGCACCTGATATTTTAGAAGTCACTTTGGAGCATAAAGGGTAGATAATTACTATTATTACTTTCATTGTAAATGAATTATTATGCCTATTTTTGTCAGATTGGCAAAAAAGCAACACATATATTTTGGGGCACAGCAGAATTTTAGTAATTAGTTCATTTGTGTCATGGGATGCAAAAGGCTAAAAATCGCAGGGGTAGAACAGTGTCTCTTATCTTCGTCTTCACAGTGACTGGCATTTGTGAGTACAAATGCATGTGCCTTCACTCTCTTTGACCACAGACTCTTTATTTTCTGGGCTTAGACTCATCATATAAAGTTGCCTGCGAGTCATCAACCTCTACAAAGGAATTCCATCAGAACCTGAGGGACAACCAACTATCCCATGTCCCATGTTCTTACCATCCTTTCCTATTTACCACAATGTAACAGTCATTGCTCATTAGTACCCTCCTGTTATAGCCACTTAAGCTGTCACTCTTCAATTCTCTGTGATTTCTCTTTTCAGTTATCCTCTCATGGATGCCCTCCATCTCCAGAGTTCCTGTTGACCCCTCTAGAATTCTTCTCCCTGTATCATCTTCTTCCTGGCCATAACCAGAAACAGCATCTCTCTTAGCCCATCAAGGAATGAAGCAATGAGGCAAATATTTTATCTGATATTACTCTTATACTCTTCCTCCTTTTCTTATCATGTTATATTTCTGTTCACTCAAATGTCCTGACACGCCTCCATGCCTGTGCCATCTTCAAAGCTCCTGATTGCCTATCCAGTCTGATAATTTTGTCATAAGGGCAACAGTGTCATGCTATACCCTAACTTCCACCAGCATCATGAAGGCTCTTTGATATCCATGTGGAGTTTCCTACATGGTCACTTACAGTGACCTTCATTTCCTTTCAGACTCATTTATCTGCTGGTGGCAAATTCCAGCAGGTCATAATTATGTAAGAAGTTCATCAGAAAACTGATGGACACCTTCAGCAGGGCTGAACATCTGCATATTATTGCCTGCTGCCAGGTAGCTGAGAGCAGTTCCCCCAACCTGGTGATCCTTTATTGTTTACCAAGCCTTACATTTGATATGTATATCTGCTTTGCTAAAGGGCAAAATGTGGGAATAAAAAGCCATGGGTCTGGACATTCGGAGACCCCACGTCACTAGAAAGTGGAGCCTCCCCTGGCTCCCCAATGCCTCCCAAATTTATATTTCTTGTCTAGTCTCTCTAGTATATCCATTTACATCACAGCACCTTCTCCAGATTCCTGAACTTTAGCTGTGAAACAGACTGTAGCATTTATCATCACCCATAACCAGAGTGTGCAACATCTTAACACCCAGACCCTCTTTACATCACATTCTCAACTCTGGTGTTCCAATCTCAGACCAACAGCCTCCTGGCCTATCAATTTCCACTCCCTTATAACCACTCTATCTTCTCCTGAGCCTCCATGCTCTGCATGCCATCATTTTCTTGTCATTTATTAGGTTCTCTCACCTGGACCTACTCCTCCACCTGGCTTAATCTCTGTGCATGATCTCCTAAACTACATTCTTGTCAGAAACCTTAGTTTTCTTGACCCTCCAGTTCTATCCACAGACCCTTCCAATAAGATCAAAATTCTAGTTCATCCAGATTCCTAAAGCAAAGCACCTGGATGCTTTGAGAAACAAAAGTAAAAATTTTAAGAAGGTACCACCAATATGGCATCAGGTGTCCACAAAGCATGTGTTAGCAATCTATTTTGTGTGGAAGTCTGGGCAATGCAGGGCACACCCACTGCTTCTCGTTAACCCTTTCATGTCCTTTTCTGGGCCTTTATTTCCTCCAAAAGATTATGTAAGGATTAAAACACATGAAACTTTAAAAATATATTTTTTCTGTCTTTCTGTACATCCCCTTTTTGCAATACAGCTCTTATTTTGAAATAAAATCTTATTGAGTAATGCCCAAGTATAAAAACATAGATGAAAGTGATAAAATGGGACCTTTAGGTAGATACATTTTAATTGTTTGGCAAAAATAAATGTTTAATGTTCATTGCCCCCAAAACACCTGTATGTACCCCAGGGTGCTACACCTTTGGGGTATAGCTTCATTATAAAATAAAAATTCAAATTTTATAGGAATATATTTAACATAGCTACATATATACAAACACACACACACACACACATACACACACACACACACGTGTGTATATACACAGATATATTCTTGAATAAATATATAATATATTTCAGGAGGAACAGATATAAAACTTAATATTGATTTCTACCAAACACTGAGAATAGTATATGAGGAAGAAAGCTTATTCTTCAATACAATTAAACTTATCTTTTTACCATACATATGTGTTATTTTCATCATCCTATGTAAAAAAAGAGGAAATATGCTAATTGACCCTCACGCCATCACAAAGATGGCAGCACCCAGTCTCCTCAGCCCCACTGGGGCTATAGGCATGCGGCAAGGCCAGACCCACCGTGCATGCCTGCCTCCATAGTCCCCCAGACCACTCAGCCCCCCAGACACCTAGAGCTGACCTGAGGTGCAAGGAAGCCTCAAATGGTAGCTGCCCAGCCACCCAGGGCCACCCGAGGCTCAGGTAACCACGGCCAGCCAATGTTTGTGCTGCAGGCAGTGGCAGCAGCAGAGGTGTGATGGAGCATTGCCTTCCCCTGATCACTAGGTCACCTCCCACCCCTGAGGGCTCCCGGACTGTGAGAGGGGGCAGGCTGGGCTGAGGGACCTCCCCTCTAGTGCATGAATTTTCATGCAGTGGGCCTCTAGTTTTAAAAAAAAAGAAAATCACCTTCTTTAAGTATTATAAAGTACCTTTCAGCTATAAGGTTCTGTGATTTTGCTTCCTGTAACACATGAATCAATCTTCCTCCTTTACAAGTAGCTGCACATATCTAATATTACTTGTGAAAAGGACTGCTCTAAATATCAACAGAGATGTTTCTAGAAAGGGATTCTTCATCAGAACCTGTTTGGGTTGAATTGTGTCTCCTTTGAAAAGACATGTTGAAATCATATACCCCAGAACTTCAGAAAGTATCTGATTTGGAATTAATGTCATTGCAGTTTTAGCTATCTTAAGATGAGATCCTACTGTAGTAGGGTAGATCCCTAATCCAATATGACTGGTGCTATTATAAGAAAAAGAGGGACACAGAGGAAAAACTGGCCATGTCAGGACACAGAGATCCAGGGAGAACACCATGTGAGAACAGAGGAGAGACTGGGTAATGCAGCAACAAGTTAAAAAATGTCAAGGACCGGTGGCCATTACCAGAAGCTGAGAAGAGGCAAAGAAAAATTCTACTTAGAACCCTTAGAAGGAACCAAGTCTGCCAAGATTTTGATTTGGAGAGAGCCTCTAGCACTCTAAGAAATTAAATTCCTGTTGTTTTAATTCACCCAGTGTGTGACACTTTGTTACTGCAACTCTAGGAATCCAATATATAATCCTACTCTATCAATAATAGCACAGCTCCATGTCTTTAATATTTCTCACTTGGCTGCCCACTGTAACCTCACACTGCACAGCAATCATAAAACTTATAAAGAAGACATAGTAAGCCATCTTTTGTTTTCAGTGACCCTTAGATTCAAATTCAAGAGGAAGGGTTAAACTTGAGAACCAAATGCCTTTAAGTCTGGTATTGAGCCATGTGATATATGACAATATAGTAACTACAAGTGGAATTATATCCATCACATTGTTTTATTGAAAATCAAACTGAATTTATAGTGAGTTGTTGATTCGATTTTCCCTTAACACTCAGTAAAGAAGGGAAATAAACCATGAATATTTTACATTAAGAACAATCCAATTCAGAAATACCCTCCAAAACCAGGGACCTGGAATAATTCCTCTAAGACAAAATACATTAGGTTTATTTTAATTGTAAACTTTGTCTATAGAATTCTTAGGCAGCATTATTCTCCCACTAAAATATATTTCTAGTATTAGATTATATTCTATTTCAATTCGTTACCTAGAATAAAATAGCACTTAATATGAGAGAAGTTTAAAGGTAGCTTCATGTGTAGTATGGCACTCACACAGCTGACCTAGAAACATGTCTAAAGTTGTTACAATAGCTATCTTTGAACTTAGCCAAAGGAAAACTTATATTTTCCTGTCCAAGAAAAAAAAGATATCTATTTTTTTCTTGTTTTTTTCATCCTATGATTAGTTTTGAGATTTAATCTAATGTGTTAGAAGTTTCTCTTTTAGGAAAATTTCAAACTTCTGGTGAAAAACATTTGAAGTGCAAAATGACCTCCAACCCAAACAAAGGTATTCGCAATTAATGTATTTAATGATCTTCTACTGTATACAAACAAGTATTTATTGTGGTTTAAAATAAAAAATAAATATAATCTCATGTTTTATTAAAGTTTACCAATTATACAGATACATCCGAAATAAATATATCAGCTTCTGTCCCAGCTTTAGGCCCATCCCTGAAATCCCAATGAGCTGTTCATACATGGATTCAACTCTAGCTCTGGAACTATTAACTAGTTAGCTATCAGTTGTACATCAATCACCCTGAATAACTGGTGTGCTTCAATCTTGCCCGATGTGGATAACGGTGCCAATCACACCCATGTTAATAAACCGCATCATCTTCCAACCCCCACATTTAAAGCCTTCACTAATTTTAGTCACCTTCTCTTCCTCACATGTGCACAGACACACATACACACCTACTAGTACTTTCACTTGGATTAAGACTTTTAATACAAAATAAATGTTAAAAATTTAGAAAAAATATTATATATATATATATATATATATATATATATATATATATTGATAAGCTTTCCTTAAGTAATGCTTATATACACACCCAAAAAATTAAAAATTAAAGATTGATAAATTTGGGCCAAAACCGGTTTGGCTCAGTGGATAGAGCGTCAGCCTGCTGACTAAAAAGTCCCGGGTTCAATTCCGGTCAATGGCATGCACCTTGGTTGTGGGCACATCCCCAGTAGGGGGTGTGCAAGAGGCAGCTGATCGATGATTCTCTCTCATCGATGTTTCTAACTCTCTATCCCTCTCTCTTCCTCTCTGTAAAACATTAAAGATTTTTAAATTTGGTATAAGTATTCAAAGAAACTACTGCTAGCAAACATAAATAAAGTGAAAACAAAAATAAACTGGAAGGTAATTTCTATATTCCATTTACCTTTAAGAGATAGGGATGTGTCACAAGATAATGGAAAAAATTCAGAAACAATTCAATAATTGAGAGGGAAAAGTTGTAAATATTCTGCCTTCTATAGAGAAGAAGATAAGAATAGCCAATGAACTTACACATATTTCTGCAACATCATTAAGAATCAGGGAATTGCAAATTAAACCAATGCTGCAATTCCATTTCAACTTAAAGACTGGGGGAAAATCTATGCATGGCAATGAAGAGGGAGAGAGCCGTCATATAATGCTACTGGGTGCACAACTCAGTAATTCCTAGTAAAGCTAAAGAGGTGTATTACTAAAATGTAGTCATGTTTAAGGTTCTTGTTTAGGGTTCTCTGTGCCTCCTGAACTTGTGTGACTTTTTGCTCCCCTTCTACCAAATCCTGTCTCTGTGCTCGAGACTACTAAGTCTGCCAATATGTGCACAGGATATTCACAAGGAATTTTATTTATAACAGTGAAATAATGATAAAACTGGGACATCATGTCCTTCTGTGGGGGAATATATAAATGAGTGATTGTATTCAAATACTAGAATCACATACAAAGATTTATTAAATGAACTATATCAACATGTATCAGCACATATGTTGATAATAAAATGTCAGGTGCAAAAGGGTAAATATTGTGTGATACAATTTAAATAACAATTTAAACAACAAATAAAATAAATTGCCTATCAGTATAAACTTGCATAGGATACACACATATGCACAATGATACACAAACCTTCAGCTTCTAGAAAGGCAGGGAAGGGGTATGGATGGACGCCCAGTTTCAGTTATTTTTTTTCTTCTTCTTTAAAACAAAGAAGAGAACGCTGAAGCCAGCATAGCAAAATGTTAACAGCTGTTAAATCTGGGTGGTCCATACATGGATTTCTGTTATGTTATTTTCATTGATTTTTTGGTATGTTTGAATTATTTCATATAAAAATAAAAAATGTTTAAAATCAAAATTGCTAATTTATTTATTTTCCCAGTTAAATTATATATATTTTTAAATCTTCAAATAGCTGATTGCATTGCTTTCATGGTTTTAAAATATTTTAATGACTATCACACCCCAAAAAGCAGCAGTGCTGTATTTGTTTGATTTCTGCGTACAGTTGTGGGGAGGGAGGGAAACTATCTTGCTATGTGCATGTGAGTGTGTTGTGTGTGTGAAAGCCACAGCACATGAAAGATTGAGAACTTTGGTCGGAAAAAAGTAATTCTTGTAGCAGAACCCAGATAGGAAGAAATAGAGACTGGAAGCAACGCAGTAGTTGCAGTAGACCCAATGAAATGATCAAGTCCTAGTAGTAGACAGAGTGTAAACTTGAAGGTTAAAAAATACAGTTCAATAACAAGTTCAAGAACTGACAATTCAACTAATGTAGAGGGAAGTATAAAACATCACCCTGAGATTTTACGTCTTAATGAAGGGATATAAGAAAGGAGAAATACAGCACCTTTAAATGGAGAAGTGGTGAGTCCTGATTTGTGTCTGCTGAATTTCTTGTGACATTATTATTAATATAATTATTATTATTATTATCTTAATTTATCTATATTGTTGAAAATATTACAGATGCCCCATTTGTTGTCTTTTTCTCACTGACCCCCTCACGCTGTGCTTGTCCCTCCAAGGCCTTCAATACTCATTGTCTTGTGACTTATCTAAAAGCATAAAATGATCTTCTAATGTGATTAAATGTCCCCATAAGGATCTGGACTGTAGGTTGATTGTGGGTCATAATATGCTGTCTCCCATAGGAAGCTGTGGTGGCAGTTAAGAGACACAGAGGTCTGAAAAGTAAGCAGGGTGAATGGGCTCCCCCAGAGGGTCTTTTACTTGATTTCCCCCCTTTCTTCCCATTTATTTTCTTCTTTGTCCATGTCCTTTCTTCTCCCAATTACTGAATATATAACATATTTTTAATACTGGCTATTTCATAGGAGTACAAGGGTACTTATATTTTTATAAAAAGTAAACCAAACTATATAATTTTTACTTTGAAATACACTATACACAGTATGAAATGACATTTCTGTGGATTGTTTTTGCTTGAGGGGAGTCATAGTTGATCACTTTTCCGGCATTGATTGCCATTTAAGAGTGAAACGAAGCACCCATAAGTGTCTCTACACCATCACCAAAACAAGGTATACCTACCCCTGAGTCTAAGGATGCAGGGGTCTAACCATTGGCAGACACAGCCTACCCAGCTTTAGCCTTCCCAATCATCCATATTTGACAAAAGAAATTGTCCAGGACTGATCTAGGATAGAACATTCCAATCTACAGAATTTCAATTTTCTTATGATATGCTGTTCTTTGTCAAGAATGTACAGAACATCCCTATAAATCTCTTTTATAACACCCACGCTGTACTGCAGATAAGTTTTATTTCTTCTAGCATTCTAGCTCAAAGTTTTTTCTTACCTGTGTGCAACTCCTAACAGGAATGTGGAAACATTATTTTGGCTCAAAATTATTTACACTATAAGTAGTAATGCTAGGCAAAAAAAGCTAGACATTAGGACATAGTAATGCATTTTAAGAGATCAAAACCGTGTGCCCTCATAGAATTTATACTTTTTGGAGCATAGTGTATTAACAACATATAAGTAAAATATTGAGTACATACTTAAAATAAAGCAAGAAAAGATCATAGGTATTCAGGAGGGTTTACAGTCTTAAATGGGGTCCTTCAGGGAAGGACTCACTAAGAACATATAATGAAGCAAAGGCCTCTGAGAAGGAAAGAGAGTCTGCATAAAGCTAATGAGAAGATGAATGTTTTAGGACGAAAGTACAGCACACGCCAGGGGCCTGAGGCAGGTCTCCTGGAGGGATGGTGGGACAGCAGAGAGGCCATGTAGGTCTTTAGCAGGATGGCAAGAGAGCCTTTAGTACTTCCTCTCCTTTGTGGCCAGAAGTAAAGAATGGCTTCCTCATTCTCCCCTGCTGCTGTTCAGTGACTCTCCTCATCTCCTGGAATTATCTCCCTGACAGAAAGTACATGTACCCTGCATGAGGACACACACACTCCTTATCCCTGGGACGAGCAACAATTTTTAAAAGACAGTTGGACCTATGTCCATTTGTAAGAAAAATAACATTCCTCTAAATACAGGAAGTAAGAACCGCAAGACAATTTGTATTCTAAAAAAGAGAACACTGAAGAGTATTTGCCTAAAGCAAATCCCGCCAGTACCTCTGAGTAGGTCGATGCTTCATCATCTGGGTTGCAAAGCTCTCTTAAGATTCTCCTCACAGAATCAAGAGTGAGTACCCCAAGCAAGTTCCTGCTCACATCTCAGAATGCAAAAAGGGCTTGCTGTTATACTAATTAAAAAGGCAGTTTTCCATCCTGGTTGATATGGCTCAGTGATAGAGTGTCAGGCCATGCAATGAGCTCTCTGGTTTGATTCCTGGTCAAGGGTATGTGCCTGGGTTGCAGGATCAATCCCCTACCCCAGTGGGGATGCATGCAGCCAGTAATTTGTCTCGTTCATCTCCCTCTCCCTCTCCCTCTCCCTCTCCCTCTCCCTCTCCCTCTCCCTCTCCCTCTCCCTCTCCCTCCTCTTCCCTCTACTTTCTCTAAAAATCAATAAGAAAAATTATCCTCAGGTGAGGATTAACAAAACAAAACAAAACAAAACAATCAGTTTTCCACCTTAACCAATTTTAACTTTTATTCTACAGCAAATACTTTTTATGCTAACAATAATGACTAAAGATATTTTTTCAAAACACAAGAAAATTACTTTATTCCATATAATAATTTAAAGCTAATACTAATTGGGCCTCGACATAGGTGGAAGCTGAGATTGCATTTGGATATTGAAAGAGAACTACCCTGAAATTCAAACACTGACATGAATTTGAAGCTTATTATTCCAAACCTTGTCTGTGAGATAGATTTAAAGAGTTACATCCAAGATTTCTGCCTCCTTGAAATTCTGCTCACCTTCTTACTGTTGGTCATGATGGAGGGGTCCTTTCTGGGGATTCCCAGCAACTTTTCCTTCCCTGCTTTCCTTGTTTTTGAGGTAAAATACAAGGGCAGAGCTCCATGCCTCTCTATTCCTAGTGATATTTTTTTTGTTCTAATGTCTTAATCTATCTTCTAATGCTACTTTTAAGTTCTTTTAAATATATAATGAGTGTAAAGGCTTTTAAATCTTCTATACAAAAATGACCTCTGTTGTTTCTCTGTACTTTTCTATTGTTTGTGATAGAGTATGTCTGCTGAAAAGACTTCCTCTATCCTCTGGCTTGAGGGAGGTCATCTTTTCAGTCCTTCAACAGATTGGAAGATTTCTACCCACATTATAGAGAGTAATGTCCATTGGTTTAAATGCTTAATCTCATTCAAAAACACCCTGACAGAAACATCCAGAATAATGTTCAACCACATAGCTGGACATAGTGGCCAGCCAAGTTGACACATAAAATTAGCCATCATGAAAGGAACATGAAAATGAAAGACATAGAAGAGGATGGCATGTGTCTGTATGTGTAAGTTGTGCCCCATTGCTGAGTGTCGGTGGGGCCTAGAAGTCTTAAGGATACACATAAAGCGTCATTATGCTAAAAGAAATCAAGAAAGCATAGTTTTAAGTTTTAAATTAGCTTGAAGGTTGAGGTAAAATAAACTTTCTCCCTTCCTGAATCTCTCTGGATGCTGTAGAGATGTACTGTTGCTATATTAACGCTCCATAACATTTCCACAGAGAAATACTTCTGTTGTATGTTGTCTTTCAGGACACACATTCTTTCTATCTTATGTCTATACAAAATAAAATATTTTTGTTATCTTAACAGGTCATGAAAATGTCCATGGGAAGGTTTCAGCTATCATAACCAGCCGGGCCTTGCTTCAGTACCTGGTCATATCCTGGCATGGCCCTTGTGGCTTTTAAAACGCTCTTTAAGCTATATTTAGAGCATCTCAGAACATAAAAATTTGATCACACATTCCTTTTATTTTTACGCTTAATTTTCCACTTCACCCCCTCTCACTTTCCACTTCAACTAATACCTCCTGTCAGATGTCTGTGTACCTAAAGCGTTCTGCCCTTACCCTTCAAGGGCCATGAGGTTCCTCCCATTAAAATTCACCTTAAACCATTTTCCTTTCTTCACATCAGGTTGACTGACCCACCAGAACTCAAGTTCCTACAAAGAGGAGGAAAGTTCGGGCCTTAGTTTTATCATTCCAGGACCCTAGGAACTTCCCAGAATCAAGGAGATGACAGAAAGGCGAACCAAATGCCCACATTTTCACAGAGCCAAGGGAACAATTTGGAATTTTTTTCAAAAGAAAATTGGGAAAGTAAATCATTTATGTGGGAAAATTTCCTATATGCAGATTGAGACTTTATTAGGATGGGATGTCTTCAAGCAGCCATGGAGGAGTCTTTTGGAATTGGAAACAGGAAGCTATTTATGATGAGAAGTTAAATGAGGGTGCTTCCCATAGTCCCAGTCATAAGGTGCTTATCAATGTGATCAGGGCAATATTCGACCTTTGAAAAGATAAATAGTCCAGTGTTCTTAACTTGCTTTATTTTTTTTAAAACTCAGGAGAAGATTTCACTTTTCCTTGATTCAAGATTAGCAGGAAAGATGGAAGTGAAATTAAAACTGTATAAAGAGGTTTTCACAAAGGCTAAGAGAAAAGAGGCTTTCACAAAGGCTAAGAAAATAGATAACTGCTAGACCAATGAAGGATGAGACTCACTCAATTACTTAAGTAACATCTTTTCTAACTGATGAGAAAGGGCATTCTGCCAATTTCTACTTGAGACTTTAGGGGAAAAATGATCTTTCTTATTCAATATAATAATTTTCAAGATTCCTTGAGAAGGAGGAAAAGTTTCTGAAAGACTAAAATAAAAATAGAGACCTTTTAAAAATATATGAAACACGAGCTGATAGCTGAATTGCTCCCCCTTCATTGTTCTGGGAAGCAGCGCTAAAAATGTGAATGTGAACGAATCTATCTATTGGGAAACATGCCAAGAAATTGCTATCAAAATCGTGAAATTTTAATTTAAAAAATAATTAAGGGCTTATAAACTGTCTTGATTGTCCTGTTGTTGGTGGCATATACTTCAGTTTGCCTCCTTTAAGTGAAATGATATGTACGTTATTGAGATTCTGAATATTTCTTGCTTGATTCACAAAACTCAAGTAAGTCATCAAAACTCATGACATCTAACCCCATGATGATTGTGGAACCAATATCAAATGATCATCAGGTAAAGAAATTAAACAAATGAATGGCCATGAATGATCATTTTCCTGTGATAGATTTGCCCCAGTACTGCTAAGGAGAGTAGCACATGGGCACAGAGCCATGTTTGCAGGATCCCCAGGATTTTTCTCCATCATTTGATTTATCCAGTCAAGGTTATTCAGTTTCCTTTGCATTTATTCTTTGGCTTCTTTCATAGATGGTCTGGGATTAATAGCTGCAACATCTTTATCTTCATTTAGCTCTGAATTGCTCAACTGGAAGAAAAAAGAGGCTATCTTAATTGTGTCAATGAATTGCAGTCAGTCCTACTATGATGCAGAAATAATTTTTGCGAACTTCAATAGATCATTTCTGCTAATGATCAAATCAATGCAAGAGTCTCCCTGCCTCTCTCTCTCTCTCTCTCTCTCTCTCTCTCTCTCTCTCTCTCCCTTTCCCCCACTTACTCATGTATTCAGTAAATAGTTGGCTCAGTCTTAGACCTGATGCAGGAAAGAAATCACTTCTCAGCTAATAAATAGCTATTGGCAGCAATTTCCCTTCATGAGAGGAAAAGTTCTCTTAAACCAATAGCAGAGAGGAAAATGTAACTTAGCATTTTAATTACCTGACTTCCTCTGATGGTCTCTTTTTGGCATATATCCATGTATCACAAATTCCTTTCTAAATTCATAGCTCAGCTCCCATTTTCTCATTTTATGTAGCTAATATCTTCACATTATCTCAAGTACTCTTCACTCCCTCAGTCACTTCCAAGGGGGAAAAAAGGAGGAAATTATGGTAAAAAGGAGAGTATTCTTTAAGGAAACTAATCAGTTAGATAGTGAAGAGATTTAAAAGCAAATTTAAAGACTCAGCAAGTAGTGGAAAAGAAGAAATCTTTAGAAATAGGTATTGCATTGTAATGTTCTTTTAAAGTGCTTAAACTGAATTAAGGAAATAGATTAATCAGTAGAGTGCATTAAACAGAACAAACTAGCATGTTTTCTCATCTGAGGATAAATTAAAAATAAAAGCTGCAAGGCCAATCTGTATTTGTTTGGAGAGTTTCAAACTAAGAAGGGACAACTGTAAAAACATCTGCAGTCAGCTGGAACTACATTTCCATCACCACAGGGCAGCTGACATTCATCCAACCATCTCTTCTAGGACATCAAAAAAAGATGAGCCTAATCGCTTTAGCCTTGGCTGGTTAAATAGTTAAGTGCAGGGTTGTGTCTTACTGTGTGCTATGGAAAATAAACGATCTTGTGATGAGATTGAGGAATAGCATCTTGATAGGACTTCCTTTGCCAACCCTTCCTGGCTGTGCAGCATGAAAGAGGGTCAACAAGATATTCCCACTTTCTCTCCTCAGCCTCACAGCAAGCAGCAAAGGCTCTTATGAACTGTGAAGAGGAAACTTGTTTTTCTCAATAGGAAGACTAACCCTTCTTGGGGGGGGGGAGAATGAAGCTTCATGCTTGAAGCTGGGTAGTACTTTTTGAATTAAAACTGAACAAAGCACCATCTCATGAGACAAACTAGATCCATCCTAAATGTAAAATTGACTAATATTCCTTATTTTGCTAGAAATGTGTCCCCACTACCTCATTGACCTTTTCTATTCTATTTATTCCTCCTCCATGTTTTCATAGGTATAATTATAGTTGTAGCCATAGAGTGCATGCTTTCTTATTCCTCTTGGTTTTCTAATATGATGCCCCTCCCTGATTCCTTTTCTAATACAATGGCCCCTTTTCAAGAGGTAACTATATGACTATATATATCAGAAATTTGGAGTAGCTATAACCATTGAAGAAAACAATGCTTTATCGCATGACATTCATTTCCTCAAACCTGTTAACTCCTCCCAAGGTATTATTTCACTTTTTTATAGCGCTATTAAATTATCCCTTAATAAGACGCAGCATTGTATTTACTGTATGTGATTTGTAAGTATCTACCTGCCTCAGTATAATTACCCTGATAATAAAGAAATGCCCATAAGTTCAAGTATAAAGGCTGCAGGTAAGAATTACCCATGAAAATGTTGCCAGAGTCCTATTTGTATGGCTTCCTAAGACAAGCAGAGAAGATCCTCGGAAGGTGACATATCCCAGCACTGTGGAAGTTTAAAACTCTAGTCTGATAAAATGAGAGTAGAACAAAACTCTCATAAAACTCTACAGAATACAAGAGAATGATGGTTACATGGACATATGGACTGCCCCCACATGGACAATGAGCCAGTAGACATTTGAGATGGATGAGCCCTCCTTGGATATTGATTCTGTGTGTTCTAAAAGCATATGCAGGTTATACTCTAACTCCTTTTATTCAATCCCATGAAGATTTTTCCTAAATTCTTTAGGAAATCTGTGGATTGTAAGAAAAGGAATTGTGACAAACATTGGAAGGACCATGTTAACCAGGTAGTGATCTGATAATCTATACTGTAATGTAAAATATGTTGGGAGAAGCCGTGTGTCCCAGGGGGCCGTGTGCTCCGGGTGAGCTGTGTGTCCCAGGGGGCCGTGTGCCCCAGGTGAGCTGTGTGTCTCAGGGGGCTGTGTGCCCTGGGTGAGCCATGTGTCCCAGGAGAAGCAGTGGGACCCGGGGGGAGGGGCGGTGTGAACCAGAGGAGGAGCGGACTCTATTCGTGTGGTCCTGAGATAGCCACCATAAAACAAGCAGATTGTCAAATGAAGAGCAAATTATATTCATGTGGTCCTGAGATAGTCACCATAAAACAAGCAGATTGTCAAATGACAGTGGGGAGGGGAAGATAAGAGAACAACGGAAGGACTGGTATGCATGAATATAAGTACAACCAATGAACACAGAACTCTGGGGAGGGAGGCATGAATGGGAGTGGGGGGCAATGGTAAGCTATGTACACGTATAATACCTTAATAAAAATAAATAAATAAAAAGTCTGTAATTGGGTCCTAAAAATATATATATGTTGGGAGAAAAGCTTTCCCCTCTTGCCAATGAAATAGGGGGAGAAGGAGGACACAGGAAAAAACGATAGGGGGGAGGAGAAAATGCAAAGGCAAGATTCCTTTCTGGGTTTGAAATATCTGAAAGCAAAGCAAGTTACATTGAGACCCCAGGTGGTAGAATAAAGTATGGTCTCCACAGAAAAATGTCTTGTAAGAAAAATAAGACAGTAAAATCTTAAGTAAGGGCCAAAATATTTTCTGGGTGAAATTCAGAGCCTGACACAGTAAGCCTCACGTTTTTTATTATTACTTTGACTACGACCTAAGCAAATAAAGATTAAAAATGGAAATAGAGGAACGGACATATGGATGGGTATATAATCTTACTGGGGGAAATGTGTACTTACATAAACTCATATATTTTCACTTACTTACATGTATATAAACACTAATAAACAAACAATTTACATTTATGACTAGTCCAATTTCTAATTCAAATTTATAGAACATATGCTGTGAATGAAGTAACTCATTGATGGTAACTGGAGGCTACACATTTATTTGCACAGATTCTCAAAAAGAAAATTTGTCTGGCCTTTCCATACAACAAACAGAAGACACAACAGAGGAAGGGTTCTGAATAGAGACTCACTGGATTTAACTAAGGTAAAAAAAATAGTTTTGGCCATACAGAATATTCCTATGAGTAGAGGTTTCCACAGGTATTTAGATCAGGTGACATGCCAGGATGGAGCATTCATTGTGTGATGAATTCAATGCTAATGACAGTTTTCTCATTTTTATGCTATAAGTGCTCCATGAAACTGTGATTATTTCCATGGGCCCTTATGTAGAACTGGGTCCCAGAGTCATACATTTAAAATTAGTGTATTGTTTGTAACAGAGTCCAAGTTTTTACTTACTACAGTACTTGAAAAGATTATATTTGAAAGAAAATATATTATAGTTAAGAGAGGAAATATTACTAATACATTGCAGATAACAGTGTGACAGATAACCTAATAAACCACACACACAAAAAATTAGGTTTCCCATTAGGACTAAATGTTGTTTCTCAAAACACATTACTTAGATAAAATAATAATGATAGAATAATAATAATAATAATAGTAATTGATTACTGACTGCACTACTAGTAATAAGAATCAAATTAAACCTAAAAGGACCCTTTGATTTAAGATGTGGCTCAGGTTTCACGAGATCAGAGTTAGACAGAGAAAGAAAGATGTCTCCAAATTTACTTGGCCAATCCCAGTGAGCTGTCTAGCCAGGAGATGAAGACAGTGGCTCTGGTGACCCTAGAAGAAGTTAGACAGGTCTCCTTGTGGGAAAAGAGACAGACAGATCTGGGTCCTGATAAAGCTGAAAGGAAACTGAGCAAGGAATAAGAGAAGTCCACATCACTCCTGCAAGTCTTATCATAGCCTGAGATAACTCTGGCATCACACACCAACAGTAAACAAATTATAAATACAGAAAGCTTTCATTAAATTTAGTTGAAATTTTAATTTATTTGAAATTTTCATTTAATCTATTATTGGCATCTCATTATTATACTAATAAAAGGGTAATATGCTAATTAGATCAGATAGACTGGACATCTTCCGGATGTCCTTCCGGACAAAGCCACAGAGGCTGGGGCTGAGGCAGAGGCAGTTGGGGCAATCAGGCAAGGAGGGGAGCAGTTAGGAGTGATCAGGCAGGCAGGAAAGGTGGTTAGGGGCAATCAGGCAGGCAGGGGGGCAGTTAGGGGCATCAGGCAGAGGGGTTAGGGGTGATCAGGCAGGAAGGTAGGTGAGCAGTTAGGAGAGCCAGTGGTCCTGGATTGCAAGAGGTTCAGGCTGGGCTGAGGGACACCCCCCACCACCACCTGTGCAGAAATTTTGTGCCCTGGGCCTCTAGTTCTCAAATAAGGGCAATTTTATTTCTAGTTTTTAGTTTTAGTTTAAACTTTTAAAGTCCAATGCTGATTATTTGTCACCTCACAAAGTCTAGTTAGTATGAAAAACACCCTTAAGCTGCAAATAGCCTGATTGTGTCTAATACACTCCTCCAAGGGTTCATCAGGTTGGCTGTGCATTATTAACCATTTGCTCTACATCTCTCTTAAACACCAAATAGTGACTGTGAGATCTTAATATTCAGGGTGAAGAAAATGGACAACATTTGAATATTTGGATAGAAATGACAGTCGAATCAACTTGTTTGAAAGGGGACATGTTCTGGCTCAATGGTTCAGTTGCTTGGAGTATCATCCCATACACCAATAGGAAGCCGGTTCAATTCCCGCTCAGAACACATGAGTAGATTGCAGATTCTATCCCAGGGTGCATATGGGAGGCATCCTATCATGTTTCTCTGTGTGTGTGTGTGTGTGTGTGTGTGTGTGTGTGTGTGTCTCTTTCCCTTCCGCTCACTCTCTAAACACACACACACACACACACACACACACACACACACACACACAAAAATCCTAAGATAAGGATTTTAAAAAAGTGACAGGTTTTGAAATCACTGTCATATAAATTAGAGTAAGTTAGCATGAGGGGTGGCTACTTCAATCTCTCTACCTTATACTATCAGAGTTAGAAACTCCTAATCATAATCTTAATTCTTAAATTTTTGACACATACCAAACACAGTGCCAAATTATTTTTCTCTTAACAATTAAGCTATTAGTTTTTAAGATTCACCACATTTTTACTTTGGTTTTGGTTTCATCACATGCTATAAAAATTCTGCTATTGGCATTTTTTAGGCCCCCTCCTCCCAAATTAAGGTTCGATGGGTTGGTCTGATATCTTATTTGCCTATATATAACACTATCTGGAACACAGATTCATTAACCATGGAAGAATATTATCTATATATATATATATAACCCTAATATGCAAATAGACTGAACAGCAAAACAACCAAACAATCAGTTGCTATGACGTGTGCTGACCACCAGGGGTGCATGAGGAACATGGAGGGCATTGGCAACAGGCAGCAGAGTGTGGATCATGGTGGATATCAGCTGTGGTGGGATGGTGGAACAGGTGAGCAGGGCCGCCAGACCAAGGAGGGGTGCTGTTCTCTGTGATTGGGGCGGGAAGCTGGTGGTTACTGGAAAATTCTTTGCTCCCACATGCCAAGGTCCAGCCCATCACTTGCACCTGCCGTCATTCCCAGGGCAGCCCTACTCACACCCACTACTGGCACTGACCCCAGTCACTCTGCGCTGTCAGTGGAAGGAGGGGCCAGGTTGGGGCTCCCTATTCTGTAATCACTTTGGCCCACAGTTCCTTTCAAGGTGCAGGAATTCATGCACAAGGCCCCCAGTTTGCATTATATTAAGTGTAATGAAAAGATAACATTTTTTTTTTACAGAGTACAGTGGTGAGTACAACTTGACTTCTGCTCCTATGAAGCTTTTATAATATGCCCGAGAAGACCAACATGAAAATAGATAATTCTATGGATATCCTGGAGCTCTATGTTCATTGAAAAATAAATAGAAAAGGAGAACAAAAAAGCAAGTACGGACCAGACTAACGGCTTGGAGACATTTGGGAGAGCTTGATCGAAGGGTTAGCATTTAGACTGAATCTTGGAAAGACAGGAATGTTTCCCTGGTAGAAATGTGGGAAAATATAAAACAGTCACCAAGAAAAAAAAGTGTGAAGATTTGTAATAATTATAACTAAGACTTTTATTCTGAATTAGACCCTATTCTCAAGACTTTAAATATTTTCTTATTTAATCCTCTCAACAACCCAGTAAGTGAAACACTATTTACCCCACTCTACCGTTAAGAAAACTGGAATAAATATAACTTGTCTAAAGTTTAAAAAACTTATAAGTAGCAAATGAGAAATTTGACCTATGTTGACACTCTCCAAGGTCTATACAATGTGCTTAATCAGCGACAAGCTGGCATGACCAGAAATTAGATATATATATAAAGAGAGGGTCTGACCAGCTTCATAAAGGGACTTGTATGAGATGCCTTGTCTCATCTTCCAAGCTAAGGATCTTGGAGTTGATCCAAATGCGGTTGATGAAGAGCCATTAAATAATTTTAAATAAAGGGAATTAAATGTGTGTTTTTTTTAAATTGCACTGGCAACACATGCAGATTGGGAGGGTGAGCATTTAGAGGGCAGCTGCAGTGGAGACGTCAAGAGGGCACAAGTCCAAAAAAATATCCCCTAAAATTCATCAAGTCTAATTATCTCCTTTGTACAGCGAATGAGGACCAAGGACCTATAGTTCAGGAGGAAACATCCTGTGGTGGCACCATTTAGAACAAACAAAATAGGCACAGAAGGTTGGTTAAAAATCGAAAAGCGAGAAGAGAAAAATGCTTCTCTCTTTCTCTCTCTCTCTCTCTCTCTCTCTCTCAACTTCTATGCATCCTCATTCATTTCTCAAAATTTTAAAAATAAATCTATTTGATTCCACATCGTTCACTGGCTCCCACCCTTTTAGCGTCCTTTTTCTTCTCAACCAAGTTGCTTGAAGATGATGAAAGTGACATTCGTTCCCTTCTTCCCCGTCCTCACCTCCCATGCATTTTGCTACCAACTGCCATCTGCTCTCTGCCTCCAGGACTCCACAGAAATGGCTCTGGCAAAGGGTAGCAGAGATGTCTTTCTCGCCGGAGCTCCGAGACACTTCTCAGCCGTTATCTTCCTGGATCTCTCTGATCACTCAGTATTTTAGAAGTCCCCTTGGCCAAATATCAAGGGGGAGCCCCTTCTCCTTTCCAAAGTACACATGTATTAGTTTGTTTGTTTTTAATTAGGGCAGTGATGGATGGGTTCTAAAGCTGCAATGAGAGATCTCCAACAGAAACGTTGTGTTCATTTGTTTTTTAGCCAATTCCATGGAAATGCGTACATGCTTACAGTTTCCCCTGCCTTTTGCTGATGATATAGCTGCCTTTGAACTAATTCATAATTTAGAAAGCAACTGAAGAAATTTATCCGCAGTCAATCCCCACAACATAGGCCTAATAAATGCTCTGCCTTCATGAGGCCACCAGCATCCCTCTTTCATTTTTGAGATTACTCACAATGCTGTGATGGCATTGCAACCTTTTTTTGTGTGTCTCTTGGGGCCTTCTATGCTTTAACAAAATAGTATGAAGAACAACCACACAAAGAATTTTCAAGGCTAGACCAACAGACACAGAATGGAGAATATCCCTATGTTTGTAGTTCCTTCTTACTGTTCAATTGATATAAATTGTCTATGCAGAATATAATAGATCAAGCCTCATAACCCCACATTCCTCTAGACAAGATTTTGATTCCTCATATTCACTATAAAGTAATTCTCCCCCATTCTAAGCCCCACCAGAGAAAAAAAAAGAAGAAAAGAGTATAACTGAACAATTTAGAATAGCAAAAAGATGAGTTCCAGATGACTCATTCCAGATATATAAATAAGCTTTAATTGAATGCATGATATTTGTGGATTTCAGTTTCCAAATCAGTAAAATAGAAATGTGTATGTCTTTAACTTTCTAGTCTGAGTCCCTATTTGTGATTTGACTAATTCCACTAAGTCTAAACATTTGAAATGATTTAATGAGACTCAAACACCATGAGTACTGCCCACTGTTGATGCAAAGGGACAGAATTTAGTTTTTAACCAACCAAAATCATTAATTCACTCATTAGATCTATAAATCAGTCATCAATTTTCCCCGGGGGAAATGACTCACACTGTGCAATTACAACTCTGAAACAGAAATTGAGTTTCGTCCCCACAGATTCATCTCTTTTGACAAGTCTGACTGAGTTCCCTTGGTAAAGTCTCCATAAATTTACATCTTCCTCTCTGCGACCTCTGAAATCGTCTCAGCCGAAGAAAAAGAAAAGAACTCAAAAGCCCAAAGTGTCTTTCACACCCCAGTGCCTCGCATGGGCCTGCGGTTGTGGTTGAGGGACTGGCTTCATCTGTCAGCTACTTACTGCGGGAGGTTTTGGAATTGATAATGAGCTCCTTGGGGGAACATGATTCCAGAGTGTAAATTAATAATCATCTTGCCATGGACAGCACCTGGTTTTCAATAAGTTATCTACTACATTGTGCGTTCTATGGCACAACAAAGTAATCCTGAAAAGGCAAATTTACAAAAAAAAAAAAAAAAGAAAAGAAAGAAAGAAAGAAAAGAAAAGAAAAACTTTGAGTCGGATGGTACACATGGAAGCAAATCAACAAGGGTGGTGACATCCTTTTCTAAGATACGAAACACCCGTGTGTGCGTTTCCGAAGACTGCTTGTTGAATGTAAAAGCATTTCGGTCTGAGGGCTGAGTTTATGTAGGGCAGGTGTGTCTTCCACCCCAGCTCCCCGGGGAATATTGCTGACTTTGCTTCGGAGAGCTTAAGAGCGTGTTTGGTCAAACTCAAAATAGTAGCATAAATGTTGACCTTTTTTTTAAAGACCTTTTTAGGTCTTCGGATTCATCTTAAAACGAGTTCTCAGTGGGGTTTTTTTTTATAACCTGCATTTAAAAATTCGCGGCTAATGCACTGGTGATAAAGGCTTTATTAATACATAACGCAGTAGCCAGAGAGGGTAGAAACATCATTTGTGTGGGAGCCCAGTGTTTGGTTTGTTAATTACGAGGCCACTGGCAGGCCCAGGGCTGAGTGATTTCACCAGGTCTGCTCCGCGGTTCCCCATTGTTGCCCTTGGAAAGAACATTCCCACAGAGCCGGCTGCAAAGACAATAAACAGGGCAAGCAAAGAGAAATGACATAATATGCAGATTGGGCGCCGATAAGGGGAACTTTTCCCAGGGGCTGCGTGGGACTGCCTGGGAGGGTCCCCTGGCCGCTGCCGAGCTGGGTGCCTGGAAGGAAGTGTCCGGAGGGAGGTTTACGGGGGCCCGGGGGCCAGGCCCCGCACAAAGAGCCCAGAGGCCGGCCGGGCCCGCCCTGCCTCCCTGCAAATCAATCCCAGGAAGTCTGATGCCATGGAGCCCTTCCTGTCCGCTGTGTGGGAAACTCAGCTGAGTGCAAACGGCCGGCAACAATGGGACAATATATTATAATAAACAGGAAAAATAGCCTTGGCCGCGGAAATCAATGGCTGGAGTTCATGAGGCATTCATGGGATTGACAGGTGAATAAATTAAAACTAAAAGGTTAGGGCACTGAAAGAGAAGTTAATGTTATGTCTGCCCTGGAGCTCCCTTTCTTTTCTTTTTTTTTTTCTCTTTCAGACTCAAATGAAGACTGTGTGTGTAATAAGATGGACAGAGAGTCTTCATGTCCAAAGGAGGCTTCCTGAGGACCGGCACCGCCAGAGAGCCAGAGGTTCTTTCTAAACGCCCCCATCCCCATATGCCTGTACAGTCACAATCATTGCTCACGGTGCATGCACAGCCCCCTCGGCGGCGTGACCAATGCAAGCGAGTTTCTCGCTTTAAATGAACCTGCTCTCGGCAACCAACTGTTCATCTAGGAAGTGGTGTGACACCCCAAGACACTGGGGAAGTTTCCTCGACCGGAACGGAATGGAGGGGCGTGCAGCTCGGCTATTAAATGTCAAGAGCCCAAGGGAAGGCGAGACGCCTCCAAACCCCCCAAATAATTACAAATAACAGGACATAACTAACGCTACAGGAGACTTCAGCTACCGAAACGAGGACTGATGCATTTCCAGGCCATCGTAGCTTCCCTTCTTATAGTTTAAAGATTGGAAGTTGTGGGTTGTTTTTGTGTGTGTGTTGTTGTTTTGTTTTTTAAATAATAAAATGACTTTAATTAAAATCCACCACTGAGCCTTGGTTTTGCAATAAAGCGTTTGACACACCAAATTCTTTCTCCCAATTCCTATGAAAGCCAGAGTGTTGTTCAGGAGGGAAAGCAATAGCTGGGGGCCTTGAGACAATTAATTCTTACCCAGGCTCTGCCACTAACCTTCCCTCCATCACAGTTCCTTTGGCAATTGAGCAGAAATCTGCAAGGGAGTTAATGAACATTTGTTCTAAGATGTTACAAAGCATGAAATGATCCCGGGAGTGTTGTCGGTGAGCAGCTCTGCGTTAGCGAATATTTAGAAGCTGTCTTTCCCTTGCCTTGCAAGCCTTGTTTGGGTTTCAAAGATACTTCGCTTTGATTTTGGACTTAGACACTTTCTTTACAAAACAAAGGTTCCTCCTAGGGTCTAATTATTTTTTGGAAATGTATATGATTTCTAGTTTCTAATAAGCGGAATTAACCCAAGAATTTCGAGTTTCTTAAGAACAATCTTCAGATAATTAAAGCGGGAAGATAATACCGGAGAGGCATTTGACTCTAAGTAATAAAGTGTCCACTGTATTTTCAGGATGCTATACAAATATACAAAGGCTAAGAATTACCGTAACTTTCTTCAATGTATTATCTCAAATGTAGTCACCACCTAGCTTTTATTTGTTTGGGTGTTTTTGTTTGTTTGTTTTTGCTGTTGTCCTTGTAGTTATGTTAGGCTTCTCCGGGAAAATAAAGTCAAATTTACTTATTTGTGTCCACTAATCCAAACTCATCCTTCAACACTCAGTTCGGTCGCTGGTAGAACACCACTGAACTAGCCAGTAGAGGGCAATATATAACAGTAGAAACAGTCTGTTTATTTGAAAGCTAAATCCTATTAGTTGTACCAGACCCCCCCCCCAAAAAAAAAAAAAAGAAAAGAAAAATAAAAAGCAATTCCTGACCAGAGAAATAAAAATTCTGGCGCACACCCTATCTGTTAGAAGGCAGTAGGAGGACCCCCTGGTTTCCTGGGAAACCCCTGGGATTCGGTGATGACCCTCAGGAAGTTTACCCCTCATTCTGCTCACTCCATTTTGTCCCTCAATGGGCCCAAAATAGTAATGGGCTCCTCCATCTCGGCTTTCTGTTTAATTTAGATTCGATCCCACTGAGCAGCAAACATGTCCACGGCTATGTTCCGAAGAGGGCCCACGGTGCTTTCAATAAACGGTAACAAGCACTCGCAGGGCTGCTGCCAGAGGCCTGGTGGCCGGAGGAGGCGGCTGCCTCCCCCTCGCAGGGCTGGGGGCCCGGCTTGACATCTGCGTCCCTGCAGGAGGGAGCTGCACATGCTGCCCCCCTGGTGCGGCCTTCTCCCGCGTCTCTCCGCCTGTCTTCCTTCCCCGGGTCTTTAAGTTTCACATCTCCATTCCCTGCCTCCAAACACCAGACTCTATGCTGAGTGGTAGGAAAAGATTTGAAGGAAAACCCCAGTCCCCAGGAGGAATCTCCAATTTGGTCCTCCGGGTCTTGTCCATCTTTTAATAGAGTCATTGAAATTAAAAATAGCATGCTTGCAGTTGGAACGCAGGCGTTGGCCCTCCTGTCTCTCCTCCTTCAGTGTGTCCAAGGCCACATTTTCCTGGGTTCCCCTCCCTCCCACACCAGCCCCACCCTTCCTTCGACCTATCTCCACCCCCAGCACAATCACCGTCACCACGCCCCTTCCCCCCTTCATATTCTTAGGGAATGGAGTTAATAATCCGAGGGATCTACTGGACCCTGACTTCTCATAGTTCTTCTGTGACCTATCCCCAGCACACCCCTGGCTGCTCACTCCCCTATTCACATAGCTCATTGACTGCTCACCTTTTGTTTTTTTATTTATTTATTTTTTTCCTTAGGAAAGCCAAGGACAAAGGCAAATGCTGGTTATTAAAATAATCTGCGCACACTAGGCAGGGCCTGAAGGAAAAGTCAGCCCAGCCGTTGCGTAACTCCCAGAACTCCAGTCCGTCACCCTCACTTGGGTGGTGAGTAAGACCTTGGTAATCTGAGTAATGAGTGGGTTCACTTTTTAAAAATTCATTGTATTATGACAAGAAAAGAAAAAAGGTTAGTTCCTAAGCAGCTGCAACTCTCACTGCAGTCGACAGGAGCTGTGAGTGCTTAGCTCAAAGGTGTTTCCTAAACTCTCCCAAGAGAGTTTAGAACTTTTCTCTCTGCACGCAGGACATGCATTTGCTGGATGGCACAGTGATCTGTCCTGAGAGATGAAATATGCCCAGAATTTTCACATACTTCAAATTAGAAAAAATAAATAAATGTAATAATGCATATTGTTAAAGAAATGCATGTAGTTATCTGGATTATTCATGTTGAAGTCTAAAGGAAATAATCTTTTTAAAAATCCAATTAAGGATCACGTGATTTCCAAGGGTAACAGAGAATCTTCACAGTTCCTACATCCCACTGTCCACATCTCAGTTGAACTTGACTCAGTCTTAGAAGAAACATTTTACTTTGAAAAAGGAAATGCCATAGCTTACTCCTTACACAGATCCTACCTTAGGGAGGGCGGGGGAGGGGGGGTGTCCTCTGTTGAGAATAACATTTCTGCCCTTTATCTCCAAAATGAAGAGCCTGAATTTGCATACATCCAGGGGTAGCCAACGTGATTTTGCAAATCATTATATCCCTACCAACATTTTCTACTCTGATCAATGTTCATAGGCCTGGTGATTTCAGTTTTTTAACAGTTAAACACAATTGTTTTCATCCGTCTCAGTGAATTATGCTGCTTCTCAATGTTGAGTCTGAGTTTACAGGCAGGAGCCTTAGTAGGAAGCGTCTGGCCCCGGCTCAGAGAACAGACCTTCAGTCCAGCCTCTGAGGAACCCCATCCACAGGATCCCTGGCAGGACTTCATTCGTTTTCAAAACGTCCCAGTGATGAAGAACTCTCTCTGGAAGGGAGGTTCATGCCTTTTGTAGAGAGTATAACAGTAAGACAATTCATCCTCATCCGTAACCCAACTTTGCTCATAATTTCTATTCATTGATCCTAACCCCAACTTCTGAGCACACACTGTGAAAAAAAAATTGAAACATTGTTCAGCACTGTATCCAAATATAGTTCTCATGTATTCTTGAAAATCCTCTAGGCCAGACAATGCTGGCTTCTCTGTCATTTTTGCATAGAGCAGCATAGCCAAACCCTGTCAGCATCCCAGTCTCATTTCTCAGGATGTACGTTCAAAAAATGTATCACTAGTAAATGATCTCTATCTGTTGGGTATGGCCCAGCCAGCACCTGGTGGGATGTCGTGCCTTTCTTCCTCAGTAATTCTTTAATGTTTGTGTGTATTACAGTTACCTAGGGAACTTATTAAAAATGGGCTCTGTATGCCGAGGTCGGTTTGGCTCAGTGGTAGAGCGTCTGTCTGCGGACTGAAAGGTCCAGGGTTCGATTCCGGTCAAGGGCATGTACATTGGTTACGGGCACATCCCCTGTAGGGGGTGTGCAAGAGGCAGCTGGTCGATGTTTCTCTCTCGTCGACATTTCTGGCTCTCTATCTCTCTCCCTTCCTCTCTGTAAAATATCAATAAAATATATATATTTTTTAAATGGGCACTGTAAACCCTCTAAACTCTTC
Source organism: Vespertilio murinus (assembly GCA_963924515.1). Taxonomy (NCBI): domain Eukaryota; kingdom Metazoa; phylum Chordata; class Mammalia; order Chiroptera; family Vespertilionidae; genus Vespertilio; species Vespertilio murinus. Next base: position 31,152,704 of record OZ004707.1, read on the forward strand.
TCAGGCACTCAAGGTTCTAGGGTCTAAGAAAGCTGTATTAAAAAAACAAAAAAAATAAAGGTTTTATGAAGAGGTATTCCTCAGCCTATATATTGAGAAACATTGTATTAGGGGATTTTTTTTTAATCTGGCTTCAGATATTTATTTTTTAACCACACTATCAGCTCATATTGATCTTACAATGAACCTAAACAATAAGTTTTCTCACACAAACCCCTATCAGAGTCCCCCATCCTGCTATTGTACAACTAAGTTTTAAAGCTGACATTCATGAAAATGTATGTATCCCTATGTAGCGTTGCCAAATAAAACACAGGAAGCCCAGTTGAATTTGAATTTCAGATAAACAATAAATAATTTCTTAGGGACATACTTACACTAAAGAAAAGTATTTATTTCCCATCTGAAATTCAGATTTAACTTGGTCTCCTTTATTTTTATTTACAAAATCTGGTAATCCTAATCTTATCAGATTTTACTGTGGTTAGGTTTGATTTTTCTAGTTTTGCCTGCTATTTTGGATCCTAAATATCTTCAAATATTTTTGATCTTTACAAACACTATTCCTGTTTCTGACTATCAAGTCCATATTCCCTATTTATGTAAATCCCCAGAGACAGGCTTAGAGTTGATGTTTGCTCACCCACTGTAAACAAAAAAAAGCTGCTGAAACTGGTTTGGCTCAGTGGATAGAGTGTTGGCCTGCAACTTGAAGGTTCCAGGTTCGATTCCCATCAAGGGCATGTACATTGGTTGAGGGCACATCCCCAGTGGGGGGTGTGTAAGAGGCAGCTAATCGATGCTTCTCTCTCATCGATGTTTCTAACTATCCCTCTCTCTTCCTTTCTGTAAAAAATCAATAAAAATATATATATTTTTTAAAAGGCTCAGGCACTGTATCTTACACAAGTGCTTATGTACAAAGTTTCCATCTTTCATCTACTATCTCCAGCCTTCCCCAAAGTCCATGATGGCTAATTTGCTTTCAGCTAGAGCTATGGTCTGCAAACCGAGGCTCACGAGCCACATGCGGCTCGTTGGCCCCTTGAGTGTGGCTCTTCCACAAAATACCACGGCCTGGGTGAGTCTATTTTGAAGAAGTGGCCTTAGAAGAAGTTTAAGTTTAAAAAATTTGGCTCTCAAAAGAAATTTAAATCTTTGTACTATTGATATTTGGCTCTGTTGACTAATGAGTTTGCTGACCACTGAGCTAGAACATAAATAAAAGCACACACAGCTTAAAAGCAGAAGGTCTGAGTTCAAATAGTGGCTCTTCCTTTTATGAAAGGTCCAAACTCAGGCATCTAATGGACTTCTTTGAATCTCAATTTCCTCACTTGTAAAATGGAGATTCTTAGTGTCATTATGATAAATGAATAAGATATGCAGAAAAAAAAGTCTCAAGCCTTGTGCTTAATAAGTCTTTAAGAAAGTAATTATTCATTCATCAAATTATAACTAGTTATGAGAGCTTCAAGTTCAAATGGGCAGAAATAAGCTCATGGATCACTTTCTGCGTCTCAGAAGTCATGAGAAGTATAAAAAGAAATAAACCCGTATCCATGAAGGAAAAAAGAGGCGCATGGTGTCAGATGGGTACTAGACCTACCAGGGTGATCACTTAATAAGGTATTTACATCTTTGTTGTTCCCCCTTAGACTAATGTAATATTGTGTGTCAACTGCAATTGAAAAATAAATTTTTTAAAAATTAAATGTAGTCATCAGTTAACAAAAATTGGGGAAATGAAAAGAAAACGAGAGAGAGAGAGAGAGAGAGAGAGAGAGAGAGAGAGAGAGAGAGATGAAATCATCATGAGATATATGTTATCAACGAGTTACTAGAAAACAGAAAGCCAGGCTGGACATTTGGAACAGAAATAAGGGAACACAGCCCAGAGTACAGTCCTCAGTGTAGGGGCCTCCAGGAAGGCGGAGACTTTCCCTGCTTCTGCACCTAGCCGCTGTGGAACAATAGACAATTGGCAGGAACAGAAAAGAATGAGCAGAAACAGTATGGCTTACAGCTAGGGGACCATGTGAGTAACTTCTTTCACTGAAGATCTTCCATGCATAGGTCACCAGGGAATCATTTTCTGAGTAGCAACAATAGGGATGCATTATCAGAAACACAATGTGGGCACTGGCAGTCCAGAGGAGAGCTCTACTTGTTCTAACATTGTCTTTCTGGTGGCTGGAGAAGATTGGGTTCCCAGCAGGCTCTCTGCCCATGTATGTAAAGAGGAAACAATGGGGCTACTCCCACCTTTAAGGGGTTCCCTGTTAGTGCACCTCACAAAGGGAAAAGCCTGAAGGTGTGTGTGTGGGCAGTCCAGAAAATCTCACCCTGCTCCCAGGTCTTTCTGTTTTAAGAAGGATCCAGCTGTTAAGGAGCAACTTCATTAAACAAGACGGGGGTGGGGAGGGAGAGTGGGAAGGGGGACACAAAACAGAAAAACTAAACCCAGAAAGACACAATGCAGAGAATAAAGAGACTTTAAAAAAGAAAACTTCTCATTGATAAAGTTAGAGATTTGAGAAAGCATTCTATTTCTAAAGTAGAAACTGAATTCTAGGGGGGAAAATTACAATGAGGACAGGAGAGAAATGTTATATCATTGAAGAAATTGAAAAATAAAAGAACAATAAAAGGGACAAAATTAAATCTGGGAAATCTTCTGGAGTGTGGGACAGTATAACAGAAATGGAAAATATGAAAGAATATATGCAGCATAGAGCACAAATCCAGGTGCCATCATGTTCAAATAATATATCTCAAAAACTGAGAAAGGAAAATAATGGAGAAGGGTTTATAAAGATATAATAGGAAAATAATTCTCCAATTCACAAAAAGTCACCTGTCTTCAGATCAAAAGAATCCAATGAGTATAAAGCAAAATAAATGCAAAAACATTCACACTGAACTATAGCCTCATGCAAGGTTTTCACAACAACAAAGTGAAAAGTCTTAAAGGCGTCTATAAGGCTCATAAGAACAAGAGTGAAACTGCTATAAGATATCTTACCAGCAACACTGGTGGAAATGCCTATGAAGTGGAGATGCCTGTGAAACCTGATGGGAAATTAATCGGGACTCTACTTATAAACCAAACATTCAGAAATCCATGAATTTTACCTCTCCTAGACCCTTCTCTGAAAATGATTGCAAATATGAACCAGCAAAGGCTGATGTGAAAAAGAAACACAAAAGGATAAACTGTGTAGTTCAGGAAACAGTGAATCCACATCAAAAGAAGCTAAAGTCAAATCCCAGGATGAGAGTAGGACAAGAGTAGAGCAGATCTAGAAAGAAAATGGTCCAGCTTGGATCTTGAAAGAAAGGCATGTAATTATAGACTTCAGGACAGAGAAAAAACCTTGTACAGTGAATAGTGGTACAATTAAAAAGCAAAATAATAATAATAGCAAATACTTATACAAAGCTTACTATATGTCAAACACAATTATCTTGTGTACAGTGATTAATTTTGCCTTACAAATAAATGAATGTCATCCATATTTTAGAGATGAACTGAAGCATAAACACTTTAAGTAACTTGACAAAGTCCCAAAGCTAATGTGTAGCAAGGCTGGATGTCAGCCCCAGAAATATCACTCTAGGTTTAATGCCCTTAACTACTGTGTTCTATTGCCCATCTAAAGTGGATGATGTCTATATTGATTTTTTTGTTGTGTTGTGTTGTTGTTAATATGCACCTTAGGATATTTTTTCCCATTGATTTTTTTAGAGAGAATGGAAGGGGAGGAAGGTGGGGGAGAAAGAGAGAAGAAACACTGAGGTGAGAGAGATTGGGTGCCTCACCCATTGGGGCAAGGATATAACCTGCATGCAACCCAGGTACATTTCCTTGACCAATAATTGAACCTTCGACTTTTCAGTGTGTAGGCTGGTGCTGTAACCACAGCAAAACCAGCGAGGGCAGATTTTTAACGGATTATTTCTGAAGAGTGGGAATATTTTTAAAAGTCACTGAAAATCTGAGAGATGCAAATCAAAACAACAATGCGATACCATCTCACACCTGTCAGAATGGCCAACATCAACAAAACAACAAACGACAAATGTTGGCAAGGTTGCGGAGAAAAAGGAACCCTCGTGCACTGCTAGTGGGATTGCAGATTGGTGCAACCACTGTGGAGATCAGTATGGAGCTTCCTCAAAAAACTGAAAATGGAACTCCCATTTGACCCAGTAATCCCACTACTAGGAATATACCCTAAGAAACCAGAAACACCAATCAGAAAGGATATATGCACCCCTATGTTCATAGCAGCACAATTTACAATAGCTAGGATTTGGAAACAGCCTAGGTGCCCGTCAGCAGATAAATGGATCAGAAAAATATGGTACATCTACACCATGGAATACTATGCGGCCATAAAAAGGAAGGAATTCTCATCATTTGCAGTAACCTGGATGGAATTGGAGAGCATCATGCTGAGTGAAATAAGCCAGTCAATGAAAGAGAAACACCACATGACTTCACTCATTTATGGATATTAAAGAACATTATAAACTAATGAATAGAAAGATAGATATACAGACAGTAAAACAACAAGCAGACTGTCAAATGACAGCGGGGGAGGGGGGTAGGGAGATCTGGGGGAGATAAGAGATCAACCGAGGGACTGGTATGCATACATATAAGTACAACCAATGGACACAAAACTCTGGGGAGGGAGGGCATGTATGGGAGGGGGGGGGCAATGGTAAGCTATGTACACATATAATACCTTAATAAATTTAAAAAATAAAAATAAAAAATAATAAATAAATAAAATCACAGGGAAGCAGCACCACAAAAAAATAAATAAATAAAAATAAAAGTCACTGAAAATCATCCCAGAGGAAAAGAACTTCTCCAGAGAAAAAGAGTGTAGATTTCAGAGGATAAATGGGCAGATTGCCTTAGTGTGTCAGGAGGAAGGGGGGATAGAGTGAACAGCACCAAAGGTAGGTTTTGTTTGTATGTTTTCCAGGAGATGATAGCATCCCCATCTGATTGCTAGTTTTTCCTTTGTGAAGTAGTACATGAGGTCATTGGCCAGGAGTATAGGACCAAATGTGCTCGGATATTTATGGAAATTGGAAAGACGTTGAAAACATTCTCTTATGCAAAATGGAGTAATGGTTGACTAAAGGAATCTAGTAGGATTGCCAAGCAGCATTGCAGGTGACTGATCATGAACTTAAAGTAGACCCACTCTCCCCTGATATGTGGCTTTCTCTAGAAGCACTCTACAGCTTACATGCCAAGGGAGAAGAAAGAGATAATTGGGCCCTTCTAAGCTGGGGTTTTTGTCAGAGCAGTTGGAATTGAGAGAGAGAGAGAGAGAGAGAGAGAGAGAGAGAGAGAGAGAGAAGGAAGAGGACTTTAGGTGTTGACAAGGATTGTTAGGAAGTTAGGAAGATGTATCATTAAATGCAAGCTGGATGATCAGAGAAGTGAAGGAGAAGGCTGATGGCAAAAAAAAAGAAAGAAAAGAAAGGTCAATGGGTAGAAGTTTCAGCAAGGCACAAGAAAAGTGATGTGGAAATCATTTAGCAAGTTATCCAAAGAAAGAGAAAATGTGTGGTCCAAAATCACAATTTTAATGACTGTGGAGGTGTTTACAGTTGTTGCGTTTTATAGCAAGCTTTGCCAGTGTGACTTGGGAGATACAAGTAGGGTGAAGGTTGGCAGAGGTGAGAGAGCCAAGGATGGATAAATGCCCACAGATACAGAAGTTACCTCCACTGATTAGGTCTTGGGGGAAAGACTCTAAATGACTCGCAAAATCTATGCTATTTTTGAGCTTAGTAAGTAGATCGTATCAACAGGGAGAAAGAGATGGTGATTCAGGTGAAAGGTTTTGTGCTTTAAAATAGACAGGGTTTGTGGTTGCTTGGTTTTGTTTTTACAGTTGCAGAAGCAAAGAAGTTGTGGCAGGACAGCAGCAATGGGGAGCCAGGAAAAAGCCAATGCCTTGTGCCATGTCTGAAGTACACAACGTGTGAGAAAATACCCAAAAACTATTTGCGGACTATAGGGGAGATTATGGTCCCAGGTGAGAACCAGGTAATAATGCAAAAATCTGAAGAGAACAGGAGAAGAAGAAAAACAAATGAGGACACAAGGCATTTGCATTAAAGAAAACTTTGTGAGGGGGATAGAAATTGGAAACCTGGGCACAAAGGACATGATGGCTCCTGAGGGGAGGAGAAAATGACTAGAGCTTCCTTCAGGCACTGACCAATGACGACAAGGAAGAGAAGTGCAGTGGGTTTTGGTTGCAACAGACTGATTTGGGTGGACTCTGGGCTTGGTATGTCTTTAAGTCACGGGGTTAAGGGCAGGGGGAAGATGTCATGCTTTCACCTACCATGTCCGAATTGGCACAATTCCCAATTTTATGAAGTGTTAGTTTATGGTATTTTCTAATAATACAAGACAAAGTAAAATGATCATGAAGAAAAGGGACATAAGACAAGGCAGAGCCAGAAAACTAGGAGGTTAATTGAAGAAATCAGTGATTCAAATTATTCAAGTAAAATGAAAGGGATGACATCAAAATATGAGTATTTAAGAGAAGTATGGAACTGACTATTCAACTGAGAGCAGAAAGTATATTATCGACTTTAATGGAAGCAGAGAGAACGAATGGAAAAGTCAAAGGTGATGATCAGTATATCAATCCGCCTTTTATTTGTGGGTATGAGAGTTAATCACGTGGACCCATGGTGTTTTCGCTTTATTTGCAATTAAATCAGATAGTATCGATGATTTAAATTTAAGACAGTGACAGAAAGATAATCAGGGGAAACAACGATCTGTTGCAAATCTATCTTACAAGGAAACTCAAAGTCAAAGGTGATGCAAAGATTAGCAAGTCTAGAAAAAAAAAAAAAAGACTCGGGAAACCATGCAGGATGAAGGAGCTAAAAGGTATTTCTGTGGAGAGGACTTTTCTATAATAGCTCTATTTTATCAGCATTATGCTTAAGGAAATTAGCAAACACCCAAACATTAGTACCAGAAAAACAATCATCAGATGCAGCAGGAGCCATTGTGGTATTTGCAAAGACCCATAAATATCCCCAAGTGCCATTAGTGTGACAGTGTAGGGGATGCACGCAGGTTGTTCTGACGAACAGATGCATATTCCAGACACGCTGAGTTGGTTCCAGAATATATCATCAAAGGACACCAGATGACAGTGGAGACAGGGGAGCTGAAAACAATATAGAGCAAATCATAAGGAAGATGCAGTGCAATTAAAGCTAATGGTCAGAGGTGTCAAAGGGCACATGGGGGGTTCAATGGGACCAGCGAAAGAGAATAATGACAACACTGCATTTGAGATGCGTATAGGTCACCGCAGACAATGCAAGGACACAGAGAAGAGACAGACTCAAATTATGATGCATAGCAAATCAATTCTAAGTTATGCAATAATGGAGATAAACTGCCTGAAATAAGATTTATAGTTATCAGCAGTGCTAACAACAAATTGCAGCCATTGTTAAGAGTTTATCTTTTGATCTTGAGGGAAACAAGAATTTGTAAATATACATTAAACCAAACCAGCAAAAAACACAAAAACAAAAAAAAAAAGTCTTTAGGGTGTCCCAAAAAATTTATACACACACTTTAAATAATTATAAAGGAAGTGTTTATGAAAATACATTTCATTTTCAAAACTGAGCTTTCAACTGTTAAACTGTGGATAAATTTTTAGGGACACCAAATATATATGCATGGAGAGAAAGAGAGAGAGAGAGAGAGAGAGAGAGAGAGAGAGAGAGAGAGAGAGAGAGGTGTGCTACCATTATATCATTTTTAATAAACATTAGTGAAGACCAACTAATGCCAGGCACTGGGCTGGGTATTGGAGACATAAAGGCAAATACGAGACACTGAGTCTGCAGTAGAGACAGGGGAAAGGACCATGAAAACATCAAGTTATTTTATAATATACAAGCAATTTCATGTGTTAGATGGGAGAGTATTCACATGTTATCATGTAAGGGTTATGGCCATTTAATTTCCATAAATGCTCAATATTTTAAAAATGGTTTACAGGAAGATGAGACATTTTAACAGGAGAAAAGGCAGGTGCAAAGGAAGAGGGCCATGGAGTGGCAGACACACTGTGATCAGGGCTCTACTTGGTCTTTGGTCTTGGTGTCTTGGTGGAGGAGAACGTTCAAAGAGGCAGGAGGGAAGTAGGAGATAAGGTGGGAAAAGCAGGTCCCAGTAGGTCATCCCAAGCTTGTGTGTCAGGCAGGGAAGAGGGACTCTGTCTCTGGGCAATGGAGTCAGTGAAGGGACACACCAGAGGCAGCTCTTTGTTTCGTAGGATCATGCTGGTGGCAGTGTCGCTGTCTGACTGAACAGAAACAAGACTAACATGAGCTACCTCACCATCTGGGGTTGGGGAAGCCTGGATGTAAGAAGTGCTTCTGCATCTCTCTGATCCTACATAATAAAAGAGTAATATGCAAATTAACCATCAATCCGCTACACCCACAAGCCACGCCCACAAGCCATGCTTACAAGCCAATCAGAGCTAATTAACCCCAACCAAGATGGCTGCAGCCAAAGAGAGACTTGGGTTTCCCAGAAAACAAAGGAAGCCTAGTTTTTCACACACACTGGCCCACCCAGGCCTCTACTTCGCTCCAGGCTGCAAAGTTTCAATTGTAGAAGGCAAATAAATTCCATATACCAGGGCCTTCACTTGGGTTGCTGGGATATGACCAGCCTGCAAACCACCACAGGCTCCTCACTCAGGCCATCTTACACCCCAAGGGAACCCCGACCCTGATCCTGGACACCCTTCAGGGAAAACCAGCTGGCCCCCAACCATGCACCAGGCCTCTATCCTATCTAATAAAAGAGTAATATGCAGATTGACCATCACTCCAACACACAAGATGGCTGCCCCCATGTGGTCAAAGATCCTGCTGGCCAGCAGGGGAGGGAAATTGGGGGTGATCAACCCTGCAGGGGAGGGCAGTTAGGGGTGACCAGACCAGCAGAGGAGGGATAAAAGCTACAAAGTATTAATTATTCCCCTTATGCTAACTGCTCCAGCTGCAGTCTCTCATTCCCTCTTTATTACAATCTAATGTCTCTGTTACAGACCTGGAGCTCAGACCCCTATCAGTCTTAGCCCCAGAGTGGCTCTAAAACCCACCCTCTTTAAATCACATGTACTTGAGAGAATGTTTCTCCTGGAAATCTGTAAGACTGTAAATGAATCTGACAGTTGGTAAATATGTTCACATTGGTGAGGAAAGCAGCCATACATACCTCTTCCCCTAACTTCCACCTTGTGTCTCAGTCTGGGCCACAAACCATTTCTTGCTGAAATAGTTTCTTGAGTTGACCCTTTGCACAGCACATGGTAGCAGCTTATTGTGCCTCTAGCTGGGGTCCCGACGTGCAGAGTGTCCTGTATCTCTTGATCGTCAGTTCTCAGCAAATGTGTGGCACACAGTCGACTCAATTATTGCTCAAATGAATAAAGCCATCTTCTCTAAATGGCTGTAAAAAGACCTTTGTAACAGCCACATTCATAGCAAAGGTAGTGGTTTTGGCTCTCAAGAGTTAATGTCCCCTCATCAAAGGACAAGCTTTCCCTAGAGCAGTGTTTCCCAAACTTTTGACATATGTGTACCCCTTCTATAATTTTCATAACGCTGAGTACCCCTCATCAAAAAAATGGATGTATTTTAATAACAATCAAAATATATTTATTTTTTCTTTTGTTGGTACATACACAAAATAATAATAAACGAAAAATAAAATTATTCATAATAAAATATAAATAAAAGTTATATTATAAATAACATTTATTTGCACACCAGACCATCTCATGCCTCACAAGACTGTCATGACTTGACTCATGAGAATGAAGAATTAGGCTCAGCTAAGCACGGTGCAGTGCATATCCCCACCAAACTCCAGTGCAATGTGTACTCCCAACCAAACTCTTCCCATACCCCTGGGGGTATGCGTACCACACTTTGGGAAACACTGCCCTAGAGGATAATAGTAGACGCTGCCTTCATGGAATGGGCCTAACAACCAAGCTTTTGACTAATGAGTGATAAAGAAATAAAGTAGTCCAGATATTTACTCATTAATCTTTTACACCTCGCATGATCATTACATAGACTCACAATCAAAGAACACTGCATGAAATGCATTGAAAGACCAAGATACTTCTAAATGCTTAAGTAAATGTTAACTTTTCATCCTTTGCCTACTCGCGCTTCATGTCCTCTTTGGGGTTTTTCTTATCCCTGCGTAGAAAGCATCTCCCCTAACCAGGTGTGAAGTTGGATTTTAGCGTCATATCTCTGCCAGTACTCACATGCGCTTTTGGAACCTGAGCCATGGGACATGAGACCCACTTGTTTTATCTCAGGCCATTGCAGCTCCTTACATCTGTCAAGGTTTCCACATCACCCACCCTAGATCCATTCAGCAATTGAGGCCACCTGTGCTAATTAAATGGGAGGTCTCTCAGTGGACTTGTCCTTATCATTCTAGAATGTGTTTTCTCTTTCCCCTGATCTCTTGGCTCCACTCTCTCCTAGGGACCCAAACAGGAAGGAAGCAATTACGGTAACAAGAAACCACTCTGCTTTTTATCTAGAAGACCCCTCCACACCTGACTGCCTCCAGGGATTTTTCTGTACTCACTGCCTCTTTTTTGTTTGTTTGTTTTTCTTTTTAAGACATTTCTCTCCTTGTTTTTCCCCCCTTTCCTGATTAAATCTTTATTTTCCAAGCAATGCCTTTTCTTATTAACTCTCTTATAATCTTAATTTTTACTTAATCAGTGAAAAGGACTATATCATATTACACAGAACAGAAGTTTCTAAAACCAAACCTATAAAGGATTTAAATTCCAGGTAATTTATTCCTTATTTTATTTTTCACCTAATCATCTGACCTACCTCTTGGGTAAATAAGGTTCCCATCATTTACTCATTAAAGCAGATACATTTCAAATGAGTTCAATTGCATTTCTATTTTTTTTAATTCAATTTATTCAAACGAAAACAACAATAATAAAAACAGTTCACCCATCAACTACATCTCTAAATATATTTACCCAGCTGACTGACAGAGGAAAATCAGTACCACCCTAATGAAAAGCTGAGAGTCCTAAGATAGGACTCTCACTATGCTGTTTGCTCAGCTTGGGGACAATGGATCTCAGGCTCCCCTATGAATTTGCATTGTAAATTATGCAGCCAGAGCATAGCAAGAACTCATAGCTGCTGTTGCTTCTTCTTCTTCTTCTTCTTCTTCTTCTTCTTCTTCTTCTTCTTCTTCTTCTTCTTCTTATTTTTCTTGTTCCCCTATACAAAATAGACATTAGTGGAACAAAGGGATGGGAATGATGTCTGATAATGACAAAGAAGCCCAATAGCAGAGGAAAACCCAAAACCCGACTGTCATTAGAAGAACATTATTCATCACCCTAGTAGGACATTCTTTCCAATTCCATTCACAAAAGTGCCACTGCTTCCAATTGTCATCTCCTTGGGTTTTCTACTTCTTAGCCCACATCTATTCCAAACACTGGAATTTAGTGAGCAATGTTTATGCCCTAAGGACTCTAAATTTCCTAGACTTAATGGCATCACACCATAGGAATGTTTACTTTATGCATCCAACCGATCAATAGAAAAAGATCTGAAGGACTTCCAGGAGCACTCCCCAAATTCCAAACTATTTCTTACAGATTCTCTCCCTGGGTGGCTGAGTGCTCTGAGAAATGCCTGATGAAACTCTATCCCCTCTATTTTACAGAGAATGCAAGAATTAACATCCTCAATAGCCATGTTCAAATGATTACTATGATACATTAAAAACGTGTCATTTGACTGGGCTAATGTGGCTCAGTGGTTGAGCATTGACTTATGAAAGCAGGAAGTCACGGTTAGATTCCTGGTCAGGGCACATGGCAGGTTTGCAAGCTTGATGCCTAGTAGGGAGTGTACAGGCAGCTGATTAATGATTCTCTTTCATCGTTGGTGTTTCTTTCTCTCTCTCTCCCTCCCTCTTCTTTCCTCTCATAAATTAATAAAACTATATTAAAAACAAAACAACACATGTCATTTGAAATCAGAAAACCGGTCTTTTAAGTTGGGTTCTTGTACTCATCCCTGCTTGCATATTAGAATCATCTGGGAAACTCTAAAAACAAATAATCATGCTAGGCCACCTCCAGACACTTTGATTTAATTCATCTAAGATGAGTCCGAGACATGGGCATCACTGAATGGCTTCCCTGATCTAATATGTAACACCATTGAGAACACATAACACACATGCACACGCACATGCATCTGTGGGACTTGAACACAAGCACCTTTTTTAGTAGTGTTTTTTCATTTGAAAAATCAGCATTGTAATTTCTTAACTTTACAAAGTACTTTGAAGATTAAACATTATATTATTTGATGTAAAATATACATCACTAAGTTTAAAATATTTTTATAATAATAATTCCAGGTAATTTGTTGACTTACTAACCCATGCTCGTTCTTTATTCTATAGCTATTATAGCTTCCCATCCCAACAAGTTAGCAAGGTCTTTTTATGTATATGTGTATATGTGCATGAGGATGTGTGTGAGATTTTTAGGGACAAAACTGAAAGTTTCCAGGAGGTCAAATGCCTTGCCCACCCAGGCTGTTTGGAAGATCCTAGATTCCTGGGAAGGCTGGAGGTTGGTGAAGTAGAATGTTTAAATTCAGCTTCCTCAGACCTGGGAGGAGGGAGGAGGTTGTGAAGCCAAGTGCCCACACTTTGGAAGAATGGGTTTAGGTTTGAAGTGAGGGCCAGAGAGTGAAGCGATACCTCCCAAGCCTGTCTGGAACTGTGTTCATAGCCCGATACCTCAGCACTGCGAAGCAGAGGCCCAACCTGTAGGCTAGAAACCAGGGGATGTGACCTTGAGAGATACAGCCTCTGGGGCTTGCCCAGCTGCTCACTGGAGCTCATTCTTGCTGCTGCTTCATTGTGATTAGAATTCACATTTCTACCAGGTTGGAGGGATCCTGGAGCAGGTTTTTTTGAGTTATAGAAACGAAGAAGTGCAACTGTTTCTTATGCAATGCTGATATTATATTAAATTCCAGAGATAATAGTTATCCATTTAACAAAAGTTTAACAAGACCCATCATGGTACCTCATAGCTACTATATTAGTTTCTAGGGATAGCCTTTAAACTCAACAAAATAAGTTAGGAATAATAATAATAATAATAAAATTGGTAATAATAATAATACACTTGTCCTTGCTCCCTCCCCCACCCAAAGGGGCAAAGCTCAAATGACATAGTATTTTTGAAAGTCAAAATCTGTACTGACAGAATGAATTAAGCGATTGTGGCTATGCGATAGCTGGATACGCCTGAGTTGGGCAGAGTCAAATTCAATAACTTTTAAGTAGCTATAAAATGAATTTGAGGAAAATTCAGAGTACTAAACAGTAAATGCTGTTTAGTATTAATCATTGCTTGATTCCAAACTGAGGGTCAAATAGCTAACTAGGTCATGTTTTCAGGCTTAAATTAGAGCTGATAACTAGGGAAGTTGCAAATTCAAATCAAAGTGATATCCGTCCCATTTGTAGGTTTTGGACTTGGAGCCCAGTTTGACCAAGAGACTATACCAGAAAGCTCAATCTGCCTCCCACCATTTTGAGAAAAATTTCCCTGGATATATAAGACTCTTAGATCTCACATACTCCAGCCAAAATCTCTGAATGCACAAAACTCAGTCTTTTTTAATGATGTATCCCAATTTACTTGGAATAGAAAATTATTTCCATAAAGAAAGAAGAGGTGGCTATAAATAACCTAGAAAGGTTTAGAGTTAAGTTTATTGATGACATAAATCAAATTTATAGTATGAAGACTTTTGGGTTAAGTTTGGGAATAACAATCTGCATATTTGATATTAAGGTACCTGTAATGTTTAAGAAAATTTAACATCCTAGATAATCCAAAAGAATACCTTGAGATTACAATTTTCTAAATGTAATTGCATGACTGATTTAGACTTGGAATTAAGATGAAAAATTTTAAAAATAAATTTACCAAGTCTTAAAATATATTAAAATATGTGAAGCCTGCTTTCCAGAACAAATATTAAATTTGTCAATTTCTGTTGTTTTATGCTCTATGTCTTTGCCTCCATAAGGTGGAGAAAATATTTGGCATTTAAGGATAAAAAAAATGTGAAGGATTTCTAATATGAAATGGGAATATTCATATCCTTTTTCTGGATAATTTTTGCTAGCATCAACAGGTTTGCTCTTTTCTAGAGTTTTAGATACAAAATGGTTGAGAAATGTCATTAGGCCAATTCTCTAACTATATAAGTAACTATATAGAAACAGAGAAGTTAACTGATTTGCTCAAGCCACATAGCTATTTAGGAACAAAACCAGCAAGAAATTCCATGACCCCCCGCAAATGAGTGTTTTGTCTACAGTAGCGCCAGCTAGCATTATTGCTTAATGGGTTGATATTGTTCCTTGGGACATATCAATTGTAGCCTTAATATGAACACAATAGATAGTTCTTATTTTTTCAAGCCAAAGAGATAGCATTTAAGTTTTTTCTAATCTTCATAGCTAAGAATATTTCTCTTCCTGGTTATGAAATTTCTCTCCTGTGTATATAATAAGACTGCTACCCTAATCAAACTCCATCTGCTTCTTTCTTAAAAGCATCAGAAAACCCCATTGTCCTGAAAAATGTTTTGTTCTAGCTACAGTTGATCCATCATGCAAAAATACTTCCTCAATGTCCAATGTTCTATGTTCATAATGGTAAGGAATAACTTATTCCATATGAGATTTTTGTGAAGTGCTTAGAACACAATAATCCTCTTAAGACCTATTGGAGAAGTATCTTAACGCTATAAGAACACCGATTATTCTCTTTCTGCTACAAGTACAAATCGAGGTCTTGTTGTAAAGTGTTAATATTTCTCTAGGGGGAGGAGAACAGCTTACACAGGGGAAGAAATCTGGCTCACTGTCGACAAAGCACTTACAGCTCTTTGGAAAAGCAGTATTGTGTAAATGCAAAGCTATTATTATATAAAAGCATTCAGAGGATAATATTAGCCGTAATTGTATTAAATATTAATATTAATGCAAATGGTGGCTAAGAGCTTAAAGAAGAACTGTGGAAGTCAATAACAACTGGAGCAAAAGTATGCAAAATGAGTGTTTTTCTATCTATGCATAGCACAAAAACCCAACAAACTAGCAAACAGGTCTAACAATGAATTGATAGTAATCGTGCTGCCCATCTTTATTAACTCCTTCTGCTAAAATAATAAAAAATGTAAAACCAAGATTATTAAACTTTTTATAATCAGAAT
Organism: Vespertilio murinus; assembly: GCA_963924515.1. Lineage (NCBI taxonomy): Eukaryota > Metazoa > Chordata > Mammalia > Chiroptera > Vespertilionidae > Vespertilio > Vespertilio murinus. The sequence continues at coordinate 31,168,130 of OZ004707.1, forward strand.
TAAAACCAGACTTTAATCTCTATTTACTTCATGATGGATTTTGGGGGATATAAATCTTTATTGTTAAAAGTATTGCATATGTCTCCTTTTTCCCCTCATTGGCCTATTCTAGCCCATCCCCGCCCCCCACCCAGGCCTTCACCACCCTATTGTCTGTATCCATGGGTCATGCATATATGCATACAAGTTCTTTTGATATGGCTACTTAGCTAGGCAAAACTGTAGTCCTCAGTCATTCTATCAAACTCAAATCTAGGGATTTTGTGGATGTGATTAGAATTCCTAATCATCTGGCTATAAACTAATCAAAGGGGAGATTATACTAGATGGGCTTTACCTTACCAGGTGAGCTCTTTAAAAGAGGGTTTAAGGGTTCACTGAGCCTGAAAACTCCATGATTTAGTTGAGACTTGTGGGGTAACAGTCTTCTCATCATCTTCCCTTCCTGACTTTTAGCCAGCCCCCACAATCGTGTAAGCCAATTCTTTAAATAAAAGGAAATATCTGTTCTCTATCTCTATTTCTCTCTGCTCATCCCCTTTCCTCTCTCTCTCTCTCTCTCTCTCTCTCTCTCTCTCTCTCTCTCTTTCTTTCTTTCTCTCTCTCTTCTCTCTCTCTCTCTCTCTCTCTCTCTCTCTCTCTCTCTCTCTCTCTCTCTCTCTCTCTCCCTCCCTCTCCTTCTATTGGTTCTGCTTCTCTGGTTGAACTCTGACAGAAATATTATATTTTTCAGGAAACATGATATAGGTTGTTGAACTTCTATGGGTAGAAGAGGGCATTCTAAAACATATAGATTTATTTTGTACCCATAACACTTTAAGGAAAACAATTGTTTAGTTTTGCTACCATTGTAAGTAATATAATCTGTCATTGATTTTGAAAGATATCACTACTCAAGATAGATGAGTTTTCAAAGACTTTTAATTGGATTTCAAATAAAATTCTAAACACAATAAATCATTGGGTCCTAAAAATAAAGGCTTCAGTACATTGGCTTAAAGTAAAGTTTTAGAAACAGCCTAGGGCAAGCATGTCAAACTCAAAGGCTAACCCAGGCCAAATAAACTAGGTTTAAGTTTGATGTGGGCTGCAAAAAAACAAAAGCTTCAATTTTCATAGAAATGTAAGTTAATTTCAACAGAGACATGCTGAATATGTAATCATTAACATAAAATAATAGAACATTTTAATAAAAATTGATATTTTTTCTTGAACATTAACTTACCAGACACTGAATAACTGCACAAATTAAAAAGTATAATGCAAATAAACCTATTTTTCTTGTTCCATGAAAGTGAAATATTTCTTGTTGCCCACCCACACCAACAAATCAGTCCAAAACTAATGACCTGGCAATCGGCTGCTAAAATATTCACTGCTAGTATTAGTGGAGAGACATGGTGCACCTGAGCATAAGGCAAGTAAGGGAAATGAATGCAACATGACTATAGTAATCAGTCATTAGCAAAAGTTATAGCTTTTTATTAATTATGTATGACAGGATATTGTAAAAATTAAGTTATTAAATTTTTATTAAAACGTTTCTTACATACCGCTATATTGGCTAGGCCGCAAAAATATTCCTTGTGGGCCCAATGTGGCTGTTGGGCCCCAAATTTGACATGCTTGGCCTAGGGCATTGGGTGTGGATAAAAAAAATACCTTCTATTCTTAAGGTGTTATTCCTCCATCCATAACATAAAAATCTCTCATGAACACACAGACACACATACACATACACCCTACCAAAACAAAATATAAGGCATATCTCCTGACAAGCCTTAAGAATACTGAAAAAAATTTAAATAAATGAAACTATAGTTTAGCTTACTGTCATATAAAATAATTAAAGTAATCTCACCTGGTTATATTAATTATCTTCTCCATTTCTCCTGAGTAGTTTTTGATATCTTGGTAGGTGCCATATGTTAACATCCTTTTAAGAAGTATCAAACCAAAATATTTTAAATGTTATATCAAAAACAAGTTAAATTAGTTATGCCTCTTAACTCCATTCCTAGCTGAACTCACCAAACCACAATGTCTCAAAATTAAGAAGCATCGGGAAAAGTAAATTATAATTCATTCATAAAGTGGAATATTACACAGTTTTGAAAATTACTTTATAAAGCAATTAGTGCAAAGGGGAAAATGATATATAATTAATAAAAACAGGATAGAGAAGTTCATACATATAATATGATTTGTATACTATAGAAAAAATATTATGAAAATGCCCACAAATCATAAATTATTTTTCTCTGGGTAGAGGGGAATTATTTTTCTAAATTTCTACAGCTATTATGTAGTTTTGTACACTTGAAATTATTTATAAACAATAAAATTAATTGCTTTGATTATTTATTGTCTATTAAATCCTGATAATATTTTTATATTAAACACTCCTCTTAGGGGCATACAGTCATTATGGAAACTGGATACATTCTGTAGTGAGCTCTTGGTGTTCCACATACAAATTGTTCCTGTTGTGGACTAGTTCTGGTTGAGTGTTTGATTGTAGTCCTGTGTGTGCTGACCAAGCAGGATGCTTCTGGGTTGGTTTCCTAGGCCCTCAGTCTTCCCATGATTGGGTTTATCAACACAACCTGATTTAGTAAGAAAAGCCAAGATTATCTGAAAGTCTTGCTAATGCATGTATACACACACACACACACACACACACACACACACACACACACACACACGGAAAGGTATGAAGATTAATAGATTAAAATTTTTGCTTTATTTTTGTAGAGACCAAGTTTGAATTCCCCATTTCAGCCTGGCTGCTTCATACACACCCTTATTCTTATGACTGGATTTTCCATCTGCTCTCAAATGAATGTTTTGATTTTAGTATTCTCAAGACATTTACTACTTCTCTCTCTCAGGTACCATGGTTCCATCTGTCATAGCATTCTTTCTCTCATCTTAGGTTCTCTTTAGTCAAAGTTATCTTTTCAATTAGAGCTGACCAGATGGATAGAAAGTATAAGAGAGTTCAAAATAAGGGGCATCTAAATCAAAATTTCAAAAACTAGCAATTACCCCCAATAATTTATGTTTAAGTATAGACTTGCTGCTTTTCTCTCACATCTATATGGTCCTTACATATGGAGGAGAAGGTAGAAGATCAGTGGCTTCAAACATTTTCCACTCCATGCTGGATTTCAGAGCAGATTCTCTCTTTGGGCCTTTATTTTATGAAACATCTAGCTCTGTCATCACTTAAAAAATTATGGAGCATAATGTTCCAGCCATAGGCTTGCTTGGAGGAAATATTTGGGAGTGCATGCATAGCTCCATGGAGAATCATTCTGATCTGGATGAAGAGGGAATAAATTCTCCTTTCACCAAAACCACTAAAAGGTTTTCCTTTGCTTATTGATGACATAAAAAATATATATCCAGATCACATGACCAAAATTATAATTTTTTGAAATCAGATTTAATATACTGAATGTAGCTTGATATCTACCATAATGATAAAGAAAACAGCCAAATTGGTGAAAATGTATTTAATAATAACAACAAAGACTTGATCATTTATGCTATATATACAGAATTATTATGTATCCAGGAAATACAGGGTTCTGGAATATTGAAAGATTAAATAATAGTGTTAAAAACAATCAAACATAACTTGGACGGTTATATAAAGCCACTTACACAAAATACACTATTTGCTTCAGGTTTATGTGAAATCGGGGCTGTTCCAGTTCCTGTCAAAATGACGAACTAGCAAGCCTGTCTGCTCTCTCCCCAGTACCAACTATGGAGATCCAGAGAAGTGAGAATGAGTTGATGGATATGAGAAACTGACATTAGAGCCATTTGACAGTCCTGGGAAGAGAGAAGGTGATTATTTCTTAAGGTATGTGGGAAAATGGTGGCCATGGACCAAAGAGAGCCAGGAGTACGAATGCAGATAAGTTTATGGAGAGTATTTTCTTTGGGATATTTTCTTTCTGAGTCATAACGTAGGGCAGATTATTGCTGCCCATCAGGCTAAAAGCTTCTAGAAGGAAAACAAACACGAAAACAGACCATGTTTCATAGAATAAGGGTCTGGTAGACATCAGAATTCTCATCAGCAATGCAAGATGCTAGAAGATGATGGAGTCAGTATTTTCAGTGCTGATAATAACATTGAAACTAGATTTTTTTCACGTAATTATATTCTCAATCATACAGCCACAGAAGTTTTATAGGTAAACTCTCTTGAAGGAAACAGCTCAGAAATGAAGAAAAATAAATTTAGGTTCTATGAAATATGTGTCATATAATTTTAGGTGAGTTAGTAACTTATTATTGCTTGTTGTTTTGGGAAAAGGCAAAAAACAACTTCATGGAAAAGGTGAGTTTGGGGTAAAATTGAAAAAAGGCTAGATGTTTGCTTTTTTAAAATTGTGTTTGGTTCTGTTTTGTGTAGAAATGAAGACATAGATATTGATGTTTAAAAATTAATGAATAAAATGTAAATAACGATAGGCCTTTTAAATATGGGCACTCACCATATGCATAAAAATAAAGCCTATAATTTTTAAACCAAAATTATTAATTTATTGATTTTTAAATAGAAAAGGAGAAACATTTTAAAATATAGTTTAAAAACACATAAAATAATGGCATAATAAAACTGATTCTAAGACTCAGGAACATGTGTAAATTATCACATTCTCAATGATCAAGACATTTTCAGAATTGTATCCTCAAATGAAGCAGATTGAATAATATGTTGTCTATAAGAGACAGTTTATGAATATAAGAAACTGATGAACAAAATAGATTCACAGACATAGAAGCATGGAACCGACTAACACTTCTCAGAGGGAAGATAGGGATGTGGGGAGGGGGTGTGGGTTGTGGGAAGAGATGAACCAAAGAATGTATATGCATATATGTATAACCCATGGACACAAATAATAGTGTGGTGAAGGCCTGTTGGGGGGGGAGGGAGAGGAGACCGATAAGAAAAAATAAAAAGAGGGACATCTGTAATACTTTCAACAATAAAGATAAAAAACAACAAAGAAACAAATAAAACAAGGGGGTGGGGAGGGGTCCAGAAAGTTTGTAAATCAAGGGATTGAGAAAGAAATACCAGAGAAATGTAAAGCCAAAAGGAAGCCAAGATAGTGGTTTTATGATTGCACAAAAGAAAAATGTTAGGTAAAAATGTTATAGCTAACATTTTGGAATAAAATAGCAATAGATCTTAGTATTTATCATTATAAATATTTATTGACAACAATATTGCCTCACAATGCATAAGGAAACAACTAACAAAATTATAAGAAGAAAGAGATAATTCAAAAAAGTTAGTCTTGCTCATAGGGAAATGAAAGTATATTAAACTTTGTTGAGATTCTGTTCATTATTTATAAGCCCAGTAAAAAATCCAAATATTTGACAGGATATTCTATTGGTGAGACCATCGGGAAATATGCATGCTCATACATTGCTGGTGGGAATACAAAATCACTCAACACTTGTGGAGAGGAATTTGGCTATATTGAGAAAAGTTCCATATCCAGCAGTCCTACTTCATAAAATCTATTTCAAAAGATACACTGACAAAAATACAAAAAGAAATTTGCACAGGGTACCCTTTCAGCATTTATTTATAATAACAACATTGAAGAAAAAAACAGGTTAGGGTGTAGTGTTCGATTGTTTTCTAGGTGTGTCTGGTTCTGTTTTATTTTATTTAAGGTTGAAAATATAGATATTGATAAGCTTAAAAATCAATGCAAATAATCAGAGGTCTTTTAAAAATTAAGGATACTAACCATAAGCATATAAATAAAATGTGTACTTTTTAAAACAAAAGAAAATATTGTTCTATTAAAAAACACGTACAGATCTAATAACAAAAGATTAGAAACAACCCAAGTGACCATCAACAAGAGACTGGTTGAAAAATTTTGATATGTCCATAGAATAGAATATATACAGTTAGCTATAAAAAGCATTAAAGAGTACTAGCTGGTTTGGCTCAGTGGATAGAGAATTGGCCTTGCACTGCAGGGTTCCGGGTTTGATTCTAGTCAAGGGCACATGCAGGAAGCAGCCAACCAATGATTCTCTCTCGTCATTGATGTTTCTATCTCTCCCTCCCTATCCCTTCCTCTCTGAAATCAATTAAAAAATATTTTTATAAAGCACTAAAGAGAAACATTATAATATGGATGTCTAAGTTATGAAAGAAACAGACTAGAGACAGTGGTTAATGTATTCAAACTCTTGAGTAAATATAAGGAAAGCAATATATTTGGTTTTTATTTTCAAAAGAAGCACTATAAGGATAAATAATAAAGTTACCTATGGGAGAAGGAAAGAAGTAAAATTTTTGAGCAAACTAAAATTAGTATGTTATACTTTGATATTATTAAATCTTATTTGGAAATACTAGGACAATTTCATAATGTGTTTTTGCTTTAACAGCTATATGTATTTTGCAGACTAGAATCAATGAACTTATTGGCACTGCTAGCACTAACCTATGGTCTCCAAAACCAGTTCCAATTTAAAGGGACTTGGACACATAGCGATAAAGTTGATACCAGGTCTGGGGTAAAAAGCTTATAAATGAAATCTTTCTGGCATTACCTTCTTGTTATGCCAGAAAGTAAGGAAGTTATCAAAGATTAACAGGGTCCTATTAAAACCACACAGGAAATCACCTAAAGGTACTTTGGTTGGCCTTAGAGGGGGGAAGTCTGAGCACAAAAAAAATGAAAAGAAATGGAAACACTTTAAGCATGTAATAGCTCATGTGTCATTGATACTAAAATACACACATTGGTCACATTTGGAGGTTGCTAGCACACGAGCCCATGATTTTGAAAACTGATAAAAGCAAGTAAATCAAACACTCACTCTGAATTCTTTTACCAACTCTATTTCAGGGTAAGAAAATGGCTGCTGAGGGGTAGTTCTACTTTATGGAGGAATTTCAGCCATTAAATCAGAAGGAATGACTGAATTATAAAAATCACCATTTTGCCTTTTCTAATGAAATAATAAATTTAGGCAACAATGACCCAAGATCTCTTACTTTTCAGTTTAGTAAAATCTGAGATGAACAACAAAAGAAGAACAAAATATTCTACATACCTGGAAATTACATAAATTATTACTAAATGACTTTTGAGTTCAAGAGTAAATTACATGGCAAAATGTGGAATATTTAACTGAACAATAAAATACTACATGTCAAAAAGTGTGCAGAGCAGCTAAAACACCATGTAGCTTAAGATGAATTATTTGGTGAACAAGAAAGTTGGAAAATAAATGAGCTAAGCATTCCACTTAAGCAGTTGAAAAAAGAGCAAGATAATAAACTCCAAGGAGAAAGAGGGAAAGAAATAATATAGACATGAGAATAAATCAATGAAATAGAGAATTATACCAAAACCAAGAATGATAATGTTCCATGAATTAAGGAACATGAATCATGCAGCTGTCTGCTTTTGAGGTCCAAATAAAAAACAAAATCCTAAGCCATATAGACAAAATATATAAAGCAATAAAGTTTAGATTTGGAAAGAACTCTTAGATATAATATAGCTCAGCAGTACCCATCAAATTTCTGTTTTTGATTGTTCCAAGCTCCTTTCAAATAAACTGAATGCAATCAATTAGGCAAAACTGAGAAGTCGAAGAAAACAGTCCCCACAAGACTGCCCTCATTTCAGCCATCACTCACAAGTTCAGGGACAACCTTCACTTCAGACCAGGGGCCTACAAATTTGAGGGTCTCTATATCCACTCTTAGGTCCAGTAATTCACTAGAGATATGCACAGAATTCATGGAAGGCTCTTATGCACATGGTCAGCCAGCGGAAGAGACAGGTAAGATGGGATCAGGGTGCTTTACTGCCTGGCATCTAAGAGTGGTTGATCTGCAGAGTATTATTGCCCACCAGGGAAGCTCACCCAGACCTTTGGGGTCCAAGGTTTTGTCAAAGGCTCTGTCATATACTACCTGCATGGGTGACTTAGATTCTCCAGCCCTTTTTGGAGGTTTTGTCTCCAGCTTCTCCAAAGGTTGAAATTAATACTGTGCACCCACCATAACCCCCGTCATAAATCACAATGTGAGATTGCCCAGTGGCCAAAGTCCCAGGCAAAGAAAGACTCTCCAACCAGGTGGGACATTTTGGGGCTTAGAGAGCATCTCCCAGCAGCTGAAGACAATGGTCAGAGCTCAGTAAGAATATTATGGAGTCAGAGAGTGAATCCATGTTTATATTTTATTTTTAAAAGATTTTGTATTGATTTTTAGAGAGAGGAGAAAAGAGAGAATCATTGATGTGAGAGTGACACATCAATTGACTGCCTCTTGCACACCCTCTACTGGGGGCCAGGCTGCAACCTGGACGTGTGCCCCGGCTGGGAATTGAACTGTTAACCCTCAGGTGCACAGAATGACACCCAACCAAGTGAGGCACACCAACCAGGACAAGAATCCATGTTTTTTAAAAGCTTCTTGGGCAATCCTAATTATCCAGGCTTGGAAACCATCGATCCTGTTAAAACCTTTAGCCTTTATTTGCCGATGAAAAATTTGAAGACCTAAGAAATTAAAGGATTTGTTTATGTGGTAATGATCATGTTGATAGTAAGAGGGGAGCCACATCTGGAATTTGGGGGGCTTATTTGGATTACTGAAAGGACCCTCTCACCCACTCTCTCATCCATTGTCTACTGATTGAACAGTCACCTGCCTTGTCCCTACACTTATTCAAATGTTGTAACAATTAAGAAAATATAAATTCATATGAAAACATTGCTGAATTCTTTATGGCCTTATAATTCAGAAGTAGTAAAGATTTCCAAGGTATGCTCTGTAGAGAATACTCAGGAATAATTCAATTAGCACCATTATCTATTTTCGAACAAATTCAACCCTGCCCTTACCAATCTCTATGAGTCAAGTTTAATTTCCCCAAAGTCAAACATTAGCCAATGTGGTAGGGCAATTGCCAACTTAATGAAACAAAATGAAAAAAAAATTCTTGTGGTCTAATTGCTTTTTAAATAATTTACCATTCATTCAACTTCATTGGTGCTTGAACTGTACAGGAATCATATACTAGCTTCATTGCAGAGAGATCATCATCCTTACTAAGCTGTCAGCTACTTATTTTTCTTTTGATAAGTTGTGCAGTCATTGAAATATAAGAATCTGATAAGAATCTATTTCTTTTTCTGAGTTTTTCATATTACTAAGCCTTGCTGCCTAAACACTATTTTCTGCAATAATTAAAGTAATTCACTCTAATTGCAATTGAATATTAATTGCTAAATTTCTGTTATTGCTAATGTGAAATTAATGATATCAATATAACTTCTGTAAAAAATAATTGTTAAAAGAAAATAGGTAATCAAAATCTAAATTGCACTCAATTGGTAAACAAATGCTTGTTGAGTAAAAAAACAATTTTATTCCTATCTTATTAAATCTATTCCTAATCTCATTCACCAAGGTGGTGATGCTCTATCATTACCTCTCTGCTCCCAGATTCATGTGAAGATACAAGGGCTGGTAGAGGTCAAACTTTCTAAGAGGGCCCTTGGTCATCTGTCCAATGTGGTCACAAAGGATGGGCTCATTGCCCATCGCAACAGGATTCCCTGGCTACTGTTTTGGAACCAAGCTTGGGTTCTGGGATTTTGGTCAAGGCTTGGTGGTATAGTCATCCTCTTGAGATGCTCACTATGTCCATTCTCCTCCAGGTCTTCCCCTTTCCCTTCATCCTACAAGGGAGAAGAGATGATGGTCCAGGTAAACTCGCCCTTCTAGTCCTACAATTCTCTCATCTTCCTTTTCTTTGGTTTCTTCTGCATGCAAGGGCAGGTCCTCCTTTCTCCTCCCTTCTGGAACAGACCAACACCATCCTCTCAGAAAACAGAGGTTTTAGAATATTAGACCAGGATTAGGGTGCACACAGGTGACTGGTACTTTAGCCCCTAATAGAAACAAAAGGTTTTTTTTTTTTCAGGAGAGGCGGGGAAAATACAGGGAAACACTACAAATTAACAGTTCATTGCCATCCTGTTACCCATAAATCCATATGAAAAGGATGGTTTGCTATAGGCTTTTGAAGCTGTAGGAGCAGAAAGGGTTTGAAAGCAAATGAGGGGGGGAACATCGTTAGTGCGGAATAATGCTTCCTCACTAATGTTCCTCTGACCATCCAGAGGATGAATTGGTCCAGATCATCTGTCCAGAAATCATTTTCTGTTAATTCTTGGCTTAAAACAGGTTTAAGATGTGAGATGTAGACACTTTTTAAAAATATATATTTTATTGATTTTTTTTTTACAGAGAGGAAGGGAGAGGAATATTTAGAAACATCAATGAGAGAGACACCGATTCAGCTGCCTCCTGCACACCTTCTACTGGGGATGTGCCCGCAACCCAGGTACATGCCCTTGACCGAAATCGAACCTGGGACCTTTCATTCCACAGGCCAACACTCTATCCACTGAGCCAAACCAGTTAGGGCTGTAGAAACTTATTTTAATCTGCCTGATGAAGATATTGAGGAAATATTAGCATTCATTTATTATAGCTGTAAGAATTGAATATGTAAAGATTATTAATAGAAATTATGAACCTTTTGGTAAAAATGTAGCATGACTAAATAGCAAGAACAAGTGTGTTTTTTTCTTTGAAGTAATGGAAACCATACTATCTTGTGCTCTGGACAAATATTTATAAATACCTATCATTATAATATTATTTTCCACTATTATGTCTTCAAACTTTAAGGGTCAGCAAATTGCAGTTTAGGGAACAACCCTGGACCACTACCAGAGCTAAGAATGGCTTTACATTTTTAAATTGGGTTTTTAAGGCAAAAAAAGAACAATAATGTGTGATGTGATATATTTATGGAATTAAAATTTCAATGTACATGAATAAAGTTTTATAAGAATGCAGCCATGCACAGTGATTTATATAGTGTCTATAAACTGTTTTTCATCTACAGTGAGAGAACTGAGTAGTTGCAGCAGAGAAAGTGTGGTCCAAACAGCCCAAAAATAATTACTATCTAGTCCTGCTCAGAAAATGACTGCCAACCCCAGAATTAGAGTGTGTTTGTGCATGGGAACACAGAGATGAGAGGGGTTTTTTTTGTTTGTTTTTTTTGTTTGTTTGTTTTGTTTTTTAATGGATGATTTCTGGTTCTATTCCAGAGGTTCTGACTATGTAGGTCTCATTAGGAGACAAGGAATCTGAATTTTTAATAAACATTCTGGGTAATAATGTAACAAAAAGGCCCCAGGATTACTCTATGGGAAACAGTTTAAAATCCAGATGTGAATACTCTGTGGATATTTCCTCCTGTGCAAAGAAATATTCCTAATCTCTCTAGGATATTAGGAGGAATGAGTAAATTTAAATAACAAACTACAATGGATGTGAGAAAAATTTAAATTTTCTTATCACTAAGCCTAGGTGTACCTTTGTCCCTTTTATAAAAATAAATTTACTCCCTATATACACTTGGGGAAAAATATTCTTTCCAGATAACAGTTGTCAGAAATAATAATTCTCTTCTTCTCCAATCTAGCTCAAATTTAAATGTTTGAACAAAAAGAACATCACTAAGAATAAGATATGAGGGAAGAGAAGTATTTCCATAACAATGTGTGTTAGAGGCAAACCCTACTCAGGAAGTACACGTAGCAGAAAATGCTATAATTAAGAATATAAAATGCTTTTGTTTCATTTCTCAATTTAAAGACACGTGTAGGTTTTTATATTTTTTTAGGATAAAATTTCTGAGATTATGCCTAAAGTGTAAGGAGATTTAAAACTAAAATTCAGTCTATAAGTAAGTCTCAGTCCATTTATGATACATTTGAAGATAATTCTAATGAAAAGAATATAATAAACTTAAAGAACATTAATGAATTGTGATTCAATCCATTGGATTTGATTTTCCCTATTGATATCCCATAGCAGTTATTAGCTCTCCAATTGTAACTTCCTTGGGACATTTTAATTTCTTGGTTCTCAGTGCACAGAATATGTATTATTATGAAGTGTGGTCCAGTCCAGTTTCTCTAAGGAACCAACCCTCCCCAAGCAAATAATCTATGTATAGGAGCATCTAACCACATACAAATGCCCCTAAAGGCTAAGTTTTCTGGCCCCCTTCTCAACATCATTGACCACCATGCCTGCTGCCTGGTTAGCATTTCACCAGTCTCACTGCTTTAATTCCATGCAGATCAGTTTTCCCTGGCCCCCATCCTTTTCTTTGCCTCTTAGTCCTGTTCTGATTATTCCCCTTAAGTCTGAATACTTATAATAAATTCTTTTGATAACCTAAATCTTGGTTGTGCCAGGGCTCTAGATGCCTTTCTTACCAGTCTTAGTTTCAGGGTAAGGACACCGAGGGGACACTATAACTGTTCTCAGCCTTTCAACTCAAGCACTTGTAAAGGAAAAGAAGCATGAGCTCACTCTCAGGAGGTGTGGCATATGCCCACCCACACTGCGAGTGCCCCTCACACCCTCATGTACATTAGTATAGCTGACCATGTGACTGGTGCCTATGTAGATGTGGTGTAATATTGCAGTGGAAAACTGTATGAGGTAATCTTGAATACAATGCCAAGAGTAATTGCAACAGTTCCTTACAAACTTCAGATCCCCTTAGTTTTCTTAGTAGCATTTGGGTAAATAGAAAAGAGAAGGCTAACCATTTACAACTTTTTGGCAAATGATTGAGAGCCAGGGCCCTTGGGGTTGGCTTCCTCTGGTCTGCAGAGTAATGTCCATGTGCATCTGGCATTCAAGGACTTTGTGGTTTAGCATGATATCTGGTCTCTCTCACTGCCAGAGTCTGTGACACAGAATCTTACCATGGTTCTCACTGGTGTCACCGATGATGCTTTTTTATCAATCTTGTCTTTTCAAGAAGTCTTTACACAGTCTTAGCTGGAAAGTGATCCCATTTCTTAGTATAGATGGCCCTTGACAGATTTAAGCTATCTTCTAAGTCTCCATGAGGGAATTTTTGGTTTTTTTTGTGTGTGTGTGTGTTTTTTTTTTTTTTTTTTTTTTACTCCACATAGCAAATCTCAATTCCAAGACCTCTGTCATCGGTTGAATTGTGCCCCCACTGCTCCCTTCAAAATAAATATGTTAAATTCCTAATCCCCAATATCTCAGAATGGGACCTCATTTGAAAATAGGGTTGTTGAAGATATAACTAATTCAACTAAAATGAAGTCATTCAATGGACCCTTAATTAAATATGACTAGTGTTATCATGAAAAAAAGGAGACACAGAGAAGGTTAAGTGACAATGAAGGCAGAGATTAGAGTGACATATCTACAAGCCAATAGACATTGAAGATTATTAGCAAACACCAGAATCCAGAAGAGGCAAGGAAAGATGAACCCCTACAGGTGTCAGATAATACATGGTCCTAAAAATACCTTTATTTCAGATGTCTTAACTTTTGAACAGTGAAACAATAAATGTCTACTGTTTTAGGGCATGTGTTTGTGGTACTTTGTTACAGCTGCCCTAGGAATCTAATACAGTCTCTTTCTGCAGCATCAGTTTACTTTGATGTGGATGCCCTTCACATTGGTGCTAAGAAGACAATGTACAAATGGTTTCTGAGTCCCAAACAGGAAGGAAGCTGAAGGCCCTTTTCCATTTAGCTCTTTCTTACCCAGCTAGCCCATGTCCCTCTCTGAGCTGACATCTTGAAAGTGGAAAGCTTTGAGACACATTTCTGATCTCTTCATTCCTCTCAGAATCTTCTTTTGCCCACAAATCCCTATTTGCAGAAGTTGTGGGGCATTCTTCCTTTCTCTTTCCATGACTTCCCTCCTGCAGTAAAGCCTATTGCCATCAAAGCTTGTCTGTCCTGGATTGAAGAGGAATCTTCTGCACACAACAGGGCACCATGTGATTCAAGTCTTCAAGTCTAACATTTAATAAGTTAAATGGAATATTAAAGGATTTAGAAATAAGGCACCAACCTCAGAAAAAAAAATGTGTCCTCAGAAATAGATAAGTAATCTATGACTATGAAACACTGGGCATATATGAGAGTCTCTGCCCACGCCTATGACCTACATATGTCAAGGACAGTGATACTGGACTTAGGAGGAGTTAACTATTTTATGTTTTAATCCTTTACTATTATTTAAAGATTTTCAGTTAAATCTATTACTCATGATTGCCTATGTTAGCTTTGGAGGAAAGAACAAGGTCTATACTCTTTGCACACTTAAGTGGAAAAAACTGTCCTGAGAGGTTTACAAAAAAATTTGGAGAAGCAGTTGAGGATGGCAGAGGGAAACTGCAGAAACTCCTAGAAGAGCAGTTTGGGCAAAGACAACTGAGGAGTACTAAGTCATTCTCTGGGGCTCTCAGAAGTGCAGTCCAGCTCCTTTAAAGAACCAACATTCCCCCAGCAGAGGGTCTATGTGTAGGAGAATCTAGCCACATATAAATATATGTGAAGGCTAAGTGTGCTGGACCCCTTCTCAACATCATTGACCTGCCTGGTTAGCATTTCACCACAATCTAATTCCTTTTGCTCCATACAGATCAATTTTCTCTGCCCCCCATCCTTTTCTTTGCCTCTTAGTTCTGTTCTAGTTGTGCCCCCTTAAGTCTGAATACTCATAATAAACTAGAGGCTCATTGCATGAAGATTCATCCAAAAGGCCTTCCTTCCCTGGCTGCCGGCACCAGTTTTCCTCCAGCACCCAGGATCCAGGCCACAGCAAAGCCTTCAGTCTTGAGTCTTCAGTCTCACTCGGGTGAAGCCTTCAGTCTTTGCTCCTGCCTGTGTATGCAAATTTAACCCATTTTGTTGGGTTCATTTACATGCTCACTCCTGATTGGCTGGTGGGTGTTGTAAAGGTATGGTCAATTTGCATCTTTCTCTTTTATTAGTGTAGATTCTTTTTAAAAAAATATATTTTATTGATTTTTCACAGAGAGGAAGGGAGAAGGATAGAGAGCTAGAAACATTGGTGAGAGAGATACATCGACCAGCTGCCTCTTGCACACCCCCACTGGGGATGTGCCCGCAACCAATGTACATGCCCTTGACCAGAATCGAACCTGGGACCCTTCAGTCCACAGACCGATGCTCTATCCACTGAGCCAAACTGGTTTCGGCATGTAGATTCTTATTATAATATAAATCTTGGTTTGCCAGGGCTCCAAATGCCTTTCTCACCAGTCTTGGTTTCAAGGTAAGGACACTGAGGGGACACTTGAACTGTTCTCAGCCTTTCAACTCAAGCACTTGTAAAGAAAAAGAAGCATGAGTTCACTCTCAGGAGGTGTGGACTATGCCCACCCAAACTTCAAGTGCCCCTCTTACTCTCAGGTAGCTTGGTATAGCTGACCATGGGACTGGTACCTGAGTAGATGTGTGATAATCTTGCAGTGGAAAACTTAACACTCCCACTGGGACCTTGAATTTTTATTTTATATTGGATCCCCACAAAAGATGTAGCTACCCCTGTTAAGAGTGAAATTATAGCTTATTGTGTTCACTCTTTACTCTTCTTCCCCTGCCCCCCTAAAAAAAAACCCCAAAAAATAAAACACACACACACATACACACACACACACTCTCACACATACACAGAAAACTAGGGTGTGAATGGTGACAGTGATCCAGGTGTGAGGATTGGTATAGTGGGAGCTAAGGAGAGCCTGCCAGTCTGAGGGAGTGGGAACCATGCAAAGGATGAAGACAGAAGATGCGGTAGAAAGAGGGCCTAGGAAACCAGTGCTACAGAATCCTCTTGAACACATCCAGATAAACAATCAGGTTTGGAGAACAGAAGTATTTTCTGTTTGCAGGTGTGAGAGTTATTTTCTGTGTTACTGGTATTTAGACTCTTAAAGCACCATTGATAAGTAAACAGGTAAAGATACAATCAAGTTTTCACCATAGGCTTATTGGAAATAAATGTTTCTGCATTTTAAAGAAAACATAAGTAATGTGTGGCTGATCTCCATTTCCTCAAGTGATAACCCACTGTTCTTTCCCCTGACTTTTCTATGTACTGTTTTCTTCTAATAAATAAGTATATAAAATTTCTATCATGAAAAAAGTGCAAAAGCAAAGTTGAAAATGCCAAAATTAGACTTCTTGTCTCAAAGTTGAGTACCAATGTGCACATACTTTATTGTTATAAGTGTGTGTGTGTGTGTGTGTGTGTGTGTGTGTGTGTGTATGTGACAGGGGGATGACACAGGGACAGTCACTGTAGTTGCAGATCTACCTCATGCTGGGCCTCTTCTCTGCAGAGACACATTTGAAATTGCCTGAGGCGGAAGAGAGGACAGCTAAGTCTTGAACCAGTTCAAACAGAGGATCCAAGAGAAATGGCTTTTCTTCCCCTGGTTTCTCTTTGGCCACAGGGAACATGGGGCTATTTCCTATGAAAGTGGAATATAAAAAGTAAGTCAGAGAGAAAATGATCTTCCCTTGAGCCTTAATTTTTGGAATTTCTTGTCCTTAGGGACAAAATTTCTAAATGATTTACTAGGCACTTATTTGGACAATGACCAAGAATGCTCAATTTTGTGAGAAAATAAAATCATCCCTGTAAAACTAGAATGCAGGGGAAAACGCTTTGATGATGTTACTTGGAGAGAAACTAACATCCATCACTAAACCATTTTGCCGTAGTAGGTTTCAACTATTGATATGGGCATGGAATTTGTGAGTACTGTGTCCATTCAGCAGTGATAAAATGTTATCCTCCTTGACACTGGGCAATATATAAAGATGTGCCTGACTCACGTTATAATAATGCCATGTGTACTTTCTTTACGTGTTCTATGTCTGTGAGACATCATTAGTAAATGATTTGGTTTTATCAATATTAAAATGTGTATTGCATGTTTATTATGTGCTAAGTCCTTTAAATAGATCATCAATTTAATTCTTATGACAACACTAGCAGATAGGTGCTATTGTGTGATATGCTGTAGGCAGGGGAATGAGCTTACAGAGTCAAGTGGGAAGAGTCAGTGTGTAAACCCAAGTTCGTTTGTCTTCCAGTGTGTACTCTGAACCAGGTTTATGATATGACATAGGTGAAGCCAAAAAAATGTTACAATTTTCAAAAGAAACAATAAAAGTAGGGGGGAAACATATACCAATAACCCTATTAAGCTGTCTTCTGAATTCTTTCGATAGTAGTAAAATTTTTAAAAATCAAACTTGAAAAGCTCAGTGTTTTTTCTTTGTTTCTTATCACAGACTCCCTTTTCTCCTTCATTCAGCTATCGTTTTACTATTATAACAAAGTACTTTAGACCTTTTCATCCCCCCGCTGGGGCCCAGATACTAAACATTTATTAATGGGGAAAATACTTTGATCTGGACATGTATGCTATGGGTAAATATTATATTGCATTTAAAAATGGAATAAGTTATATGGAAACATTTTTAGAAACCAAACCAAATTGTTTAACTTAAGATGCTTTGTTTTAATTAAAACAACATATATAATGTCTTTAATAAGAAGAACAAACAAAAAACAGGTACTTAAATGTTTATTTTTACATATTTCTCTGATCTACGCTCCCCCCTAGCAGTCCTGCTTCCAAGAGACAACACTGCTACACATTGTGTGTGTTTAATTTTTCTGCTCATTATCTTCCTCTCCATAAGTAACAATATTGACCCTATTGCTTGCCTTGAATCATAAGAGCTCTGTTTTATCAATTGGTTTCCACCTGGTGAAAAAAGTCTGAGAGAAGCCATTGAAGACATCATGTAGATCCTACCCCAACCCTGTCTTGCGGGCACAGCCCAGTTTACTGAACACCAATTTTAAAAAAAAAAAGTTATTTTGAAACCAGAGGGATATGTCTTCCATAATCAACTGTTATTTGTATTGCCTTAAACACTAAGAATGTGACCTTTGGCCTCTCCAAATAATGAAGTGCATCTAGCAGTCCTTCAGGGAAGTTCTGGGCACAGACAACCAAAGGGAGCCTGGTTGAAAAGGATCCTCTTTCTTTCTACTTTGTTTCCACTCCTCGCCTTTTGCTTGGCTGACTGGATAATCCTGGACTTTTTAAATTCCAGGGCATTGTATGTGCTGGCTAAGAAACCCAACACCAATGCAAAGGCTCCAGGAAGTGTCTTAAGGAACCGAGAATATTTTGTAAACAGACAACTAGCACTGGATTGAATACAAATACACATAAGCCACCGCTTGTTTGTGTTTGCTAATGGTCTTCAGGATTTGGGCCAAGGTTTTAGCTTAAACTTCAATATAGCCTGAATTAGTATGTGCGGGCAACAATCATGCTATTTTCTTCATTTACAAAGTAACAAGCTTTTTTAAAATAAAAGGCATAGCATTTTATCCATGTGAACCTACAATAGAGTAATGCCATCTTTAATAAGAAATGGGGGGAAAGGGGAGTGAGGAGAGCATGGATTTAGAAATAGAAAAAGTGTAGATGGATGAGAATTAAAATAGCTGGGTTTGCTGAGTACTTATTCTTGGAAACCTTGGGATTATTTATATGATCTTAAAATACACTCCTCAGACTCCAGATATGGCAAAGCCCAAATCGTTTTGATTTGAGTGCCAACAAAACAATGATATTTCTTTTTTTTCTGGCATATTTTATAATACAGTTCAAGGAGGAAAAATAACAGTGGATATACGAAATGACCTGTCTGCACACATTCAAGCAAATGTGGATACCGAGGCCCAGGTGAAGACAACCTTTGGCTCTATTTGCATCCACATTGCATTTTATATTATGAAAACCCAGAGCTCATGGAACTTCAGGCAAGTAAGGGCATGAGAGCTGTGGACCCAACGAGGAAAGATTCACTTGATATGAACTGAGAATGAATTTGTCTGCTACTATGGACTCCCATGATTAACTGAGAACCCAAATTTTTACAAATAATGAGTTTCGTGGCCATTTGCTGACAGGGGCTCCTTATGAATTTTGAATACCAGGAAGAACCTCAGACTGAGCTCTCA
Organism: Vespertilio murinus; assembly: GCA_963924515.1. Taxonomy (NCBI): domain Eukaryota; kingdom Metazoa; phylum Chordata; class Mammalia; order Chiroptera; family Vespertilionidae; genus Vespertilio; species Vespertilio murinus. Next base: position 31,187,166 of record OZ004707.1, read on the forward strand.
GTTTCCCTCCCTGGGCCCTACTTGTTCGTCCTACGTTATCTGAGTCAACCACTTAGGGAAAACCCTGGTTTTATTTTTCTACCAAGGCTGTGACCTGCCCAGTCCAATCAGAACTACACAAATTTTATCCTCTCTGGAATGTGTACCAACCAATGAGAATGGCACAATTTGGGAACCTCATCTGCATAGCACTGGGAACTTTCACTATAAAAAGCCCCTTCCCTTTGTCTCAGTGGAACACAGGTTGTTACCTGAATCTCTGTCTCCTGGGCTGTAACTCCTTTTGCTTAAATAAATGTTTTCTTATTCTTTATTACAGTCTAAAATTAATTTTGGTTTACAGAGTCTTGGAGGAGACTTGGCTTCTGTTTGTCTTCATTTCCCTGACCGAGTCTGCACTAAAATCAGCATTGTCTATTCCAAATCTGCTATGCATAAAAGTCATCATCACAAAATCAGAAAAATCAGGCTTTAAAACGTTTGATTTATTATGCATTTTCCCATCAAGGAATAGACATGAACAAATGTCTGCTCCTGTACAATAGTGACTGTATATGCACAAAATCTGTGAGAGTACAGCTGACTAAGCTATCCTAGAGACAAGAACTCATGATGAAAAGAACTCAAAAGTAAGAATCAAAAGGGATCACAGTTCAGGCACTGAGGACTTTTTTAAGCAGAAAATAAAACAACTTTCAAATAGGTAATTGAATTTGGAAGACAATTTGTTTTTCTCAATCAGAAAAAAAGTCTTCAACAATAACATGGATATTATTGCCAGACATGTTTATATTTTTCCTTCCATGATTTTTTAACACATGGCAGAGTGTGGAGGAAATGGTAAACAGTAATCATCATAATGTCCCATAAGTTGATTTCTACATACTGAACCATGAATTCATTGATTGAAAGGTTTCTGTGTATATTATCAATCCTGCTACTCTCATTGGTGTTCTTTCATGACACAAATTCTAGATTTAAACTTAGCTTGTTTTAAGGCTGAGTTTGCTAAGTTGAGATACACTTTTTTTGTTTGTCTTTTAAGAGTCTTCTTATTTTTCAATACACAGTTTTTATTGCATTTTTAAAAATATCACAAATATGTCTGAGGAATCATCTACCACCTTGCTGTTTCTGTAGCTGGACAACTTAGATCTTATTCATCCACCTATACTGACTGTTCCTTTTTTCAGAAACATAGATACCATCCAAAAGCCTTCTGACATCTTTATTTTTTTAAAATATATATTTTATTGGTTTTTTACAGAGAGGAAGAGAAAGGGGTAGAGAGTTAGAAACATCGATGAGAGAGAATCATCAATCAGCTGCCTCTTGCACATCCCCTACTGGGGATGTACCTGCAACCAAGGTACATGCCCTTGACCAGAATCAAACCCGAGACCCCTCGGTCCGCAGGCTGGCGCTCTATCCACTGAGCAGCACCGGTTTCAGCTGACATCTTTATTTTTAACTGTTATGGCTTACTGAATCAAAGCAGCTGAATTTGACACAAGTTCAATGTCTTTTCAGTGGCAGAAAGAAAGAAATGAAGAAGTATCACCATAGGTTTAAACCTATGGACACCTTTTGCAGATGATAGTTAAACAGACTTAGAAGAAATAGGTCATCTGAATACAAAGTGACCAATGACCTCAGAAGTCCTGATGATTGGTTCTTCCTATTTCACAAATGTGGCGTATCACTTGATGTGTGCTATAATGCTAGAGATCTATTTCTCTTTAATTAGCAGTAGCCTGCTTAAGAAGGGCGTTGCTGAATTTTCTGATTAAATGATAGATGCCCCCCCCCAAAAAAATGGTATTTTCTTTTCTATTATAGACATCTCACCATGACCTGAGTACAGTAAATCTTACTTAATGTTGTCAGTACGTTCTTGGAAACTGCAATTTTAAGCAAAAACAATGCATATGGAAACCAGTTTTATCATAGGATAATTGACATAAACAAGAGTTAAGTTTGGCATATTTATAGTCACAAAAATACAATCAAACTTATAAATAAAAACCCAAAACCTAGAAGTATCTAATATAGGAAGAAAGTTGCCTTTCTCATGGAAGACTTCACTTAAAATCTTGTCTGTGCCCCTGAGGGAGGCATGGCCTTGAGAAAGTCATCTCACCATTCAGAAACCTGGTGTCTCTTCTTCATAATGAGAATAATAGCTATCCTGACCAGTGGGTGTAAACATTACATGAGGTAAACCAAGTAAAATAAGGGCTTATGGGGGCCATTTTAGTATATCATGGGAACCTACATCAAATTTTGAGATTTTCACTTTTATTTGGACTCTACACATTAAAACAATGTAAATTCTTCCACAAGAGAAAGAAAACAGAATGGGATTCAGTTGATTTACCAGATGTAATTTCCCACAAACTAAATAACTACTTTACTGGATGCATACCTCCCTAACTAATTATTTTGACATTGTTTAGCCACACTCATGGAGAATCCAAAGACTAGCAAATGTTTACCTTTAAATTTCAGAAACATCCTCTGGTAGTGTTTTTGTTATTTTCAGCATATTCTTGAATTTTCCCCTTCTGAAAAGAAACTGACTTTTGGAAAGAATTTACATGAATTCCATTTCCACTGCAGCATGCCAGCAAGTAGTTAAATTTTGTTCATAATAATTATAATGCTTCTGCCTAGTCACACAGACTGAAGAATGGAGGCAACTTGGGAGATAATTCAGTATTAAAAACAATTACTCTTTCCTCCACTCTTGCTTTATATCAAATCATATTTTTTTCTCTTAATTACATAAGTAATTGCCTCAGTTCTTCATTTCACTCTGATTGAACCACTGAGAAATACCACATCCTCAGAGAGAGCTAAATACTATGACTGTTCCATCCGCAGAAAAACTGAGGTAGACAAAATAGAAAACCTGTGACAAAATAAATGCATTGACAAGGTCCCCAATTATAATGCATCTTTACATGTAAACAAATGTTCACGTCTAAGAGATTAATGTATCAGCGGTGACAGTGACAACTCTGAGAGAAAAGAATGTTGGACAGTGCTTCATGCTTTGGAACATGTATTTAAATAGTGCTCTGCCACCTGGGGGAGATTAAGGAGCCCAGTAATCAGGGATATGATCATTCCATCACTATAATATGTGCAGTTTATGGTGGTCTGTAGGTGATCCCATATTCTTCCAAGATGTTAAATTTCACCTACAAGGCATTGACTTCCAAATATACATCCCTCCACTTTATCGCTATTCTGAGTTCCAACCAATAAATCTAAGTCTCTTGAGGACATTTTTCTTTGGATATGGGCAGTTGCTTTAACCACATTTGCAAACTTCTGACATAAAGAAAAATTTTAAAAGCATGGGCTGTAAATCCAGACTGCCCGGTTCAAATCTGACTCCTCTACTTTGCAAGCTGTGTGACCTTGGTTAAATTACCTAGCCTCTTTGGGCCTTAGGTTTTTCAATCTTTAAAATGGGAGACATCATAACACTGTCAGAGAGTTATCTGTGGGTGGAGCCAGTTAATTTCTGAAAAGGGCCTACAGTACTGCCTGACACATAAGAAGCTCTCAATAAATGTCATATTCTCTTTTGATTATTATTCTCCTCTGTTTCAGTCCATGGTACCAGGATTTGCCCAGTGATATAAACATAAACCTGGATCTAACTCTTGGACCAACCTTTTACAATTTCAGTGACCTTGGACAAGTAATATCACCTCTTTGAGAGCCTCAATTTCCTTATTTTGGGAGATGAGCATTATAGATATTTCCAATATGCATTTAGTGAAACAACCAAAGTGGAATGTATAGTTTAGGGTTAAGTAAAGATGAGCAATGACTAATAACATCTCAGACTTTTCCTCCTCCTTTTTCCCATTACTAATTATTTGTTTGTGCCCCTGAGGGAAAAACCAAGTTTTTCTGCTTTTAACCCTTTGAAAAAAGACACTCAAATATCACTTGTCCTCCTTATACTGTATATCTCTAACCTTTTATTGCATTTCATTTCTCAGTGCTCTTCAGCTGTCCACTAGAATGAGCTTATGGGGCACAACTGGGTTATATCCCTTCTCCCAATCCTCCAGTGTTTCCTCTTGCTCACACTGTTAGAATAACAACTCAGGAGAGATCTACAGCTGATGCTCTATCACTGCTTACCTGTCCACATGGTCCAGCTCTCGCGATTGAAACTGACTTCAGCCATTCCAAACAATTCCTGCTCCCAACCACCTGGTGGACCCTGGGGTGCTGTCACACATGCCCGTTCCCCAGGACAGAAGTGCCAGAGATGTATGAAACACCAGGATAAGATACAAAGAGCATATCATTCAGAGTGTTCTTTCCAGATGTCCGAACTCTATGAAGTTATTATCTAAATGCCTTTTGACCTACAAAACGAGCAATTTTGTAGGATCCAACCTAATATTATGGAAGAGACTACAAAACAAAATTTCCTCACATATCCTTTCCAGCTTGCAAAGGGTTGTTGTGAGTGGTGATTGGGATTTTGCATTTGCTCTTCACCGCCATTAAAGTTATTTCAGAGGAAAACACTCTTTCCCTCCATCCTATACAATAAAAGGCTAATATGCAAATTGGCTGAACAGTGGAACAACCAGTTCCTTTGACGCACACTGACCACCAGGGGGCAGACACTCAACACAGGAACTGCCCCCTGGTGGTCAGTGTGCTCCCACGTGGCGGGGTGGGGGGGGGGGGCGAGGTGGGAGGAGCGCTGCTCTGCTAGAAGCCAGGCTCACAACTGAGGAGCACAGCAGTGGTGGTGAGGAGTAGGCCTAAGCTGTTAGTCGGACATTGCCCAATGGCTTCCAGACTGCATGAGGGTGCAGGCTGGGCTGAGGAATTCCCCCTCCCCCAACTGCATTAATTTTGTGCACCAGGCCTCTAGTCCTATGTAATAAAAGCCTAATATGCAAATCGTCCCCTTGACCAGGAGTTCAAAGGGAGTTCGACCGCTCACTATGATGTGTGCTGACCACCAGAGGGTGGCACAGAACATGGTGGGCATCTGTGACACAGTGCTGGAAGTGGGTGGCAGTGGAAGCCCTGCCCACCCCGATGGGCCCCAGTGAGAACGGGACTGCAGTGAGATGGTGGAGTAGGTGAGTGGGCAGCACCAGGCCAAGGCAGGTGTGAGCAGGGGCCCAATCACCCTACAGACAGTTACCAGCGGCAGTAGCATGGGGTGGGGCCACTGCCCAGCTCCTAGGTGCTGAGGGAACCTGGTCAGGGGCCTGGCCCCAATCAGTCACCATGCAGGCAGAAAAAGTAGAGCAGGTAAGGGGGTGGCACTAGGCCAAGGTGGGGTGCCAAGTGGGGCTGCAGGGCTGAGAGGCTGGGGGGATGAGCTGGGGCTGCAAGGCATGGGGTGTGAGCAGGGGCCCGATCTCCGCAGGCCATCCTGAGGGACCACACCCTTGCACCAATGCATGCACTTGGCCTCCAGTATCCTATATAACAAAAGCCCAGTGACCATAATGACAGAACGACTACTTAACCAGTCACTATGAGGTGTACTGACCACCTCTCTGGCAGGTTCCCATTGCCTGTTGGTGAACAGGGACCCGGGGATGGGTGGTGGGGGGTGTGGGCAGTGCCATGCCAAGGCCCCTGTCCCACTGGTTGCCCCACTCTCAGAGGGCAATCTGCGATGGGGGTAGGGCCATGAGCAGGTGGGACCGGCTGACCTCTCAGTCCCTCCCCCCACCCAACCTACACCATCAGGCTCCGATTGCCTGATGGCAAACTGGGAACTCGGGTTGGGGGTGGGGGAGAGCCAGCTGCCAGCAGCCAGGGAAGATGGCCCTGATCATAGGCTAGGCCTAGGGATTGTACCCACACACAACTTTCATGCACCAGGCCTCCTCGTGTGTGTGTGTGTGTGTGTGTGTGTGTGTGTACAAATATATATAAAATAAGTTTTTATTAATTTCACAGAGAGGAAGGGAGAGGGAGAGAGAGATGAAAATATCAATGAAGAGAGAATCATTGATCAGCTGCTTCCTGCATACCACTTGGGGCAGAGCCCACAAACCTGGTATGTGCCTGACCAGGAGTTGAACCATGATCACCTGATTCCAAGGTTGATGCTCAAACTCTGAGCCACACCAGGGAGGTCTCTCCATATGTTCTGTACCCTTTTCTCTGAGCAACTCAACAGCCAAGACCAACCTTACTACTCCATGTGTCAGCTGAATGATTTCTCCTTGTTCAGATACAGTGGTCACCTTGTGGTCCCTATCTTTCAGCTTAGGTCATCCTATTCACCTCTCTCTCCTCTACAGACTCTAAAGGCAGATAGATGCTTTGTCCTATTTCTTTTTATATTGTCGGAGCCCAGCCTAGTTTCTGACCCATAATAAAATACTGAACAATTCACGTTAGGCAAAGGGAATGAGTCTCCCAAATAAATCGTGTTTCCTAGAAAAGGCAACCTGGACATCAACCAAGCTTTTTCTTGAACTTATTTCAATTCTTCCGTTACACCTGGACCTATAACAGGGACTGTAAGATACAGTCATAGATATTGTGTATAGGTGGCAATGTAAGTCCATGTCCACACTCGCCAATGTCACTTTGTGACATTTTGGTAGATGGCTAAGAAATGCACTTGAAAATATTTGAAGCGGAAGGTTTAAAGAGTTGTGAAGAAATAAATCAAGGACCTCAAGGTATTGTCATTCCTTTGAAAACATGTAGGGTTATCTTCAAATTATTTATTTTCCAAAAAGATTAAAGTGGGCTCCTTCCATTTCTGAGACTTCTTGAATCTTTGTTGCAGACTGCACCCTTTTGAAGGCATCATGCCAAAAAAAAAAAAAAAAAGGTTTTTTTAAATATATTTTTGTTTTTCTGGTTTTGTTTTTGGAGGGGGTTCAGGGATTTTTTATTCTTTTTAACCTTTGTCGACATTTGAGTTACAATAGCTGCATCGGTGGCCAAGCTGATAAGGAGGAAAGCCTTGTAAAAGCACAAACCTTGAGCAAGAAAGGAAATGACCAAATAAAGAATTTTCATTCTCCTAAAATTAAAAACAGCCTGGAATTAAAGCAGCACGATTGGAAGCCTCCTCTGGTTGTTTTCAATTGGCTCTTAAAGTCAGTAAAGAGATGACCCTGTAAATAGAGCCACGTGCATAATTCCTCACCCCATCCCTTCCCTAAGAGGAGCTGCTTGGTCCCAAGAATTCCATAACCAGGCTCAGCACTGCTTTTCCAAGTCCAGAATGTTCTTCCACAGTTCTCTGGTCCTTTCAAGAGAGTCACATATGAAATCAGGCTCAATATTTCAGTGCTTTAAAAAAAAAAGTGTCTGGTGTGGGGAGGAGGCAGATTGAGCTTTGATAAGGAATTTTGGCATTTCTTGAATGGAAGGACTTCAGTCTGGCTTATTCTTATTTGGAGCTGGCGGGGTGAGGGGAGGGGCCCAAAGGGAGGTAGAGGCGAGAGCTTGGGTGAATGTAGAAAGTTCAGCCAAGTAGCTCTGTCTCTCCCGGGCTGCCGGTTTGATGGTTGGGGAGGAAAGGATTCCAGAGGCTGTAGTCAGGGTTTCTTTCTTTGGGCCCAGGGAGTCTACTGTTGTGTCTGGTTGGCTCATCGTGGTTCCCTAATTCATAGCCCTCTTCTCTTTGCTTGCTTTAGGTCTTTCCTTTCCCGCTAAGATTAATTACTTCACAATAAAATCAAAATGCAAGGCTACACAGCACATTCCTGCAAAACTCAATTGACCCGAGTAACTAAGCTGGCTGTGCATAGCAAACTTCACCTTTTCTCTGCTTTTTCACTTCCTTCAAACCCAAATGATGATGAAGCCATAGCCAAAGCAATCACCTGAGCTCCCATAGTAATATGTTCCCATTGCTGCTCAGACTGTCTGCACTTATAAAAGGAGGGATGCTTGATATTCAGCTATTGTCACTGCTTGATGCTTCAGTAAACTATATCACAGCAGAAGAAGGATATGTAGGAAACTTCATTCATCAGATCTGGCTTAATAACCATGGGATTTGGGATTTCTTAAGTGAGATCAGACTGCTGTAACAAATGAGACCAGGTGACATAAACAACACATATTTCTTACAGTTCTGGAGGCTGGGAAGTCCAAGATTAAGGGGCCAGCAAATTCGGTTCTTGGTGAGGATGCCCCTCCTAATTGGCAGAGTGCTCCTATGGTAGAGGGAGAAGGGAGAGAGGGAGGGGGAAGAGAGAGAGGAAGAGGAAAAGCAGGGGCATGCTCTGGTGTGTCTCCTCCTCTTACAAGAGTACTAACCCCATCATAGAGGCTCCACCCTCATGACCTCATATAAACCTTACCACTTCCCAAAGCTCTTATCTATAAAACCATTACATTTGGAGATAGGGCCTCAGCATATGAGTTGGGGGGGGGGGGGGCATAAAGATACCGTTCATAGAAGAAACCATAATCAGTTTCTTAAAATCCCCTTTAAATTAGCTATTAGTAAAAATCATCCTTAAGCTGGTTCATTTCCCTGAAGGCAAGATTGCACGGGGGCTTTTTTAGTAAATGAGCCTCTCAACTCTGCTTCCTGCTAAACCCTCTCAACAATGTGTTTAAAGCTTGTGGCTCTTTCAATCCTTTGTGTGTGTGTGTGTGTGTGTGTGTGTGTGTGTGTGTGTGTGTTTTCCTTCATATACTTCTTTAAAAGTAATTTTAATTATATATTTGTAGATCACTCCCACACACAAGAGATAGACTTGTAGAGCTTAGAACTCCTTATGTTCCACCTCATTTGTAATCACACACTGTAGCCTAGCCAGAGGAAATAGCTATAAACTGTGAGGCAAATAAACTGGCCAGGAACATGCCTCCGATATCTAGCCTGCACTCTGAATCACGGTGATAAGGAAATTATTATCTTCTTTATTTTCTTACTTACAATCCTGTTTGCCAGAAAAATAGCTGGATCGTATGTTAACCATTCAAGATGGGATAGCCTTTCCTTTGTGATGGCCGTACTTAAAAGCCATCAGGTAAAAGTCTTTCTCCTCAACTACCTGCAGCAAAACTAAAGGATGGGATATTAGCAGAGTAACTATGTAAACTTTTGCTGGTTAGGGGAAAATTCTGTTTTGCAAGTTCATGGGATGATGTGACTCCATGTTGTCTGCTCCCACTGTGTTACTGAGTGACAAGATAAGACAGGACAGGAATTAAGAGCTTTTAGAAGGATTTTGCCAGGCCCTAAGAAGGACTTAATGCCCCTAAAACCAGCAAGAATATGTTAAGTTCTATTTGGGGTAATTGAGGTAAACATCCCCTTAAAGGATTTCTTGCCAGAAGTGAGGGAGTCTACACATCTCAGAACATTTTTCTAAGTCCCGGAGCAATACCTGTGTCAAGAAGGCAATCCCAGGAGAAGGTGGACGGTGCCCCTATGAAGGCTAAGCCACCACTAGGTCCCAGAGTCTGACAATCATGGCTGAGTTTAGAGCAAGAAGCTCCTTACATTCATCTATCAAGGGATTTTTTTTAAGCATCTCCCTTTACATAGTAAAGCATTGCTCTGTTAAGAAACTGATTGTGCACAAATGACACTGATTAGTAAATACTTTAATTACTTTTAAAAGTAGCAAGTGAATCAGCTAATACATATTCTAAACTGTTTATAACCAGCAAGTTAGGTTAACTGAAAGTACTGGGTCATTTGTATCTATTAAAATAACCCAGTACTTCAGTTAACCTAACTTGCTGGCACCTTAACAATTTAGTTCCCTTAAAAAATAATAAGTACTTTCTAGAGGGTAATGTCTTGTAAATAAAATCTTATTACATTAACTGACAAAGTCACAAGTGATTAAGTAGAACAAAGCAGGAATAAATGTGCATAGTGTATTCATACACGAATTTAAGGTACTTAGAATCCACTATTTATATGAGAGAATATAATAAAGGAAATAATGTTTCCATAATTAAATTGTTATCCTTTGAACATGTTATTTGGAAGAGTTAAACATAAAGTCATATTTTAAATATGCTTTGTAAGTGATCTATAATTACACAGGAGAACAAAGCATTCGCAACAAGCTAACATCCTGTCCAGAAACAAATGTCTGCTGCATCCCTGCTCAGAACATAAAATAATTAATACCTGTGACCTTATTTTGAAAAGTATTATTATTTCTATTTTGCCTATAGGAAGGGAGTGTTTTGTGAAAACTCATTTCTAACACTGCAAGGGGTTATGTATTATTGAAACTGCGTAAGGAGTAGCTTGCCTAAGGCCACTCATAATAACAGTTCTAGAAAGAAGAAAAATCCAGGAGTACTATACTATTAATTTTTAAAAATTATTGGAATAACATTTATAATAAATTCAAATATATATTATTTTGTGATTTAATTATAATTACCGATAGCCAAACCTTTGTAATTAAATTTGAGCTACGCTCCAACCATTAATAAAATGGAATATGGATTGTTAGGGGGAGAAGACAAAAAAAGCGTGAGATGGAAATATTTATGATACTTTCAATATGCTTCAAAGTCTATATTTTAGATGCCATACTAGTGAGAAAGAAAAAAAACCACATCATGAATAATCTTGAAGTGGAAATTAACAATTATGAGTCTTGATGTTAATTAAAATCAAGATGACTTTAAATTGGTATAAGACTCTTATAATCATATTTAACAAACTTAAATCTATTAAATTGATTATATTCATCACCAAATTCCCTGGTAAGCCTGTAATCTTTATCTCGTTTTGTGGTACAACTGCTCATGGTCTCAAGAAATAAACATGGACTCATCCTTGACTTCTCTCCTTCAGTCTCTGTATCTCACCACCAAATATTTGTCGGAGTCATCCTCTGTATCCCCATCAACACTTCTCTAGCTCAGGCTTTCAGCCTGTTAACATTGCATTAACATCCTCTATACCCCTCCACATCCAGCTTAGCTTTTCTTAATTTCATCTCCTTCAAAATCACAGTCCACTGATTCAGAGCCAGAGAAGCAAGTTTATAATCACAGAGGATCCTGGCTAGATTTGCCATAAAGGTACAGTGGTGATGAGCCAATCACCTAAAGAATAAGATCCTAACTCATTGACAACCTGTATGAAATATTCCATGATCTGCGCCTGGGTATCTTTCCTTTGTCCCATCTAGAGGCTGATCTGTGCATTATCTCAGTGCACAGATATAAACTCCTTGTTTATAGTTCTGCTTATGTGGAGTTCAGGCAAGTTAAAGGAAGGGAAGAGAGTGAGGCCAGAGCACCTCTCGCCCAGCTCCCTCCCTGCATTCTCACCTCACCTTCCTCAGTGATGGCCCCTGCTCCTGTTAGGGTGCCCTCTCCACAGAGCAGTGTTTCTACTTCTCTATTTCTTTATATATATATTATTTATTTCAGAGAGGAGGAGAGAGGGAGAGAGAGATAGAAACGTAAATGATGAGAGAGAATCATTGATTGGCTGCCTTCTGCAGGCTCCCTAATGGGGATCAAGCCCACAACCTGGCCATGTGCCCTGACCAGGAATCAAACATGAGACCCTTCAGTCTGCAGGCTGACTCACTCTCCACTGAGCCAAACTAGCTAAAACCCCACTTCTCTATTTCTTGAGGTTCTATATTACCGCTGTGGTTTTCCTGTACTCTTCCCACAATTTGGCACATAGCCCCTTTATTATACTGCCCAACCTGTTATCCTGGTGCATTGCTAGACTCACTGCCAAAGTTGGCCTCCTGGTCACTCCCCTTTCCACTTTAAATGTTGACTCATCCTCTTTCCCACTCCTTTCCAACCCCTTTTCTTCATATTGGAGAGTGCCATCCTTCCATGCTCTCATCCAGTGATCGGCACACTCATTAGTCAACAGAGCCAAATATTAACAGTACAACGATTGAAATTTCTTTTGAGAGCCAAATTTTTTAAACTTCAACTTCTTCGAATGCCACTTCTTCAAAATAGACTTACCCGCCTATGGCATTTTGTGGAAGAGCCACACTCAAAAGGCCAAAGAGCTGCATCTGGCTCAGGAGCCGCAATTTGCCCACCACGGCTCTAATCCACTAAGCCAGAGTACTGCATGAATGAAAACTCATAGAACGTTATTTCTCCATTTCCACGAGTAAGCTTTGAGCCGTGCATGATTAATGTACCCATGTGATCTCTCTTCCCTGCACAATACCAGAAAGTCTGTTATTTATGAAATCTTGGAATCTACACTCAGACAGTGGGAGTCCTAATTCCAGTATCTCTCCACTTTCTCAGTGGTGTGTCACTATGGGCGATTTATCTCACTAACTCAGTTTCTTGTTGACAAACTGAGAAAGTAGTAGTACTTTTTCTCTGAAATTAATATGAGGATTAAATAACTCATGTTAATTACTTAGCACCAATTTCTTTAAGTTTGCACTCTCAATATCCTTGTAAAATACTATTTTTTCTATTTTTCTATGTAGGTTTAAGAAGACTATATAGTTGTACTAATAGAGTCTAATCATATTCTATTCTGCTCTACTCATTGGTACCAGATTATAGATACCTGTATCTGATACATGACCATTAAAATCTGGTCTACAAAATGTCACGGAAGAGTTTCACTTTGAACACACCACTGTTAAAATGACTGCACAGGATAACTCCCAACAATTACACGCCTGCAACGGGTTGGACATCCCACTCTGTGCATCATCTTGCTGAATCCTACTAAATGTTCTGTTTACAGGTGAAGAAACAGGGTTAGAGAGGGTAACTCACTGAAAGTCATAACTGGTAAGAGGCTGAGCTTGAGGCTGAGTTTTTTTCAGACTTCAAAAACATCTTTGCATTACATGGTTTTCCAATAAAAAATCTACAAATTGCAAAACACTTTCATGCAAAATGCAAGGGTTAGGGAGATTAGAGTTTTGACTACTGCCCTAAAGAAGCATAAAATGTTAAGAATTAGCTCTGCCTTGCCGAAACCGGTTTGGCTCAGTGGTAGAGCATTGGCCTGCGGACTGAAAGGTCCCAGGTTCAATTCCGATCAAGGGCATGTACATTGGTTGCGGGCACATCCCTGGTAGGGGTGTGCAAGAGGCAGCTGGTCAATGTTTCTCTCTCATCAACGTTTCTGACGTTTCTGGCTTTCTATCTCTCTCCCTTCCTCTCTGTAAAATATCAATAAAATATATATATATATTTTTAAAAAGAATTAGCTCTGCCAAGATGAATCCAAATCAGTAAAATGAGAGTTGTATTGAAGATCCGTAAATACTACATGATCAACTATTGTATAAGTAATTTGTCATTCTTTCCAAGTGTTCTGGAAGGAGCTAAACTCTGTTGCCCCCACATAAATATAGATTCGTCTGCTTGGAGTAGATCTCGAACATTCTGCTGTCATCCAAAATCTTCAGGTGTGCTCATTTCTGGTTTCTGCCTCCCAAAGTAAAAAGGCAACAAAAGTCTCCCTTTTGACTTAAATTTGTCTAAACCTCCCCCATCCCCTCCCCTTTCTCTCTCTCTCTCTCTCTCTCTCTCTCTCTCTCTCTCTCTCTCTCTCTTTCTCTCTCTCATTGTGTTTGAAAACTTCATAAGGGGGATCTTTGCTATCCAACTGCAGAGAGAGTGCAACAGTTTTCCAGAAACTTCTTCACCATAAAAGAATGCAAGCCCAGGCCTCTGCAGCTCCTCCCCTTGCCTCAGCGCCTTTGATGCCAGGCCTCTCACCAGCACTCCAGCGGGGCCCACTGCTCCCTGTGTCTGCCGAGACCATTTAATTTACTAAGACAAAGGTTGCCGGAGGAACGCTACCTCCCTTTCCCTGCAAGAAGCAAAAGGATTCTGTGTCACCACTGCTGCTGGGAGGGAGGAAACAAAAACACAGAAAGTCCATGGGACGGGCACGGCATCCTGGTCAGGCAAGCAGGCCTTTAAAGCGAGCAAGCGGAGAGGGGAAACAGGAGGGACACGCCCTGGTCACACAGAAGCCTCAGTGCTCCAGCCTTCAAAGGAGAAGCAGCCCCTCCAGTCCGGGGCCTCCTTTCTGTTCATCCTCTGACTCCGGTTTCTGATTTAAGCTTTCATCTTTGCACTTTGTGTCCCTTATTCTTCTAGTGTCTTCTTTTCATCTTTCCTCCCCTCCCGGTTTCCACGTTTTTCACTTTGCTTGCAAATATAAATAACGCATTGTTCAATCAAGTTTAATGGGTAATCAAAGAAAAGATGTAAGTTGAAAGAAAGAACCCTTTTTAGGTCTCCTGCTGATTTTTAATCCATAGAAATATATCAGTTTTACATCGTTAGTTGCCCTGGTATCTGTCAAATGTCAATGAAATCGTTTTCTACCTATTCATTCAACATTCTTTGGTGAAATCTTTCCCCTTTCCCATCATTTTATTAAAGTGATTTCTCTAATAACTAGGTGACATTCTGTTATGTTCCTATGCCTCTATTTTTTCTTGCCTCTTTTGTGTGTTTTGTTGTTGTTGTTGTTGTTGTTGTTATTGTTGTTGTTGATGTCTTTTACATATTCAAGAATGTCTGTTTTAATTAGCTCTGCTATAGAGGAGCATTACATTGGTCATAGTAACACATGCTAGAAAATTCTAGAGAAACTTTCATGGAGTTGTGTATGACAGCAGATTTTAACTAACTGTGAATGAAATTCACCTATTTCTATGCACAAGCTTTTGGCGACATTTTAAGGAGTATCAGTCTTTTGCAATAAACACAAAGCCAGTACTTTCTCCACGTTAATCATTAATTGAGAGCCCAGGGGTTACCACTTTTCATTCACAAAATTATTCCCGGGGGAGGGTGATAAGGGATATAGTTCCTCATGCCTTACCTAACACATAAAACGGGTAGTGTATGCCAGTTATTTTGAAGAGCCCTTAGCATTCCTCAAACTTTCTCTTTGCTTTCAGAACTCTCCTGGCGTAATCAACTCGTGTTTTGTCTTGATCTGCAGAAATGTTTCTAATTTTTTTTTGTTAAGTGCAACTGCACTTATATTTATTTGTACAACCGGCCTAGAAACAGCAGGCCGGAGAAGAATGAACCGAGCCTGGTGATAAGCCTTTTATCTCCTCCTCTCATCGCGGGCCCGTATTTCCTGTGCTTCCAGGTGCCGTGCCTCGCTATCTAATAATGCGCTCAAGTTTCTGCTGATATGAGCGAGCTAAAGACACAAGTTGTTCCTTTCTTATGGCAATGAAATATAAACCAACAAAATGAGCAGTGTGACATTGTAGCTAAAGCCCTACAATCGCTAATTCGTGAAGGCAGGTTTTTAGAAGGGGGAAAGATCATACACCAAGCTCAGAATTTATTATTTTTCTCCCCCCTCCCAATATTATCTCTTACCCATGCATTATTCACATTGAGTAATTTCCTACAACTCCTACCCTCAAGTAAAAAAATACAGTAATATAAGCAACTACAAATACAGGTTACATTGGGAAAAAATCCCATATTCCTATTTAACTGCTCTGCAAGATAAGCATTATTGGGAAATAAATGAGTGAGGATACTTGATTTTTCAAGGTAAAGTCATCTCTTTTATGTAAAAATGAACTTATATGAAGATTTTATTTAACTCATTAATAAAAAGGGGAAGCAATAAGTTGTTAAAATAATTTCAAAAAATAATTGGAAGATTAGACATAGATATAGGCAATTCTAAAATGAATGCATAAATTGATGCCAAAATGATTAATATTCAATCCTATATAATAAAGAGCTAATATGCTAATTAGACCTAACAGCAGAACAACCGTCCGGACAACCTTCCCAGTCGAAGCCAGGGCAGTGAGTGCCAGCCGAGGCTGCTAGAGGCTGCAAGGGCTGAGCCCCTTTCATGAATTTCGTGCATCGGGCCTCTAGCAGGGAAATAAAATGCAATGTTTTGGGTTATCTTAATGTAAGGCAGGAATCAATTATATGTATTGGACAAAATTCATTTGCTTTTCTAGGGACAAGAATAATTTGGCTTAATGTCAGTTTTCGACAACTTAATTCTCTCCCCTAAATAATTATTTAAAAAGGTTCGAGTGCCTATAAAATATGCTCCCAGGGAATTGGCTAGACCTACACTGTTAATGTCATAGCCCTAGCCACACGTGGCTACCATATGGGACAGGAAGATGCAAAACATTACCATCAGCAGTTCAACTGCACTCCACAATGGCCAGTACACAACTAAAAGGGTACCCAGTAATACTTTTCCCCCATTTCCAAGCCTTTGACAAATTTTCCTGACAAGACAAAATAAGCTACAGCAATAATGATATGGAGAAGTGTACGTGAGGGGGATAATGAACAGTATTTATTGATGACCATCTCTTTGCCAGGCATCTTATAAAACACATATCTTATCTAATTGAGCTTTCACTTATAGTAACTTACCCTCCCCCCACATTAGTTGAGGAAACAGAAGCTCAAAGAGATGAAAAAATTTGAGTCCTCATAATTTGCATACATTACCTAATGAGGTCTCTGAAAAATTTAGCCACACTTACTAGTTGATGACTCCAAGAAATAAGAAAAATGTGTTCACTACCATGCAACTATTAAGGGATTGAATCAGGGTTTAATCCCACACGTGTATAACTCTTAGTCTTGTTAATTTTACTAAACTGAATTGCCCAGCCCATGTGCTTTGAAAGAAAAGTAAGGGCAGTAGATGCAGGTAAAACATAGGGTGCAGATAAATAATTAAATTAATTAAAGAGACACCCAGGAAACCTGACCTGCCCGGTTGCTTTGGGCCACTTTGTCTCTATAGAGTAAAAGATGGAGGCCTGGCTGCTGGAGGAAGATATGAGAAGTGCTTGTCCCAGCCTACACTTGCGTCCAAGATGTCACTGAGTCAATGCCAAGGCACATTGCCTTCCACAGGATCAAAGCACTAACGGCATAGCAGTCTGTTCATCATTAAGTGTCTCTCTCCCCAGTTGGACCTTAGCTTACCACCGAGGAGAATCAGAGAGGAAACACACTGACTTACGTCATCCTGCCCGGTGCATAGCTTTTTAGGACTGTTTCCTAATAACATGATCTCAAACCATTCCTATACCTCTGCTTAATATCAACTCACCTCCTCCCACGTTATCCCACAACAATTTTTAAGAGTTACAAATATCTGGACAACTTTCTAGGTACGCAGTCTTTGCTTCCACTATTATTTTACTTTTGCAACTATTAGGCAGTATGGTACCATCAAATGTTGGATAGACACCAAAAAGACCAGACCAGCTCTACCGCTTACTAACTATGAGACTTGGGGGGAAATTGTTAAAATTCTTTAGGCCTTTTATTATTATTATTATTATTACAAAATATTGACAATAACCAAACCTATATTATAGTGTTGATTGAAGGATTTAATGTGATAATATATGTAAACAGCTTAGCACAAGGTCATGTATTTAGAACCAAGAAATGTCATCTATTATTTTATTACCATTCTAAGTCAAATAAATAATAAATGTTGTGCCCTAACCGGTTTGGCTCAGTGGATAGAGCATCAGCCTGCGGACTGAAAGATCCCAGGTTCAATTCTGGCCAAGGGCGTGTATCTTGGTTGCGGGCACATCCCCAGTTGGAGGTGTGCAGGAGGCAGCTGATCGCTGTTTCTCTCTCATCGATGTTTCTAACTCTCTATCCCTCCCCCTTCCTCTCTGTAAAAAAAAAAAATCAATAAAATATATTTTTAAAAAATTAATAATAAATGTTGGTAGAATTCTATAGTTCCCTATAATTGTATTACATATCACTATTTATTTTTATAGGTTTATGGAATAGAAAATTAAATGCCATCTACCTTAACATACACTCTCATATAAAGGTACCGAGTCTTCCATTTAAAACTATAAAACTGCCCCACATTAGTCACCTCACACAGTGAAGAAAACAAGATGAACATTTATGAAATACCAGAAACAATGCCATTCAATAAGGATTTTTCCAGAAAACAGAGCTGAGTAGTTTTCTGACGCAGGAGTTTAGAACTGGCCTCCCCAAAAGCCAGCTCTAAACTGCTACTTGAGCATGTGAATTGTTTTAAGCTAAGGGCAATCAGGACCCTGCAAGCTCAGGAGAAAGTTTTGCTTGTCCCTTAAAGAATTTAAATTAGGGGCCTTGCCTATAATAAGAGTTATCACCAGATAGAACTTTTTAACCTATCTTACATAGCGGGGCAAGCTACTAATTACTGCACATCTGCTCTTCTTATCATCCTGCAAAACGACCTTCCTTCCCTGTGAACCCCAAGGCAGCTTACCTCACCCTCAGTTAAGAATGTCATACACACTTCATTTCCCCTTCTGTCTCCGAACCTCTCATGTGTGTGAGATTTCTCACTCTCTCATGTATATGGGGTTCTCATGCATATGTATTACATTGGCTTATTTGTCCTTGAAAATCCTCCTGGTGTTGATTTAATTATTAGGCCTGCCAGAAGAACCTAAGAAGAAAAACCTAGAGGAAAGCTTCTTCCTCTCCTACGCTGGCTTAAAAACACCTGTTTTTCTTAGCATTTCACTTTATTTTTTCACTTTTCTAATGGAGGGGGCTGGGGGAGAGGGCAATGCACTCTCTGCTGTAGCCAGAATGGATGTGCCTTATTGTTTCCTACAAATTACGGGTACTGTTGTTTAGAATGAAGTGAAGGCAGGAGAAAAGGAAGTAGATGGAATGAATGGCAATCAAATCAGCAACCTGCCTTTAGGAAACGATTGCAGGAATTGAGCAAACCAATGAGAACAATGGAGGAGAAGGATCATGGCGGTGTTGGTTGTGTGTGGTGGGGGGGGGGGGGAAGGCAGGGAGTGAAATTCTTGGAAATTTATAGGAGAAAGAAGCTTGATTGTGGAGGTAAATGCAATAACATATGTAGAGTCTTCACATCCTCATACACACACACACACACACACACACACACACACACACACACACCCGCTATTGAGTTGAGAATGACCAGGATCCTTTCTAAAATGAACTAACATGAACTAATCTCCTGAAGCAGGTCTGGGAAGCCCAGACCTCCAGCCCTTGAAACCTGAGCAGGCCTCGTGGCAGAGCCCAAGGGTGAAATCCTAGCACGCTAATCAGCTGCACCATCTTACCCTTTGCAAATTCTGTATTTGCTAAACACCTTGAGCCTGTATACACGGAGCTGAAAGGGAATGCCTTCTCGTTTTCAACCTTCTGGGGCTAATGTTCTGCATCAGTCAGTGCTGCCACCATGGATCCGACATCCTCCCTTTTAAACACACACACACCGGTTTCCTTTTCCATGATGTGCGCAAATTAAAATCTGTGCGCTGGTGATTTGCAAAACGCACTGTGCTACAGAGAGAGCTTTCTGATGAGCCTGGTCCTGCTGTAATCATTGATTGTGCGGGAGTAATTCAGGAAATGTTTTCAGCGCAACCTAATTCCCACATGCACGATGAAACACAGGAGGATTTTTCGGATAGAGACTTAATACACAAATGGGCCAGAGGAGCCTTTCAATTGCATTTTATTTTGAGGATCCAGGTAGTTAATATGTGAGGAACGGTTGCCAGGAAAAATGGTAAGATTCTTCTCTCTCCAGAAATGCCTAAGATAATTGTTTTGTAAAGGTAAGAAGATACTTGAAACCAGAGATGTCTTCCTGCCAAGCCCTTCAGGTAGTTGAGAGGTTTATGATAATAAATCCCCCTTTGTCATTTGCATTTCTTTAATGGTTATTTATGCAAATGGTCAGAAATTTTTTTTACAGCCTAGAAACAGATTTAGGGGATGAATGAGTTCCTTCCTCCTAATGAAAACATTTCACCCCTCCTAGTCTGGAAATCTCCAAATGGGTATTTGTTTGGATAATTCTAAAATGACTTTGATACCCTGCTGCACTGAGCTTTGGGAAATAAATAACCATATTATTTGTGACTGTAGCAGATCTGAGCCTTTAGCGTAATCACATCTCCACTTAAACAAAGAAGCGAAGTGTAATCCGGTATGTTAAAAATCATTCAGTGAACCTAATACTACTCAGTGGATTTAAAACTTAAAAGTCCCCAGTGTTTCTTCCAAATAGAGCTCCACAGAAAAGGAAGCAAGGGGAAAAGAAAGGTCCATGCAACATTCTGCCCTCTCTGTCATTCATGTACTTGAAATATTAACAGAAGGAAGTCCTATAATAATTTATGATTCGAAAAAGAGAGGTAGCAACTTGAGATCCCTCTTATGGTTAAAGGTTGCTGGACTCAGTTTTGGGGGGACCATGGTGGAATACAGAGACCTCCGGAGAACCATCCTCAGATATACTAGACCATCAGCAAAGAAGCAGCAATTGTAATGACTTCTGACTTACTCTTTTTTTTAATACATTTTATTGATTTTTTTTTTTTACAGAGAGGAAGGGAGAGGGATAGAGAGCTAGAACATCGATGAAGGAGAAACATCGACCAGCTCCTCCTGCACAGCTCCTACTGGGGATGCAACCAATGTACATGCCCTTGACTGGAATCCAACCTGGGACCTTTCAGTCCACAGACTGATGCTCTATCCACTCAGCCAAACCGGTTTCAGCAACTTCTGACTTACTCTTGACCATGAAAGAAATATGGTTTATAATTCGATAATGTGCCACAATTAGTTATACTATCATCTAAAGATAAAGTTGTTTTATGCCATTTCATATAATCATTTAAATGTGTATGTGTTTGTGTGTGTTTGTGTGTGTGTGTGTGTGTGTGTGTGTGTGTGAGAGAGAGAGAGAGAGAGAGAGAGAGAGAGAGAGATGGAAAAATAATTTGCCTCTGCATTTTTATTTTAATAGTTTGCTCTAAGCAAGTCTAGGAAAAGTTTTACCTGAACCTCATACTAGAATTTCTTTCATTTAACCATTTAATAACACCTAGGTCTCAGTTGTATTTCAGCTTCAGGTCCAGAAAAGCAGCAAAACCAGACAAGTGATGCTGTGGCAGCCTCAGGACCAGTTTTTACCTCCCAAGTGACTCAACAGGATAGCTTTCAAGACTGCACCAACCAGTCTCTTGGGGAAATCATGCTGCTGCACCCCTCATCCAGCATGGAAAAACTACCTGTTTTTGGCTCACTTACTCCATGGCGCCTCCCACTATTAGGCCCACTGATATCTATACTCTTAATTTTGCTTTTTGGTCCCTGTCTCATGTGTTGTTTCACTAGTCTTTTGCAGAACAGAAGGTAGGCATTTGCCAACCAGAAGGTGGGAGAGATCTATCTGGCACTGAATTCAGAACCAAACACCAGAATCCTTGAGAGCCCAGGTAGACTCCCTAAACAACGCCCCCTCTCAGCTGGAAGCAGTTATGGAAGATGGACCTTCACCCCCTGACCTTGCCTGGACTCTCAATTTTATTTTAATGTTACCAGAAGCCTAGAATGATAGATCCTCCCTTCCCCTAACTGATGGATGGAGAATGATGTAAACTTCACCTGCAGTCTGAACATTCCTGAGCACCGAATTAGGCACCTTATATGGACTGTACATTGAACCACCAATCAGCATCTGCCAAATACCCTAAGCCCCGGATTCCTAAGTCTGTAGGTCCCTAATCATGTGCCTTACATGAAACCACCAATCAGTGTGTGCTGAGTGTCCTAAGCCCCGTCCCTTCCTTTTCCTCCCCTCAAAAGGCATGTTCACTCCAGCACGTGTGCTCTTTCTCCTTGGAAGGCAGCCCGGCAGGGGTCTTCTCCACCAATAAAGCCTGTGTCCTGGTCTCTGGCACCTCTATTTCATCTTTCAAAAATGCTCCCCAAGACTTGTATGTGATTTTCTAAATTCAAGATGGCATTGTAAAAAATTTCAATATCATCACTGGATTTTTAAAGGTGGATGCAAAAATTTTATTGCATTAAATTTCATTAAAATATGGATTTTGTTTGAAAATATAGTTCTGAATTCCTATGTATATCACCAGATGCAGGTGAAAGCAAATATGTTCAGTGTTTGAATTCAGTTTGAACATGGCTACAAGCACCAATCGTGGAGAACGAGGGTCCCAGGGTGAATCCTACCATTTTCTAGGTGTTCAGCTTCTGAGATTCAATTAACTCTTATAAAACGATGGGTTTACAAAACCTAACTCTGATAAGAATTAAGTGTGGTAATCAATCAATCAAACAAGTAGTCAACCTGTTAATTATCAGCTACTGTGTCTGAAAGATTTCTATTTAAAAAAAGGCATTATTAGAGGATGTATTATTTTTTCCATCTACTTTTGGATCACTTTATGGCCATCCACTATTAATAAACAACAACCTGGCCCAGATAAAAATAAAAATCACTGATTTGGGCAAGTAAACTCATCTTAAACTTGTAAAAGGAAAAGATTGTAAAATTTTTCATTTTACCTCTGAAAATAGTGAGGCTAAAATGTTAAAGTACCTTTCACAAGTCAAATAAAGTCTCTAAGAGCAGGTGCATAAACTAAAGGCACAACTGACCATCACCATTTTAAAAAAAGCTTAACTTCTTTTACTTTATCATCTGGAAAATAGCATTTAGAAATGATATGAAGGGTAAGCAAACAAGCAAAAGATTAATGCAAGAATAATATTTAATCCCACCTAATAAAAGAGTAAGATGCAAATTAGCCATCACTCTGCTACACCCACAAGCCACTCCCATAACCTACGTCCACAGCCAATCACAGTGGGTATACAAATAAACCCAGCCAAGATGGCTACAGCCACAGAGAGCAGGAGGGAGGCTTGGGTTTCCCAGACAATGGAGGAAGACAAGCTTTCCACCTGCCTGCCCTTGCCAGCCTAAGCCTCCACTTAAGGCTAAAAAGTTTCAATTATAGAAGCTAACAAATCCAAACAGAAATGACTGCCAGCCATGGAGTGAGCAGGAGGCTTGGCTCTGCTCCAGGCTACAAAGTTTCTATTGTAGAAAATAAATAAATTCCAGATACTAGGGCCTCCACTTGGGTGGCCAAGGGGCGTGGCTGGTCTGAAAACTACCACAAGCCCCTCGCTCAGGCTGCCCCACTCCCCAAAGGAACCCCTTCTCTGATCCAGGACACCCTTCAGGGCAAACCAGTTGGCCCCCATCCATGCCCCAGGTCTCTATCCTATCTAATAAAAGAGTAATATGCAGGTTGACCATCACTCCAACACACAAGATCAAGATGGCTGCCCCCATGTGGTCAAAGATCCTGACCCCCATGTAGAAAAAGATGGCCAGCAGGGGTGGGCAGTTAGGAGAGACCAAGCCTGCAAGGGAGGGCAGTTGAGAGGGACCAGTCCTGCAGGGGAGAGAAGTTGGGGGGGACTAGGCCTGTAGGGGAGGGCAGTTAGGGGTGACCAGGCTGGCAGAGGAAGGAAGTTGGGGGCAAACAGCCTGGCAGAGGAGCAGTTAGATATCAATTAGGCTGACATGGGAGTGTCTAAGTGGTGATCAGGCTGGCAGGCAGAAGCAGTTAGGGGCAATCAGGAAGGCAGGCAGGCAAACAGTTGGGAGCCAGCAGTCCTGGATTGTGAGAGGGATGTCCGACTCCCGGTTTAAACCCAATCCCACCAGGATCAGGTCTAAACCAGCAATTGGACACCCCTTGAGGGGTCCCAGATTGGAGAGAGTGCAGACAGGGCTGAGGGACATCCTCCAGCCCCCGTGCACTGGGCCTCTTGTAAATTATAATATCCCACTTATTAATAAAGTAATAGTCTTATACCTATGTGATTTAGGGATTAAAAATCTGTTTAAATTTATACTTCCTCTAATAGTACATGGATGACTATCCTGCAACCGTTGGCAATGTTAAAATTTCAGCAATGCAATGATTACAAATTTTGAGTCTTATTATTATTTTAAACATAATTTCTCTTTTCATGCATTCTGGTAATTTATTTCTTCTTCAACATATCGCCCTCTGCATATCCCTTAAATTTTTTTCTATAAGGTCGGTAGTCTTTCAAAGAAATTGATTTGTAGGAATTCTTTAAACAAAAGATGTTAATCCGTGGATATCATTTCCATTATTTTTTTACCAATTTAAAATGGATCCTGTAACTTTTTTATCCTATGATACATTTTTAATAGAAGCTTGAACTTTCCATGTAACAACTCTATCTTCCAGTGTAAATTCTAAGATTTGTATCTTTCTTAATCCCTTCTTCATTTCAGTTTATAAAGAAAATATTCTCTCTTTTTTTCCTGTTAGCCTTATGGCTTTATTTACTTAGCTATAGATGTTTAGTCATTTCCCCCATTGGATACATAGTCCTCACTGCACAAAGTTGAAATGCCAATTGGACAGTCATTTGGTGGCAGAGTGATTGCATTGATTAAGGAATGGTCCCCATGCATGCAGGTCCCTCACCTCCCATCAGGATTGAAATCTTTCTCCATCTCTGATCTGGACCCACCTTGTTGCTTTGGCGAAGTGATGTGCCAGTGTCAAAAGACCACACATGCCTTTGCGCTCTATCTCAACCACTCCTGGATGAAGCCATTAGGATGAGAGACCAGGCAAAGAAGAGCCCACATTCCCCAGCCTTGTGATTGTGAACCAGTGATTGTGATTGTGAACCAGCCAGCCAACCCTCAAAAGTGCAAGAGAGCCCAGTTCAGCCCAAAAGGACTGCCTAGCTGGCTTGTAGAGGTCATGAATGGCTCCAAATGATTATTATTTTCAACCACTGAGATTTTATTAAACAGTGGATAATTGATACATATACCCAACTCAAATATATACATACATACACACAATTTTTCATACATACACACATACATACATAACACAATTTCATAGTGTTATGTAGGTTCTTGCATCTATTTCGATATTACCATTTGACTGGGGATTTTCTGTCAAATTCTTAGCCATGTCTAATGTGAAGTATAATGAATAATTGTCCTGTTTGGTATATCATCAGTACATATTCTTAGACAGCTGTTAAACACTTTTTGTTTCTTTCAGTAAGTATCTATTCCACACTTTCTGCATGCATGACTGCATATTAAGTTCTAATAGCAGATCAAAGGATGAGCATGAAATGCATACTGGAATCACATACGTTCTAACATCATTGCACATACTGAGTACCTTTGAAATAAAGAACATTTTTTAAAATTTACAGTCTCTCCTAGAACAGAGCAAAAATTATACCAAAAACCAGAGGTAGAATAGCACCATGGCTCATAAAGATGTGGTGGGAAATAAAAGTAAAAGAAGAAGAAAAAGACGAGAAAAAACAAGGTCTCATAGTACATAGTCTACAAAATGGCTCCTTAAAATAAGGCTGCTATTTTTCATTTTATAAATATGGAAACTGAGTATTTCTATGTAAAGAGAATTCTACATTTTGCCCACATTTTTTGATAAACAGAAATGTACAGTTCCCTGAAACTGTAGCAGTCTGGATGGTCCAGGGGCTAAAATGTGTTCTATTTCCAAACTCAGATTTCTATTTCCACCCCTTTTTCTGCCTTATACAACAAAGCCCGACGCTCAACTGTACTGTATCTCATTTATGCATTAATAAAATGGCAACATGTTGTGAGTTTTAATTAGATAATAAAGCACTTTGAAGCACCTCCTTGATAAGTCTGTGTAAGTGAAGAATATTGCTAATTTAGTAATCATCCTATGCACTGAAAAAATGTTCCCCTAAAATGTTCACACACATTTTAGAAACCACGGACAATCACGTCAGCTTTGGGTATAGTGACGAACAAGAACTGATGAGGACCTTCATCTTGGGATGGATGAACTATGTCGTGCTCAATTGCTTTTCAAAATTTCTATTTATACTTCTTCCTCATCTCAACGTTTAATTAGAAAGGAACATTTCCATGCATTATAATTAAAGGCAAGCACAGAATCTTCACCACAAAAGAGTCATTTTCCATTCAGTTTATACAAAGTTTTGTTTTGTCCCAGAATGAATCAATATAAAAATTAAGCTGGTTGTCTGAAATTCTTAAAGAGAGGTATAGCTTTCATAATAGAAAGAAGATTAAAATGAATTAGACATATCAAAGCAAATCCTTCTGGAATAATTGCATGCTGTATTCTTGTGACCCTTAAAGGTAGCTTTCCCGGAGAAAAGAAAATGAACAAAGGAGGTTTTTCATTTCAGTTTACCTTCTTTAGAAGCTGGAACCTTTTCACAGTGGAAGCACAATTTTTCACTTTTAATTGGTGAGCTCGTAATAGGAAGATCACAGGACCAAAAGGAGCCCTTGTTCTGATTAGTGATGGCGGGAGACCCACAAGGGATGGGAAGTTTGAAGGCAGAGAACAAATAAAAGATGTCAAGTTTAAGCATTTCTTGGAATCTTCTGCAGACATTCTAACCTTTTCCAGAGCTGCAGTATTTGGCAGGAAATCTTGTACAGAATAATGTACCGAAGCTAGGGAATTCTTGTTTTACCTGTTCAAACCCCACTCTGGTCTTCTCTGTGCCAATGTTTCTATGTGGGTGCATGTGTGTCTGTGTGCATCTGTAAGTGAGAGGATGAAGACTATTTCTTAAGTTTCTTCTGTACTGAAAGCTTTGCTGCTGTGAAATATAGCATACCTTCCACTTCAGTGTTGGCTGGTGATCCTGGGCTAGAAGATTGATGGGATGTAGCAGCTTTTCTCCTGGAATTTCTGTGTTTCTTGTTAAACACTTCTTCCAGACACTGAAGTGAAAAATACCCCAATATTAAATAGACCCCTTTCTCTCCCTTGAAAAAGTATAATGAGTTCAAATGGAACTGAAGCTCAGATGGTTCACATTTTACCAAAACATTTTGTTTATTTGTAGATTGATGTGCTTTGCTTTTTGTTTTAATCTTTATCCGATGATATGTTTTTCATTGACTCGAGAGAAAGAGAGGAAGGGAGAGAGAGAGAGAGAGATAAACATTAATGTGAGGAAACATCGATTAGTTGTGTCAGACACTCACATGATCTGATCAAACCCAAAACCTGGGTATGTGCCCTTAGCTATACACTCATTGGTCGATTCTTGTATATACCCCAACCGAAGGTTGAACCCCATCCTTGGGTCATGGGGACAATGCTCAGAGCTACTCTGCCAAGGCTATACATTGATGTTTAGTTTTGTTATGAATGTGTCTAACCCATTCTTTTTATTTTTTTTAAAAAAGAAACAGGTGAGTGTTTTCTGTGCACAAATTGCACAAACATGCAGATGGTGTCTTAATTATGGTGGTGTCCAGAAGCTAATATGTATAAACCTGTCCACCAGCATTTAAATCAGCATGACCTTTATTTATCTAATAGCAAGAGGAGGAGAATGGAAATCACCAAACCATTAGAATAGCAAATTTTGGGGCCGCCGACTGAGTTGATGACATCTTAGTTTATTTTTAAGTGAACTAGAAAGTTGAAGTAGAGCTTGATGGATTTAGATTATGCTGAAAAGATATTATAAACAAAAATGGATACATAGATAATATTTTTCTCCTCAAAAATATGTTACACACTCTCTATTGCCTCAAATGCTCACATCATTGTTCTATGTAGATAATGACACATATATTTTATGTAATGCACAATAAATATTTTATGGTGACTTCATTTCTGTCATTTGTGGCCAAGGAATCAAAGGGTTTACTTAACAAACAGGTTTGTACAGTTATGGAAAGCCAACCTGTAACTCAAGTGAAGGCAATACACCAAACGCACTCCCCAAGGGAGAAAGGTAGAAGCACTTTTTTTCCAACCAAGATGCTGACATTGGATTCAACTGGAGCGTCTCTTGCTGACAACAGCAAATCACTCTTCTATTAACTATTTCTGGAGTACAGTGCAGCTCAACTAGGGTTTCCAGGCACTGACATCTTCTGACCCTATCTCTGATCAACCACTTGCCACACTAATACCTAGACCTTTATGAACATACTAGAGGCCCAGTGCACAAATTCGTGCATGGGTGGGGTCCTGCTAACCCAGAAGGGGCCTCAGGCAGTTGGCCAGCTGGCCCTGCCCCCAATAGGGGTGTTGGGGACCAATTGGAGGCAGGGCCACCCTGGGGAGGTGCGATTGGGGCCTGGTTCAGGCTGGTTGGCTACCACACTGTGCATCATAGCCATCGGTCATTCTGATTGTTCTGGTTGTTCCACTGTTGCTGTTCTGGTCATTGGGCTTTTGTATATATAGATGTGCTCAGGCCAAAGAATAGCCACTTTTCCACACAGAGGAGAGGTGCTCTGCCCTCCTCCACTTTGTATTTTACTCCACTCTTGGTGGAATCTGCCAGAGTCAGTTGACTTCCCTAGTGGCATTTTATCATTGCAAAGTCCAAGAAGATACAGAATGTTATCTTCGTATGACTGAAGGGGACACTGGGGCACAACGTG
Organism: Vespertilio murinus; assembly: GCA_963924515.1. NCBI lineage: Eukaryota > Metazoa > Chordata > Mammalia > Chiroptera > Vespertilionidae > Vespertilio > Vespertilio murinus. The sequence goes on from OZ004707.1 coordinate 31,215,496, forward strand.
GTTAGGTAACTTGCTCCACACACATGGGAGAAGTCAGGACCAGGTAGTTCCAAGGATCTTCTGAACCTTCCCCCAGAGTTCTTTACTCACTTTTATTTATTTTTTAAAATATATTTTATTGATTTTTTATAGAGAGGAAGGAAGAGAGATAGAGAGTTAGAAACATTGATGAGAAAGAAACATCGATCAGCTGCCTCCTGCACACACCCCTACTGGGGATGTGCCTGCAACCAAGGTATATGCCCTTGACCAAAGTCAAATCTGGAACCCCTCAGTCTGCAGGTTGATGCTCTATCCACTGAGCCAAACTGATCTTGGCTCTTTATTCACTTTTAATAATAACCAGAATAATAATGATCCTTTTGGGGTATTAAAGATACATATTCAAAATATAATTTAGGTTCCCAGGTCACCAGAAATGGAAAGACACAGTTAAGATGCAAACTTGCTTAGAACAGCATCATTTGGGATAAAGAAACTATGCATGCCGAACCGGTTTGGCTCAGTGGTAGAGCGTCGGTCTGCGGACTGACAGGTCCCGGGTTCGATTCCAGTCAAGGGCATGTACATTGGTTGTGGGCACATCCCCGGTAGGGGGTGTGCAAGAAGCAACTGGTCGATGTTTCTCTCTCATCGGCGTTTCTAGCTCTCTATCTCTCTCCCTTCCTCTCTGTAAAATATCAATCAAATATATTTAAAAAAAGAAACTATGCATGTACTGATGTGACTTTTTGAGAATATAGTATAAAAAAGCATATAAACCTCTGAAGAGGGAAAGCTTTTCCTATGTCATTCAATGGAGTGCTGGTAAAACTTATTATCTGGCTCTCCAGAGGGAGTTTAGCAGAGCCCAAGTTGGAGCACTTGCCAATTGCCATGGTGAATTGTTCTTAACATAGTGGATATTGAACTATCAACAGCCTCTCAAAATTCCTAAAAAATTAATGATTAACTCTTGAACAGGTAAGAGCAGACTCTAGCACAACACTGAATTATCATTATGATAGCATGTCATCCTATTTTTAAAAGGGAGACAGAGGCCTGGCCAGCATGGCTCAGTTGTTAAGCATTGACTTATGAACCAGGAGGTCATGGTTCAATTCCCAGCCAGGAGGCAGATGATCAGTGATTCTCTGTCATCATTGATGTTTCTATATCTCTCTTCCTCTACCTCTCTGAAATCAATAAAAGCCCTAGCCGGTTTGGCTTAGTGGATAGATAGAGCCTCAGAAAAATATATTTTTTAAAAGGAGACAAAGAATGAAAACTAGGTGGGAAGACTTCATAGCATGCCTTATATTTATGCATTTAATACTTCTGCAAACATAAAGAAGATAATGCACGAAGAGAGCTCATTTGTGTGGGGTTGAGCCACATGACCAGTCAATTTTCTTTGGGGCCCACTTAAAATGGTATTGAAACTTGATTTTTTTTCTGGCTTACATTGCGAACTGTTCACATTTACACAGAGAGAAATGCCATTGGACACAGATAGGAAGAATTCAAGCAGGGGGACCCAGACATGCTGTTATAGGTTTGGAATTTTTCTAAAGAAGTATAAATTTTTAAAAAATTAAATATGGTAATGATATCGAAGTAAAAGGTATCTCTATAGAGAAAGAAAAAAAACAGCATAGAGAGTATATTCCAAAACCCCAGTAAATGTCTGAAACTGTAGATGGTATCTAACCTTATATACTCATGATTTTTTTCTATGCATACATATCTTTTCACTTAAAGGAAACACTTTATAGCTTCACTTTGATATGTTTAAATTGCCAGCTTTGGGGACATGATTACATAAAATAAGGGCTCCTTGAACACAACAAATTGACCTGATAACCTAGATAAGCTACTAAGTGATGGATGGAAAGGAGCTCATATACAAGGTAGATACTCTGAACTAAGGGATGATTCGTGTCCTGGAGGAGATGGTGTGGGACCACGGGAGATTTTCAGCATGCTACTCAGAATAGCATGTGATTTAAAACTTATGAATTGTTCACTTCTGTAATTTTTCATTTACTATTTTTGGGTTTTGGTTAGTTTGGGGTAACTGAAACCACAAAAAATGAAGCCACAGGTAAGGGGGTGGGGTGCTAATGTATTAAATGTTTTCTCCTGTCTTGGAGCTCAAATGCTGGTATTCAAGTCATTCTTTCTTCACATCTCTGATGCTATTAAATGCTAGTAAATGCTATGAAGGAAAAAAGAAAAGTGTGTGGTGGTGAGTAATGAACTATCTGACATAGCCTGGGAGCATGGGGCAAGGTTGCCCTAAAAGAGCTCCCTAAGAAAAAATATTTTAAGAAGTAAAGGAAGCATAGGAGTTGTCTAGATGAAGTACAACACTGAGGAGAAAAACATTTCACATGTAGGAACCACATGCTTAAAGATTCTGAGGCAGGCGTGGTTCGGTGGTTGAGCGTTGACCTATGAACAAGAATGTCATAGGTTCAATTCCAGTCAGGGCACATGCTCCGGTTGTGGGCTTGGTCTCCAGTCTAGGATGTGCAGGAGGCACCTGATCAGTGATTCTCTCTCATCATTGATGTCTCTATTTCTCTCTTCCTTTCTGAAATCAATAAAAAAATATATATTCTAAAAAAAATTTGAGGCAGAAGGATTCAGCAGAACTGAAAGAAGACCTGTAGATTGGGAGCTTTGAACGCTGGAAAAAATAGGTTGTTACCACCTCATCACAGCTCTCACAGGCCAAGTCTGGGTATTTTTACTTTAGCATATGAGCAATAGGAGGCCACTGAAGGGTGAAGCAGGGTATGACATAATCTATTTGCAAGAAAAGTAAAAGCAGAAATTGCTTAGCTTAGTCCATAAACCCTCTGACTTTGAGCTGCAGAGTGGCAAAGCCCGTTAATATTGAAAGCACATGACAGTAGCATTTTGGTAGGCAGTTAACTACTTTTATTAGAGACCAAAATAGGGCAAGGAACTAGCATACTTTATGAAAAATCAACTCTTATGTTAAGTACTAAATAAGAGCTGATGTTTGCCAACTGAAAACCTGTAATATTGCCCTCATCTTCTCAGTGTTTGTTTATTAAGTTTATGTATTATTTTTAAAGAGGAGTCCAGATTTGTAAGGCCTCATTAAGCCATTTTGATGGGAAAAAATAAATTTATTTAATTCTTTTGGAGCACAAAAATCTACAGTTCCTATGTGTCTCTATTTTTTCTAGTCAACAAGCATTATCTTAACATCTATCATTTAAAGAGGACTGGCCTTTGTTTGTCAAATGATGAACTGAGCCTATGGTAAGATTCAACTATTTCCCCAAATCCCATGACAAGGACTGCAGACATAGAAAAACAAGAAAGAAAGAAAAGTTGCAACACCCTGAAAGCAGAGTAAAGGTCCATGAGCAGTCCAGAGATTTTGAAGTATTTCTGACCTGCGTGGGGCATCTGTGATTAAAAAGAAAGGGGCTCAATCAGTATGGAACATCCCAAGAGTTTAAAAAAAAAAAGCCAGGACAAGGAAGGCACAAAAGGCTGGATGTTTTTGGCAACAAACTCTATAATATCTCCTATAAAATATTTTGGTGCAGGAGCTTTTATAATTTTAATGAGAGGGAGCCATGAATAAAAGGCTTACATAGTTAATTTTATTAAAAAAAAAAAAAAAAAAAAAAACTTCCGTGAGGCAAAAATAAAGTTGTTAAAAACTGTCAATACAAACAACAAAAAATAAAAACAAACAGGATTATTTTTGCAACACAGAAAGCAGATAAAGGCTTGCTACTTTAATGTATAAAAAGTATTTTTAAAAATATTAAAAAGTAAATAATCACCACAAGTGAATAATGTTGAAGAACCAAAATGGTAAATTGTGAAGGAATTCAAATGACCATAAATATGTTTTGTTTTAATGCTCAGCCTACTAATAATCAAGAGAGTACAAAATAGAACAATAAAATATCTTATTTTATGCCTAGTAATTTAGTAAATATAACAGGATCCAGTGTAGACATGCACATGGAAAAACCAGACCCCACTCTGTGGATATGTAATCTTTCAGAAGAAAAATCTGAGAATAAGTATTATAGCCTTGAAAACGCTATACACTTCAAGTTATCAATTCTATTTTTTTAATCAATCAGATACATTTGTATGCAATCTAGTCTCTGGAGCTTTATTTATAATATTTGTACAGAGTCAACTAATGTCCTTCCCCCTCAAAAAAATTCATGCCTTTCCCAGAATCTCAGAATGTGACCATTTTTGGAAATAGTGTCATTGAAGATGCAGTTAGTTAAGATGAGGTCACACCCAGTGAATTCATAGAATTATCATATTTTCTTTATCTTCTATAAACATCTGATTTTATCTTTATATTTTTGTTATTTATCTTATGATATCAACCATTGTCTTTGTCTTCCCATATTCCTTCTTTGTTCTTTTCTCCTTCTCCCTTCTTTCCTAAATTGACCCTTTTCTCTCAATAAAGGAGTGTTACAGAAATTTTAAATAATAAAGTTGGGAAATTGCTCGATCTAAAGAAATTCTGTCTGTGCAATGTTCTTGGTACTCTGCTAGGATGTTATCCTAGAAAGATCTAATGCTTCAGACAGCTCTTGACAAAAGCTTTCAAATGGTGTTTGTCCTGTCTCTCTGCTGGTTTTAATATGCTATAGAGTTGCCTGTCCCTAAAAATCATATGCCATGTACTAGGTGGCTTCTGTGTGTGTTTTGTTTGTATCTAATTTAGTCTTCCCAATTAATCTATGAAGTAGCCATACTCCCGTAGGAATTACAAAACTTAAAATCAGAAGGTTAGTGAAAAACCTCAGACCACACAGCCAGGAAGTGTACAAAGCAAGCTTGAAATTAGATTCGTTTTACTTTAAGGTACATTTGATTACCTTCAGAAATCTATCAGCATGATAAACACTCATAAATGTGCCCCACTTTATTACATAAGTCATGGAATCTTTGAGCTTCATTTTGGAAATGCTCTCTGCTTTATTAACTGGAACCTGAGAAATAAAGGTAAGTATAAAAGCTCATCCTAAAGCTAAGCTTCACCTGTAAAACTAAATTAAAAACAAACACATAGAACATATTATTGTAAAAACCTAATGTGATTGAAACCTACTTTATATCTATTTAATGAGAAAACTTTAGCAAATGAAATAATGTATGATATATATTATACACGTCTTTGTTTATGAATATGAGCATATCTTTTTAATCCCAATCAAATTAATGAAATATCAAAGAACTGATATTTTAATGTCAAAAAGATCAAATAAATATATACATGGTTTGTTAAATCTTATTAGTGCTGTAATATACTTATTACACATCTGAGCATAATTTGAAGGGCCATAATGCAAAGGTTTTTCCTGTAGGACACTTGCCTGTGTAAGCTGTCCTCTTGGTCTTTTGCCTTGTTGTGTGGATGACCACACTTCATTGCCCCAGATGGATGCTCCCACACATAGAAGCAGAAAGAAATGTCCTCATTTCGTTAAGGTCTGTTCTGTCAAGACATCCACTAACACCTGAGCCCTGAGCATGCAGCCTGCAGAAAAGAGACCAAAAGGGGATGATGCTGGGGGTACACAGTACACACCGCAGGGAAGCACCGTGTGCCCTGGAGCCAGCAGGACCCGCGGAGCTCCTAGCAGAACAGAGGAACATCTTATCCAACAACCTAGCTCACAGGGATTGCACTCACTTGTCCTCTCTCAGAGTCTGAGCTCCTTGAAGCAGGAGCCATATCTTATTCATCCCTGCCTTTTCTTTTTTTTATGCCAATAAGGTTCCTGTCATGGACAGGATGACAGAATGAAACTGTCATTGAATTAGTGCCAAGGACTTGAAAGTGCAGGTGAACCTGGGGCTTCATGTTTTGTTTTGATTTTGTTTTTTGGGTTTTTTAAAAAATATATTTCATTGATATTTTACAGAGAGGAAGAGGGAAGAGAGATAGAGAGCTAGAAATGTTGATGAGAGAGAAACATCGACCAGCTGCCTCTTGCACACCCCCCACCGGGGATGTGCCCACAACCAAGGCACATGCCCTTGACCGGAATCAAACCCGGGACCTTTCAGTCCGCAGACCGACGCTCTATCCACTGAGCCAAACCGGTTTCGGCAGGCTTCATGTTTGTATAGTTACTGTCAGTTCATTGTTATTTGAACAAACACTATGCAACATGAAATCATGGATGAATACATCCAGAAGGGTTTTGAGGGTTAGAGACACAAAGTATAACTAAATCCCAGGAGCCAGAAAAGGGAAATTTGGGAAATGATTGAGGTTAGGGGCTGATAAACGTACATGACCTTGCTCTCTTGCCTTTGACTTCAGCGTGAATGTGATAATCACTATAAATTATGATCAATCTTTTACGGTTAAATATATTGACATATAATAGGGTAACAACGGGACAATGAGTTATCTATAAAGTAGAATGCAGTGAAAGGAACCATCCATCTGGAAGTTAGAAGATAAATCTGTCGTGGGCAAAGGCATGTAGGGGAGGCTGTTGAAGGACCACGCGTCCAGGCCAGCATGAGAAAGACTGTGAAATGAAGATCGAACACCCAAGTCAGATATTGCTCACACAAGACGAGGTTTTAACTACAACATTTTTTTAAAACCATAAATCAACCTGTTGTCCTAAAAGTTGACGGATATCTGGGCCCTAAATTTTTATAACAAGGGCCAGGTATCTTGATGGGGCAGTGGAGGAGATAAAGTGTTATTACCCAAGATGCCCCCCTTGTCTCAAGAGTGATTTCAACAATGACCACGAATGTTCAATGTCTCAGAGGAAACAGGGAATCATGTAACCAAACCCAGGAACCCCTACATGGCCGCAGGAGTAGCTTCTCTGTGTGAGAGGAGGAATGAGACACAGAGATTTGTAGGTTACTGCCCTTGACATATCAGCATACTGGCACCCCTACTATAACCCACTAACAGTTTTCAGTCATCTCAGCTGGCATGGGTGAAATATCACAGCAATTATAAAACTCAGGATGCCGGGTAGGAGAACTTCAGGAATGGCTCCAGCAAATTGCTTCCATTTTTCAGCTCACGGTGAGAAGAAAGGCAGAAACAGAGAGTGGTAAAAAAGAAAGCGAATACAGGCTGTATATTCTGCGTATGTAGATATAGAAATATATTAAGCTTCCCTTTTGTGCCTTGGAGAGAAAAGAGCCACATTCAGCAATTCAGGAACGATCAAATACATTAACGCGAACATCGTATATGTCTCAGAGGAGCCAGCACTAACATCTTTATTCCCTGCTCTTTATTCCCGCTCAGCTACCTTCCACTTCACACGGTGTGAGGGAATATATTTTTATTAAAATCATTTCTTTTACCTGGAGGTCCTGTCAACTAACTAACGAAATGAAAAAAGAAAAGAAACGGAGAGTGTTCTTTGTGTGCCAAAAATAAGCTAATTAAGAACATGTTATTTTTTTTTTCCAATAGGGAGAAAGAAGACAGGACTGAGCTTGGGTCTCCCCTTGTGAATTTCAGCAGCATTCCTGACAGACTCTCCTTAATATTCAAGACAAGTTTGCTGTTCAAAAATAAACTTTGTACCGAAAATAAGCAATTGGGTTGTGTTTTTTAAAAATCTCTTTTCAAAGACACACACAGTCTCTTGTTTGAAAACATTTTCATCTCTACAACATTAAATTGCTTGATCTTATTTTTTTTTTACTAGATAACACAGGTTTGGGGATATATTTTTATTGTCAACAGAGTTGGGAGATGCAACTTAATCTAATATAACCCAACCTATTTTGATGTTTGCACTATAGTTGTCATGTTTTGCAAGTTGCTGGGTTTTCTGTAGATCCATTGTCGCCTAAGCTTTAAAAATCAATACATACACACCTCAGAAAGTTAAGTTGATTCTGCTTTGTAGCTAAGCTCTCTTCCATATCAAAAGGGAATAGGGCAATAAAGGACCTTTTACTTATTTTACTTTTCTTTCTTTTTTTTTCCTTTTGGAAGTTTCTTTCAATTTCTGGAGAGCAGAATACAGCCATACATTATCATTTTAAATTATATTACTTTAACTAGTGCTTAGTGCCAGTTGTCAAATGAATAAACATTAAATTTTCTAAAGATCACAAATAAATTAAAAGGAAAAGTGTTACTTTTTAAATTAAAAATTTGTGATGTTTTCCCCTCAATTCTCTTAATCAAAACTGATTTCCTCATAAGAGAGAAAGCTAGCTGAGTTTTTTCATGACATTCTTTTTTTTTAAATTTTTTAACCCTCACCCAAGCATTTTTTTTCTCATTGATTTCTAGAGAAAGTGGAAGGGAGGAAGAGGGAAGAGAGAGCGAGAGAGCAAGCTAGAGAGAGAGAGAGAGAGAGAGAGAGAGAGAGAGAGAGAGAGAGAGGCAGAGACATAGAGAGACACAGAGAGAGAGAGAGATACATTGATGTGAGAGAGAGAGATCAATTGGTTGGCTTCTGCACATGCGCCTACCTGGGTTGGGAAACCTGCAACTGAGGTGCATGCTCTTCCTTGACTGGGAATTGAACCTGTGATTCTACAGTCTGCAGGCCAATGCTCCACTCACTGTGCAAACTGGCCAGGGCTCAGAAACATTCTTTCTCATGCAAAGTCAGCTTGGCATTATTAGAGAAAGGATTAACACACCTCTGGCATCTGGGCCTTTTAAACAATTGACTTAAAGGGGGTAGTTAAACAGATTTCCACCATATTTCATGACAATTGTTTTTCTGATTTATTTCCTCACTTACAAAATAGAGGGATAATCTAGCAGGAACTACCCCAAATGTCTTTATCTCTTTCAATGTGAGTACCCATTAAGTGCCACTTCAACAAGTAACCCAGCGTATGCTTTTCAATAGATGTGAAACCGAAACATCACCTTCCCAGAGCAAAAAAAAAGATGCAGAAAGTGGGTCTGAATTCAGCTCTACTGAACCCCAAAGACCCTGAGTTTTGGGCTAGATTCTTTTGTCTCATTTAACTGTATTAGTCACACTGTATTCTCCCAGAAGCAGAACTGATAAGATAAATATAGATCGATATAGAAAAAGAGAAAGATTACATATATTCATATAGCTCACATATACCTTTACATATATACACTGAGTGACCATATTATTATGACCTCTGAATGCATAATAATCTGGCCACTCATATATATGAGGCCTGGTGCATGAGTTCGTGCATGGGTGGTGTCCAGCCAGCCTGGCCAGGGGGAGGTGATATAGATGGTTGGCCAGCCTGCCAGCTGGTCGAACTCCTGATTGAAGGAACAATTTGCATATTAGCCTTTTTTATATAAGATATACACTGAGTGGCCAGATTATTATGTGTTCATAGATCATAATAATCTGACCACTCAGTGTATATATCTTCACATAGATAGATATAGATATAGATAGATAGATATAGATATAGATATAGATATAGATATAGATATAGATGAGATAGATATAGGCTCACAAAATTTACACATGAAGAGATTTATTATATGATATTGGCTTGTGCAATTATGGCTGCTAAAAAGTCCCACCATTTGCCATCTGCAATCTGGAGGCCCAGGAAAACCATTGATGCATAGTTCAAAGATCTGGGAACCTTAAGATGGTATGATTCCAGTCTAGGTTTGAAGGCCTGAGAACCAGTAATGCTGAGGACAGGAGAAGACTGATGCCTGGATAGACAGTAAGGCAGAGAATGAATCTAATCTTCCTCCACCTTTGAGTTCTATCCTGTTCCTCAGTGGATTGGATGTGCCCACCCACATTGGAGAAGTCATTCTTTCAGTCCACCCATTCAAATGCTAATCTTTTCTGGGAAACCTCACAGACACACCCAGAGATAATGTTTAACCAGCTATCTGGACCTCCATTGGTCTAGTCAAGTTGACATATAAAATCAACCATCACATATATTTGCATTCAGTAGATATATTTCTGTTATTGAAGGTGCATGGAGACTCAAAATCTATTTTTTTAAACATCTTGGTAGCATGGTGATTAAAAAAATCAAATGCATGAAGTTTGAAGAAAAATAGTTATTGCATTTTAATATAGTATTAATATAGTATTTAACTTTATAATAGTATTACTTTATGTTTTGATTACACTATTTTCAGAAACTTATTTGGAATAAAGCAGGTAGAATTAAAAAGAAAGTAACAGAATTAGTAAATGGCCTTGTTTATTGGTTAAAACAAAATAGTGTGTTTGTAAGAAAGCAACGTTCTTATCAATTTCAAATACACATTACTATTTGAAGCATATAAAATTCTGAAAAGTTGCCAAAACCGGTTTGGCTCAGCAGATAGAGTGTTGGCCTGCAGACTGAAAGGTCTCAGGTTTGATTCCAGTCAAGGGCATGTACATTGGTTGCAGGCACATTCTCAGTAGGGGGTGTGTAAGAAGCAGCTGGTCGATGATTCCTTCTCATTGATGTTTCTAACTCTCTATCCCTCTCCCTTCCTCTCTGTAAAAAATCAATAAAATATATTTTTTTAAAATAAAAATGAAAAATAAAAAAATTCTGAAAAGTGCTTTAAAAATAATTTAACATCCTATTGACTGTCTGCTAATATAGAGTCTGCATACACAACATGGGCTCTGCCAAAATATTCCCCAAGTTATTAGAAATCCATGTTTTATTTTGTGAGAAGTTCTTGGGGCAATGATTTTCAAATGGAAGCAATTTAGTATGCCAGGGGACATGCAGCAATGTCTGAAGACATTTCTTGGTTGTCACAACTCAGGGAAGAAAGCTGTTTATTGCTGCCATCTTATGAGTAGACCAGGGTGCTCTAAGCATCCTGCAATGCACTGGTCAGCCTCCCACAAAGAACTGTCCTGCCCAAAATGTCAATAGTTCCAAGTTTGAGAAATGCTTTTTCAGAGCTGTACTGAAGAATTGGTGTTGTTCCAACTTTCTTTTTATTCCTTCTATGATCAGTGATGTCTACTTTTGAAATCTCTGGCAATGAAACAAAATATTAATTGCCCCCAAATTACTGCACCAAAAACTTAGGCTTAATTTTCACTATGACTGGTTTTTATTCAAGACAAGAACTCAAGTACACAGAATGCATAGTGGACTATGATTTTAAATAATGAGAACATTTAGTGTGCATCGTAGAGTTGTGTTTGCATTGCTCATTCCCAAGTGTCTCCTAAGAATTCTAGTAAGAAAAGTTATATATATGCTTAGGAGTTAACAAGATCATCACACCTCAGATCGTGGAGTCTACCACCCTTCTCTTTCTCCTTTTCCCATGTTTTAGAATTTAGCCTGTGATTTGGAATCCCAAAACCTAGGATCTTCTGCTTTCTTTCTGCTTGCCTGAGGGAAAGTTACATCATTGAACAGAATGACATCAGTGAGGTCTTTTGAATAACGAGGACAATAATAGTACTTAACCTATTAAATTTATTGAGTATTTGAATTTATTATGTTTGTTTTTGTTTTGATCAACTACAGTGTGCTGCCCCCTCACCAACTCCTTCCTGTGCAGGGTGGCCACCTGCCCAGGACCCATGGCCCTGGGGCCCCATAAATTTTTTCTTCATTGATTGGAGTAGTAAAAAGAAAATGACTCTGAAGTGCTTTTGTGTGTGCACATGCACATATGTGTGTACGTGAGGCTGTGAGTGTGCACACATGTGTGTGAGTGTGCGTGTGTATAATTACATTGGATACTTTCTCAACAATGTTGTGGAGCAGACAGCTGAAGAACTGAAACCTGGGTTTTGTCAATAAGGAAATTGAGACTTGTAGTATTAAGCTGACCTGTTTCAAATTGTTCATACAGCTCAGAACTCCTAGTCCAGGACTTGCTCTTGACCCGGTAACCTCGTAAGACTTTCTGGACCAGAAACCTGCATGATGTAAGGTAGTGATTTATTCAGGTCATATCTAAAAAGCTGGGTCTGACCCATAAACTTGGACACACCAAGTTCAAGTAAATTCCTATCCACTTGGAAACGGTTTACCCAATAAGAGCCAAAATATATCAGAAGATAGAGCATCTCCCTGTAATATAATCGCTGTTTGTTTTACACTTCATGATGCGGGTGAGTAGTGGGTTTGATGACTTCAGCATCTTCTTGGATAATTTGTCCGTTTATGATTTCCACCACACCAAGCTGCCTCTGAGACAGGTATTAATTGCATACTGTTTTGTGTTCCTAATGTTTCATTTCACTGACTCTTCTTTCCTCCACCCCAGAATTTGCAGATCCTTGATGTTTTCAATATTTAACCATTTCTTCATAGGTGTATTTTTAATTCGTATAATCTGTGGATATGAATTGAAGTTGGCCAAATTATTTGCTATACTTTTATCAGTGTTGCTGCATTCAGAAGTGTTTGTTGACTCAGTTGCACAAATATAGATTTTCCCACACAATCTATTTGACACTTGCAAGTCCAGTCTGTACCAATTTCTATTGTGCTAAGCAAATAACCATGCTGCACTGAAATTCCACTCATTGTTAATGCTAAAGCAACGGGATTTTCTCCAGTTCACTGCCAGCCAAACTTGTTGTTATCAGAAAACCCTCTCCCGATGAAAACTGAAAATCATATGACCCAGAAAAAGATTAGCCTTCAGGAAGTCTTTGGGTCTTGCTATTTTTGTCAAGACATCCCCAGGGGGAGTAGAAAATAATAAAGTAAAGCCTATTTGTGGGATGAAGGCCATTTCAAAATAGAGTCCATGAACTTTCAAATTTGCAAGACAGGGCTTCTCAAAATAAGAGCCACAAAACTGGGCTATGGCACACCCAAAGGGACAAGAAGCAATTCAAAACAAGAATATAGTAACTTTTAATTGCCTCATTTTCAATTCAAAGGGGAGTGTAAGTATTGATATTAAGCTATAGCTCAATTGCACACACCAATCAGCTAGTTTGCTGTGACACATGAGTCCTTAGAGATTCATCATTACCCAGGATTTCTGTCATTTTAGATGAATTTTTCACCTGGTTGGAAACAGCATGCTGTACTTCCGTGATCTTCTCTATTTCTATGCTTCTGTCTGGGGAGACTGATTTACATTATTTTGTTCTGAAAAAAAAAAAAAGAAAAGAAAGAAAGAAGAGCCTGGATAAGAAACAAACCCAATATCTTTTATATCTGAAAAGGCATAGTGTAAAAAGCTTGTTCTAAAGGCATATGTGAAAGGAATACAAAGGTTTTATAATCTAAGATAGAAACTTAAGTAAACCTGTAAAATCTGACTTAAAATTAGAAAATGGGTAAATGAATCTGGCTAATGAATTGCCAACATGTATGCTCTGGCACCAGCTGTAAGGATATCAGGCTGATTCCAAAGATTCCCGGATGCTAGGACACCTCTCCAACTATAGGGTTGTATTCAGCCCAGGAGCAAGTTGGTACCTTTCTGGGCCATCACAGCTCCTGTGCTTCAGGATCTGAGGAGGCAGGCAGCACTAACACCTTCACTTGGAACCATGAGAAATAACTAAATTGGACTGTTTCTATACTAGTTATCTATTGTTGTATAATAAATTACCCCAGAAGTTAGACTGTTGGACTGTTTCTATACTAGTTATCTATTGTTGTATAATAAATTACCCCAGAAGTTATTGGCATTAATAACAGCCACTTGTTACTTCACTATGGTATGTGGTAGCCAGCTTCCAAAATGGCCCACAGAGATGCCCACTGTCCAGTTTCCATGTCCGTGTATAATCTACACCTACACTGAACAAGACCCACCTGTGTAACCAAGAGGATTTTATGGGAAAGACAATGTGTGAAAGCCAAGGCAGGTCATCAAGGACACTGTGGTTTCCATGTCGCCTCATCTCTTGAATCACTCTATTTGAGGGAAGCCCACCACCATGTGTGAGGGCACTCAAGCAGACTGTGGAGAGGTCTGCAGGAGGAGGAGCTGAGGCATCTCAGCTACATGAGATAGCGGTCCTAGAAGTGGGTCCTTCAACTCAATCAAGCCTCCAGTATGATACAGCCCCAGACAGTACCTTGACTGCAATCGCAGAAGAGACCATGAGTCAGAAACACCCAGTAATTCAACCATGAATTCCTGCTTCACAGAAACTGAGAATTTAAACTTTTATTTTTCAAAGTCACTAAATTTGGGAATAATTGGTTATGCATCAAAAAATAATTGCTGCTATGTGTTGGGAACTTGGGAGTGGCTTGTCTGAGGAGTATTGGTTCAGGAGGTTCTTTCAAGGTTACAATCAAAACTTTGGCCGGTTGGCCGAAACCGGTTTGGATCAGTGGTAGAGCGTTAGCCTACAGACTGAAAGGTCCCAGGTTCAATTCCGGTCAAGGGCATGTACATTGGTTGCGGGCACATCCCCTGTAGGGGGTGTGCAAGAGGCAGCTGGTCGATGTTTCTCTCTCATCGACGTTTCTAGCTCTCTATCTTTCTCCCTTCCTCTCTGTAAAATATCAATTAAAAAAATAATAAAATAATAAAAATAAAACAAAACTTTGGCCTGTGTTGCAGTTATTCAAAGGTCTGACTAAGTCTGAAGGATATGTTTTGGAGGAGGCTCACTCACATGGCTGGTAAGCTGGTGCTGTCGTTTGGCAGGAAGCCTCAGTTTCTCATTCTAATGACTTCTCTATAGCCTTCCCCCGTGTCCTCTTAATAAAAGCATCGCTTTGGCCAGGGCAAGTTGTCTGAGAAAGACACCCAGGAGGAAGTAATCATGCCGTTATGATCTAGCATCAAATGATGCATACTGACTTTTCTGGGACATTCTATTTGTTAGAATTTAGTTGCCAAGTCTGAGCCATATTCTAGGGTAGTGGTTTTAAGCTCTTCATTTCAAAATAAAAAAAGTATTACAGACGTTTTGGATGCATTATAAACCCATCAGTCTGCCCCTTCTTCCAACATGCAAAATATGCAAAAATAGCGTGCGCGCGCGGCACACACACACACACACACACACACACACACACACACACCAAAATTGGCCACAAATGTCATTTATTACAGCAGCAACTTAGACTCAAGTTGGAAAATCTTGGCACCTACATCAAATCCTGCCACAAATGAAGCTCCTCAAATGTGATGGCTCCTTGAGTACAACTGCTCCTTATCTGAAGACCTGTCAACTGAAAAGACAGTTATCCGTGTAACACACCTATTTATCATGGTGAGACAAGATGAAGTATCCAATAAACACTCCCTTTTAAAAATGGTAAAACAGAGAACACACAGGAGGCACTGGTCCATGGCAATTCTGAAGTCTAGTAGAGCATATATTGATACTTTCTTGATTAGGGATCAAGTTCTGCGAATTATTCCCCATAACACATGTTTTGCCCTGTAAGCAATTAGAATTTTCCTCTGAGTCATTCTTTCTTTCCATATATAGCAGCTTGTGTTTTCAGCTGAATACTTTTCTCAGCCTAATTCTTACTTGTAGAAATTTTTGTTCCAAAGATCTTTTTCATTTCTACTCTGTCCCTTATAATTCAAGCAAATGATGTTTTTGCTAATAAAATTTTCTTAAAACCTTTTTGGATCTTTTATGGTTCTTGTTGGGATTCATTCCATTAGACAAAAGCCACAGCCACAAATGTCTTTAAGATATGCCTTCTCTATCTTGGATCTCTTTTATTTTCTCCTATTGTCTTATCCTTTTATTGTTTATTTAGTGGATCAGGAATCTGAGACTCTATAGATGGGTAGGCTCTGGCTCAGTTCAGTCAGGGTCTCTCATGTGGTCATAATTAAGATGTTAACCAAGACTACAATCATCTGAGAGCTTAACTGGGGCTGGAGTGTCCTCTTCAAGTTGGTTCACTTACATGTCTTGGAACTTGGTACTGTTTTTTTGGGGGTAAAATCTCTATTTCATTCTGTAATAGCCTCTCCAATAGCTAGGAGATCAACTTTATGGGCTGGCTAGTGATATAAGACAGATCAGGGCAGAAGTGGTATCACCTTTTATGACCTAGCTTCTGAAGTTATTCACTGTCACTTCAGGTATATTGCATTTGTTAGAATCAAATCACTGACTCAGGCCCACATTAAAGGTGAGAAGAGTTAGTGTCCATCTTTTGAATGAGAATTTACAAAGATTTTTGTGGACACAAAGAACCACAATGTGTCTCTAAAACTCCAAGTAAACCAGTATTCCTGAGATACCTCCAGAACTCCCCAGAAATCTTCCATCATTTCTAGAATGAACAAGAACAGTATCCTTAAATCAAGGTGTTAGACATATTTATTTCAGTTCCAAGTTAATCTAGAAGACAAGTCAGTAGAATCGAGGCTTATAAAGTCAGTTTGCAAATTTGGACATGGGACCTGGTTTTATCTCTTAGCTTTGCAGTTGATTGATCAATGAATATGTCTAATCTAGAAAGAGTCAAGAGTGTTTGTTTACCTGTTAGGAGACCTGATCTCAGAAACACTAAGAAATAATTCTGACCCCTAAAGGAAAGTAAATGGTTCGTGAAGGCTCATGAAATAAAATTATTCCCATGGTTGGAGAAGAGGGAGATGTAGATATGTTTTTGGGGTTAATACTTAAGTTATCTGTGCAAAACCAATTAGTTTAACTATCATGATTAATTTGCAATGCGCCTTCATATATATTCTTGTTGAGAAATTTATGGTGGGTTACTGGGTAATTTGGTGGGTTCTTCTTGTATGAGCTAGAAAAAAAAGAAGATGGAGCTCGCTCATAAATATTTTATATAAAATTTATAATAAATACGAATATTGAAAAACATCTACTCATAGGGCAATATGCAAACACATTTGACAAGTAATAGCTATTTTAATTATATAAACTTTGAGTGTGGTCTTCAAGGAGTTTAAAATCTCATGGAGAAAGCAGAAATATGTGCAGCTGTTTGTAATATAAAGCTAATTATCATCATATTCAAAACAGAGAAACTAATAAAGTGCTATGAAAGCCTGAAGTGGGGAAATGTTTATTTCAACCAATAGCATCAGAACATTTCTCAGAAACCTCAATCATGGGTGATAGATAAAATGTTCCTTCAAGGAAGAAAGACAATCTTGGTGAAGGAAACAATTGAGTGAGCACAAGGTGTGAAGAGCCCAAGGACCCATGGGACCAGGATGTAAAATGGATAGTGCAGGGGAGAGGATGAGGTCTGACTTAGGTTGAGACTAGATTTGGGTGAACCTTTGACTAACTAACCAACCTTGGCTCTATTGAAGGCAAAGGACAACAGTGGGAGATTTTTGAGGACAGAAATGACACAATCAGGTCCGTGTTTCATGAACCATTATTAACTGTTCTCCCGCCCCTCCATTTTAATACATGTGAACATTTATTGATCTTAAAAGCAAATTAATATCTCCCAGACTAGCTGTGAGAAGTTAGTATATTAATATCTGGAAATAAAATACAAGCAAAGGGTAGAACAGATTTAATTAAAACAAAATGAAGAAAAATATTTGGAAATGCAAGTATGAGAACTATTTAAATCCTCTCATTTAAATTATAGCAATGACAAAGAATCATAGCTCATTCTTTAAATCCACACATAGAAAGTAAAAGAGAAAGTAATCATGGCTTCACATTCCAAAACAAGAGAATTTAGAGTCATTGCCCTTCCAAAAGATTGACAGATGGTTAACATACCCTGTGAAACAAAAATATGACAGAAAAGCCCTAGCTGGTTCAGCTCTGTAGATAGAATGTCAGCCCATGGACTGAAGGGTCACAGGTTCTATTCTGGTCAAGGCACATACTTCAGTTGGGTTGCAGGCTAGTTCCTCAGGAGGCTACCAATCAATGTGACTCTCTCACATGGACATTTCTTTCTCTGTGTCTTCCATCTCCCTTTCCTATCTCTAAAAAAAAAAAATCAATGGAAAAGTATTTTGGGGGGAGGATTAACAACAATAAAAAATAGGTCAGAAACACAAACAAGTTGCACTCATTTTCTCCTTTGATCCTCATTTTTCTCCAGGATCAGGACCTGTGTGGGGCTGGTTCTTCCAGCCTTCCAGAAGGGCCAGGCCTCTCACACCCAGTGTGGGGTAGAGCAAAGACCTGGACAATCCTTCTGGCAGCTGTCTCAGATTCTGACAGTCCAGAAAAGGAAGGCAAATAACCTCCTCTTTTGAACACTGCCCTTTTGTATTTATTTTTATGACTAGAGGCCCAGTGCATAAAAATTTATGCACTGGGAGGATAGTCTCTCAGCCTGGCCTGCCACCTCTCACAGTCCAGGAGCCTTCAGGGGCAGAAGGCAACCCGGGAAGGTGACCGTCCCATCACACTTCTGCTGCTATCACTGCAGGCAGTGAAAGCCTCCGTCAGCCCTGGTTACCTGCACCTCAGGCAGCCCTGGTTGATTGGGGGGCTGAGGGGACTGGGGGACTCTGGAGACAGGTGTGCGGAGCAGCTGGGCCTGCCACACACCTTCCACCCTGGCAGGGCTGAGGGGACTGGGCACCCACATCTTGTGGCTGTGTGCGCCACCATCTTTGAGGGCATGGCAACAATTAGCATATTCCCTCCTTATTGACTGTGGATACAGCCATCTTTGTGACGGTGTGATGGTCAATTAGCATATTCCCTCTTTATTAGATAGGTTAGGGTTTACTTTTTTCCCCCCCAAAAAAGCAAAATGATCAGAAAGTGGTCCATAAGTAGTTTTACTAAAGTTCAATTAAAACATGAATTAGGAAACTCCAGAATCTAACTCATTTTTCACCAGTGTCCCCATGGTATTTGTTGCTGAATGATTAATGGCTGGGGTGTGGGAGGAGATATGAAGGGCTCTGAGGTGACAGGCAATGCAGCTCAAATGAGAAGATGAGTGAAGGGGGCAGGAGCAGATCAGTCTGGAAAGCAGGCTACCACCTTAGAGAAAGAAAAAAAAATTTAAAAGACAGGAAAAAAGACAAGTTTAAAGAATATAGCCAAACACAGGCTATGACATAGCCTCTATTGGTTACGAAAAAGATGTGAAATTGGAGCATTACTCATTTATGTTTTTAATTACTGTTTTAATGCACACTGGTCAGAATGTAGATTGGGAATAAAATGTAAAATCTAGAAATAAAACAGGGAAATCATAATAATAAATCATCCTTATT
The DNA here is from genome assembly GCA_963924515.1 of Vespertilio murinus. NCBI lineage: Eukaryota > Metazoa > Chordata > Mammalia > Chiroptera > Vespertilionidae > Vespertilio > Vespertilio murinus. The sequence continues at coordinate 31,234,601 of OZ004707.1, forward strand.
TTTAAGCATTGCCATTTGTTTTTTAATTAAATTTATATACAGATTGTTCTTGTAGTGCTTAAAATGTAATAAAAATTCCTCTCTGCATTCTCTACAGCAAGTTCTAGTCAGCTACGTTGGTATCAAAAGTAAGAGTTTTTTAGAATAGATATTACCATGGGTTACATTTAAACTATTACGCCTCCAGAAAGATAAAAATTTAGATTTTTTTAATCAATCCCTTTGCCACTTCATAAGTCTGCATTTTTGTGCTCTGGCACATAAGTGTGAGTTAAGAGCTCTATGGCAGGAAAGTCGTGTCTGCTGACAAATGAGCCGACAAACAGGGAGAAAATAGGCCAAGAGCATGAAGGAATATTAAAGCACACTTTTTTTTCTGGCTTCCACTCTATGTTGATTAGTGGAACAACAGGAGCCTTTAAAAATATAAGATTTTTCTTACTCCCAGAGAGGATTTCCTAAAAGAACAAAAGGAGACACATCTGTGCTATAGGAGCCTCTGGTTGCTTCCTCTTATCCATCTAGCAGAGTTTCCCAAAGTGTGGTACGCGTACCCCCAGGGGTGCGGGAAGAGTTTGGTGGGGGTACGCGTTGCACTGGAGTTTGGTGGGGATATGCACTGCACCGTGCTTAGCTGCGCCTAATTCTACGTTCTCATGAGTCAAGTCAAGACAGTCTTGTGAGGCGTGAGATGGTCTGGTATGCAAATAAATGTTATTTATAATATAACTTGTATTCATATTTTATTATGAATAATTTTATTTTTCATTTATTATTATTTTGTGTATGTACAAAAAAAAGAAAAAAGAAACATATTTTGATTGTTATTAAAATACATCCATTTTTTTGACGAGGGGTACTCAGCGTTATGAAAATTATAGAAGGGGCACACATATGTCAAAAGTTTGGGAAACACTGATCTAGAGGACCCATCCCTTACCTTTGATGGAGCTGTCTCTTTGCAGATTACGTCAACCTTTTTAGACGGTCTTCTGCAATGCATTTGGCTAATTTCCTTGGGAGTGATCCACTGCCTTCCAGAAGAGAGAGGAAGAAAAAGACCTACCAGCCACTGAGCTCTGTCTCTGCCCCACCTGTAACCTGTCGCTTCAGTCTCTCTCTCCAGTGTCCTACATTCTGGAATGTGTCCAGGCTCCCGAAGCGGAGCCGCCAGCATCTGAGCTTCCTGGACTTTGCCTCTGCATGCCTCACATGAGTTCTCTCACTGACAAAAACAGATGGTAGTGTTTCAAGCGATCGCTTCCAGTGGAAAGGTGGATGTGAGAGTAAGTGAGGGAGAGAGCCCAGGGAAAACTCAAAATAAAATACGAATGAAAACAGGTTGATCCTGGAAATCTTCTGTAGATATGCAAATCAGAGAAAACAGTTATTACAGAAGATGTGTTGCAAATATGTTCAGTCCAAAAGGAGAGTAATAGCACTGTTTGTTCTCTGAAGTGTGTCCCTTTTAAAAGCCACTAGATATTAGGGTCATCTTCATCAAACCAGAGACAAGTGAAATTCTGCTATCAAACCTGGACTATAGAATTTCTCCCAGAAAGGTCTTTCTACTTCTGGGTGGCGCAGTGTAAGATATGTGACTTATTAAAAATATGTTTGGCCAAAACCCGTTTGGCTCAGTGGATAGAGCATTGGCCTTCGAACTGAAGGGCCCTGGGTTTGATTCCAGTGAAGGGCATGTGCTTTGGTTGCGGGCACATCCCCAGTGGGGGGTGTGCAGGAGGCAACTGATGGATGTTTCTCTCTCATCGATGTTTCTGGCTCTCTATACCTCTCCCTTCCTCTCTGTAGAAAATCAATAAAAATATATTTTTAAAAATATGTTTGATAATTACATTGGTAAACCAATTCTTAGAAGGTATCCTGCATGCCTGGGCTAGGAAGATCAGCTAGAGAGTCATTTTACATTTTATTGGATTGTGAAAGCAGCTCAGAAAAGAGAAATTGTGCCTAATGTTTACCTCAATAGAAAATGCAGAATGTAGAGAAGGAGTTGAGGGGATAGAGAACGAAGTAATTTGACCATATTATTGCAAAATTGAATATATTAATGCAAAAATGGCAATGCCATATGATAAATCAAATATTAGCTTTGAAATAGAGGGATGTATGTATGTGGGTACTTAGGAAAAAATAATTTGATTATAACAGAGAAATATACACTAAGAAAAAAGTCAAGCCCTCTCCTTGGAGGACAATATGAATGAAAATGAGGACAGTTGTCTTTCCTTGAGGACATGATTAATGCTATCTGGGCGCCTGGGACCATCTAAGGCAGTGGTTGGCAAACTGAGGCTTGCAAGCCACATGTGGCTCTTTGGTCCCTTGAGTGTGACTCTCCCACAAAATACCACGTGTGGGCTCACACTTACAGTGCAATTGAAACTTCGTGGTCCATTCGCAGAAGACGGTTTTTGGCCTGGGCGAGTCTGTTTTGAACAAGTGGTGTTAGAGCAGAGAAGGGGTCAAAGAGTGGCATGTGGCTCGTTCGCGAGCCGCAGTTTGCCGACCACTGATCTAAGGAAGCACCAACAACTCCTTGCCGTGCATTCCAGAGACGTCGCAGGTATGTTCCATTGGACATGGCAGTCCTATTCGGTACCATGTCATTCCCTGAGAGATGTTCTTGAAGGTAGGTTACAGGGTGAACTGCAGTGTCTTAGAGTGAATTGTTGAAATTCAGATTTCATAAATACCACCCAGATCATTTCTCCCAGAAAGTCCTTCCCAGGATTACCGCACAAGATAAAGTCCATGCAGATCCTAAAGAGCTCCTGACAGAGACAGCAGCAGAGTGCCTGGGAAGGTTGGTCCCTGCTGAGAATCTTCCCTCCATGTATTTGCGAAGCACCTGCTGTTGTTTATGACCAGAAATGAAGAAGGTGAAGCACGCAAGCAACCATGAGCAAACAAATGCATGTTTGCAATAAGTTCAACACTGAAAAAAATACCAGAGGAGGCACATAAGGAGGCTTTATTTCAATAGATTAGTTCTAGACTTGCAAGATGTTCTCAAAATCAGCAAAAGACTGGGGATATATATCTATATATCTATATCTATATCTATACTATATCTATATCTATATCTATATCCATATATATGGAATATAACACATTTTAAAATAATAGAGAAGACATAAATACACAAATATTTTACAAAAGCGATAAACTTTATCTTACTCCTACAACTCATTTAATCTTAACAACACCAAGAGAGAGAGAGAGAAAAGCCAAGTTCACACAAGTGCAAATATCCAGTCATCTTTTCTTAGTCTCCCCCTCAGTAACCCTAAAATAGAATCAAACTGTAAACAGCGCCCACTGATGTTAACAGCAATTATTCTAGAATGAATATGTTTGTGTTTTAATGGTCACCTTTGAGGGGGACTTCATCTCCTACCCTCTTGTCCTCTGCCTGCTCCTTCAACATTCCAAGCTCATTCTCCCACTCCGGACCTTTGCACATGCTCCTTCCTCTGAATTCAGCACTCTCTCCACACATCTGCGTGACTGACTCCCTCGGGTCTTGCATTCCTGTCTGATTAGCAGCTTTTCCGAGTCACTCAGTAAATCATCACTGCTGCTGCTCCCTGGAAACCTCCTCTCTCTCTCAGCCTGCTTTATTTTCTCAAGTATTTCGTTACCTGGCAGACTATTTTTTGTTTATTTGTTCATCATTTTTCTCTACCCACTAAAATGTAAGCTCTGTGAGGGGGTGCTGGATTGCCAGTTCTTAAAGTACATTCTTGCACAGAGTATGTGCTCAATAATATACACATGCTTTCTGAATGGAGATATCATAACTAAAGCCTTACGAAGCTTCACATTTTCTGCGCCTCCCTGCACAACTGGGAACGTGGCCATCTTTCTGGAGCACAGACATGAGTATATCACTCCGTTGTCCTAAAACCTTTAATAGCAAACAGAGAGATGAATAACTTAGGAGGCTCCTCACCTAAGATAAAACCTAAATCGCTTAAACTGGTTTACAAGGTTTTTTATTTGTTTGTTTGTTTATTATTTATTGATTTATTTAATATTTTTTTCTTATTTTTCCATTACAGTTGATATGCAATATTATTTCAGTTTCATGTGTACAACATAGTGGTTGGACACTAACATAACTTAAGAAGTGATCACGACAATTAGTCAAGTACCCATCTAACACCACAGGTAGTTATTACAATATTATTGGTATACTGCCCATGCTGTGCTTTACATCCCCGTGACTGTTTTTTAATAAGTGATAATTTGTCCCTCTTAATCCCTTCCCCATTTTCATTTGTGGTCCCCACCATCACCCCTACTCCCCCACCCCAGACTACAAGGCTTTTAATGATCTGCCTCCTGGACATATCTCCAGATTTATCTCCCACTCATGCTGCAAGCATGAATTTTGGAACTAAATTACTGAGTTCAAACTTTGGTTTTATCACATGTTATCTGTGTGTCCATTACTTTGTAGAAAGGCAATAATAGTATCAGCCTCATAAACTGTATTTTGAGAAATAAGTATTTTATTGTGCTTATGTGGAAAAAAAGAAAAACTAGATATTCACCTACAGTGTGATCCTGCAAGCTTATTCCTAGGGATTTACCAAAATAGATATGTTCACTAACAGACTGGTACCACATGTTTATAACAGCTTTATTCATGATAGCACCAGCTGGAAAGAGCCTGGGTAGATTAGCCATCAGCAGGAGAGCAGATGAAAACCCTGTGGTATATCCACACAATGAAAAACTATTGAGCAATAAAAAGGGGGGGAAAAAACTACTGACATAGGCAACAACATGAATGTATTCCAAATGCATTATACAATTTATGAAAAAATAGTATATACTATATTGATATGAAATTCTAGATGAGGAAAAATATTATCTCTGGTGGAATAAAATAACAAGAGTGCTTTCTTCAGGAAAGTAGGATGAGGATTGACCAGGAAGAGGCATGAGGGAAACTTTTGGGATGATGGTGATGCTCTATACTTTTAAAGGACATGGAGTGATACAGGTGTAAAGTATTTGCCAGAATTCAGAGAATGCATGCTTATAATTTGTGCATTCTATCTTATGTGGATTTTACATCAAAATAATATAAATAAATATTAAATTCTAATTCAGGCATGTATGCTTAATTGTAATATCTATAATTTACTTGAGATGTATCAAAACCTGATATTATCAATTTGTGAATAGACTAATGGAAAAATGGATAGACATGTGATAAAGAAACTTCAGTTAAATGTGAATGCTAGAATCCAGGTGGTGAGTATATGGATGTATATGAATATTTTCACAATAAAGTATTGGGGGAAATGTACAAAAGTTGTATAGCAAAAATGTTAATTCAAGCTATCATTATGCAAAACGATTTCACACTTGTATGTTTTTATAATAGTAAACTGAAGCAAGTTTCCTTTGGTTCTTTGAAGCAATATTATATACTACCTGACAATTATTGACAGATTTATCCTGCACTGGCACTAACTATATTTTTCTTCATTGACCATTTTTATGGAACAAAAGTTAAATGAGCCCAGTCTTTTGCAATTAATTTTATAGAATCATTGATTAGTTTTCCCCAAATAATTTATTTCTCACTTATACCCTAGAAGGTAATAGCATTAAATATAGTAGTATAACATTTTATACCAGACTGCCTTAGCTTTCCACTGAAAGATTTACATAGGCCTCAAACAAGAGCTATTTCTGCTTAATGATCTGCAGGTAAAAGCAACAGAAATATAGAAGATAGGAATAATCTACCTATAAAATGTTATATATCTCCTAAGAGTTCTCTAGATAATCAAAGCTTTTCTGGTGAAGGTCATTATACATTGCAGTTAACTAAACACTAAAAAGATATGTTTCTTTGGAATTTAACATTACCTCTGCACAGCTGGGGTAGTAAACCACTAGGTACGGCCCATTCAAATATACAACCTAATTATCTAATTCCTTTAGTAAATAAAATAAAGCAATCGTCTGCAGTCTCGGGCCCCAGATATACTGTCTGGGAAGTTACAGAAGATATAGACATAGTCCTTAACCTTGAAAGGTGTTTCTTTCAAAGACAGTTACCGTCACAGCGTGAAATGAAGAGGAAAGTCCACTCAAAAGGAACGGTTTGCTTTGCTAAGGGACACTGCAAAGATACAATGAAAAAAATAGGCCGAATAGAGTATCGCAAGAAAATAGAAAACACTTAAAGATAACAAATTCTAAAGTGCCTACCCTTTAGGATGTCAAGAGTAAGTGACAACTATGATTTCCGGTTCTTAATGAACAGCCAGTAAGTCAATAATATCAGTATTGGTTTAATATTGAGTGTAGAGAGATGAAAATAAATATCTTCTAATCTTACATTCAAAAATGACTAACATTTATGGAACACTTTGTAGGCACTCTGTTAAATAGTTTTCTACTAACGGTAGAGTTCTTCTAATAATTTTATGAGGTAGATACTATTTTCCTTCATGATACTGATAAAATTGAGATGTAGGGGTTATTTGCCCAAATCCATCTGACTAATAAGGGAGAGAGGTCAAAATTGGTGAGTGGATGATTTCATGGTCCATTAGGTGAACCGGCCCATAGCCAGCCTATTTGCTAGGCCAGAACAGCAGTACTAGCCACAGAAACAAGCCTGGAGGTCAGGGTTGGGTTAAATAAAGACAGTACGTAATATTTTTCCAGGTATTTTTATGCTTTCTAAAATAAGTGATCTAGACCAGAGTCAAAGAATTTCAGCTCTCATGTTGTCATGAGAAAAACTGGGAGAAAAGGAATTTGGGGAATTTCAAAGAATGTGAACTAAACTTTCTCAGGCAAGCTGTCCCCTATTCAATACAGAACTCGGGGAAGGAGCAATGTTCTCACCAAGCATCGTCCAGCTCTCTCTCCTCCATATAAATAGAAGCTAACTTTCATTGAGTACTTACTGCATACTAGACACTGTTTTAGCCCATTCTATGTACCATTTACTCCTTCACATTTTATGGAGGAGGAAACTGAGACATAGACAGAATAGGATAATTGCCCAGGGTCAGTAAGTTGGGCGGGTGAGTTCACACCCAGATACAATCTATTTCTGAGGTCATACTTAGGTCAATTCAAATTTACCACCTCATCCCCAAAATGTACAGTGAGCAGTTTTTGACCTTTCCAATTTGTCTGTGTGTGGAAGAATTTTTTTAATAGTACATGATAAACCTCCTAACAAATCCTGACTTCATTTTTATTCTTAAATCTCTTAGGAAGGACTGTTCCATTCACAGATGTTTTTCTGTTGTAATTATTTGCCTCCCTTCTTCAGGTTTCAGGATGAAATGGGAGAAAGAAGTATATATATCCATATTTATATCTGCATATCCCCATTCATAGATTTTCTCCTTTCCTATATGGAGGATTGTTATAGAGAGGTTGTTCTTAGTTATAGATATCCAAAAGCAACAGATTTTTGAGCTGGAACAATATATATAGTGGTCATGTTATCCTTGACAATAATTAAAATCTCCTAGGTATCCCTTTCTATATGTGAATTTACATAAACATATGCATAGGTATGTGCCTATGTATGTAGATATCTTGTACATGTGCATGGAAATGACATTGAGATGTATGTTAATGTTCCTTTTTCACATATATGTGTTAGGTGATAGATCTTAGGGAAGAGAGAGAGAGAGAGAGAGAGAGAGAGAGAGAGAATGATAGAGCTACATATATTTTTAAGGGAAGTTGAATGGTCACTTCCAGATTAAATTTTTTTTATTTTAGTCATTACTAGTGTAGAAATGTGTTCATTACTTATTTAGCTTAAGTAGTTTCAAACTTGGGGGACTGGATATATATCTTCCATGGTCACAATCTATGTGATTACTTTGGGCAGCCAGAGCAATTTCAACCCTTGACCTTTAGACCCACCACTCAAGGGTCTTTCTGAGCATCACCCTTGCATTATGAAAACCGTGCCACAATTCCTCATAATCCCAACTCAGAAGCATATGTGCTGTTTATGCATATATATATATATATATATATATATATATATATACACACATATATATATATATTGCATGCATAAACAGCACATATGCTTCTGAGTTTATATATATAAACTGTATACTGTAACATTATCAGTATAACTGTCTAAGCTACAATGCTCTGTTAAGTAATTTAATAGAAATGCCTTAGATTTACTTTCACATTTTTTCTGGATAAAGAGTCACCAAGCAAATTGACCTTTAAAACCTTCAGAAAGAAATCACATAAAAATAATTATAATCTATAATGCAGAACTTTGTTCTTCACAAAGGTAATAAATTAAACATTCTCCTTTGAGATTTCTTTATTGTGCAAAATGAGACTGATTAGGTCAAACTGCTCTTTCTACCACTTTTTGACATGCCAGGTAGAGATATTAACATTTCTAAAGAGAAATGGAAAATGTTCCAGGGTTTGTAAGACTAGGGGTAATCAACCTAAAATTACACATAGATTATGTTGTCTGAATATCATACCAAAGAAAGAAATGGCAGGGTAGCCAATGGCAAAGCATTTTCCAATGTGTGTTTTTCTCACACCCCACACTCTTTGCAACAAGATTTCAGTCCTTGTTCTGTGCACAAACCATAGTTTTACTCTAGATCCTTCTGTGGATCACAAGGAAACCAGACTTTTCAGACTCTTCTTTGCACACCTGCATCCTTCCTGCTTTTCCAAGGATAGCACTGAGAAAAGCATGTCCTCCTAATTTTTCAATAATTCAACATATTTTGTCTTCCAACATAATATAATGCTCCAAATAGTCATAATATCAGAGAGAGAGAGAGAGAGAGAGAGAGAGAAAGAGAGAGAGAGAGAGAACCCCATTAAAAAAAGTGTATTTCCATGCCCTAGCCAGTTTAGATCAGTGGATAGAGTGTGGGCCTACAGACCGAAGGATCCTGGGTTCAATTCCAGTCAAGGGCACATACGTTGGTTGCAGGATCTTCCCTGGCCCAGGCCCTGGTTGGGCTCGTGCAGAAGGTAACCAATACATATCTTTCTTTCAATTGATATTTCTCTCTGTCTTTCCCTCTCCCTTCCATTCTCTAAAAAATCAATGGAAAAATATCCTCAGGTGAGGATTTTTTTTTCCAGGACATATGGCTTAAAATATTTTTTAAATATCTTATTGATTTTTTTACAGAGAGGAAGGGAGAGGGATAGAGAGCTAAAAACATTGATGAGAGAGAAACATTGACCAGCTGCCTCCTACACACCCCCTACTGGGAATGTGCCCACAACCAATGTACATAACCTTGACCAGAATCAAACCTGAGACCTTTCAGTCCACGGGCCGACACTCTATCCACTAAGCCAAACCAATTTAGGCTTAAAATATTTTGTATCCCATGGTGCCAAAAAATCATTCCCCTCCTGTTTGGATCTTAGTTAGTAGATGTTCAATAATAAATATAAATAATGATAGCAACAGACCTTTGTTTCAGAGGTAGATCCTGACTTCCCATGAGCATTTGTCTACATGACTTACCTAGGGACATCCTCCCTTACTTTGTTTCTTCTGTTTTGGATTCAGGATTCACATCATAGTGTCTTTGTAAACATCAGATTATAACGAGAGCAGAAAATCTTGAGGCCTTACATCTTCCAGACTGTAAAAGCACATGCTTAGAGGAAAAACTTATTTGTTTTTGTGCAAAATGAGACTGATTAGGTCAACTTATTTGACCTAAACTTATTTGTTTTTCCTCTAAGCATGTTTAAAAGGTCATGTATGTTGCCAAAACCGGTTTGGCTCAGTGGATAGAGCGTCGGCCTGTGGACTGAAGGGTCCCAGGTTCGATTCCGGTCAAGGGCATGTATCTTGGTTGCAGGTATGTCCCCGGTGGAGGGTGTGAAGGAGGCAGCTGGTCGATGTTTCTCTTTCATCGATCTTTCTAACTCTCTATCCCTGTATAAAAAATTAATAAAATATATATATATATTTTTTTTAAAAAAAAAAGTCGTGTGTGCTAAAAGTAGTATCGCAGCGACGCTCCATGAGATGCAAAGACAGTCATCCACACCTCTGCCATCTGATTCCACCACCTCATAGCATTTTGCTTCATAAAAGGAAGAGTCTTAAACTTGAACATGCACCAATAATTTCCAGGCATCAGTCTTCTAAAAATTAGATGATTAATTTAAATAAATGACATGTAGTAATGCAATACCACTTCAAGAGGAAAGGAAGAATTCCTCTTCAAGGTCATGATAGAATAAGACTAATGAGAAGAGTCATGGCATAGTTCTACTGTGTGGCTATTGAATCGCTCTGTCCTTGAGCTTAAATAATGTTGTGACAGATAAATTTGCATTAAGTGTAATTATTTGTAGACTATAGATTCACTTTGTTATCTGTAATTTAGATTTAATTGACTTTTTGTAGATATGTAGAGATTCCTAATTTGATTAACTTTTTTATCTAGCCTAAACTACTTACTTGCATATGTACTCAATATATATTTTTGACATTGATTAGGCTTGACTTACTTTCCATATTTTCATGTTATGTTTTCACTCAAAATAAACTCTCAATTTCATTTCAATCTACTACCATACCTTTATTTATCTTTTATAGTTTTTAAAATATATGTTTTTATAATCAAAGTTCTGAAGTATTCTTTAAAAAATGAAGTTGACATACACAGCTGAACTTCCTGAAATAAAAACATGTTGTTTACTTATTTCAGAAACTCAGTAAATTAAAATTTTCTTTGAAATGTAGGCATCATGATAATCAAGTTAATTTTTTCAATAGAAAAGTAGTTTATATTTTGTGCATACTGTCTAATTAAGAATTGGGGAAGGAGAACAATCTCACTAAGAATTTTTAAAAGTGAAATTATGATGAAAAGATAAAATTGTCAATTAATAGACTGGAAAAAGAGTGACCATGTCCAGCACTTGCCAGAGCAGAGTTTGCTAACTCTGCTGGTGGGATTGCAAATTACCATGTCTTTCACTATATAGGAAAGTCTTTAAAACATGCATACCCTCTGATGAAGTACTTTTATTTTTAGCAACCTAATCTGTGTCAATAGCCAGAAATGTTAGAAAGTTGTACAGACAAGAACATTCATATCAAGTTCTTTGTAAAAGCTAAAGGTTATCAACAGCATAAATATTCAGAAAAGAAATAATATAAGGAAATGCCTATGAAAGATCACTATGTAGTTATTTTAAATACAAATGTAGAGAAATAATTGTTGGCCTAGAAAGACATGATAAATTGCTAAGCAAAAGGAGCAGGCTACACACAACATAATGCCAATTTTTATTAATGTACAAATATTATCAGAAATACAATGGGAAAATGTAAGAATAGATACACCTCAAAATGTTAGCATCACTTATTGGACTTGTAACAATGGGAGATTTAATTTGGTTTTTCTTTTGTACTATCATTGCCTTTTGCTTTTAATTATTTTTAATATTTTCTTCAGAGAACATCTGCAATTTTCATAGTAGTTGTGTTCAATTGGAAAAATGCTTAATAGAAATTACTTTTTTCCCCTCCTTTTTGTTCCTACATTCAACAGAGAAGGAGGGACCATCTCCTTTTCTATTCTCTGTCTTGTCCTACCCCATCCAGCCCTGTACAGAAGGATTAGCCAATCCACTTGGTCATGCTCCATAACCAACTGAATCATGAATGGGATTGCTATACACCCAAACATCATGCTCATATGTGGTTTCCATTTTTTTTTTTTTACTTTCTTCTACTTCTTTTTGGCCAAAATGATTCACTGAACTAAGGCCCCCTCCCATGCTGAAAGCCATGCTTTGTCTATCCCCCTGCTCTATCTCCTGGGCTTGGATTCTTTCATCACCTCTGCTCTCTAAATAAATTAGCCTTGGGGGAGAATGCTGAGATTCCAAAACTGGGTTCGGGTTTAGTGCAATAAAGAGGAGATTATGACTTTGAATTAGGCAACATTCACCAGTCCTGTTTACCAAAGTGCTCTGCAGACTTTGTGCACAAGCCCTACCAATAATAGGATGGTATGTCGATTTTTATTTTTCTCCCAGCCCCTTCTGCCTGCAACTCCCTCTGGAGCCTCTTAAGTAGGAGTCTCTGGGATTTGAGGTAGGATTCAGGCATTCCTCAGTCTCTAATGAAAATGCCATTGAAAAACTTGAAGATTTTGTCCCAACTCGGACTGGCATCAGGAGCCCCTGATTGGGTTGCACCACAGGCCTCACACCTAGAATGGCCCTGAGCTTGGTCACTGTTCTGCTGTTGCGTCCTGAAATTTTTAATAATTATTGAACCAAAGGCACTGCTCCTCCACTCCCCCAAATCATGTAGCCCCAACCACTGAATGTCTTTTCTGGGGAGGAAAAAAAAAAGGAAAAAGTAGCAAAGTAAAAATCACATATAGATTTATTCTGCATATTGGGGGAAAGAACATAGAGAAATCTCTTTCCTTTTGCGTTGTCTATTACTGTAAATAATAGTAAGAACTGTCTTCCTTTCTCCCAAAGCCTCTTGACTATTTACCCTTGGCACATAACTATAGATTTGCATTTGAGAGCTGTTTTCAGAGGTGAGGTAAGAACCCTGGGTTCTCTGTATTGTTATCAGAAGAATGGAACAGAAAACTTATAAATAATGGAAAACCAGAGCTTATCCATGATCTCAAGATTCCAGCTTTGTAAATATTTTTACTTAAACATGACAGGGTGACTAATCTTGGGGAGTGGTGTTCTAAACTTATGGAAGAGCAAGGCTCACATGATGAGCCCAATGAGGCTCTCTTGGATCTTAACCAGTCATTGATTGGTGGGCTGGTCAGCTAGTAAATCAAATTATGACATCATTGAATGATCCTAATATTAATCCTTTGTAATGCCATTTGTAAAATAATAACATCGCTTGCTCTCGTCTCTCCCCAGGATTTAGTTCGGAAGCTTATGCTCCTGGCCTTTCTAATCAATGTCAATTTTCCTTTGGGACAAGGTCAGGAACAGCTGTCTGAACTGAAGCAATAACTGGAGATCGGAATAAATTTATTTCTGTCCACAGCCAAGCAAAAAGTTATGCTTACTTTGTTTCTTTCAGTCCAGTGCCCTGCCAACAAATTTATGTTAAATGCATGTAATATTCCAATCTGTTTAAAGGATTTGGTATAAAATAAAGAAAGAGAGTGTATTATGAATAACAGCCTGTTGACAGGCTCCAGGGACATACTGTACTTCTTTTAAATTCATCATATTAAAACGGATATGGTTCTCATATGCTAATGCCCGTTCCAATTTGTTTACAACAAAATGGGTCAACGGACCATTAATTCAGTTGCAAAACTGTCATCCCTGGCTTCAGGTTCTGTAAAAAACTAATGAGACTCCACTGGTATTTGCTCACACATTCTGCTCAGCAGTTCACGTTAACGATTTCGATGGCAAGGTTATTGGATTCAAAATGAATGTTTACATTGAAAGGGGAAGCAAGTGTCAAATATGGAGCTCAAAGAGGTACTCCACGCTGGAGGAGTTTATCGTGGCTTAAACCCTGCTCTGTTTATTCCCTCTAATGAAAAGCAAAGACAATAGCAGACATGGGGATGAATGTAATGAAGAGAAACAATACTAGGGCTCCGAGAGGTTAATCCAGGCACAACAGAGCTAATCTGGAAGAGCCTGGGGGCGGCTTTGGGCTAAAGACTGAGACAAAACTTGTTACTTCTTGATCCAGTTGTGCTCAATGAATGACTCTATTTGCAAAGAAGCTATTGGATTTTTCAAACCAGTGGGGCAGAAGCTACATCCTTGATTTTTCTTGCTAAACACCCTTGGACACTTGTTTCCAGAATAAATGATGTCAAGATCTTCTTTTTCTTCTCAAACAGCAAAGTAAAAGAAGTAGAACAATACACCTATTTAAGAAGGCACAGATTTTTGACCCAAGACCAAAACGTCTCTGAGAGCCAAACAGTATCTTCAACAGATGCTACAATAATAATATTTTGCAGGACAGAGAAGAAATGCCATTTCAATTTACTGTTCCAAAGGTTAAAAGATAAAGCACACTTGATTGATTGCTTAAATAAAGTGCTTTTAAACAATCATTTATTTAAAAATTGCATAATCTGCATTATTTTATCTGACATACAAAGTCAGATAAATGAGATTGTGTCCAAAGGGTTTAATTTAAGAGTATGGTTCTGCTGTGCATATATTTGCAAAAATTTTGCCTTACAAGGCCGAATGTGCAAACTTTTCAAGATGAGTGAATTAAATTCGAGTAGGCTATTCCCAAGGTAAGAAACCCACCATAACCTGGGGGAGGGGAATATTGAAATCAAATTAATATTTTTGAGAACTAACTATTTTCTTTCAATTCAATTCAATAGCACATTTTAAAACACATCATTAGGTTTACGTGTAAATCCCCACAGATTAGATCTGAGACTCCACTGTGTAAACTGTCAGCAATTACACTATGCTGCACATTTGAATGAATGGGAAAGTCGAAAACAAAGTAAAGAAGACCCCAAGAAAAGTAACATCACAGCCTTTCAGAGAATGGGAAGGTAGTAAAGGAGAGAGTGTTACTTTCAGAATGTTAATTCAGGATTGCCCTAAACCCAATGAAATATTTTCACGTTACTGATCCTATTCCTAAGAGAAAGATTTATCTTAATGGCAATTTTCATTCCCCTTTCCAAATTTGAAATGTTAATATGGGAACAGATTATGGAATATGAAAACTACCTTCTTACAAAAGAGTACTAAACTTACATACAATTTTAAAAATGATATCTCCACCTAAAGAGGTAATATAAAAATTATGATAAAGTGTAAATGCTGCTTGAAAATGAATTTACCATTTTTTTATTTCTATTGCTTAATAAAATGAGTTTGAAAGCAAATAGGACACTTTTCTTCAAAGGATCATCATTTTTTACGTATTGATAAGTGCATTAGAAACGTAAATATGTTTGAATTTCATTAGTGAGGTCATATTTGATTTTAGTTAAACTATTTTCATTTTCTAGGGTATCATCTTTACATCAATTAAGTTGAAATGAACACAATTTATAAAGCAGTGCATTTCTGGTGCATACGCTTTGTTTAATTCTGAGCCGTAATTGTTTAACCCTCCTTTTAAAGATAATTTGTAATGTCATACACTCAAGTTTCTCAAGATTACCCAAAAGTTCCTAGGTAACAACATCTGTTAAACTAAACAAAATAGATTAAAATATAAAAAGGAATCCTTAGTCAGAATACTTAGCATAACTTGCTTAGAATATAAATAAGACCTTCAACAACTGGCCTTTTAATGTTGGCTTCGTTTCTTCTAATAATAGCAAATACAAATCAAGTCCCCCTGTCCTCAGGGAAGCCTTTGCTAACCCCCAGATCTGACTGGAGAGCCTGTTCCATGGTCCCGGCCTCCTGTACCTCTTCCTCTCCTGTCACTTGTGCTCTGTATGGAGTGACTCTGCGCATCTGTATTCCCTCTGGAAAGAAGATTCACCAGCAAAGGGACTATGATTTCCTGTTGGGAAGGTAAGGTTTATTGAATGCTCACTGAATACAGTATTTGGCATGTAGTATCTCACTTGATCTTCACATCAGTTCTCTCAGGTGGCTGCTGTTTGTCGTGCCAAAGAGACAGAGCAGCACTGTGGTTAAGATTTTGGAGTTTGGTGGGAATGGGGGGGATGAAGACAATTATGTGATACCATAATCAATAAAGAAAGAGAGAGAGAGAGAAAGAGAGAGAGAGAGAGAGAGAGAGAGAGAGAGAGAGAGAGAGAGAAACACTGCTATTTGTCAAGTTAAAGCATCAAGAAGAAAGGCAAGCTGAGAGAAAATATTCCAAATATTTTCTAAATATCTGCTAAAAGTCTTGTGGACAGAGTATACTAAGAACTCTTAAAACTAGTACTCATGCTATGTATACCAATAAAATAATCCAACTTTTAAATGTAAAAAAAAAAGATTTGGGGCTTTGAAGCCATCAATGCCAGGTTTTAATCCGATTCTGCCAATATTAGCTCTTGAGACTTAGGCAAGTCAGTTACCTCTGTATGCCTCCATTTCCTGATTGTAAAATGAGGATTAAAAAATGTGCAGACCTCATAGAGCTGTTAGAAGTACTAAATAATTTACTGCAAAGGCTCAGAATAGGAGGAGACCATAGTAGTTTGTAAACAAATGTTATCTAGTATTTCCCCCATTTTGCAGATGAGGAAACTGAAGCTTAGGGAATCCACCTCACAGGTGGTGAATGGGAAAGTTATCTGACTCTTACTCACTATTAAAACCTGCCCCAAAATATAAAAACGTTTATTTGCAGAACAGAAAACAACTATAGGTGACAGACACGTGTTGTTAGAGGGATGAATGGTAGAAATGTGGGACACCCCCCCCCCCACAGCACAGCCACCCAAGGCAAGCTGGGACAGGACAGGGCAGCTTCAGAGGGCAGACACATGGGATCCATGGGCACTCACACCTCTTTGCTTCGGAAGCCTTTCCCATTGAGAAAGGTGAAACCTTGATGGAGATATTAATTCCTGTTCTTTCTGACCACTCTTCAGAATGTCAGCTTTTCCTTTCCTAATTAACTTGAACCATTACATGCTGTTGATCTGTAGATTCACATTCAAAAGAAATACTTATTAAAGCAAATGTATTATCTATGAGATGTGACCAAACGTGTTGGGAAAGGGATCTGAGGAGGCCAGGGACAGGGACAGGTTTAGGAAGTATTCGTCTACTCAATAAATGTTTCACTGAGCACCTACTGTGGACCAGATACCATACAAGCTATAGGTATTTGCACTTCAAAATTAATTATGGCCACATACTTTCCCTCCTAGAATTAAAGACTTTCTTCATTGATTGATGCTGGGGAAATTGATTAGCTACTTAAAGAGGGGAAATATACCTATATTCTCACCTTTCACCACACATTAAACTAGAATCTTAGAGTCTCAAATAATTAAATGTAAATAAAAATAAATTATAAGTAATAATGAACTGGTTTATGGGTAGAGAACATTCGAAATGCATAATCTCAGTAAAAAATAGATTGTAAGATAGTAATTCAATATTAATGTATTTGTGAGTCAAAATATCATAAAAATAACAGACCAGATTTTTGTGCATCTGAAATAAATGCACAAAAATCAGCAATCTGGAATTCACCTTGCTGCTCCATAGGACCCTGAGCCCTCCTGCAAGCCCACCACTCTGTCCATTTATAACTAACCCTGCACTGCTTGCTTTGTTCCAGTGCCTGGACTGGTACTCAGTGTTCTCAAGAGCTCCCAAGTTCTTGTACTGATTTTATCATTTTCCCCCAAACAGGTGACTGCCTGGCTTTGGCCCTAATTTTCAATGGAGTTCTTACCACGCCCTTTCTCCAGCCTGGACCCTCTCACCAAACCTCCCAAAGTAGGCTCAGTCAAGGTCCAGCACAGGCATCTTTTGAATGAGGGTGGACCTAGTTGCATTTCTCTTCTGACAATATAAACTCTATCATTTACACCCTCCTTTAGGAGTTAGCTTTTTTTATCCATCCCAGGCTTTCTTCCCACTGGTCTGCTGCTAATATTCAAGCATGCCTCATTGCTTAGTCCTGTGGTCAGCAAACTGTGGCTTGTGAGCCACATGCGGCTCTTTGGCCCCTTGAGTGTGGCTTTCCACAAAATATCATGGCCTGGGCAAGTCTATTTTGAAGAAGTGTCGTTAGAAGAAGTTTAAGTTTGAAAATTTTGGCTCTCAAAAGAAATTTCAATCATTGTACTGTTGATATTTGGCTCTGTTGACTAATGAGTTTGCCGACCACTGGCTTGATCCATCTGGGTGGTGACAAAGATACTCATGTTTATTTTAAATGACAAAAGCTAATTGTTTTTTAAATATATTTTTATTGATTTCAGAGAGGAAGGAAGAGGGAAAAAAGGAGATAGAAACATCAATGATGAGAGAGAATCATTGATCAGCTGCTTTCTGAAAGCTCCACACTAGGGATCAAGCCCACAACCTGGGCATGTGCCATGACTGGGAATCAAATCACAGTCTCTTGGTTCATAAATCTACACTCAAACACTGAGCCATGTCTGCTGAGAAAAAGCTCATTGTATTTTTTTCTCCTAACCTTAAGAGTTGTCCTGAATTTCTATTAAGATAAACCAAAGAACTTACATACTTACTAGAGGCCCAGTGCCCGAATTCGTGCACAGGTAGGGTCCCAGATGGGGTGGGGGTGGGGCCGGGACATAATTGGCCCTATGGGTGATTGGTGGGACACCCTTGCTGGCCCGGGATCCAGATCTGTCCTATTGACTTCCGAGCTGCTTGTCAGGAGCCACCTGGTGGCCACTTTTATATCCTTTCTTCCTTGTAGAGCATCTAGGGAAGGGAAACAGCCATGGTGCCCATGGTGCTGTCAGGAATGTGCCAGCAGTGCACAATCCTTCCGTGCTTGGCCCATTCTTTGGAGATTGGACCTGCAGGACTACTGAGGGAGGGAGTGGCTGCTGCTTGGCTGGTGAGCTGCCTGGATGGGTCTCAGTTGAGCAGTGCTCCCCACTGGGGCAGAGCACTGACCACCAGGGGACAGCTCCTGAGTTGAGCATCTTCCCCTTGGTGGTCAGTGTGCGGCATAGCAACCGGTTGTTCAGTTGCTTAGGCTTTTAGATAGATAGATAGATAGATAGATAGATAGATAGATATCCATAGGCCAAGGACACAAACAATAGGATGGCGAAGAACTGGGGGGTGGGAGGTAGGAGCTGGGCGGAGAGGAGTAAAGAGGTGGGAGGGGGGGATAGGAGACATCTGTAATACCGCTAACACTAAAATTTTAAAAACAAAAGAGAGATCTGGAGTTTTCCAAGGAACCTAAGACACCTGTGGATCAGAAAAAGCGTATTTTCATCTGGTAAAGGGTAAGCCTAGAGACCCCTGACCTGAGCCCACCGACTGAGTGCTTACCGAAAAACCAGCATCACGTGATTTAGACACTTAGCACATTTTAATAAGTTTTATACAGATTTTTCTTCCTTATCAGATGATCATCATTTCTACTTTAAAAGTCGTACCTTCTTGTACAAGTTACAATAGTTAGGAAGAAGAAAATAATTGGGTGTTTATCTTCAGTTGTTTACATTACATTCAGGCTTGGAGCACCTGTCAACTCAGAAAGCAGGGAGGCTAATTGAAACAGAAACAGGAAACAACAACAATACACTTCTAACCCACAAGTTTCACAGCCTCATTAACCCCAACTGGTGGGTAGCTGTGAAGGGAACTAACAAGAGTGTCCTATAACCCAGATGGCCCGAGACCAGGACCTTCCCTTGATGTGACTTCCATTAAATGATGTTTATTTGCACCTAGGGGTTCGGTTACTAATGGGGAGGCCTGTAGCCTGGGCATTTAGTGTCGTTTTGCATATTTGTCAATAAATTAGAAAGCAGGAAACATTGTCCAGGGTTTAGACTTGGGGATTTTGTGCTGTTTGAGGGTATAAATTCTGGTTTTGAAGGGGGAGCTGGAGGAAAGATTTTTTTTTAATGTGTATTGAAACTCCATATAATCATGAGAGAAACATCAGACAAATTCCAATCAAGGGACATCCTTAAAAATACCTGACCAGTCATCCTCAAAACTGTCAAAGACATCAAAACAAGGAGAGTTTGGGAACCTGTCACAGCCAGGAGGGACCTAGAGGTCTAGGAAACGTGACAACTAAATGCAATGAGGTGTCTGGATGGGACGCTTGAACAGAAAAGGGACATTGTGGGAAAACCAGTGAACTCTAAATTCACCATGGACTTTCAATGAAAATAATCTACCAATATTAGTTCATTAATTGTAATAAATGTATCACACTATCTAAGATGTTAGTAACAGGAGAACTGATAAAGGATATATGGGAACTCTCTGTACTCTCCTCTTAATGTTTTGGTACACACAAACTGCCCAAAAAACTAAAGTATATTTAAAACCAAAAAACCTATATAATTGAGATTAAATTCTGTTATTAAATCTTAAGCAAGATAAACAATTTAGTTGATATATGATAATCATTCTTTTAAAATGTTTTTCTTTTTATTGAACAAAAAATGCAGCAACCTATAGTCACACTCTTTTAAGTTAATGGTCTTAAATAATTTATTTGAGTTTTTTCTTAATGTATGAGTAATGTTTGTTCCTTTTAAAGAATAAAAAGGATACAGGTAAAAAGAAGTACATTAAAATCACATAAGCACATACAAGTGAGATAGATCTAGTAGTGAAAGGTTATTTTACAAGTCTGAACCCCTGAATTTATCTTGAAAATATACAAAGATTACATAATTTATACACACATAACTTATAACAGCTGCATAGTATTTTAGTATATGATGGACCACTTTTATTTGAGCAGTGCATTATTTGGGGACATTAACATTCTTTACAATCTTTTAATGTTATGTTTTACAATTCCACTCCGCCAGGCATTCTTTCTATTAATTGTTGCATAAGTCTGGAATTATTTCCTTAGCATAAATACCTAGGAATGGATTTCTGAGTCAAAAGCTATGAATAATTTTAAGACACAAATAAATGTTGCCAGATCACCCTCTGAAGTTTGTATACTTCAGTAAACTAACTGTGAGTGTGTATGGAAGGCCCCTTCATTAATTAGATCAGACATTCAACAAAAATATTTATAGAAAACCTTTTACATCCCAGTTCGTGTTGTAAAAGTTTCTATTATGAAATCAGATAGGTTACAAGATAATTTTAAAAAGAAATTCCTACATTTTTAACTTAAAAACTATTCTTGTGTGAAATTCTTACATTTTTAAAACTATAACATCCTGCATTAAAACATGTTTTGTTTTTTTCCCCTTCTATTATAAGATATAAATTAACATTGTTAAATATATTGAATAATGAAGGAAGAAATAGACATTTATTGGTGCCTAAATATATTTCAACTTTCCATAATAACAAGATCTCAACTAAAATCCGTAATAAAATAAAATCATGTTTATTTTATTAAATTGGTAAATTTGGAATTTATCAATTGAATTCGGTGTGTTTTATATAAAACAGTAAATATAGTATCGTTATTGCAGAAGAAATGCCTTTAGCAAACAAAATCAAGTATGTGGGCTTTGAAGTATGTGGGCTGCGTTACTTTACTTTCTGTAGATTGGTTGCTCCGGTTACCCCACCCCCTGGTTCCCAGGTTATAGAAGATGCAACCTCACCTGCTACTGTGTCATCTCATGTCCCCAGGGCAGCAGAGACCCTCCCCACAGGCTCCTTGCATGCCCAGAGGCTCTGAAGCTTCTTCACAGCCAAGCTCTTTCAGGTTCCTTTGTGAGGAGGGTCCCAAGACCTCTTCCCCCTGTGAACCCTAAATCAGCTCTTTTCTACCAGGACACTGGGCTCATGGAGCCCATCAGATACAACCTTCTGCATGCATTTCCTCTCCTGTGAAAGGAAGACTCAGCTTCAAGCCTCCACTTTGGAGTTCTGTAAAAATTTCTCAGGCAAAATCTCCCAAGTGATAGCTACCTGCTAGAATCCTGGATTCCAGAGGAGAGGAGAGTAGATGAGATTAGAAGAGAGGAGAGAAAAGAAGAGGGAAGGGAAGGGAAGGGAAGGGAAGGGAAGGGAAGGGAAGGGAAGGGAAGGGAAGGGAAGGGAAGAATACACACTGTGCTCAGAGTTAAATAGAATTCACAAGATTTTAGATCAGGATCTTCAAATTCCAATATGGTTCTACTCGGGATTACTGCTGACAACATTTGAAATTTGCTCTGTGTGGACTTTCCAGGAATGTGGTTATCCCCAAGGACCACCTTCCTCCCATAGCATCCTCAAGTTCATGTACTTGATTGATACTGAGAATCCCCTCCACTTTTCCTCTCAAACCCAGGCTCTCTGAGCACTCAAGGTGAGCTTAACAGATAAGCATGTGCAGATTGGCAATAAAAGAAATGGAACCTTCATAGAGGGAATGCCACACCTGTTCCTAGGAGAGGATGCTGTTACAGCAAACCAACAGAAGAGACTATTTGAAGCAACTAAACAAATCATGCCTCGATAACTCAGGAACACAGTGTTCAAAAATGCAAAGATTACCTTGCTTGTTTAAAAGGGCAGCTATGAACGTGTATGGAGCTGGGATAAGGGGTTTACTACACACTTGCAGGAGTTTCTAAGGTAATTATTTTGGCAGGGGGCATCTGTTTATCATAATTCTCTACATGAAAGATTTCCTCCCCACTTAATCTGAATATCCATCTTCTCCTTCCTGCTGCGGTCGTCAGAGTTAATTAATCCATCTCTGGACCTGAGTGACACGTGTACATGTTTGTAAATGCACTTAGTTTGACTCTTTCATAATTGTGTATGGGCTTGTCTCCTCTATCATACTGTGGACTGCTCCAAAGCAAGGGGCCAGGCCTCCCTCCTCTGTTCACCCATTCATTCAAGCAATGCCATTTTCTCTGCTCTAAGGGAGATCAGAGTTAAGTAACAGAGATGTATGCAGCAATTATTAGCTGACCTGGGGATGTAGAAATATATGTAGAAGATACTAGATTTCATTGGTAGGTCAACCAACTGGACTCTTTGTTCCTATAAACCTTAGTTTATATGGTTTATATAAACCTTAGTTCCTATAAACTCTTAAGGTTAGGAGAAACCTTAGGTAAGACTTAATGTAGCACTTGACATAGCTTGAGAACTATGGTTGCTAAACAGAATTAAATGAACAGGCCGGTTGTATCTAAAGTTGAATTTAGATTTGGACTCTTGTCTACTTCCTGCTACTCACATAATATGTGGCCTTGGCCTACCTTATTGTCAGGTTACCAATATCGAAAATAGATGTTCTATATATAAAAAAAAATGAGCATTGTTCTAAAAGTGATGCTGTCCTAAAGATATGTGAGCAAACAGTGCTTCTTTAATTTCAATACTAGAATACATTCTCAATATCTAAAGAACAATCCCAACAGTAGTCACTAAAGTAGATGAAAGATGGAAAGAGGTTATCTAGTTACTTTATTGTTTTATGGCTGGTCACACTGAGCCCAGATAGGTGATCAGATGGGCTAATGATGACAAACAGGGAGGATGACACAGTCTCTATATAATAATCAAGTAAAACCATCTGTCTCTGGTTTGTGGAGATTTTATTTATATCCCCACCATCTGAGAAATTCGTATTTACAGATTACAACAGTTTTATGTTCTGTCTTGAAGTGTATTTAAGTTGGCTTAAGCTTATGTTCATCTCTCTTGTAGGACTAAAGATTTTGGGGGGAGGGGAGTGTCTTAATCTTTTACATCTCACTAGGAGTCCAGCCTGCAATTTGAAATCACCTGGTGCCACCCACCCTCAAGTGGATTCACCGGTCTGTCTCTTTCTTGCTCCCGGGGTCCCGCAGCAGCCATGGCCACTGCTGATCAGATCCTCCCCAAGGGTAGGCCCACGGAGGCCCCTGCCGCCCACCCCTGACCCTGCATGCGCAACCTCCTCCTGTCTGGTGGACCCATTATGGCTTCCCAGTTAATTAGCATATATATATATTAATATCCTCATTAACTGTTATCTGAATGGTGGAATAAATAAAATCTGTGATCTGGATTAAGTGCTAGTTCTATTTGAATCCCCTAGCAATAACTTTCTCTCCATTTGACCCATTAGTCAAATTGAATGAAATATGCTTTACCAGTATGAACTATTTCCCTCTAAAGAATGAGGTTTCCTTTTAGAAGTTACTAGGATTGAGTTTGCAAAGATCTGAGAAGGGTCCTAACATATAAATTTAGGAAATAGATACTTATTCCTTTTTCATGGGAAAAAGCTTATTCCTATGACCAATAAGCTTGTATTATTTTATACTCTAAGATCCAGATCCTTTATTAAATATTTTGTCCTGAGGTCGTAAATAGAATCATTAACATGACTTACTGCAAAAAAAAAGTATGTGGAGTTGGGTGGGTAGCATTTCATGATTTGTGACATCTTTCTTCTGTACAATCACCAAGACTCATCTAAAACAGGCTTCATCATTTGTAAACCCTAATCCTGCAACATTTGGGGATAGTGAGTGACCCCTGCCTTTGGTCAGAAACAGAAATGATTTGAAATACTTCTAATGGAATTTCAAAGATAAGTGCTTTGAAAAATTGTGAACGACTATTAACTGTTCATAAAAAAAGGAGCCCGTATGTCCTGACAAGAAGCCAATCATGTTTAGACAAATTTAGAAGATGACATTCTGGACCCGGCAACACCTAGAAGATCTTTTCACACATCATTCGGTTTTTTCCCTCTTGATGGGCGGATGAGCAAACTTTAGGGAGTTAATGGGCAGATAAAAGTTGAAATGGGAAAGGACGGTAATGTTAAGACAAGTTAAAAGCTCTGTCCAACACCAGCTCCCAACAGGGCCTCCCCGGCCCTTTCCCCTGTGAACTTTTTGTGTTTCATTCATTTTGCTGGAATTGGAAATGGAGAGGCCAAGCAAAGGCCATATCCTGCTTCATTGACTAAAGCCGTCCTGTAAGTGAGTTTAATGGGTTAGAAGTGAATACCAGTGACAGTTCTAAGAAAAGTTACCCAGTGTTTCCAGTGCCTGGAGAGACCCCCTGTGGCTCTGACTTCTCTGCCTTTCCTTCCACTCTCCTTCTCTGATCTGTGGGAGCTTCCATGACAAACAAGGGCTTCTGTTAAGGAAACAAAACCAGCAGCGAATAGAAGGGCCAGAGCCTCCCTCATTAAAGAAGGATCTGACAAACAAGTAGTTCTGAAGACAACGGCCTTTAGACTGATGGCCACGTGAGCCCATAAGCTCTTGAAGAGAGAAATCAAATTTCCTTTAAATTTGCAAACTATTATTTTCTTTTGTTTATCCTCTAAAAAGAGGTCTTTCTCTGCCGGGATGTGAGCCCTCTCCTTTACACACGCTTTCTCTGCCCGCTTCTCTGTTGACTATTTTCTTATATCATTTTCCCATATGTTCTCTTCCAAAACACATATAAAGGAAGTGGTCACAGAGAAGTGAAATTCCTTCTGTCAACTGAGCTCGACAAAGGACCTTTTCCTTGACTTCATCTAAGCATATGCTTTGCAATACGGATTTTTTACCTTTTTGTTGGAGTATCGTATACAAGAGGAAAGTGCCGAACTCATAAAGGCACGGCTCTCTGAATTTTCACAAACTGAAACCTCCCATGGGACCAGCACTCAGATGGAGAGCAGGACCTGACCAGCATATTGGTTCCCAGGGCTGCCCAAACAAAGTCTCCCAAATGAGGTGGCTCGAAGCAACAGAAATGTATTCTGGGAGCCAAAAGTCTGAAATCAAGGTGTCAGCAGGGTTGGTTCTTTCTAGAATCTTTGAGGGAGAATCATTTCCATGACTCTCTCCCAGTAACAGCCAGCAATCCTTGGTGCTGCTTGGCTTGTACACATTGCCTTTCCAATCTCTACCTCCAACTTCTTATGGCCTTCTCCCCTGTGTGTCCTCCTCCTTCTTATAAAAATAACAGCAATGGGGGGTGAAGGTTCATTCTCAGGATAGACCTTAACCTGATGACATCTACTAAGAGCCTATTTTTAAATAGGTCATATTCTCAAGTACTAGGAATTAGCACTTAAATATATCTCTTGGGGTTCACAATTCAACCAATAACAATTAGTGTTTCAGACACCCTCTCATCCTTTCTTCCAATCATACACCTCCACTCTAAGGACAACTGCTATTCCAACTTCTGACAAAATAAATTTGTCTTTTGGGCATGTATGGGAGTGGGGTGGGGGGGATTGGTAAGATAAGTACACATATAATACCTTAATAAAAAGTGGGGGAAATTTTTTTGTCTTTTGGGCTTTATTTAAAACACTATAAGCCCAGTGCATGAAATTCATGCATGGAGGGGGGTTTCCTCTACTCAGCCTGCACCCTCTCCAAATGGGGACCCCTTGCAGCATGTCCAACCTCCATTTTAGGCCCTATCCCTAGGATCAGATATCTAATATATCAGATAACTGGCAATCAGATATCTCTTTCACAATCTAGGACCACTGGCTCCTAACTGCTCACCTGTCTGCCAGCCTGATCACCCCTAACTGCCCTCTCCTGCAGGCTTGATATTGCCCCCAACTGCCCTCCTCTGCTGGCCAATTTGGTTCTGATTGGTCAGTTCCTATGCCAGCATCAAAAGTTTTACCTCTTAGGCAGCCATTGGCTTCCCATAGCATCCAGATTTGGTTCTCATTGATCTGTTCCTATGCCAGTTAGTGTCATAAGTTCTACCTCCTAGGCAGCCATTGGTTCCCCACAGTATTCACTTTTGGTTCTGATTGGTCAGTTCCTATGCCAGTCAGTGTCAAAAGCTCTGCCTCTTATACAGCCATTGGGTCCCCACAGCACCTGCCTTTGGTTCTGATTGGTCAGTTCCTATGCCAGTCAGCATCAAAAGCTCCGCCTTCTAGGCAGCCATTGGCTCCCCACAGCACCCACTTTTGATTTTGATTGGTCAGTCCCTATGCCAGTTAATGTCAGAAGCTCTGCCTCTTAGGCAGCCATTGGGTCTCCACAGCAGCCAGATTTGGTTCTCATTGATTGGTCCCTATTGCCCCCCCCCCCAACCTCCAATGGCCGGCTAGGAGTGACCTGGGTGCTGAGGAGGTTCCTGGGACCCAGGTATGCATGCAAATTAAGCACCATCTTTTGTTGGGTTAATTTGCATACTCTGATTGGCTGTGGGCATAGTGGAGGTA
Organism: Vespertilio murinus; assembly: GCA_963924515.1. Classification (NCBI taxonomy): domain Eukaryota; kingdom Metazoa; phylum Chordata; class Mammalia; order Chiroptera; family Vespertilionidae; genus Vespertilio; species Vespertilio murinus. Next base: position 31,261,434 of record OZ004707.1, read on the forward strand.
TGGTCAATTTACATGTTTCTCTATTATTAGGTAAGATAATATCAACTCTTTGGGCTATGTTATGATTTTTCAAAGTGGCTTCCAAATGTTAATAGTCACTCAGTGTATCTGAACTGATCCCAGTGTTGATATTACTGGCCAACAATCAGTTACATAATCAATATGTAGTTTTAAGAATCAGATAACCTATCACAAAATTATTAGCAATTAATATAAAAGAGAGGTGAGTATTCAGAAAACCCTTACCACCAAAATAAGGTCCCTTGGCATACTGACTATCTTAAGCTAAAAGAGTTTGAGAAATTGACCTTTACCCTACCCTTCTCTGAAATAGGTCATAAGACCCCTTTGTTAGAGGTACCCTCCCTGCACCCAGAGGAAAGGAGCACCATTTCTCCAAGAGGGAGAGATTCCCAGAAGAAACTGAATGAACAGGACTTGCTAAGGTTCCCCGAGTCTACCACACTTCCCTCATACTCCTCAACTTATCATATCTTTCCACAACTGTCCACTCTTCCAAAGACTTAGCATAAAGATACTAATTTTAACCATTTCTTTGTGGTTTTATTGTTATAGCAAGTCTCCTATGACACATAAAATGCATAGTAAATAAATTTTTGAGCTTACCTCCTGTTAATCTGTCTTTCTCATTCTAATTTCAGACCCAGTCAAGAGATCTAAGAAATCTAGATTTTTTTTTTCCCTCTCCTACAGAAGAAAACAAAGCAAGTTTGTTTATAAGCAGTGATTCTACAGCAGTGGGAACTTTTAAAACAAATGAATCCCATGCATTCAAGTCTGCTACCCAACATTTGTAGTATCAAGTGTGTAAGAAATGTACCTGTCTCTATGTCTCAATGCCTCAGCTAATTTTTAATTTTGAGCCAATACGCAGGGCAATAGAATCTTAATCTCAGTAGATTTGTGTTTCCTGAAGGTTGGGTCTAAGTCTGAGGAGCTCTGTGGTTGGAAACCCAGGCAGTTTCCAAGTTCTTCTCAGGTCGTCTGTCTCTGCAGGTATCTGCTGGGATGTGCATGGGCCTGTCTGATTGTGGGTTATTAATCCACCTCTGGGTATGAAACTGCTCATCTCTTGCAATTGACTCCTGTACTCTGAGGTCCCTGAGAATCTTCTTGCAACTTCTAGCTTAGGTGAGAACCCTGGAATCTCTGAGGCCATTCCTTTGTTCTCATCTTCCTTGGGCTTTGCCACCTCCCAAAATTCCAGGGAAATGAAGTTGTAGAACATCCTGCTCTCACCTCATCCCCTTCTCCTCAGCCATTCTACATAGCTCTAAGAGACAGGAAGAGAGGGGAGCTCTATCCTGTTCTCTGCCTTGATCATTCTCCCAATCATTTTGGCTGAGCATTATCTCTTCTACATCCCCATGAAGTTATTTTGTTTTTGTTTTGTTTTATTTTTGTTTTGTTTTTTTAATATATTTTATTGATATTTTACAGAGAGAAAGGGAGAGAAATAGAGAGCTAGAATCGTCGATGAGAGAGAAACATCTACCAGCTGCCTCTTGCACACCCCCTACCGGGGATGTGCCCGCAACCAAGGTACATGCCCTTGACCGGAATCGAACCCGGGACCTTTCAGTCCGCAGACCAACGCTCTACTGCTGAGCCAAACCGGTTTCGGCTGTTTTTGTTTTTATTCTTGTTTTTTCTGTTTTGTTTTGTTGTTTTGGGGGGATTTTTTGTGTGTTTTTTTTTTTTGTTTTTCAAATATAACCTTAGTTTAAGCTAATGAATACAACATGGACAGCCTAGTTTTGAATTTTAGATGTATTATTAACTCTAATTTAAAAATGTCCTTTGTCTGTAATGAGGGGATAAAAACAGGTTAAACCTAATAGACATTTTTTAAAGGAAGGGAGTCAGATTAACTGAGATTTCTATGCAAACACTTATAACTCTGTAATGTCATTTAATATAATTAATTAATTACACCTAAATGGGAAGGGATGGGCAAACTAACAGACGAAAAACTCAATTTACAAATTAAGAACAAATAGTTATTTTCTAAACTTTCCTAAAGTCATTCTAAATTCAGTACCAAGATGGTAGAGATGAAGAACTGTAGTGAGATGCCAAGGATGGAAATGTGAATTACGCTCTGTTTGCTGCAGTATGGTAGCTAACGGTATTGTGAGAGTTCAGGGGATATACCATTGCATGTGTCCTTGACAGAGGACTCCTCTCCAGGAAGTATAAAATCTCACCAGCAAATAAGCCACAAAATTATTTTCAGTAAGGGTAAGCCATCCCCAAAAGATAAAGTTTAGGTACCCATTTTAACCTAACATATGTAAAGAGAAACCATGTCATCATGGCAACAACTGCAATTAACTTTTCAAGTGACCACAGCATTCACCAATGAAGTGGAAGCCCTGGGTTGTCAAAACAACAATTAGTCCTCCCTGGCTGAGTAAACACAGACGGGGAAGCAGTCCCTTATAAATGGTTTTTCATTTTATCGCTTTCAGTGGTGTCAAATACATTATGATTAAGGCTTAAGTAGCATGTTAAGTGACACTGGGTCTCACTGAATCTAAAGATCACTTTCACAGTAAACACTTTGTTTGGAGGGCCATACACCCAGTGGGAGAAAATAAATATTAAATGGAAATGATACTGATACCTCAAGTATCATGTGTTGGACGTGTTGACAGTCATCTCAGCTGGAATGCATGGAAGCCCAACTGGATGTCTACTCTCCCTCTGCAAGTTATACTCATCAACATGTTGGGAAGCTTTTTTTTTGGGGGGGGGGGGGGGCGGGGAGAGCGTTTTTTGAAAGAGAGGATTAGTGACCAGCTGTTCCTCCGGTACGTTAAGATGAGAAAGGAAATGTAGCTGAAATGCAGCAGAAGGGATGTAAATTATATGGGAGATAGGATGAACTCATCATGGATAGTAGAAATGATTAAACAGAGTCAGGTACCGGCAAAGGCAACCGTAGGATCTTCTTTAAAGATATTTTTTAAAAATCAGGGACAAAAATCTATGGAGATGCATGCACGTTGATGCTTCAAATTAATATATATGGATGAACGTGAACAAATTAGGTGAACTGGGTGAACTAGGTGGTTTTTGATATTCCTTTTACACCATACTACTACAAAGATTTTAATGATGCAAATATTGAGAAAGTCATATGGCACTTGGACTCATCTCAAACTTTCTGAAAATCTTGGGAACTGGACTCCAAATTCAATTATTGAGGACACTTTTTATAGCTACTTTCTGCATGAGAGGGCACTACTATAAAACAATTTGGTGGATATCATAGAAGCTAGCAATAGACAAAGCATTTAAAAAGTCCGATACGACCATTAATTTATTAAATGTCCTGTGCTCTAAATCACAAATTATCCAGAAAATGCTTTCCCAATGAGTGACTTAAATAAGAAAGCTCCTAGTTCATTATTTCTTTTAAGATTAAATGTTAATTAAAATAGAATACAATGCAGTGAATAATGTTGTGTAGAATAATATTTAATAGGTTTGGGAAAAGTTTGTGATATATTTATCTTAAAGAAAGTAGATGCCGAAACCGGTTTGGCTTAGTGGATAGAGCATTGGCCTGTGGACTGAAAGGTCCCAGGTTCGATTCTGGTCAAGGGCATGTACTTTGGTTGCGGGCACATCCCCAGTAGGGGTTGTGCAAGAGGCAGCTGATCAATGACTCTCTCTCATCAATGTTTCTAACTCTCTATCCCTCTGTCTTCCTCTCTGTAAAAAATCAATAAAATATATTTTTAAAGTAGATTACCTATCTATGTAAATAATCATTTTAAAGTAAAAAACACATGTATAAGCTTGTGAAAAATAAGATAAACATATTAGTAGTATTGCTCACAGATAAAATAAACGTGGCTTTTCTCTCTATTTCTTATGTTTTTTTAATCTGTGATGAATAAATATTATATTTATAATGGGGATCAAAAAGCTATTATAACAATAAAGAATATTGTGTCTTAATGATGAAGAATTGGTGAACATTCTAGACCAAAAAAAAAAAAAATGCTATCTTGGAGCAGAAAATACTATCATGGTGAGTCTTATTTGCACCCTTTTTTCCCCTAGCCCTCTCCTCTCCTGGGTGGAGGCAAGTATATTCTGTGGACTGAGAAGAGAAGTGATTACATCTATTTAAAAATATCAGCTGGCTTAACGGAATGTTGCAGAAATAGCCGGCATTTCAGGGTCCGATGAATCATTTGGGTGGGAACTTATTCTGTTGAATTAGACCTACCATCATAAAAATTGTGCCTCTATAACCCACGTCAAATATAGTCAATGTGCTGAACTTCCCTGATGAGTACTCCAATAATGTGACGTTCATAAACATTTGGAAAAAGCCAAATTACTGCCTTAGCAAAACCTTTCTTCACAGTGCACATGAATTACAGGGCTAATGTTTAAATTTCGTGAAATATATTTCAAACATCACTTTTTTATTTATTAAAGCAAGTTCCTTATGGAATACTGCTTGACCTAACTTGAATTATAAGTACTTTGCAGTAATAAATTGTGGTTTTCCATTCAAATATATCAGAGTTGTGTTTTTTTTTAACAGTGGTTAATTTACATAAAACTTTCACATTAGAATCATAGTATGACCATATAAAGGGTTGAAAGAGATGTTGTTTGCTATCTAAACCTCTTTAAAGATCAAGAGGAAAGGGAATCAAACCTTGTGTGTAAACTTCGCATAACAAAAACTAATTGTTGATGTTTATTTTTTTTAATATATTGAAAAGAAGATTGGATGTGACAAAAAATCTCGTGACTGGACTTAGAAAAGGGATCAGTATGTTATGCCTGGAGCATCAACCTTCGGTAGAAAGCATGATGATAACAGGATCACTAAGGGAAACTCCAGATTTCCTTAAGGGAATTCAGGGTGTATGCTTTCCCAAAATGTAGTCTGAGGAGGCTGTGGCTTTTTGGAGAAGCCCCATGACCAGCAGAGTCTCTGAACTCTAGAGTAGCCACTTTCTCCAAGGGTGGCACCCCCACCAGCATCATCACCTTCATCTGTGAAATGCAGGCTTAGGGCCCCACCGCAGGCCCACTGACTGAGAAACTTTGGGGCAAGACTCAGCAATCTGTTTAGCAAGGCACCCTGGTGGCTCTGACGCACACTGTGGCTCATGACCCACTGCCGTGGAGTAACTATGTCAAGCAAGATGGGAATCTTTAGTAATGAGCACTCTTTCCCCAACACTTCCTGTTCCCTTCCTGGGCCTGCAGTGGGATTACATTTGCCTTATCCAAAAAGTTAAGTTTGGCTATCTGATTTGTTTTGGCCAATAGAATGTGAGAGGAAATGCCACATTTCATATTCAAGAGGACATCTGTTGGGTCTTGGGGGGGATATTGAGCAAGGGTCCAGTGGACTCTTGAAGGATATGTTACATGAGCAAGAAATAAACCATTACTTCCTTAAGCCACTGATCTTTGGGAATTGCTTGTTACCACAGCATAATGTATCTAACCCTGACTGTTACAAGAGGTCCAAGGACCAACTGTGCACACTGTCCAGACCATCCCACCACTGTGGTTGATGATGCTACATACATCTCAGGCTGAGTTTCATCACCAACATAATGTTAGAGCATTTCAAGGACAAGGGAAAAAACAGAGGAGAGGTAAACTGGAAAAAGCAAATTATGAATTTAAAATATATATATATATATATATATATATATATATATATATATATATATAATGTGTGGTGTTAACAACTACAGGTTGCAACAGGGACAATCAGTAACTGCAGCTAATGCAAATGCAAAACTCAAAGACTAAACACAGCAGAACCCCTCTGCAAAAGGCATCAGCAAGAGGCCTTTCCATGGGTGATATAGGGATGTGAGTCCCGGTGACATCTCAAAAGAAGGAATTCAGAAAAGGGAGCGGCAGCAACAGGAAAGGCTGAACATTTCTATCAAAATCTTAACTGATGCTATTCAACTCTGGAAGACGATATTTCCCTGAATCAGATGCAAATTAAAACTTATGAGAAATGTAGACATCTGCATGTGAGCATATATAGTATAAGCTGTAATTTTAAACATCTTCTAGTTAAGGTAACAGTATAAAAGATGACAAGGAGAAAGTGCTAGGACAATGGACAAAGAATGCTGGGGAGATGGAGCTACCTTATACAAGGTGGTTCTGGCCTCTTTGGGAATTGACACTTTCACTATTTTTAACTTTTGAGCTGAGTCCTGATGATAGGAAGCTCTTTGAGGTTCCAGGGAAGCTGAAATCCTGGAAAAGGAAAGAGCATGTACAAAGGCCTGCAGGCAGGTTGTGTGCATGTGACAAGAAGAATATCTCTACAGCTATGCTTCTTTCTAGAAAGATTTCTCAACCATAATTGATAAGAGAATTAGCCCTACCAGAAATGATGTGAGTGACAACTTTCTCAGTTCTCTCAAGTGTGGTACCAATCCAGCTGCCCAGGAGAAAAGTCACGGGTATGCCTGCCTAAGGCATGATGGCTAATTCTCTTTCTGAACACCAATTGAGAAGGACTAGCTGCAGGGTGGGATGTTGAAGAGAGACTAGATGAAGTCAGGGTGGAAGCCAGCAGCCAAGAAAGGATTTGGGGTTTTATTCGATGTGCAATGGCAAGCACTGGAAGCTTTCAAGCAGTGGAATGCTATATTTGACTTATTGTAAAACATCACGGGCTGCTGGTTTGAAAATGGACTACAGAAAGCCAAGAGAAAAGGCACTCAGGCAGGAGGCTTCTGTGCTATTCCAGATGAAAGATGACAAGAGGAGAATGGCTGGAGTGGGAGATGATGAGAAATGTCAATTTTAGAATATCATTTTAATGCAGAGCCAGACTTGCTTATAGGCTCAATATGGGCCAGGTGAGGGAAGATGAGATGAGAGAAAGGCATGAATCAAAAGTTATTTCTGAGCAACTCATGGTTGTGATGTCATTAAAGGATATGGGGAAGATGAGAGGAAGGGTGGAAGTGAGGAATGGAGTAACCTGTGGAGATATCAAGTCGACAGCTGAACAAATGAATGTGGAGCTGAAGGAGAGGCACAGGCTCGATATGTAAATAAGGGAGTCATCAATATATAAAAGTATTTAAACCACATTATGGGATGAGATCATCTAATTCTATTAATTTGTCTTAGAAAGCCCCTCAAATGTATCTCTTGCTCTTATTTCTGCTGCCATTAATCTTTGTTTCTCAGAAGCCCACTGCAGTGCTTCCATACCTGGTGTGAGGTCTCTCTCTCCTCAGCAGTCTTTCTTGTTCATAACTATACAATTTATCATCCTGTTACACAAATTAGATCATTCTTTTATTCAATAGAAACTGAGTACTCATTATGTGCAAATGTCCCAGTTAGGTGCTTTGGTGACTCAAAGATGAATAAAAAATAGATTCCAATATTAGGAGTTTATAGTCTACAGAAAGAACAGGTTTTTAAAACACACACACACACACACACACACACACACACACACACACACACACAAATTAATTAATTAATTAATTTAAAAAACCATAAAAAACCTAAAGTAGAAAGTGATAAAAACCTTAGGATAAAAAGGAAATATTGTGAGAAATTTAGGAGATGAAGAGATGACTTTCAGTTTTGTGGATCTAAAGTCCTTGTTAGGAAGGTTGTATTTAGGTTGGAAGAAGATATCAAAATGGCATCTTGACCTTGTTAACTACCTTCATGGTCCCCCATAGTCCCCAGTCTTTCAGGACCTGTTTAGTTGGATCTTCTTGCACTCTCTGAATTTTAAACATAGAGTTTCAGGGGTTGAGTGTTGGGCTATCTTTTCTTGGTGCAACACTCATTTCCTAGGAAGCTCTTTTCAGATGGTACATTTATCATGTCCCTTCAATTTATTGCCAATATGACATTTTAAAACATGTACGTCTGATTCTGACAGCACCTGCTCAATAGCCTATCAGTTCTGCTGCTGCTGGGATTAATATCCAAACGCTGACCCCCAGCACCCCATTTCCTGCTTGTCCCCTCTTCACTCTCTGGACTGTAACCTCTCCAAGTTCCTCCCATAAAACACACTCCATTCTGCCTCGAGGCCATTATTTCTAGCATTCCTGGCGTTTGCAAAGTGTCCTCATTTCTATCTTTCTGTATCACTCAGCTCACCTCCATGACTTCCCAGATAAAATGGCAACCTCAGGAAGCCTTCCCCAATTCCACAGGACTTTCTGTTATACATTCTCACAGCAGCTTGTATTTTTCCTTCATTGCACTATCAGATTTATAACTAATTTATTTCTTTGTGCAACATTTGTTGTTATCCTCTCTGTCTGTCTCAGTAGTCTCTAAGTATCAACAGGCCTGAAACCATGTTACTCTTCTTCAGAACTACACCGGCAGCATACACAGTACCAAAATCTTAACATGTGCACTTTCCTTCTTATTACTCAATGCTAGCATGCTATTCTACTGGTCCCTGACTTGATTTTATGTTCCCTCATTTCTTGTACACCTCCCACTACCTCCCACTTCAATGCCATTTCTTCTGTAACGGCATACTTACATCTCCACCCACGAAGACTCTACCATTTTGAAGCACCAGTTTCTCTTCCTCCTTGGCCATGAAGTCTCCTTTGATTACTTCTATCCGAGATGGTTTTCCTCTCCTCTAAAAGTGTGCTGTTCCAACTGACATGGGTAACTACTACCAAGCTTCATGATGACTTGTATGCATGCATTGTTACCTCTGGGTTTTATATACTTATATTCTCAGGCAGTAAGGGGAATGTATGCACTAACAGCACCTACCATAACCTTGGAGAATTTGGGAAGTATTCAGATTACACTTGCAAAATGAATAGTCACCATCCCCCTCAAAAAATGTTGATTCTTAAAGCATTAAAATTATGTTGTTTAAAAAATTATCAAGTGTAGAGCACCTGATTCCTGCACAGCATTAGATAAAGAGGGAATTACTATTCTTGGTTGTGGACCACGATTTCCAAAGAGATAAACGAGAAGTGTCCTATTCTCTCTTCTCAAACAGCATAAAGAGATGCTTCTAATCCATTTGTTGTTGGGATAATGGGATCTTGCTAGAGTAATGACAGATATATGACTTCCCATGTCCAGATGGTCAGGGGACGTAAACCATAGCATAGAGGGACCAACCAGGGAGATGTGGCTGTTTAGCTCATTAGAGAATGTACTAGTAACATGAAAGAGAAACATCCTGGCCATCTTCAAATATTAAAAAAGGTTCTCTGATAGAAGAGGAATTAGGTTTTCCTAACTGGTCCCAAGATACCTTTCTAGAAATAATGAATAGATATTACAGGAGGAAGAAGATTTACTTAAGGTGAAGATGAACATTATAATACATGGAACTTTGAGATGGTAGCATGAATTCCCTGTGAAGGTACTGAGTCTCTGTTCACGTGAAGCATTCAAGAACTTGTATAGACAGTTAATAGGAAACTTACAGGAGATTTCAAACACTGCAATGTTGGATCTAGCACCTTTCACACCCAAGGTTCTTGGATTCTATCATAATAATAGCTAAAATGTAGAGCATTCATCACATGCCACATCCTGTCCTAAGCATTTCACATGTAGTATATCATTTCATTGTCACAACAACTATTATTACACCTGGGATTAAAGAGAAGAAAACTGAAGCACAGAGACATTAAATAATTCACCTTAGTTCACACAATTAGTAAGAGGTTGATACCAGGAGACCTTCTTTCAGAGCCCAGGATTTTATTGTGCCTCTCATCATCACATGACAGATGTGAGTCCAAAATGGGCAAGGTCTTGCCTGGAAATGGGAATAATAAGGTAGAGAAGTGGGATGATCTCCGGAAGGGTGTGTGAGGGGGAAAAAAAGTCACCTTATGAATGGATGGCACAGACACTCTGGAACAATGAATTCAAAGATTGGCTCTAGGCACTTACACTCCCACGTGATGAGCACAGACAGGCCACTAAAACACACTGCTTCACAGAGCAACCCAGGTTATTATATTCTGAGAATATGAAAACGGTGTGCTTTAATTCTCCTTATAAATCAATTTCCTATGCCATCAAGACTAAGCTCTGAAACTCAGTGCCCTAGAAAAATAAAGGGCATCTTCCAAAATCAAGACAGTACACAGGGTGAAGAAGGGGAGCATGAGGTGGGGAGGCAGAAGGGAGAAAGAATGGGAGAAATGGAAAAAGAAAGCAAGAAGCCCCATACATGGGTCTCACATAGGTCCAACCCAGGAGGGAGATCAAAACACCCCAGATACGTTGAGAAGGATGCTGAGTGCGGAAGGTCTCTTGTCCTGCTTCGTATTTTGGACTCTGAGGGGCAACAGCTTGACCTAATGTCACTGCACCCACAAGGAGCCTGTCTTTGCACTGAGGTAGGAACAAGAGGGTAGCATCTACTGGGACCTGGATGTTACTGAGCATTTTCAATGGGGAACATGAAAATAACTGAGTCAAGAGCCAGAAGGACTGTAAAAAGGTTTCCAACAACAGGGCTGAAATTGCCCTCAGAGACCCACGGCTGGAGTGCCCAAGCTGGAGGCCAGTAGCAGGGCCAGCGGAGATCACAGCTAGCACTAGTAAGTACCAGTAAGAGGAAGAGGTGGATTTGGGTGAAGGGGATGAGGTGAAGGGGAACTGAAAACACTGATGATGGTCTACACCAAGAGGAAAATATTGAGCAGCATGGGGCAGCAGGCTTGTGAATGACCCAGCCGGGCAGGGGATGGTCCAGGGTGGCAGGGAGTATCCAAGGATGCAGGGAAGAATAGAAAAACCATGTCAGGTCCTGAAGCTCCTTTCAGTCCCGTAAGGACACACAGTTAGTTGGTCTCTCTATCCAAACCCTGTATTAGGAGAAAGGTTGCATGCAAACACTAAAATAATAATAATAATGATATTTTTTTAAAACCTCAAACCTGAGCATTTAAACAAAAGCATCTGAGTTAACCAAAATGAAGCTAATTCAAAATTTTAAAAAAATGTTCACTCTAATTGATGATTCATATATTTTCCCTTCACTGCCCAGTGGGAATTCACAAGGAAGTTTGAATCTTTCGCAGATAAGTAACACACTATTTCAGGGTTTGCTTTGTTTTTTTCTACATTCCAATTTGCTAAGAGTTAAATGTCCATTTCAGATGCCCAATTATAAAATAAAGTTTCTTGAACTACTTGTGCAAGGAGTTTTAATTTATAAAATTATTTCATTTACTTGGGAGACATTTCTTCCTGTTCTCTTGAAGCAAGCCTAACTGGAAGAAAACAAACAAACCCACATCAGTGTCCACAAATGGCTCTGACATGCTGCCTCCTGACTCAACACCCCCTCATGCTGGGGAGCGGCATCAAAGGTGAATCTCAGTTCCGGATTCTTCTGACTTCTAACGTCTGCCAAAACGCTCTCTCCGCTGGAACCAGCAAGTTCATTAGGACTTATCACTAGATGTCTTTTGAAAATGTGCAATTGAATAAAGATAACATTATTTTAATTTTGTAACCCACTGGTGCTTATATTTTGCTACCTCATTTAAAAAGTATTGTACTTGCTAGAAGATTGTATATGTAACGATATAAAAGAATGTGAAATATGAACCATCTGTATGTAGATTTTGAGCATGTAGAAAGGTGTTTCTGTTATAATGAGAAATAATATAATTCATATAGTTTATGATTTAACTATATTTGAAGAAAACTAATATAATGTAAGGGAAAGTGATGCATGAGATGGGAATAGTAAGCTATGTTTGGAAACATTTCATTTTAAGTTGAGTCAAAAGTATAATAATATTGCAAAAGCCCTAATGCAGGAAACATCTTGTCACATGGTACCTTTGTAACTGTTTGCAGACCGAGCATCTTATTCTTTGGGAAACACTGCTGTATAAAATTGAATAAATAAAAGAATGTCACAGCAAGCAATTTTAAGACTGTCTATGTGGTAAACTTGACTGACTATATTTGGAAAAACAGAAAATAAGGTCTTGGGCTTGGAGAATACATCAGTAATAAGAGCTGAGAAAAACAAGCATCTCAAATCCTGTGTGATTCTCAATGAGACTAGTTTTCACAATGTAAAAGGCAGAACAAATATTCATGAGAGGAAATAAGACCCTCAGGCAGATGAAGACATTGGAAGGTAGCATCCAAGTACTCCAAATGAATATATATACACATTTATATAAAGTTACATATAGACATAACATAAATACATATAATCATATAGTATAACTTATATAATATATAAGTATACATGTTAAAATTATGATTTTATATATACAATTACTGTATACATTATGGATATTCATTTATATAAATAGATATTAAATTCTGAATATATATACTATATAATTCTGACTAAATTAACTAAAAATAAATTTCTGCATTATTGCTATAATCCTTGAGGAACTTTGGATACCGGAGGAAGCAGATAGAAAAGGGGAACCCATTAACTATAGACAAGTGAGCTAAATATCAAATATCAAAGTGGATTATTAAAATAATTACACATAAGCATTTAGAAAATTAATTTATCATTCAGATAATTTTCTTTATACTCTCACTAGAACACATAAATATAATTTGATAAATCTTAAGTACCTTTTAGCAAAAAGTTTGAAAAATTCTAATTTGACTTAAACATGTCTGACTTAAACAGTTTTTCCATGGTGGCCTACCACTTACATTGTATTTGGATGTTCTTGCATGTTAACGATTATAGCAATCTCTATTTTGAGCATATTTGTTTGTTCTGTTGAAAATGTTTGCTGAATTAACTCTGGTCACTTTCAATGACTTTCTCAAAAATCATATTTATTCCCATGCCAATGCCTTCCATGTAGACATAAATGCAAACGCCTCATTAGGACAAAAGTCACTCACATGCCTTACCTCTTAATTCAACTGTTGTACTGACCAATATACATAATGGAGGTTTAGTCACACAGAATGACCTGTGTGCCCTTGTGATCATTTTTCTTTTTTTTTAGTATCCTTTCCTACTCTTTGCCTGGTGAACTCTGAATGATGAAATGCTCAAAAAGCAAATTTAGATTATGTTTATTTAAATACCACTCTATTATAGGAATTCAATCGAAAGAGGAAAACACTTAAGAAAGGAAACTTGTTGACCTACATAAATTGAAAGTTCCAGAGTGACCCATGGAACTTGAAATATATTATTGGGATTCTATTTCTATCTCTATCAGTCAGCCATGCTTGCTTTTTTGCAGTCCTAGTCTAGCATTACCCTAGTTGATTTGGGCTTCATTATCCACAGTTCCAGAGAATGAAGTGGTTCTCTTGATAGATCCTGCAAAAAATCCTGTGGAAAGGCATTGATTGGCCTGTTTTGGGCCACAGTCCATTTCATCAATGAGGATGGGATAATTGGACACTCAGTTTCCCAGCCAGAGAGCTGGGGACCACCTCTGCAGTTGAAGATGAAGAAAGTAAGAAAGAAATCAAATCACAGCCAAACCACATGGAATGACTGTGAGCAAGAAAGGAGGGTGTGGTTGACAAAAGAAGGGAGGGGAGCAAATAAAATGACAGATTAATGGAATCTAAGGAACCAAATAAACTGATGAACAAAATAGATCCAGAGTCATGGATGCATGCGACAGACTGATGAATCTCAGAGGGAAGGCGGTGGCAGGGGAAGAGATTAACCAAAAACCTTATATGTCTGCATAACCCATGGACATAGGCAATAGTGCAGTGAACGCCTGGGGAAGTGGATAGAGCGGGGGAGGGGGAGAGTGAATAGGGAAAAAAGAGAACATCTGTAATACTTACAACAATAAAGATACTTTTTTTAAAAGACAGATTAAAAACCATGAATGCAGCAGTGTGCTTCATTCTTTAGACTCTTAATAGAGTTCAATGTGAAGTTCTATAGTGTAAAACATAAAAAGGAAAGAAATGTGGGTTTACAGCTAAACACATACAAAAAAAGGAGGAAAGCTTTAATGATTGTGAACTGAATCAGTGGAATCTGCTGTGTGTTGTGGCTACAAAGAAAAACAACAATAACATTAAAACCAACAAAAACAGAAACAGAAACACAAGAACAAAAGAAGATATATAGATAGATAGATAGATAGATAGATAGATAGATAGATATAGATATATATCTATATATCTATATATCTATATATCTATATATCTATATATCTATATATCTATATATCTATATATCTATATATCTATATATCTATATATCTATATATCTATATATATATATATATATATATATATATATATATATATATATATGGAGAGAGAGAGAGAGAGAGCTGGGCAGGGGAAGCATCAAACTCTTTCTCAGACTTCTATAAGCTGGAACTCCTGTAGAGAAGAGTGCCAGGATGACTGGTGGAGATGTCCTAAGAGAGAAAGACAATAGCTAAGTAGCCAACTGCAGCTAGAGACCATGAGTTTGGGAAGGCATTAAACTGATCTAAGGTTGCAAGCTTTCACTACAAGTGCTTTGGCATGATAAGAGGGCAAGAGAATTGAGGGAGTCAAGGCCAGAGTGCTTCCCCATGGTTTATACAGAAGGGATTGAGTCCAGGAGGAAAGAGGAAGGACTGAGACAATGATTCCTAAATGAGGGATAGAAGTCACGGGAGGGAGAGCATGGGAGGAAGAGGGACTGGCAGGGAAAGTTGGATATTTCTAAGTTTGAGTTTAGATACCACATGCACAAACATTTTTGTCTGTCTTTGTTAATTTGGGATGCTATAACAGAAATGCCATAAACTTGGAGGCTTATAAAAACTACAAATTTATTTCTCACACATCCAAGATCAAGGTGCTGGTAGATTCAGTAGCTGGTAAGATCCTATTTTCTGGTTCATAGATAGTTGTCTTCTGGTTGTGTCCTCACGTGGCAGAAAAGATGAGAGAACTTTCTGGAGTCCTTTTTGCAAGGCTCCATCCTCATGGCTTATCATTTTCCAAAGGCCCCACCTTCAAATCTTATGGGAGTTAGGATTTCACCAATAAATTAAAGGGAAAGAATTTCAACATATGAATTTTGAGAGGACATTCAAGATCATGAGACTCCATAGCAGACAACAAGGAATATGGTATTGGTGAGGTAGACTGAAAAAAAAGTATTGGAATCAGGTTGGCCAAGAAACTTGAATGTTAGGAATTGGACTGGATATCTTCATTGGTTCTAAAGTAACAGGACAATTATTGGATTCAAGTTGAAGAAATATGAGTCAGGAGCTAAAGTCCACAATGATTTTAGGGGAATGTTCAAGAGTTTGGTTATTAAGCTCAGCATGCATGGATCAGTGGTTGAATATCAACCTGTGAACCAGGAGATCACAGTTTGATTCTCAGTCACAGCACATACCGGGGTTGTGGACTCAATCTCCAGTGGGGGACAGGAGGAAGCTGATCAATGATTCTCTCTCACCCTCTCACTCTCCCTTCTCCTCTGAAATCAATAAATAAATATATAGAAAAGAGTTTGGTCATTAAAAATATAAATTAAAAAGTACATGAGGGTATAACCTAAAGGCAGGAACCTCTAAGGAGGTTTTTAAAATATGTTTTAAAAGTGAGATAATGGTAAACCAGTAGCAACAGCGTGTTTGTTTCTTAGGAATGTTATAACAAATTATCCTAAAGTTGGTGGCTTCTAACAACATATATTTATTTTGCAACAGTTCTGGAGGCCAGAATTTCAAAATGAGTCTTTGGGGATAATATCAGGGGCCAGCAGAGCAACCTGCCCTCTTGGAGGCTCTAGAGAAGATCTGCTATTCTTTACTTGTCTCTGGCATTCCTTACTTTGCAGCCTCATAACTCCAATCTCTACCTGCTGGTCACATTGCCTTCTGTTCTCTCTATACATGCCATCACACTGCCCTCTGCCTTAATCTTGCAAGTTCTTTTAAGAATAAATGTAACTGCATTTACAATCTACCTCTATTATTGATAATCATATACCCATCTCAAGATCTTATTTAACCATGCTTGCAAAAAAAAACTCTCTCTCTCTCTCTCTCTCTCTCTCTCTCTCTCTCTCTCTCTCTCTCTCTCATACACACACACACACACACACACACACACACACACACACAGGGATCTTTGGGCTTTGATCTTTGGGGTGTTTTTGTTTGGTCCACCACAGATGGTGAGGTAGATGTAGCAGCAGTGTTCCTAGGAAAGAGCTACAATTAGGTGAGACCAGGGGTCTACAAACAAATCCTGCAGGCCAGTGCCTGTTGTTCATAAACAAAGTTTTATGAGAGCCCAGTCATGCCAATGTCTTTACATGTCATTTTTTGCTGCTTTCCTGCTACAAAGGGCAGAGTGGAGTAGTTGTGACAGTAACCATGTGGTCCTCACGACTGAAACATTTACTATTTAATCTGTTACAGAAAAAGTTTGCCAATCCCTTGATTTGACCAAGGAATCATCCCAGGAAGATGACAAGGTTTACATTCACAATTGATCAATGATCATATGTGAATAGGGTCACTGGGAGAAAAACCTACAAAATGCCATTGGATTTTACAATGAGATCTTGATAGTTTGGGGTAAAAATATTTTATTAAAATGTTGAATGTAGAAAACAAGTATTACAAAGAAGTTGCTAACAAAATGGATTAGTAAAGTATTTTGCTATTTGCCTACTAAATATATTAATTATTCTATGTAATTATACATATGTATATATTAATTACATATTAATTGGTAAAAATATTTGCTTGAAAGTATATTTCAAGAAATTTGTGTACATAGTTAAAGGAAAATTTAGGGTGGGAGTATAGAAGTTTTGCAAGGTAAAAATAAAGTCTTATTATATTGATTAAGAGGGGAAAAAAGATGACTTCCCCTTTGATTAAGGGGGAAAAAAGATGAAAATGTAGACAAAGATGGAAAGGAGAGAAATTGAAGAAACTGGAGGGTTGGGAAAGATCATGAGTGATACACCAGCCCTAAGTCAGCAGGGAGGTTGGCATCAAGACCCCCAGGAGAAGCATTCACCTGAATAAGCAAGACGGAGCCTTGGTGCTCTCCAGGGCACCAACGTGAAGGGAATGGAGAGAGAGATACTGGGAAATCTTGAGGTAAAGGTATAAGCCAAAAAAAGGAGTTTTAAAACTTTAAACAGATGGAATGTGTGTAATCATAGATTTTAGAAACACAGGAGTCTATATAGAATCCTGATTAAACTGAAACCCTGGAGGATTTGGTGAGAAATTTCACCAGAAACCCAAAGAGTTGAGTCCTCGGCTGAGTGTAAGGATGTAAGACTGGGGCTTGGCCGTGGAAAATCTGTTTAACAGCTGTTGCGGGGAATGCATGGAGGGATCGCATGGGAGGCCACGGGAGAGTTTAAGCTTCACTGGGGAACATGAATTTGACCCAGTCAGGAGGGAGGTGGTGTGTAAGGGTAAGTGTGAGTGTGAATGTGAATGTGTTTGTATCTGTGTGTGTATGAAAGAGAGAAAGACAGACACACACACACACACACACACACACACACACACACACACAGAGAGAGTAAAATAAAAGAAATAGAGAAAGAGACACACAGAGAGACAAAAACTGAGACAGAGACTTTCCAACAGTGTTCTGCAAAACTGGATTAGGAGCTTCTGAAATACATGGAGGGAGGGCTTTCTTCAGCGCACAGCTTCCTATAGCAGGTTTGGCCAAAACTTAAAAGCAGAGGGATTCTTAGAGAGACAGCGGGGTTGCAATGACTGCTTCCATGTCATTGAAGCAGAAGGGGCTAGGTGCCTGGGAAAATAGAAGCTTTCAGAGAGGAAATCTTTTTCTTCGCTCTTGTAACTTTGGTGAATAGAACAACAGTTCCTAGCACATAGTAGTTATGCAAATAGTTGAGGACTTAATGAAAAATTACATTTTTGAGAGCCTACAATGTGCCAAGCATGACCATCCTAACAGACTGCCCCAATCGTGTTATTATTAGCATGCGACACCCAACCCTTATCATCAAATGGTGAAACACTGGGCCCAGAGATGTTTTAGGATTTGCCAGAATAGCCAGGTAGTAAGGGGTAGTGCTGTGAGCCAAACCCAGGTCCTCCTGACCCTGAACCTTTTCCACTCTCTTAAGCTTCTGATAAACCTATGGAGGTCTGGCCTTGCCACCCGGGAGCTGCCCATGCCCAACAACGGTGAACCCCATCGTGTCCTTTGACATTGTCATTGATGGCACGCCCTTGGGCTCCATCTCCTTCTAACTGTTTGCAGATAAAGTTCCAAAGACAGCAGAAAATGGGCATGCCCTGAACACTGGAGAGAAAGGATTTCGTTATAAAGGTTCCTGCTTTCATAGAATCATTCTAGGATTTATGTGCCAAGTGGTGATTTCATAGGCCATGCTGGCACAGGAGGAAAGTCGGGAAAATTTGTTGATAAGAATTTCATCCTGAAGCATACAGGTCCTGTCATCTTGTCCATGGCCAATGCTGGACCCAACACAATGGTTCCCAGTTTTCATCTGCCCTGGCAAGCCTGAGTGGTTGAATGGCAAGCATGTGGTCTTTGGCCAGGAGAAAGAAGGCCTGGATAGTGTGACAGCCATGGAGCGCTTTGGGTCCAGGAATGGCAAGACCAGCGAGAAGATCACCATTGCTGACTGTGGACAACTCTACTAAATTTGACTTGTGTTTTATCTTAACTACCAGATCATTCCTCTGTCGCCCAGGAGAGCACCCTTTACCCGCTCCTGCTTGGAATGTTCTATAATCTTTGTGTTCTTGCCTCAGTTCATTGGGTGCCATATTTTCCTTACCCCTCCCAGTCAAGATAGCTGGATTGTAGAATTAAGTTTATGACTATGAAATGAAAACGAAGCAATTGCTTCTACCACCGTCACCACTATTATGTGTAGTCTTAAAATCTATGGTGGTTTTGCGCTATTCATTGAAGCTCTGAGCTTGCAACTTTTGTGGAAAGCAATGCCACCAGTGAGTCCTCCTACATTTTGCGGCTTACTTGTATACAGTCTGCTTGTCCAAACTTCCTGGCAAGCAGAGGCCCCAAGGTGCCAGGGTCAGGGTTGCCCATGGTGATGGGCTGGGAACAAAGGGAGGACAGAAGAAATCATCCAGAAGGAAGAGTTGGGAGCCATGGAAACAGTCTAAACATAGAATCACAAAGAATCAATCAAGGGGGCTGTGCAGCCATGGACGCTGAGGAAGGAGAACTTCGGTGGGGAAGCCAGCAAGCCTTGGGCATCGGGGCCAACAAGGGGCTGACATCAAGAATGAATGCTGAGGGCTCTGCTCCCAGAACCAGGCCCTCCTGAATGGGGCTTCATTCTCACCAGAGCTTTGTAAAAGGGAATCATGAAGGTGACCAAGTCAATTTGAACAATACTAAATGTAGTTCCTCGTATCCTAGGTAACCCCAATCATCTCGCTCTGCTACAGTAGAGTCCTCCTCTGTGTCATTTCATAACTCATGATGGTTTCTCCTACTCTATCCAATGCCAGTCTCTGAATGGTGTTCTCCCTGCTATGAGTTTGCCTTCACAGCTTGCTATTCGTTGCTGTGGGGAGGGGGAAAGAGAGAGAGTGAGAGAGAGAGAGAGAGATCCGGAATTGCATGACATTTTTCCTTTGCAATAAAGTGCAATTGACTTAATGACAGTGGTTGCTTATGCTCCCCAGGGCTCATTTAGGTAAGGTCATTGCATTTGCCTAAGGTTTGAGTTTTCCAGAAGTGTAATTTCCTCAAAAGTATGGCCTTCCCAAGTCTGCCCTGACCTGAGTGCTTTAAACATCTATAATTATACTGCAGAGGCTGAGCAACCAGGCCTTCTCCAGCCTCTCACCGTCAGTTCTTAGGACAAGTTGGCATCCTGCTCCTCACCTGTATCCAGGGCCAATCTCACCCACCTTTCGGGATGAGTCCGCTCTTGATCCAGGAGAACCTTGAAACAATTCAGGAAAGTGGCATAACGTATACACCCAGTTCCAGTCCCCCACGGCCACTGAAAATTGCAAGTCGGCTGCTCCTCCAAGGAATTTGTGGCTGAACAAACTAACCAGTATCCACATCATGATCATGTACCTTCAGAGTGTGCCGCTGAATGTCAGCAGTGCATGCGGACCGGACTTCAGAGGCCTGAGTGAAGATGAGAGAGAAGCAGCATCCACATCACAAATCAATCAACCCAGAGGCTTTTCAAGTGAATGGAAAAGGCAACCCGTAGGCAGACTCTGGGCTGTTTTCTTCTGCGCGACTCCCTGCCCTCCCCTGCTTTCAAGTGTATGCCGGAGTCTCTACAAACAAAAATAATGAGGGCACTCAGGTCCTTCAAACAAAGCAAAATGTGATCCCTTTGTGGCTGCTGCATCAATAAGTGAACGGCCCTCCCCCACACTCAAGAAGAGCAATATCAGATGTGCTTGGGGATCTTAATAATACTATTATTAAGGATGAGACCAGTGGAGAAATTTGTTTTTCCTGTAACACCTGGAGCAACAAAAGTCCAGAGAGAGCGGGAATAAAACAGTTTTTCTTAGGTCTGTCTTTGAAATGCATTTTCTCTCCATAGCGGGGACCTGTCAATCAAACTCCTAGAGTAAGAAAATAACCATGTTTACTAAAAAAAGCATCTGAGGGAAAACTTGGAGTCTCACTTAGGTAGAAATCAATATGTTTACATGCTTGAGGAAAGGGAAAACACCTTCGTAGTGCTTTAGGATTTTATTTGAAAAGAATTAATATTCTATAAATGCATAGGTCAACCCAAACTAATAAATACAAATCATGTCTAACTCAGGTGCAGCATCTTCTGGGCCAATTTGGTCATCTAAAACTAAAACTTTCCTTCCTTGGCCCCCCGCCACCAACCCTCCTTGCTTTCCCTTTCCATTTTATAAAGGGTTTAGAGAGTTTTATAAACACTTTGTATATTTTAGAGAACCATGGGATATTGAAGTTGGAAGAGATTTTAGACATCAAGTCAGTTCCTTCCTTTTATAGACAGGAAAGCTCAGCCTCAGATACATTGAATCTTATCCAAATCCTACACCTAGTTAGTGGCAAAGGCTGAAATAAAACACAGACCTTTCACCATCCAGCATCATGCTCTATCCACTCCTTCAGGGATTTCCAAAATTGCCTGATTACCCAAATTACTGTGGGCCCTTGTGAAAAATACACGGCCCAGGTCTTTTCCGGAGACTGAGTCGGTTGCAATAACCTTCCCAGGTGATCCACAGGACCAGGCATTGTTTGGGAAACACTTCATGACAACTGGATGTTTTATCCCTTTTTCTCAAAGGGGGATTCTCTTTCACCATCTGCAGTGGCTGCCTTGGTTGGAAGAGCGGGCGGGGAGCAAAAGGGAGGGGGAGGGTTTGGCTCCTTCTGACTTCTGGCAGCCTTCTCAAGGAGAGACAAGCAGGAAATGGAGAGTCACTTCCAGGCAGGACCAAGGCAGCCCCCTGTGGTTTTCCCCTTGTCAAAATCCCCATAATTTATGCTCACTTTGGGTAGCAATCATTTGTTGCCTATTATTGAGTTAGCTTTGTATTCATATTTGCATTCCTTGGGCACATTAATAAATTGGGAACTTATTAAGATGAGAAAGAATGTCTAATTTATTCTTACTTAGCTCTTAATATGTAGCATTGCCTTATTAATTAATTGATTAAAGGCCTAGTATGACTTCCAATTTGCAAGACAAATGACAAGACAGTATTTCCCTCTTGCCCTGTCATAGTCACCCAAAAGTGACTAAGAAAATTAAAAATGAAGTGTACATTTTTTTTAAAGAAAATAGAGGGCCAGTACATGAAAATTCATGCACTGGAGAGGGGATCCTTCAGCCTGTCCTGCCCTCTTTCACAGTCCTGGAGCCCTCAGGGGTGGGAGGCAACCAGGTGATCAGGGGAAGGTGACACCCCCATCACACCTCTGCTGCTGTCACTTCCGGCAGTGCAAGCCTTGGCCAGCCCTGGTTACCTGAGCCTTTGGTGGCTCTAGGCAGGTGGGAAGCTGCCATCCGAGGCTTGCCTGCATCTGAGGCTGGCGCTGGGCAGCTGGGGGGCTGATGGCAGGTCCAGCAACACCATGCACCTGCCACTCCCCCTCCCCCAGCAGGGCTGAATGGACTGGGGGACTCTGGCAGGGCTGAGGGGACTGGGTGCCACCATCTTATGGCTTTGGACACTGCCATCTTTGTGATGATATAACGGTGAATTTGCATATTCCCTCTTTATATATATAGGATAGTAACACTTGGAAAATCAATAATGTATGAGAAAGGACTGACAAACACTGTGAAGGTCATCTAGAAGAGTTGGAAGACAAAGAGAGGAGATACCCATAGCTGCAAAGTTCAGGCTCAGGCAGAACTACTAGTTTTTTCAATGTATCTGTCACATCCATACCCTGATTGGAGCAATGGGAAGGGGCTGGTAGCAGGAGTTGTGCCAGATCTGTGTGGGTATTCAGAAGAGCAAGACAGGAAGCTGAGTTTGAAATCATATGTGCATTTCCAAGAAGCAGTATGTAGCTGAGGCAGGGTAGAGGAAAGAGTCTGTGCATTATTTGCAGCCCTTTAGCTCCTGCCTCTGTTGAGTGAAGAGATATAAAGGTTTAAGTAACCAGATCACACATACAATCTTCTTTCATAAGGAGAATTCCTGCTAGCTTGGAACACATGGGATCCAAATGTGGAAAAGGAAAAGGAAGAGGAGGAGGAAAAAGAGGAGGTAAGCCCAGCCAGCGTGGCTCAGTAGTTGTTCATGGTTCGATTCCCAGTCAAGCACATGCTTGGGTTGTGGACTCGATCCCCAGTATGGGACATGCAAGAGGCAGCTGAACAATGATTTCATCATTGGTGTTTCTATCTCACTCTCACTCTCCCTTCCTCTCTAAAATCAATAAAAAATATATTTAAAAAATAAAAATAATAAAGAGCAGGTGAAGGAAGAGGTAGTATATAACTGTATAATTGTAAGAAAAAAATGAAGCACACACTCATCAGAAAAACAAATATACCACCAGCTAAAAATTTATGACCAAAATATATAGGCACACACACACTAAATAACAAAACAAACAAACAAATAGGTACAGTATGGAATTGCTTCTATAAAACAAAAGTTCCATAGTAACTTTAAAAACTCAGGAAAGATATGTCAGGAAAAGTTAAAACCTGAGCTAGATCAGGAAGTAAGTTGAAAATTACAAAATACTGTCTCAGAGAGGAAGGCTATAGTGGAGGCAGCCATATACCCCATCCAGTTCATCATCCATCCCACACCACACTGATCATTCAATAGCTCAGAAACGATCAAATTACTCCTGGGCTAAGAGTTTTCATGGCTTCTTCATCACCTACAATTAAAATCCAATTGCATAGCATATTACTCCTGCCAGTTATTTAGCTTTGCCTACCTATGACCTAACGGCTACTTTTTTGTGAGTTCATCTATCAAATGCCACAGGCAATTTGATTATTATTTGTAAGATCAAGAAGCTGTCATTTTCCCATCTTCAAATGTGTCCTAGAACTACTAATACCCACCTCATGATTGCCTCCCCGGTGAGACTTTCCCTCACAACCCCTGCTTCCCCAACACTCGCACAGGCACGACCAGGCCTTCCCTTCTCTCTTCTGTTTCTAGAACGTATTGTAAAAGTGCTCACTACATTGTGACAACTCTTAAAATAAGTGTCGTTTCCTCTCATGATCGATTTAAGAGAAGGAATTTGTGTTCACCAATACCCAGTACCGTAATTTGCACATAACTGGAATCTAATGAAACTTTGTTAAATTAAGGAAGGCTCTTCTTTGCTCTCTTGCAAGATTTTAGAGCCTTATCCCATATACTTCCTCTAATTTGTACTGTGTTTTTTCAAAAAATGTCATTTTATCTAGAACTTTCTTCCAATATTTAAGAACCCAGAAGACATGAATATAGGAAAGTACAATGTGGATATAAGGGTTAACAGGTACAAAACTGAATTCATCACCTTTCAATCAACCCAGCTTCCTTTCCCATCCAGCTTCCTTTTTGTCAGTAGGAAGAAGGATGGGAAAGGAATCTCCATTCCTGATCTGGAGATTTCATACTTTGGGATCTATCAGATTCATCCTCTGTTGTTTTTTTTAATATATTTTATTGATATTTTACAGAGAGGAAGGGAGAGAGATAGAGAGCTAGAAACGTCGATGAGAGAGAAACATCAGATTCATCCTGTTTGATCCCTTCCTTAATATTTGTTATTCCACAATATTTCCTACATTCTTTTTTTCCTGTTCCCAGTGCCACCCCTATTTTCTCCTTTGTTTCAGCAGTTTTCAAAGTAACATCTTTGCTTAAAATTTCTCATACGTATTAATCCAGACAAAATATACTGAAAGGACTATTTCATAAAGTCATGCTTTAATTCTAAATTTAAATACTTCTGTGCTTATCTCACATTGAAAATCTCAGCTCTTTTAGAATTTTCCCCCAAACTTACAAATCCAACCCTGTGCAGTGTAAACCCCCATATTAAAGCTTTTTCTCTTGTTGAATTAGTCTCATTCTTCACCCAACAAGTCATGCTTCCTCTGGTGTCCATGCTACTTCACACCAAAGTAGCCCATGGCTTCTTTTATTGTTCATCTAAATCCTATTCATTCTTCAAAGACAAACTCAAATTCTTCATAAAGTCTCTTAGAATATTCGCTGTGACGCTGATCTTGATCTTCTCTGATTCCTTGCATCACACATTTAACATATATTTCTATAAATTATTAAGTACAGTGCATCTCTTAGTTCATGCAGGCTGCTATAACAAAATACCACTGACAAGGTGGCTTAAAAACAACAGAAATTAATTTCTCACAGTAATGGAGACTGCAAGACCAAAATCAGGATCAGCATGGATAGATAGGTCAGGGCTCTCCTCTAGGTCACAGACCACTAAGTCTCATTGTGTTCCCACATGCTGTAAGGGAAAGGAGCGCTCTGGAGCCTCTTTTATAAGGCCACTAGAGGTCTGGTGCACAAAATTTGTGCATGGGGGTATGGGGGAAGGCTCCCCTCAGTCCAACCTGCACCCTGTCCAATCTGGGACTCCTCGAGGGATGTCCAATTGCAGATTTAGGCTGGATCCTGAGGATAGGGCCTAAACGGGCAGTCAGACATCCCTCTCACAATCCTGTACCGCTAGCTCCTAACCACTCACCTCCCTGTTAGCCTGGTCATCCCTACTTGCCCTTCCCTGCCAACCTGCTTCCCCTTACTGGCCTCCCCTTCCAACCTGTTTTCTCCTAATTGCCTCCCCCATCACCAACCCAGTCACCCCTAAATGCCCCCTACCAGCTTGGTCGCTCTCAACTGCCCCCCCAGCTGGTCTGGTCACTCCTAACTGCCCCCCTCCATTGAACTGGTCACTCCTTACTTCCCACCCCACTTGCCTGATTGCCCCCCAACTGTCCCCCCACACTGGCCTGGTCTTCCCCAACTGTACCCCCTGCCGACCTGGTCACCCCACTCAGCTGCTGTTTAGTTGTTTGGTTATCCCTCACTAACCCCCCTGCTGGCCTTGTTGCCCCATGCAGCCTGTTTGGTCATCTGTCTGGTTGTTTCAGTCATGATGGCCCCTGAAGGGTAATTATATATGTATGGAAAATTGCCCTTCAAGAGGAATCCACCTTCATAACTTAAGCACCTTCCAAAGTTCTAACCTGCTAATAGCATCATCTTTGGAGCAAGAACTTCAACATTCAGTCCATAGCAGTTCAGGTGTTCACCTTAAAGGTCACCAACTATTTGTGAGTGTGGTAGAGGGGATATATCTGTAGGTGGATGTGTGTGAATAGAAAAGTAATAAATACTAAACTGATTAGAAAGGATTGAACGAAGCAGCTGGAGCTGTGTTTATAGCTCTGACCCCAGCATACTCTCTTTTAAATCGGTATCTTCACCATGTCAATCAGAGCCACGGGAGTAATTAACACTCAGCAAGTTGGGTAATTGAGTCTCAGTAAGTGGTCAACATAAGTTTAGAAGCTTTAGTTAAAATGGGAATTGTGTATAAGTGGATAATTGTGCAGATTTAGCTTCCTGTTATTTCTAATTTGCTTTGATGTAATTGCGGAATAATCAGAGGCTGGTCCTCACCTTCAGTACACATAAATAACTTTGCGTGGAGAAATGTTTCATTTGAGAAAAATAATTTGAGGGGCAAGGCATACACTTGTGAAACTTTTGTGTGTAGACATGAAAACTTAGAAGACACATTCACAGATATGCTGAGGCTGTGATGTTTGAGTTCAGATGGTAAGATGTTCAGGTCCAAGAAAGTTGCAGTGCCATGAGAAACAAAGACAAGGTCATTCATCAAATGGACTCAGGTAATAATGGTTAAAATATGTAGTGAAAAGACATGAACTTGACTTAGCACAATGTCTTGATGTTACCCAACATACTGCTCAAGAAGCATTGCCTTTCATAAACCTCTATACATACCCTTTGTCAGAGCATCCATTCATCAGCTGCTTCCCAGATTTCTGGGACAGTCTCTTGGGGAGTATTTCTGATCAAGATTCTCTAAATTCTGTGGGTCTGCTTGATGATAAACATAACATTAATCCTGAGATGTTAACTTAAACCTTATATTTCTAGGACTCATTTATCAACATTACTAGGAAAGCTGAAAGATATACTTATGATTCCCCTAATAAATAGTTTTTGCAAGTCTAGATGATCTATAATAATAAAAGCATAATATGCTAATTAGACTAAATGTCCTTCCGGAAGTCCTTCTGGATGACCTTCTGGACAAAGCCAGGGCTGATAGGGAAGCCTGTGTCCCAGATGCCAGAGGGAAGCCAGTGCTGGCAGCCTGGGGAAGGAAGGCCTACTCTTGCACAAATTTTATGCATCGGGCCTCTAGTAATTATATAATAAAATAAAATTTGATTTATGCTAAAAAATTATAAATCAACTTTCATTGGATATTTAAATTTTTTTCTTTAATTATATGATTCATGCTTTTTGAAATGACACAGAAAAGAAAAAATTATCTAGTGCAGTTCTCAGGAGTACAAGCTCTGGGTTAAAATCCAGAAAGCACCAGGTACTAGCTCTGTGACCTTGGACAAGTTATTTAGTGACTCTATGCTTCTGCTTCCTTAAGATAGGAAGGGTATTAATTAGCATTTACCTCTGAAAATTGTGTCATGGTGATTAAAGAAGATAACACATTTAAAATAGTACTTAAAATTGTGTTGCTTAGGTATCATGATTATATTCTTATTATAGATCTGTTAAATACCAATTCACCTTGAGTTCAAGGTCTCATATAGAAGAAAGATCATAATTAGAAAATAATTCTTCTTATCCTATATAATAAAGAGGTAGTATGTAAATTAACCCTCTCACCTTCACAAGATGGCTGCTTATGACCAGGCTGGCTTGGGGGTTAGATAGGGACAACCAAACCACTGAACAGCAGGCTGAATGGGGCGACTAGGCCAGCAGAGGGGTCATGAGGGGTGACCAGGCTGGTGGGAGGGGGGCAGTTAGGGTGATCAGGCCAGCATGCAGAGGCAGTGAGGGGTGATCAGGCCTGCAGGTGGGGGGCAGTTAGGGGTGACCAGGCAGGCAGGCAGGTGAGTGATTAGGAGCCAGTGGTCCAGGATTGTGAAAGGGGTCCCAGATTAGAGAGGGTGCAGTCTGGGCTGAGAGGATTATCTCCACCCTGTGCATGAATTTTATGCACTAGGCCTCTAGTAACCTATAATAACTCTGCTTTCACATTCTATTACAGGTTTTGTTTAATATATGAATTACTGGACAGAGCTGGGAAACAACATATGTAATCGGTCTCTATGATCAATGGGCCCATGTTCAAATTCCAAGTCACCACTTCTTATGAACTGAGGCAGATAATTAAATATTCATGAGCCTTATTTTCCCCTTCTCTTGACTACCTCATAGAGTTGTGCGTGTTTTTTATTATAATTACTTGTAATAAATAATGTATGTTACATAGTTCAATGGTAACATGCAATTAGCCCTCAAGGATGGAAATAAAAGATGGAAAATATATGGAAGACACAGAAAGAGGAGGTGAAGGCCATGTGGAGGTGGAAACCGAGGCCAGAGTGATGTAGCCACAAACCAGCAAATGGCAGGAGCTCCCAGATGCGGTTAGAGGCATGGAAGGATTCTCCCCTAGAGTCTCCAGAAGGAACACAGCCTTGCCAACACTTTGATTTTGGATTCCTGCCCTCCAGAACCGTGAAAGGATACATTTCTGTTGTTTATTTTCTGTTGTAAATGTTTGTTGTCATAACAAATGTTGGCCATCCTAGGAGACAAATACATTGAGAAGCACTGAGGGTGAGCTCTCAGCAGGCCACACGGCCAGCAGCCGGGCAGCAAAGGCCTTGCTTTTGAAAGGGGAGGGGGGGTTGAGAGGTATACCTCAGCATCCACCACACCACAAACACAAGTTCTCTTCAACGCATCTCCTTCTTTATAATGGGGTTTCTGTTCTCTGTCCTCCATTAGTATCTATCTTTCATGCAACATAGTGTTATGGAGCTATTGTCCTGGGG
Organism: Vespertilio murinus; assembly: GCA_963924515.1. NCBI lineage: Eukaryota > Metazoa > Chordata > Mammalia > Chiroptera > Vespertilionidae > Vespertilio > Vespertilio murinus. The sequence goes on from OZ004707.1 coordinate 31,290,055, forward strand.
CTTTGGGCATGGCTGTGATGACTGAAGCAGTCATTGCCCTCAAGTAGCTCAAAGAATGATAGACAAATAAGAAGTGTTGAAAGGGTCTAAGGGCTTTGGTGGAGACATATACAAAGCAGCATCATGCAACCAAAGGAAAGAATGCAGAGAAAAGAGTGACTTTGACTGAGTAGCTAAAAAGAGCTGGCTGAGCAGATTGAACGTCTGGGAAGGTGGTGGAGTGGGCAGGAGGACTGGCTGTGAAAGTCAAAGGCTCAGATAGGAAGGAACCAGCTGAGAACTTCCTGGGACCCCTGTGTCTGGGCATCTCCTGGTGTGACCACAGCCCTGCATCCAACCCGTAGGCACGACCGATCACGTCTGAGGGCATCAGTGCCCCTCACAACCCTGTCCTGTGAATGTCAAATGCACAAAGTTTGATAACTGCCTCTCTAATATTCTGTTAAAATAGTGCAACCTTGCACACTTTTCATTTTTTTAAATGCAACTACTATATAAAGTGGTGAGCAATTTATTACAGAAACAATCCAATTTTTAAAACTTCTCTTTCATGTAGCACTACAGGTATGTATGGTTACACTATACATACACATTTATGAAAATATCTATGTACCTTTCTCTCTATATATGTGTGTACGGATATAAAATCATTTAGCATAGCCTCCCTCTGATTCTGTGTAGGTCTCCCGATCAGTTTTAACAACGGGCAGGTAAAATATGACACAACTCTCCTCTGTTCTTCGCTGGCATTCATAGTTAGGTCTCAGTTCGAACATCTCAGCTGTAAATACAAGCAGGACTCCCAGCCCAGTGCCATCTGTGCTGACAATGGCTGGAAGTAAAAGTGATCAATTGGTGCCGAAGACCCTAAAGGTTTAGCAGCAATAAAAGTCACCCCTGGATGGAGCGCCATCCTGAAAGCTGGCCACCACTCAAAATCCATCTCGCTCCTGCTTCTGAAGGCAATTGCAGCATCTGGTTCTTGAAGTCATTGAAACCAGTACACGCCTGGCTTCTATTCCGTGAATAGCAAGTGGCTCGGAGTGGAGAGGGACAGGGCTTTGAGAAGAGCCAGCCCGAGGTCCCCGCGGGTCAGAAGTGAGGCGTAAACAGCTGCTTTTTCAATAGACTCCTCGGGCTTCTCCCTGACCCTTGCACTTGTCCACAAGCTGCCAAGCAAGGCCTATTGTGGGATTTTTATGTGGTGGGAACTCCGGCCTTAAAAACAAATGGACTAGCTTAACTATTAAGTGTCAATCAAAGCTGTTGTGGGGGAGTGTTAAAATTTTAATTAGTTAGTGTGGGTTTTGTTTTTTTTGTGGTTTTGGTTTTTTTTCACTCTGTTATCACTCTAGTGTTTTTTGGTAAATTTACTACATTCAGGTGAACAAAATTCCCCAGACCTTTTATCACCTGGCCTTTTTGTTCTATATTTTAGTGTCCCTGGCAATAATCTCAGATCTTGGGTGTAGATTCCCAGCTTCCTGGCACTAGCTCATGCACGTATTGATACCTGTGAGAACGCATTTACTGAGCTCACAGAGTGCACATGAGGAATAGTCATCAGAACCTCAGCCAGCTGGGCACTGTGCTTTCTTCCTGTGCTCTGTAACCAGTTCACTGATGAGCTCGGTTTTGAAGGAAAACAAATGTGGGTAAGTAACCAAGAGTAATAAGTGATTGTTCATTTTCTGTCAGTAAAAAAAACAAAACAAAACAAAACAAAATACAAGTGATCCAAAAATAGATAGAAAGTATACACATAAGAAGAATAATTCCTTCAGGATTGCTTCTGTGTTCATCTTAGTTGATGCAGAGAACATGGGAACATGGGAAGAACTTTTATGGAAGGAACTTAAAAAACTATTTATATTTATATTTATATTTATATTTATTTATATTAAAGGCTTGGTGCACAAAATTTGTGCACAAGGGGAGTGGGGTAGCCCAGCCTGCACCCTCTCCAATCTGGGACCCCTCTAGGGATATCCAACTGCACATTTAGGCCTGATTCTACCAGTCTGCTTGCCCGTCTGCTTTCCTGATTGCCCCTAACTGCTTCTGCCTGCCAGCCTGATCACCCCCTAACAATTCCCCTGCCAGCCTGATTCCCCTTAATTGCCCTCCCCTTTAGGCCTGGTCACCCCTAACTGCTCCCCTGCCAGCCTGATTGCCCCTAACTGCCCTCCCCTGCAGGCATGGTCACCCCTAACTGCCCTCCTTTGCAGGCCTGGTACCCCCTCAACTGCTCTCCCTTGCAGGCCTGGGTCTCCCCCTTCCCAACTGCCCTTCCCTGTAGGCCTGGTTGCCCCCAACTTCCCTCCTCTGCAGGCCTGGTCCCTCCCAACTGTCCTCCCATGCTGGCCTGATCACCCACAACTGCCTTCCCTTGCTGGCCTTGTCCCTCACAACTGCCCACAACTGCCCTCACCTGCTGGCCATCTGATGGTGGCCATCTTGTGTCCACATGGGGGCAGCCATCTTATGTGTTGGAGTGATGGTCAATTTGCATATTACTCTTTTATTAGATAGGATTAGATGTGTGTGTGGGTGTGTGTGTGTGTGTGTGTGTGTGTGTGTGTGTGTGAGAGAGAGAGAGAGAGAGAGAGAGAGAGAGAGAGTATGTATGTGTGTGTGTGTGTGTGTATTAATATACATTAAAGGCCCAGTGCACGAAATTCATGCACAGGGGAGGGAGGGGGGTGTCCCTCAGCACAGCCTACACCCTCTCCAATCTGGGACCTCTCAAGGGATTTCAGGCGACCGGGATGACCAAGGGAAGGCACCAGCCCCATTACCCCACTGCCAGCCACTGCAGCCGCCATGGTGTTTTCATCAACCTGGACTCTAGTCCCTTCACTATGAAAAAATAACAACTTTCTTTAGGCATTTTTAAGATGTGTCTTTCATAGGCTATGCATTTCTTTTTTTCTTTCCTTCTTTTCTTTCTTCCTTCTTTTCTTTCTTTCTTTCTTTCTTTCTTTCTTTCTTTCTTTCTTTCTTTCTTTCTTTCTTTCTTTGTAATATTCACCTGAGGATATGTTTCCATTGAGTTTTAGAGAGTGTGAAAGAAAGAGGGCGAGACAGAGAGAAACATCAGTGTGAGAGGGACATTTTGATTGGTTGCCTCCTGCATGAGCCCTGACCTGAGCCCCGCCCAGGGAGAAGCTTGTAATCTAGGTACATATCCTTGATCAGAATCAAACCCAGACCCTACAGTCAGTAGGCTGAGGCTCTATCCACTGAACCAAACCAGCTAGGGCAGGATATGACATTTCTTAGCCCTCCAGCAGCAGACCTTTGTTTTTCCCTCCAGGAGTGTGGTGGGAAAACCCTAGATCACCTTCTTGGATTCTTATTATCCAAGTTACCAAGAACACTTCAAGTGGTGGCCTACAGGGAGCTTAGCCAATGAGCGGTCAGAAAAGGTATTTACTCTCAAACTGGTTTGGCTCAGTGGATAGACCATGGGCTTGCAGACTGAAGGGTCCCAAGTTTGATTCCTATTAAGGGCATGTTTCTTGGTTGGAGGCACATCCCCTTTGGGGAGCATGCAGGAGGCAGATAATAGATGTTTCTCATTGATATTTCTGTCTATCCCTCTCCTCTCTTCTCTGTAAAAAAAAAAAATCAATTATATATATATATATATATATATATATATATATATATATATACATATATACATATTTTTTTAATTATTTCCTCTGCAGCCCCTGCATTGTGTCCACTGGGCTAGGGGTGTGTCCCTGCCACCCAATGGTGGCTGCCATCCCCCAAGTCAGTCAACGGTGCTGGGCTGGAGGCATGCATTCAAACCACCGCTTGGTGCTGGAGCTCCTGCAAGCCGCTGGGGGCAGGGCAGGAACATTCTGGTCTCCCAACACCCCAGAGGCCAGCAGCCAGCCCCACCATTGGTGCCAGACTGGGGGGCATGCAGGGACCCCTGGGCCACACACAGTGGTGGCCGCCGTGGTATCCACACACCCCAGAGGCCAGCAGCCAGCCCCCTGTCTTGGGCACTGGGTTGGGGGTGTGGACACAAACCACCTCTTGGTGCTGGAGCATTTGCAAGCAGCTGCATACAGGGTGGGAAGATCCCCATGAGTCTATGGCAATGTGGGCATGATCCCACACCGTCCCTTCCCCAGCCACTTGTCACTGCACCCATAGGCTCAGAGTGGCCAGGGGGCATTCTGGGACCCCTGCCGCTCAGGGACTATGGGCTAGGAGCAGCCTGGGTCTGGAGGATGTTCCCGGGACCCAGGCAGCTCAGTGCCTGCATATGCAAATTAACCACCATATTTGTTGGGTTAATTTGCATACTCGCTCTGAGTGGCTGTGGGTGTAGCAAAGGTAAGGTCAATTAGCATTTTTCTCTTTTATTAGTGTAGATATTGTTGATTTCAGAGAGGCAGAGAAAGGAGAGAGAGATAGAAACATCAATGGTGCGAAAGAATCACTGATCATCTGCCTCCTGTACATCCCACATTGTGAATTAAGTTCATAGCCAGGGCATGTGTCCTGATCAGGAGTCAAACTATGACCTCTTGGTTCATAGGTCAACACTCAACTACTGAGCCACACTAGCCAGGCAGAACTCCCGAGTTTTAGCTCACCTTGGGCTCCTGTGTCTGTGCATTTCCTAGGGCCATAGTTGGCAAACGGCAGTTGACGAGCCACATGCGGCTTGCAAGCCACGGTTTGCTGCTCTGTTGACTACTGAGTTTGCTGACCACTGGGACAGGGGCTTAACCACAAGGAACAACAACAGCCTGTGATTATTGAAATTGAGAGTCTAGATCAATGGTCAGCAAACTCATTAGTCAACAGAGCCTCAGTTTGCCGACCACTGCCCTAGTGTGATCACAGCCCTGAATCCCACCCCTAGGCATGACCAATCACGTCTGAGGGCATCGGTGCTCCTCCCAATTCCATCCCACTGGTTTCATGCATGAACTGTGAGAAACGTTCCTTTCCGTGGAAGTATTGAGATGGAGGTTCATCTAGCAGTGGGTCTAGCTGAGCACCAGAGAGAAAGTCCACCGGCAGAGCACGTTTCCGGGGAGCTAGCGCAGCGTCCATCACACGTTCACATGAAGACAGACCCTGTTCCTGAGCAACCAGCCATCTCAGCCCCCAGTGTGAAGTGTCCACCTTCTGTTTATAAAATACTATCTATATAAAGACAAAAAGGAGGAAAATAACAGGAAAGCAAGCATCCTCAGCCCTGTCAGATAAGTGCAAAATTGGCTTTTGCCACCTGGAAGGAAGCTGCAGGCAGGGTGTCTGAGGAAGTCTGCACAAGGACGATCTATTTTCGTGTTGACGTATGGAGGTCGTGCCCCTAAAATAGGTGCAATAACATCCAGGGCCTGGAAAACCCACACGACCTGAGTGGGGACCTCCAAGACAACTGTTCAGACATTTTTTTTTAGCTACAGTTAAAGTCCAAAATAAATGTAGCTAATAGATGATAATAGCTGATGTTAGCTAATAGAAAAGTACAGTGAGAGGGTTTCTGCTGGGGAACTCAATAAAGAGACCCAGGGAGCAATGTTGGGAGGAGAGCATGAAGAAGTTTACTCAAGGAAAGGTAATAAATGTGTCGCCCTCAAAACCTAACCACCCCTCACACGCAGCTGCATTGGCGGGGTTAGCATGAAGGCAACTTCTAATTTAAATGAACAGCTACTAAAAAAATTGTAGCTAAACTAAAAGGCCAACACCAGGAGATGGATTAAATAAATAAATCACAATGTGAGTTGTGAAAAAAAATAGCGAAGTCAGAAAATATTCTTGTTGTAGTAGGCAAAGTCAAGTTATAAAACAGAATCCCATTTCTAGAAATACTGGCATTGACAGGTCAATATGGAGCTACTTAAACATGTGCATATGCAAAGAAAAGGAGCTAAAATTAGGCAAATGAAAATGTTAACAGCAGTTATCAATGGATGAGGAGATTACAGATGACTGATTTTGGATTATTTGAATTTTTCTTTATTTTTAATTTTTCCAAATTGAGTACCCTCCAAATATTATCTTTAAAATTCCCAGTGTATTTGTACTCCCAAAACATGAAGCTACTGCTATTGCTATTCCTTTTATTAAAAGATTACTTTTATTAATGACAGATTTCTAATCTTCTGGTTTTCAAAACACATTAAATTAATGTACATAATTATTGTTATATATTAATAAGCAGTTGCCTATGGATAATAATTTTTAACTTATTTTCCATATTAAGGATTATTTTAATATTTTTGTGACTCGATCTGAAGACAATTTATTAGGTGTGTTTTGATTTTCATTGAAGTTGAACAGGAAACTAGAAAGAAATGTTTTAAAACTTTCTTCATGTACACTGTTCATACCGTTTCATTTTTACACTGTAGTGAACACCCCAACATGCATACATACACATGCAGCCAAAATTCCAAAAATTGAAGTCATCTCTCAAAATTTATAGTCAGTTATGAGTTTTATTATTTTTTATTTTTTTAATATATTTTATTGATTTTTTACAGAGAGGAAGAGAGAGTTAGAAACATCGATGTGAGAGAATCATCCATCAGCTGCCTCTTGCACACCTCCTACTGGGGATGTGCCCACAACTCAGGTACATGCCCCTGACTGGAATCGAACCTGGGAGACCTTTCAGTCCGCAGGCCGACGCGTTATCCACTGAGCTAAACCAGTTTCGGCCAAAGTTATGTGTTTTAAAACCATCATAAATGCAACATGCGTGGGAAATAAATATGAGTGTCCTATCATATGAACAATTACGCATTCTGGAAAGCGAAAACATTTTTTTCAAGTATAATTTAATCATCTATGGGAGCTTGTTACCTTACCTCAGCAAAAGCCATGTGTAAAAACCTAAGCCCACGTGGCCTGGACGTGAAATATAGAACCACCAGGTTTGAATGAAGAAACTAGACTTTCAAGATGTGTTCCGTTAGAACAGCTGCAGAAGGAGCCGCACCATCAGGGCGGGCTGAGGAAGAGCAACTGGCCCCTCTCTCCTGCACTCACATGCAGTTCCACTTCCTTCCAATATTTACTTGTTTCCATTTGCCAAGATAATGTTTTGGGAGAAAAAAAACCCTTTGCTAAAAGCAGCTGCGGGAAGTCAGATGAAACCTTTTATTTGGACTATCTGTTACTCTCCCAATAGTCTAAGTTCTTTAGCAAGTTTGTTTTAATTACGGTATATGAAATACTGATCTCAAACAGGAGAATTCCACGTCAGCACAGAAATAACCTCCATTCCCAATATTCCAGTTGCGTGGCTGCTTTCCACTGAGTGTCTCTTCCTTCAATTATGCCACCTTGATTTCTTCCCATTTTTCATCCTGACACGCACACAAATGCTTGTTAATATCCTCTCTCGAAATTGGCTTCCAGTTACATTTCTCTTCAATTAATAGCTCGGAGTAGGCAGGCCTGAGCCCATAAAAATCTTTCATCTTAAAGGACTTCCTGTCCAGAAAGGCGTCAGGGCAGACCAAATGGCACCAACCCAGCAGCGTGACCTGCGGTGGCTCCCCGTGCGGATAAACAAGCCTGATTAAGAGTTACACTCTGTTAGGGATATGCTCGGCGTTGCTGCATCAGATACAGCCATCTCGCCTGCGCTGAAATTTCAGTTCCTTTCCCTCGGAATAAAATGAGGCTTGTCGGGAGGGTGAGTGCAGCGGGGTGTTGGATTTCCTTCCCCGGGTCAGAGAAACACAGTAACTCTGTGATGGGCCTTCCCACTGGTACCCAGAAACCACCCAAACAGGGTGGGGGGGACTGTTTTACTCCGACCCAACTGTTAGTGGGCTTGCAGCTCCAGTGTCCTTGAAAAGTTTGCCCACTTGCTACCCGCTTCGCTTTTCACAGCTCTGACAATGTGTACTCTGTGCTGCGGTTGAGACAGTTCAAACTTGGCCATATGCTTGTAAATCCTCTGCTTGAGCGTACACGTTGAAACCCTGCCAGCCTAGGACTTTTCACTTCCCCGGAGCCTCTTACTCTGTGTTCTCTTCTTCGCTTGTGAGAAACGGATACTCCCCTGAAAACAACAGGCTGTAAATTGAGAAAAGTTAAGAATCAGCATGGGTTTCTCATAAATCTAATTTCCAATTTCCCACCGGTCCGGGCTCTCCGTACAGACTCCTCACACACCCTCTCCCCAGTGGGACATGGTCACTCGTGTTCATAAGACCTGCCTCGACTTACTCAGCTGGATTTCCTTCTGGAAGGAAGGAAATCATGCAATTCAGCAAAGGAGTTGCAGAAGGAGGTTATTAGAAATGGGTCGACTTAGTATCCTTTGTTTTTAAATCCTGCCTGGGTGCCAGAGGGGAGATATACTTACCCGTGGTGAACAACAAGGATATCTGTCCATGCTAACTGGCAGTAGCCGGGAAAGACCAGGTTAAGTTTACCTTCTTACCATTCTGGATGAGGATACAGGAAAAGCATCTAGATCCTAAAACAAAGTACGACGCTATGAAATAATCATTCATAAGGGGTAACCTGAGACTGTTTACCTCATGTTGATACAATAGGGAAATATAAAATATGATTTTGTTTACAGGAATAAAAAGAACATATACATGTTGGAACGAATATAGTAGACCTGTAACTGGAGACCCTGAAAGAGCTTGCTACCATTAAAAAATCGCATTCAGCCGAAACCAGTTTGGCTCAGTGGTAGAGTGTCGGTCTGCGGACTGAAGGGTCCCAGGTTTGATTCCGGTCAAGGGCATGTACATTGGTTGCGGGCACATCCCCAGTAGGGGGTGTGCAGGAGGCAGCTGGTCAATGTTTCTCTCTCATCAACGTTTCTAGCTCTCTATCTCTCTCCCTTCCTCTCTGTAAAATATCAATATATATATTAAATCACATTCAGTATGAATGCTTTACTCAAATTCACCTCACTGAGACATACTACATGTCACAAGTGGTACATAATTGCACCTATTTGGTTAAAATCCTTTTCTTACTTTTGTCACACAAAAAATTAAAATGTAGCCCACCTGGTGTGGCTCAGCGGTTGAACGTTGACCGTGAACCAGGAGGTCATGGTTTAATTCCTGGTCAGGGCACATGCCCAGGCTGCAGGCTAAATCCCCAGTGGGGGACATGCAGGAGGCGGCCGATCAATGATTCTCTCTCATCATTGATGTTTCCAGTTTTCTCTCCCTCTCCCTTCCTGTGTGTTGAAAGGTTGCAGGTTCGAATTCCGGTCAGGGTGCATGTCCAGGTTGAGGGCCTGATTTTTAGGGAAGTGCAGGAGGCAGCCAATCGTTATTTTACTCTTTCCCTCTCCCTTTCTCTCTCCAAAAATCTATATAAATATTTTTAAGTTACTATTCTTTTAATATACCTGCTGTCCCATCTTTTTAAATCATATGGCATGGTTAATATTTCTTCAGAGCTCATGAGGAGATGTCATCACTGAGATCTATGGGCATAAATACATTTTCTACTAAGACAGCTCAGATATAGTGCTTATGGTATCACGTAGCATTTAATAATTTACACAGATTCCATATCTGAGCATAAAAAATTTTGATAATGACTTTAATGGCAATATAAATCTGTAGCTGGAAAATAAAAGATGCAAGGTGATTTATCTGCTAACCTTTATCTTTAAAATAAATAAAAATTTTACTAATGCAAATATGTCCTGGAACTTTTTAAAAAAATCCCCGTTGAAAATAGTTTGTGTCTGCTGTAATAATAATTAAGGGAGTTCAAAAGCTTAAAATTTTTTTTTATAAAATTATGAGGATAGAGAGAACTCAAAACAGTAACTGGGGTCCTGGCTGGTTTGGCTCAGTGGATAGAGCGTTGGCCTGCAGACTGAAGGGTCCAGGGTTTGATTTTGTTCAGGGGCACATGCCCAGGGTTTCAGACTCAATCCCCAGTGGGGGGTGTGCAGGAGGCAGTCAATCAATGATTCTCTCTCATCATTGATGTTTCTATCTTTCCCTCTCTTTTCATCTCTGAAATCAATAAAATATTTTTTTTAAAAATATATTTAAAATAACTGGGAGCCCTGAGTCCCCATTCTGGCTAGGTCAGCATGACTCCAACTAACCAGTTTACTTCTTTGGGCCTCAGTTTCCCCCTCTGTGAACCTCTTCTAGGGTGAATAAGGCCCAGGCCAGATCCCACACCTAGCTACACACCTAGCATCTTCCAAATGCTTTTCCTGAGCTCACTCAGTAAATAAATTAAAAAAAAAAAAAAACAGGTACAGTGGGATGAGAACATTGAAACCCAGAGAGGCAGAGCTCTGATTGAGACTCGGACTCCAGCCCAAGGGCAGGACCTGAGCTGCTGACCACTGCACCACACTATCATCATGGGGCTCTGGCTCTCGTTAAAGAGAGCAAGGGAAGAATTTTTGGTAAGCAATGTCCATAAGGCATGTCAACAAAACAGAGAGACCCACTCTGCAGCCATGCACACACTGGTCTCACCTTCCTCTAGTCAGCTTCTGGGTTTGGGCTTGTCACCATATTGGGAAGTTGCTGGGAGCAGATAGAGTATTCAAGGGCAACAGAAGGGTGGAAGGACCAGATTCTACCGTTTTATCCTACAGCTGTAAGCTCCAGAAACTGGATTTAAAAGTAAAAGTAGCTAGCCTGTGCAGAGGTAACTCCACTTACAACAGCAGGCTCGTGTTTGCACGAACATCGGGAAAATTGTTCCATGAACCCGAGAGCCCCTGTAGTCATGTATGAAAGAGCCATTCAGACTTTCTTGTTTCTGCAGTGGCGCTCACAATCTTCAGTAGATTAAAAAGTATAGTAACTTAATGCACCTCGTATTTTATCACCATCGGTAAGCAAAGGGTAACAACTGCAGGTGTAAAGCAGAGCAGGATAGATTTCCCTACTCCCAAGTCCCCAGGAGAATCTCAAAACACCTGATGTTTCTACGGCAGGGCTGACTCTGGCCTGTTTTCCTTAAAGGCACAAAGTCATTGAGTTGTTTTTTATTAAAAAAAAAAAATTTTTAAAGCCTACTTCTGGAATCAGACAGTATTGGGTGTGTGTTTTTTCTTCTCTTTTGTGACTGGCTTATTTCACTTATATGAGGTACTTAGAGCCATCAAAATCATCGAGACAGACAGTAGGATGTTGGCTGCCAGAGGCTGGGAGAGGAGGGGGTGGGAGTTATTGTTTAATGGATATAGAGTTTCAGTTTTACAAGATGAAAAGAGCTATAGAGATGGATGATGGTGATGGTTGTATAACGTTATGAATGTATTTAAAACTACTGAGCTGTATGCTTAAAATGGATAGGGTGGTGCGTTTTATGTTATGTGTATTTTACCATAATAAAAAAAATGGAGGGGGGGGAGGCTAGACAAAAATACACCAACATTTTAGGACTTCTGTTTGGGTGGTAATACTGAGAGTAACTTTTTTTTCTTTTCTTTTTTCTGTTTTTCTTCATTCTCTAAGCAATCTTTTATGGAGAAAAAATCAACATTAAAAATAAAAATGATAGATAAAAACAATAAGAAAAAAAGAAAAGGCCTACTTGTCATCTACTATTTTTTCCATGGAAGGTAGAATCCAAGTTTCCTATTTTTATCAATCCACAAGAGGCCCGATGCACAAAATTCGTGCAAGAGTAGGCCTTCCATCCCCCAGCTGCTGGCACCCACTTCCTTCTGGCACCTGGGACCCAGGCTTCCCTCATAGCCCTGGCTTCATCCGGAAGGTCATCCAGAAGGACATCCAATCTAATTAACATATTACACTTTTATTATTATAGATGTTTCTTTCCAAAGATTTGGAAATAATGGTACATACATGTGTGTGTGTGTGTGTGTGTGTGTGTGTGTGTGTGTGTGTTTACTGTCTCGTTATACAAAATCTTTAATTTCTAAACCTGAATTATTTCATTTGCTTGAATAGCTTATAGAATTGATATAATGGTATAATTGCATTTTTTTTAAATCTTTCTTAAATTAGCACACTGATTCTGAGGTCTGTTGGAAGCATCTGCCCTCTTCTCTGTATCACACTTGGTTCTCCAGACTAACAGAACGAACCGCGCTGAGTGACAAAGAGCTGGGTAAGTTTTTCAGAAGAGAGTCCACCCCAGACGCTGTTCTTGCCCAGTGATTCTAACCTGGCATCATCCTGTCATGATGATAAATTGTATGTGCATTTCATAGCAGTAGCAGATGGGAGAGTGCAGTTTATTAAAATCTAAATCTGTCCCCCTCTTGAAAAGAGAATTGTTTGCCTCTCAATTAAATATAGATTTCTCATAAAGGAAATTTTTGATATTCCAGTTGTAGTAACTGACGCAGTAGTAACTGAGGTTAGGGACACCTAAACGATAGTAAAATTAAGGTTTCTTTTAAATGGAGTTAAATAGAAGGCACTCATTCGCTTATTTACCAAGTTCATTGCATGCCTGCTAGCTTTCAGATTTGCCAGGAAATATGCTGTAAAAATAAATAACACTTCTTCTTTCCATTAAATAATTTGTAGTCAAATAAGCCTGATGGTGTGTTGCTGCTGCCCAGATATATAGGGAGACTGTTTTAAGATGTGCTATATGATGGCAAGGAGATGGAATGCATTTTTGACTTTTAAAACACTCACAAATGTACTAATCTTCAAGGGCATTGAAAAGCCCAGATTTCAACAGAGTACATTCATAGATGGAAGAAAATAATGTAAAAACTAAAACAAGTTCCTTTTACTGGCCCTAGAATTTTTATTCCAGCCAGAGTAAAGCAGAATCAAGAGATTTCAGATCCAAACTTATTGATTGATTTATTCACTCCTAATTCAGCAACTATTGATGTAGCCCTAGTATGTGATGGTATTGTAGAAACTTCTGGAAAACTGTCATTAACATATTATTGACCACAAAAGTCATCTTGGTTCCAGAATTCCACCCAGAGCATTAGGTATATCTTTGGTAAGCTAAATGGCATTATTTGGCTTCATTAACTAGATAGCTTCCAAGAAACCATTCATTAAAAAAAAATTTCTATGTATTATAACACTATGTACTGGACACTTTTCATTCATTGTCACTTAGTTCAACAACAATTCTTAAAAGTTGCAGATCATTGCTCCACTTTATACAATGAACAAACCTGTGTCTTAGGCAGGAGATTCTGTCCAATGTCTCACAGATAAAGAGGCAGAGCTGGGACTGAAACTCAGGTCTTACTGGCCCTCAAAGCCCCTCCCCATTTCACCATACCACACTGACTTCCAGGGAAAAGGCAATTCTCCATTTAGGCAAGAATACAATGCAGACCTGAATTCTTACAGAAGGAAGTATTCTATTCCATTTCAATGTTGGTATTGATTTTTCTTTAATGAGTTACAGTTAAAGAAGTATTTTGTTTTCACAAAATTTAACTGAAAACCTATTGGATACATTTGCCAAAACTTACTGAAGAACTCAATACATGAAGAGCCAATCTAAAGGGCTTTTGATGTACCCATCCCTCTAGAGTTCTAACCATATTCCTGAATAATAATACCATCAAAATCCAGGCAGCTAGGTAGATTATAGTATCTCCACTCTCTAAGTGCAAATTTATTATTCAGGTTGAAATTTAATGTAATCTCCTGGGGTTTGAAGAGATGATATAAAAGGCATTAATTAGAAGAATGTACTCATTCAAATCTTTACTGAGTGCTTTCTTATGCTAGCCCTGTGTCTGCAATACAATGTTGAATAAAAGTAGATTTGGTCTCTACTCTCATTGAACTTAGATTTATTTAGTGCAAGTTACAGATAATAATCACATACTAATTACAACTCCGCTAAGTACTTTGAAGGAGAGAAATAGTACTCTAAGGGTGAATCATAATGGGGCTTGACCTGATAAGGAAATTCTCCTGCAAAACCATGACCAAAAATAATCCTGCAGAATATAAACAACTATCTATTTTTGTTACAATCCATGTATGGAGCAATCTTTATAGAATTAAGTCAATTTAAAATATGTTACATTAGCTGAAACCGGTTTGGCTCAGTGGTAAAGCATCAGTCTGCGGACTGAAAGGTCCCAGGTTCGATTCGGTCAAGGACATGTACCTTGGTTGCGGGCACATCCCCGGTAGGGGGTGTGCAAGAGGCAGCTGGTCGATGTTTCTCTCTCATTGACGTTTCTAGCTCTCTATCTCTCTCCCTTCCTCTCTGTAAAAAAACAATAAAATATATTTTTAAAAAATAAAAATAAAAATAAAATATGTTACATTACAGATTGTGGTGGGTCTATTTTTTTTTTCATCTGACAAGGACCAAATCTAATTTCATCTAATCCTTGTTAAAAATTTTCTAGAAACTTACAGGTAAATTTATTGCTCACCATTATTAAAATACTAGAGGCCTGGTGCATGAAATTCATACACAGGTAGGGTCCCTAGGCCTGGATGGCAATCAGGGCTGATCAGGGTCTTCTAGCTACTGGCCAGGCCTTCCTTCATTCCATGGCATCCCCTAGTGGTCAGCACACATCATAGCAAGTGATGGAACTCCCAGTCTCCCAGTCGAACTCCTGAGGGGACACTTTGCATATTAGCCTTTTACATATATAGATGATCTATTTATTCTTTTAACTTCATTTTGTATCTTTGTATTTTAATTGCTCTGTTTTAGATATGCTTTAACATTACATGTACCTCAAATGTTTTTGATATATTGATAAGTATAAATTTAAAAAATGTTTGATAGCTAGATTAATTTTGTCACCTGATTTGTTGCTGAATTGTAATTTTTTTTTACCACACCCTCATAGAACCTCAATTAGAAGCTGAAAATTCCTTTGGACTTTTTAGGAGATTTCAAAGGAGCATTAACAGATGAATTTGCTCTACTTAGTGGTTACTTTATTTAAAAACTTAATATCCAAATATATAAAAGTGCAAGTGAACTTTTTAATTAAAAGAAATAAAGATATGTCTATAAAAGTTTAAGATTTTAGAATAAATTAATAAAATTTGGATAAGTGCATCCTGTCTAATGCTTTACATTTTCATTCTCCTTGTTAAAATTATGCTTTTGTTAATGAGTTGGAGTATTGGCGTGTGTTCTTATTAATCTAGCTGAGCATGAAAGATGCTGTGTAGTGAATGGTTCAAACACAGGTAGGATTTAATTATTTACACAAAATTATCATGGAAACATTTTAATTAAGCAAATTGCTTCTCTTCCAACCAATCTTCTTTGTGTCATAAAGCAGATAGCAGTGCCTCTAATTCTATTTCATGTGGGACTATTTTGAAACATGAACTGGTCACAATAATATACTGGTCCCATTGATAACTTATTCAAATGATCTTTGTGTGCTATCCTATATACCGTATTTGCCGGCGTATAAGACGATTTTTTGGCCCTGAAAAATATGCCTCCAACTGGGGGGTAGTCTTATACGGCGAGTATATAACAAACTCTGTATTTTGGGTGGAAATGTTAGGGGGTCGTCTTATACACCCAGTCTCTTATACGCCGACAAATACGGTATTTTTCAGGGCCAAAAAATCGTCTTATATGCCAGCAAATACAGTATTTTTCAGGGCCAAAAAATCGTCTTATACGCCGGCAAATACGGTAATAAGAGGCTAATATGCAAATCGACGGAACAGTGGAATAACCAGTCACTATAACATGCACGGACCACCTGGGGGCAGATGCTCAATGCTGGAGCCGCCCCCTGGTGGTCAGTGAGTTCCCAAAGGGGAAGTGAGCTCAGCCAGAAACCAGGCTAATGGCTGGCGAGCACAGTGGGGGTGGCAGGAGTGCTAAGAATGTCTGACTACTGGCTTAGGTGGAGAGCAAGCCTAAGCCATCAGTTGGACATCCCCCAAGGGCTTCTGGACTGCGAGAGGGCACAGGCCGGGCTGAGGGAGCCCTGAGTGTACGAATTTCATGCAACAGGCCCCTAGTTACTTTATATAGTACATACCTTTATCTTGGCCATGAATGTTTGAAAACTCAGTGAAATATTTATTGTCCACTTGTTTATTAAACACCAGAAAGATGAACTAAAGCAATTTTTATTCCCATTGGGAATGCTTGAGAAGCAGTAATGACTTCATGGGTCAAAACTTTGTACAACTTAAAAAAAAAAAAGCACACAAAACAACACAAGAAACCAATGTACACTAATTCTAGTCTGAGAGCTGATTTTCAGCAGTCAGCGAATTTACTACAAAATGAGACATAGTCTCTTATGTGTTGTTACCTGCATTTACAGTTTTTATTTTAGGTCATGGGTTTTCAAGGTCTGCTGATCAAGGCCCAGCTCCAGTGCCTGAGAAAACTTTGGTAAAACTGCCCATAGATAAATATCTCTTCCGTTTCTTACCTCCCCGTAATGAAGGCACGTGCTGCTGAAATTTTTCTGCTCTGAAGTTTCCCTGAGGAGGATTTGTGTTTCTTGTGTTTCAGGAAAGTTGAGCTAATTTGATGAACTATTCTCTTTCTCAACTACTCACATTTCATTAATGTGATTCTCGCATCGTAATGTCATTAGTGGGTGACATTGGAGACATGAAGTTAAGAGCTTTAGGCAAAGCTTGTACTGGAAGAGAAGTAGACTTGCTCATCCATTGGTCAAACTAAGAAAAAACCAAAATGGACCCCAGGGACAGCAAGCCAGAAAACATAATCTAGAAAAAGGTGGGAAAAGGGTGCATACGAAAATAATGCAACACAAATCACTTACATTTGTAAAAGAATAATACCACGAGGTCAGTAAGGAAAATAAACACAGACAGCTGTATTGACAA
The DNA here is from genome assembly GCA_963924515.1 of Vespertilio murinus. Lineage (NCBI taxonomy): Eukaryota > Metazoa > Chordata > Mammalia > Chiroptera > Vespertilionidae > Vespertilio > Vespertilio murinus. The sequence continues at coordinate 31,306,839 of OZ004707.1, forward strand.
AAAAAAAATAGAGGTGATAGTGAATCACAATTGTTTAGAAAACAGCATGGTGACAAAATGGTAATGAGGAGAGGACTGGCTATGTAACCATCCCATCACACACCACAAGCAGGTGAGAGTTCCTCTTCTCAGGGATGGTAACTGAATATCAAAGACACGTCAATAAAAGCTCATTGCTAGTCTGATTTGCAATATTCCTCCCAGTATGAAACTGCTTATGCCTGTTTCTCAGACTTTCAAACCTTGTTGTGTAAATGCACACTTTGGTCTCAAACCTTTTACGCTATGACAGAAGAAATGTCCTTTAAACATTAAGCTTCTCCTAAATGAGATTTTCAAGGGGAGGTACTGACAACTCCGTTTTGGCAAATCCTCCTGTGTAGTTCACTGTTTTTAAAAGAAGTCAGGCTTGGAAGGAAAAGCACTACCACTAGACTGGAAAATGGTTGTATTTCTGTGAAAATCCAGAGAGCAAAGAATGTTATCCAGTTTATTGCAAGCGGCTAATAAATGTTTGTCTTGAAGTTAAATTATAGATGGACTTAAGGAAAACATTACACTTGGATTAAGAAAAGTGAGTCTTGTTCACCAGTAACATTAAAATAAAATATTTTATATCCTGGCAGTGCCTAGTATTTGCTGGTTGCCATGTAAAACTAACCAAAAAGACATCCGCCCATAAGGTCCATATGATATAAACAAATGGACAGAGAGAAAGGCTTCATTTTTATTAGAACCCTGGGAGAGTGGAGATTAATGCAAATATCAGAGGCTCTCTTTCCTTCCTTTATTAATTGAACATGTATTTATTAAGCACAGCACTGAAGAAGGCTGGGTGCATTCCACCTGCATATCATAAGATTGGCCAATGGTAGGCCTGGGGAGTGATGGACATATCTGAGAGACAGGTGGGAATCACATACAATTGTTTTCACAAGAAGATAAAAAGAGGGATTAGAGAAAAGGAAACAACCACAATAAGGTGGGGGGGGAGGGGAGAGAAAACATCCTCTGATGTCAAAGCCCTATTCGAAGAAAGCAAACAGGAAAAGTGATTTTACAGATCCTTCCAATGCAAAAATTGTTTTGATGGGGAATATTTCAGTCATGGGTCTTTGTGGGTAGTATAATACCCACGTGTCTCTTAATTTTTCAAAATTTTCTGTTGGAAATCTACCTATTTATCTCCCTACGTTTACAGTGCTCTTGAAAAAAAAAACATTGAAAAGAAGGAATAACAAAGTGGGCACATGGTGATTTTTGGTGAAGGACTATTATTGTCTTACGACATGAAGACTTATGCCAACAGGGAAACCAAAAGGCAACATGTTAAAAGAAGCTGGGAGTTCTCAGAGAGTTGGGAGGAAAGATATAGAAATAAACATGGGCCTTTATTGAAATGAAATGTATTGTCAGGCAGAACTGTGACCTTTGCAAAAGTCCTATGGCAAGAGAATTGAGTTTAATCAGAATGGATGGCTCGGTTAAATTAAGGAAAGGCTGACAGGGAAAAAAAATAGCTACTATTTTGCAGGTATTTTGCCAAGTATATTTTCAAAGAGAAAGAAGATGGGAACACAAAAATAAGATGCAAATGACTCCCATGTGTCCTAGTATGTCTTACAGAAATGTTATGGGGTTTGATTCTTCTGTTTTAAAATGTGCTGCTTGTCTTAAAAGCCATTATATTTTTCACAACTCTCCTATGGTTGAGCACTTGAAACTTTTTCAGCTTTATGCTGAGCTGTCTACATTTGGCTAAGTGCATTTTTAAAATTTTTGTGACTTTACCATCAACTTAAAACTCTGAAGTTTAACATCAAATGGCACTGTAGAACTCAGTAGGATTTGTGAAAATCGAAGCACAAACCTGAATTAAAGATGTGGTTTCTAATGGGTTATAAAGAAAAGATGGGAAATGGAATACACTCCAGTGTCAAGAGTATCTAGTTTGGAAATGTATCATTTTTTATTCTTTATTCTTTAAAAATAAATAAATAACAAAAATACTATGTTTATAGAGTGTGATTATTGCCAGATGTCTTTGTTTTTGATAATGTGTTAGGGTTTGGTTCCTGTTTACCTAATTCAAGGAAAATAAGGTTATTGCGAAGGCTACCCATAGCTCCTTACATAATATACCTCATGATTCAGGAAATGAGTGCTGCTTCCTGCTCGAGATTGAAGAGAAGAAATGGGAAATGTATTTTGCTTACACACTAAAATACTTGCAACAGGTATGACCAATAAAGCCTTAAGGTAATGAGAAATGTCGGTTCTACCTTCTCACTTAGCAAACAGTATCAGATTATTCATAACTCATCATGCATTTTTACCTCTTCCTATTTCTAAATACGTTATTTTCTTGGTCCGTTTTTCCAACTGATGAACATGAATTCATCTTTTAAGCTCTAATCCCAATGCCACCTTTTCTAAAATATTTTTCCCAACTACATCAAGCGAAAGAAATGATACCCTCCTCTGCATTTCCGCAGCATATTAGAAACACTCATCTTTTAACAAGTATTACATGGTATCATAATTAAATGTTTACATATGGAATAACAATGGTAGACCTCAAGTTTCCCATGTACAAAGCCCTTGACTTATTCATGCTTCTGTCTCTAGACGCTATTGATACAGAAAATGTCATTCAACATCTGTGTTTGAATGAATGGGTGGATGAGTGAATGAATCCATTACTCTGAATCAAAGCTATTGGGTTCACCTTGTATTGAATCATATCACAAGTATAAGATCTTATGGGGTTTTTATGCAGGAAGGAAGAATAGATAATCCCAAATAAACATGAGCTGACCTAAAGGATTTCTAAAATCTTTTCACACTCCAACGTTCTATGATTTCACCTAAGTGATGAGCCATTTCCTCTGTCTCTTTGCTTGTGTGTGATACAGGATACACCAAGGGTGATGAAGCTGTGGCACTAGTTGAGCATAATTTTCTCTTCACTTCTTTTCAAAGGTGTTAGTGAAGCAAGCACATGAGCTCCTCATGCTGCACAGCTGTTGTATATCCAGCGCCCTTGCCTCCCTACCTCATACAGCAAGCACCGTGATGTAGCAATCCTTCTCTGCTTGTCTCCTCCCTCCTACCTCAACACTCTGAATGCCAAATGATTCACAACAGACTTACCTTGGGCTTGCTTGGGGAGAGTCAATCTTGTGTTGACTTTGGTTGTATTACTAACTATACTCTTTAAGATTATCTAGTTTTCAAGATGAAGTGCTTCACTGATGTTTCCTTACTAAACAGATTTTGACATTTATACAGGAAAGGATGATAGTTACCAAAATAGCATCTCTACAGAGAAAGGAAATTCACTTGAGATAAACATAGTAAATTTGGTTAAAAGATAAGGACGATGACCATCAGCATATGCATGAGCAAAATGGAAATCTTGGAACAGGAATGCCATTCACTAACCCCTATGAAAGCTTATTTATCCAGAAATTCTCTATAGAAGGAAATGAGATGGTATTCTCACATGCAGGCTGACTGATTTGATTACAAACAGAAAAAAAAAATCTCTATAATCAATTATTACAGTCTTCCTGTGTAAGAATTATCTTTGCGTTTAATCATTTATTTACTGAATAAATATTTTTCTCTATAGCAGACTCAATACAAGGTAATGTAGCTCTTTACAAAGTATTACCAGTTACATATCAGAAAAGGACCAAGCACTGAGACAGTTTGTCCATTTCATGCCACACATGGGCCATATCAGTTATGGTAAGAAAGGAGTTGGTCCAGCATACAGCCCCTTTTCCTACAATTTTTAAAAATTGTAAAGTCAGCCCGGCCCGTGCAGCTTAGTGGTTGAGCATTGACCCAGCAACCAGGAGGTCACAATTCGATTCCCAGTCAGAGCACATGCCCAGGTTGTGGGCTCCATCCCCAGTAGAGACAGTACCAGAGGCAGCTGATCAATGATTCTCTCTCATCATTGATGTTTCTAGCTCTCTCTGAAATCAATAAAAACATTTTTTTAAAGAGTAAAGCTGTATCCAGTATTTTTCAAACTGTACCACCAACTAGGAAGTTTTTGTGAGAAGTATAACCATATTTCCTTACAATTAATAAATTGGAAGAATAAAAAATATTTAAGTAATAATAAACAAAGAAAACCAAATGACAGATTAACTTTTATAACTGAGAGGGAAAACTTAATTTTTCACGGAAGACATATGCATTAGCTCCGAGCCTTCGTGAGTTGTGATTTTTATTCTGACTTTCATTAGTAAAAATGTGCTCTAAACCCCAGCTGTTTTTATCTTTAAAATGTTCACAAAGTTGTTGTGAAAATGAGAAATAAAGTATTTTTAAGAAAATTGTAGCTTTTTTAAATAAAGTTGAGCAGGCTTCATGGAGAAGGTAGAGTCTGATTTCATCCTTAAAGAATGATAGAAGTTGACTAATTGAAAAGCACGGGAGAATGTTCCCATTTGAATAGTATCATGAAACGAATTCTAGGGAGCCGTATCTTGCTCAGAGTGCAAAGGCTCAACGATGTACCTTACTTGTGTTTAACAAACTTGAGTTTCATTCTCCTCCAAACAAAGCTTCACTTGCAATTTATCAACCAAGCGCCAAGTAAGAAATTCCCGGACTGCTGTCCTGGATTTAATGGACTTAATTACCCTGGCTGAGCTCTAATCCCAGTTTAGGCGCAGCCTCCGTGGGCTCCTCTCCGTGATGCCTCCCTCCAGATGTTAGGAGGATTAACCAATCAATTTGAAACACCTTGTAAAAACATGTCAGGCTCTCTAATTCCTTTATGAATTAATTCCACTTCAGTCGCGTTGGTACTGCGGTGGGTTTTTAAGCCGCGTGTACAACTGTGGCACACCTGACCCAGCGCTCCAAGGTTCCCCCCGCCGGCGTGGCTTGACTCGGTTCAGTATTGCAAGGGCAGCAAAAACAGTGCTTCCACATTCTCCTTCAGCAGGGGATGTCCAGAGTAAGACTGCGCGACGGTCTGCGAAGGCCGATTTGGGATTGCTTCTCCTCCGTTAGTCCCATTTACCAACAGGCTGCCAAAACTGCTAAGCCATGCAAAAAAAAAAAAAAAAAAAAAAATGCATTGTAAAAGCACAGTGAGAGTTAGGCTTTGTTGCTTTCCTCTTCTGAATGTCCAGGAGAGGCTGGCAGACTGGCTTTGGTTGTTGATGAGAAAGAGGTGTAATCAGGCCTGTCTGCGTCCTGGCCGGACTCCTGGCCGGGACACCAGAGAAAGCGGAGCGCATTGGAGCTGCTGCATTGCGCGCCCCATCCTCCTCCTCTGTCAACGCCCTGAGACCCCGCGGCCTGCGCTGTCCCCAACGCCCTCCCGGGGCTCAGAGACTGAACCCAGCACATTATCGGGTTCAGGGGGTCAGTCCAGGGCGCAGACAGCACCAAGAGGAACCCCTCCCTCTCCTTCCTGCTCACGTGTGCCCACTTCCAATGATCAAGGAGCAAGGTTTAGTCACAGTTGCGTTTCTTCTTTTACCTTGAGCTGCCAATAGGAACCAAGCGAGTTGGCCATTTTCTATAAATACTTTTATTGAAAAACAAATTTTCTGTGCTGAGAGCTCAAAAGAAAATCCCTAATTGTTGTTTAAAAAAAACAAAAAAACACCTGAGAGAATTGACCTTAAAGTACATTCTGTAACTATTTATAAGACAAACTGCATTTCCATGATGTGGCAGAGCTGTTGATAACTTGTAATGCATCCCGAAAGCACTGCATATTACAGATTGCTGGTAAACAACTTAGTCTCACTGTCCATTCACCATTCTATCGTAGAGCGAAGTATGGCAATGTTGAAAAATTTTTGGAACTTATTTAAATATACCTATTCACTTCAAAAATTTATTCCACATATACATACCCTTAATCTTTAGGGAAACACGTGGAGGTATCATGCCCAGGGTAATACCCTACTTACTTGGCACTGGCACATAATTATAAAATACCTTGATTTATAACATTTTGTGCAGGAGCACTCTAGGTAAAGCCTTTTTGATAAACCAAAGCTTCAAAATAGGTTGTTTTTTTTTTTTTTAAGGGCACACATCTTAGTAAAAAAAAAAAGAGAGAGAGAGAGAGAGAGAGAGAGAGAGAGAGAGAGAGAGAGAGAGTCTTATTTAAAGAAGAAAAGTCCTCAAAAGCTCCTATCTAGGAATCCCACCTCAAAAATCTAGAAGAGTTTCAGAATGGTCAAACCGATCTGGCTGTCGGTCTTTCGAGAGCAGAAGTGCCAGCCAAGTCATTAGCATGGAAGCCAGCTAGCCGGCTGCCTCATGCTCTCCTCACTCAGAACTCCCTTCCTGCAGCAGGACTTAACATCTCCGCTGCGGCTGCCCGGGTCAGAACTCGCCTTTGAAGGGGTTTCAAAGTAAAACAAGATAAGAGGCACCTCTTCCAACAGAATCCTTCCGATGGAGTCCTGTGATGTGAAAGAATGAAGTGCAAGTCCACCGGTATCTTCGCCAGAGTGCTCCCCCCCCCCTTTTAATAGATAAGATGAGTAAACTCGCAGAGGGGTGGGGAGAGCGCCCCCAGATAAGACACAGAGGGTGTCTGTTCTCCTTGGAGGGGAGCTGTCTGGTGGGAACTACTGTTATGAACCAGAGGCAGGCAAGTGGCCCGTTCACTCTGTGAAGCCACTAGGAGTCCCGGAAAGACAGTGGGAGGAAGAAGTGATGATCGGCCGAACCTCTGATGCAGCACCAGCCGGTAATGTGTCCACTAGGGAGACGCTGGCCCAAAGGCTTTGGCTATGCTAGTTAATTATGCTGCTTATTAAATGTTTGATGTAATCAATGGTAGGGAATACGTGATGGATTCGCCCGAGGAAAACCAATAAGATCTTAATTTTCAATATAAAATTTTGATTCCAGGTCGCACGCCTCCAAAATGAGAGACTTGATTGTTATTGGCCCGTCATCGGCACTGCTGGAGTTCCACCTTTTCTTGACTAGATGTGTTTTTAAAGGGGGAAATGTGGCAGAATTAAAAGGGTCCCGGCCTGGATGGGAGATTTTTCTCTCTTAAGCTCACTGGCTATTGGTTTTTGCAAATCCTTTTTTCTCTGGGGTCTGGGTTGCTGTAACACACTTCACCTGCTTCTGTCAATGCAGAGCTGGACGTATCCCCAGATCCTCTGAGCGCCCGAATCTCTGTGCCTCATCCTTCCTGACCATCTTCGGTGTGAACGAGATATTTCTGCCTCTGAGAAGAAAAGACAACTTGGGCCGGTTAATGTGACAACTGATCCAGGACTGCCTGTGGCATCTCTCTCATAGTCAGCCCTGAATGACACGCTGGCAGACTTCTGAAAAGTGCGTTTGCAAAGAATGCCACATGCATGGTACTGAGAACACATTTTCCAATAACTCAGTCAGTTCTCCAAATATCTATTTAGCACAAATTACAATCTAACCCTCCGTCCACACTGAATCAGCCTTATCATTAATCTGTCCAGGTACGTTTACATTACTTTGGCGGGAACCTGTCCTCCGGGTTTTTAATGTGGGCTCACTGGAACATGCTGTCCCTGACCGAGGAAGGAAGCGCCTTCCCTTAGTGACCCAAAGGCTTCCTCTGGGACCCCAGGGTTACATCCAGAAGGTCCTAGGGGCCTCTTTGGGGTGCCTCAGGCTTTTCAGGTGTTTTGGAGGCAGAAAGTGGTTTATAGAATAACAGGTTTATGCACACAGGCAATCTGTTAGATGCTCCTCAAACAGGGACTGTTTACATTATACTCTCAAAATGTCACTTAAACTGGGTATTTGTCTGTCTATCTATCATCTATCTATCTATCTATTTATCTATCCATATATCTATCTATCTTTTTAAGGGCACTTTAAGTTCACAGAAAAACTGAACAAAAGGTACCAGATTTCCCACAGTCTCCCTACTCCCGCATACACACAGTTTCTCTCATCATGAACAGCCCCGAGTGGTACATTTATTACGATCGATGAAACTACGCTGACACATCATCATCACCCCAAACCCTTATTTACATTAAGGTTCACTCTTGGTGCGGTATCTTCTAAGGGCTTGGACAAACGTATAGCAGCTCATATCCATCCTCGTGTCTTTTGCTGCCCTAAAAATCCTCTGTGCTCTGCTTATTCATCCCCCCTTCCCCCCTATCGAGTGTTGTTTCTGTAATAATTTTTCATGTATGTGAGTCTCGCTTCTGCCGGTGGAGTCTGAGCTTTTGAAAGCAGAATCTGTACCTGGACATCTCTTCATTGCTCACAGCAAACCAGTACTTGCGGGGACTCAATAGATCTGGATTGATTTGATTTTCATCTGAATCTCATTGGATTTTTGGAAATATGTGATCTGACCTATGACATCATAACGAACGATTAAGTAACACAAACCCATATAGTAAGGAGCTGCTTTGCCCTCTGTGGTTCCTTGTACACAAATAAAACGGGCTGTCTTCACGGGGCGAAGCCAACCACACAGCACCAGAGCGCAGGCGGGTGCCAGCTCCGTGCACCCAACCTCCCCACGCTCACCCAGGCCGGCCTAGTTCACCTGCACAGGGTGCCAGAAGGTGCAGACCGAGCTGTGGGTGTGCATTCCCCACCTGCAGCTGTGCTGTCTTCTGTCCCTCTGACTACAGGCAATTTTGCTTATTCCAAGTGCACATCCTCTGGCCTCGGTCACCCTGGCCTGCAGCTGCTCCTACTGTGCCTGCCCAGTCTGCTGTCTCATTCTTCCCTCTGATCAAGCATGCACTTCTCTTTCTAAAATTACATTATCAAAGTCCCTGCATGTGATGGGCCTTTTAGATAGAAGGGCTGGGGGTGGGTTGCCTGCTGACCGGGCCAGCTTGCGGCATGGAGCAGACTAGGACCTGATGACATAATGTATGCTTCATTTCCAGGGGAAGATGAGCAAATCTCACCCTCAGCTTGCAAAGCCTAAAACTCCAACATAGTCAACTCTGCCTTCCAAAACCACTGAGTTATTGAGAAGTGTTCCTAAAAAAATATTTTGCATCCTAAGTGTGCTTTTTCACTATTATTTTCCCTCAATAGTAAACATTTTGACTTTCAAGATAAGGAGACAATCTCACACAATTCAAAAATTCTGTAAAGGTTGCCAAAACTGGTTTGGCTCAGTGGATAGAGCGTCAGCCTGCGGACTGAAAGGTCCCAGGTTCGATTCCGGTCAAGGGCATGTACCTTGGTTGCAGGCACGTCCCCAGGAGGGGGTGTGCAAGAGGTAGCTGATCGATGATTCTCTCTCATCGATGTTTATAACTCTCTATCCCTCTCTCTTCCTCTCTGTAAAAAATCAATAAAATATTTTTTAAAAATTCTGTAAAGATTAACTACCATAAGGATAGCATGCAAAAAAAAAATGTACATAAAGCCCTTTCCTAACATAATGCAATTATGCCACAAAGATTTTTCTATCCATCTTCAGTATATGTTATACATAGTGGCAAATGGGATGTTATTTACACAAGGTTTAACAATGCGCCTTGATGCTGAGGCAAAGCTGTACCTAAAACCATGTGGATTATACAGTTTTCTCTATTATGAGGTGTTTACAGCTTCCATTTTCACCAGAATTTCTCCAAGTTTTCCTTCCCTGAATTCATTGACTAATTTGCCCAGAATCCATACATTACTATTATTAATTTACTTTAAACCCCCATTCTCTTTTTATGAATGGAAAAATCTTACCCATTTTTAATATATATATATATATTTTATTGATATTTCACAGAGACAAAGGGAGAGAGATAGAGAGCTAGAAACATCAATGAGAGAGAAACATCGACCAGCTGCCTCTTGCACACTCCTTACCGGGGATGTGCCCGCAACCAATGTACATGCCCTTGACCAGAATCGAACCTGGGACCTTTCAGTCCGCAGACCGAAGCTCTACCACTGAGCCAAACCGGTTTTGGCTATCTTACCCATTTTAATGTTGTTTAACATATCAAAATTAATTAGGTATCGTGGCTAAGACAATCAAGGCAATAAGACTAAATATTGATTTGTTATCAGTCTATACCCTCCATGCCCAATGACCCCCTGCTGGTATCTCCCCAGGAGGCGGGGAGAGGATGACTCACTCGCCGTGACTGAGAGCTATCACTGTGCAGGACCAGCCCAGGAACCACAGCGCCGAAGCAGGAAGCAAAAAGCCATGAATTGATTGACTTGTCTAGTCAAGGGTAGGTAAGCCAAAGGTGGGGGGCAGGGGGTGGAGTTGACAGCCACCAAAGAAACAAACAAGGAGGAAATAGGGAAGAATGAAGGTATCAGGAGGAAGAGGAGCAATTGGAGGTATCCCTTTTTCCCAGACTTTCAGGTAAGCAGCCCCACCCTGAAATCTATTCTGTATGTACCCCAACCCCCACTTACATTCCCAAATGAAAAGCATGGTTCTTTGTTTCTTTTTCTGGCCTTTCCCCTTTCTCTCTTTCTTATTTCTCTTTTGTCTTCTGCCGCCTGCACTATCCCTCCTCTCTGGCCCTCCTTCCTATACACTTGGTTTCATGCCCAGTGCACAGCGCTGAGCGCTGCTGTTAATGCAGACTCCCTCCCACTGGCTGTTCCAGCCACTGAAAGCAGGGGAGGATGCAGGGAGCACAACCACATGCAAGAGGCCCTGGAAAGTCAGAAAGTCAGAGGGAAAGGGACTTATGCACAGTAACACACACGCACACACACACACACACACACACACACACAAATGCTTTTCCTTGCTGGTGGCCTTAGAATCCCATCAAATACTCATTCACTCAGCTTTGCTGCTATCCCTCTTTTATTTTATTTAAAATATATATAATTGATTTTAGGGAGGAAGGGAGAGGGAGAGGGAGATAGAAACATCAATGATGAGAGAGAATCATTGATTGGCTGTCTCCTGCATGCCCCCTACTGGGGACCAAGCCCTCAACGCAGATATGTGCCCTTGGCTGGAATGGAATCTGGGACCCTTCAGTCCAGAGGCCAACCCTCTATCCATTGAGCCAAGCCAGCTAGGGCTGGTATCCCTCTTTTAAACAAAGAGATGTGGGTACATACGTCAAATGGTTTGCTACACACTCCACAGACCCAGAGTGGAAGGCCTCCCTGCAAATACGTGCCATGTTGTGCTAAACCAACAAGTCTGTGATACGTTAGGAAATAATTTAGCATCTTATTAAATCAATCTGCTCAGGATTTGCACACAGCACTTGTGAGGGAAAGAAAACCTTTAGATCAGCAACGTAACAGTGATTTTAATTCTGATCTTTCTACACTCCCTCCTCTCCCCCTACTCCCCCCCCCCCAAAAAAAAAGCCTCTTCCTTAGAAAAGAGGCAGCTGGTGTGATGGGCCTGGTGCCCCGGGAAAGGAAGGAGAAATGGGTCGACTAGACTGAATCAACCTAATGAAACATGATGAGTCGGGAGACTTTTTCTCTGAGATTGACAAGATAAGGCCCGGCTTTCCCACCTTCCCCAGCCCTAACTGAGTGTGGATAGTGGATAGACACGTGGAGCAGCTCCGTCATGGTGGCCGAGTTTTGGTTTGGACACTGCCACGCTGTTCTCCGTCTGTGCCCCATTGTTTGGGAGAAGGGAGGCCGACAGCTCAGATGCCCCCAGCCACTCACAGAATCCTGTCAAGGGTCATAAATTTGTGAGGAAAAGCGAAGATTTGCAACATAATTGGAGGCAGCTACAAGGAGAGGCTCGAATAAAGGACTCTGTTGGTGGCATGATGCAGAGGATAGCCAGTCATATGTCACCGAGATAAATGGACATGCTTTGGCCATCAGGGTAAACCCGAACCCCGCAGCCTGTTGTCACTCTGGCTACTAGGTTCATGGACATAGAGTGGTGTTCCCTTAATTAGATTCACTAAAATTTCTGCATTCAACCCATTCTGTTGTATATGGGTTTTTATTTTTTTTATTTTTTTAATATATTTTATTGATTTTTTAGAGAGAGGAAGAGAGAGGGATAGAGAGTTAGAGACATCGATGAGAGAGAAACATCGATCAGCTGCTTCCTGCACACCTCCTGTTGACGATGTGCCCACAACCAAGGTATAGAATCAAACCTGGGACCTTTTACGAATCTAATTAAGGCTCTATCCACTGAGCCAAACCGGTTAGGGCTATTTTTATTTTTTTATTTTTTATTGATTTCAGAGAGGAAAGAAGAGGAAAAGAGAGAAATAGAAACATCAGTGATAACAGAGAATTATTGATCAGCTGCCTCCTGCATGCTATACATTGGGGATAGAGACCGCAACCCAGGCATATGGGCTGACTAGAATCGAACTCATGACCTTCTGGCTCCTAGGTTGATGCTCAACTACTGAGCCACACTAGCCAGGCCTATGTGGATTTTTAAATCAAGATTTTATTCTCTTTTTTTAAAAAGTTGCTTTATTTTCCTATTTTTTCCTGTTTCTAACTGAGGGACTTTTTAAGCTACTAAGATCATTATTAAGACCATATTATACCATGTTTTAAAAAGCAAGTTGTCTTTAGTTTATGTTTTAATTATTTTAAAGAAGACGAACTAGTCATAAGATTTTGAGATAGATTTATAGAATTGGAACCAGTGAGAATTTTACTGGATTCTTTGGAATTTAGTCAGTTAGCTGCTTCTTCTCATCCCTTTGAAATAAAATAATCATTTTTCTGAATAAAGAAATGCAATTTTAATTACAGGTTTAAGTGTGGGGTTTCATTGTGTATAATTTTAACTCTGAAAGTCAGTCTGAACCAACCTCTGTTACTACTTATTCCATTATAACTTTCAGCCTGGCAATATTTATTTCTTCTACAGATTCTAAAAAAAATAAATCTGTGAAATGTTTCTGTAAAAGGTTGAGTCACACTATTAAAACATATATTTAAATTGTCAGAAAATGCTAAGGCATCTGATATGTAGTGTTATTTGTAAGAATAAGAAAATTGGTGATAGACTGGTCAAGTCACTGATTCTCTCTGAGCTTAATATTCTACATCATACATAGAGGTGTTGGTTTAGGCACAATAGAAGTTGAAAATTAAAGAGAAAATTAAAAACTTAATTTACCTTATTTGTGTGTTTATGTTTAAACATATAGAAATTACCTTAAAGGGACTCTAAAGATAATAGTATCATCTTGGACTAGTTTGCATGTTACATTTTCTATGATAGTTCCTATTTTTCCAAATTTTTTTAAAATATATTTTACTGATTTTTTTTTTTTATAGAGAGGAAGAGAGAGGGATAGAGAGTTAGAAACATCAATGAGAGAGAATCATTGATCAGCTGCCTCTTGCACGCCCCCTACTGGGGATGTGCCCGCAACCAAGGTACATGCTCTTGACTGGAATTGAACTTGGGACCCTTCATTCCAAAGGCCGACGCTCTATCCTCTGAGCCAAACCAGTTTTGGCTATTTTTCCAAATTTTTCATAGTGAATTTATATTATCTATCTTACCTAATAAAAGAGAAACATGCAAATTAACCATCACTCTACTATGCCCACAGCCAATCAGAATGAGCATGCAAATTAACCCAACAAAGATGGAGGGTGAGTTGCATATGTAGGAGCAGAGCTGAGTGAAGCCTGCTATGAGGCAACTGAGGGAGCTACTGGGGTGGTACTCCATACAGAAGTGATGACTTGCTGGCTCCCGGGCAGCTTGGGAGTGGGGACTTGCTGGCTCCTGGGGGGCCGAGGAGCTGGGACCTGCCAACTCCTGGGCAGCTGTGAGTGAAACCAGGGGAAGGAAGGCCTATTCTTGCACAAATATCGTGCGGCAGGCCTTCCTTCCCCTGGCTTCACTCGGGTGGCCCAGGAGTGGACACAGGCAGGGGAGCCAAGGAACACTGCAAGTCAGGTATGGGTCCCAGCCTCCAGCTGGGTGCCTCCTGACATTTCAGGAGGTGGGGTGCCTCCTCGCATGATTTGACTAGCGTGCTGGGCCTCTAGTTATTATATAAGCAGCATCATATATTATAGAAAAATCACTCATTAAATATAACTAGTTTTAAATGCCACTCAGAGCATGGTTGCTTACGTTATAGACCCACTTCCTTTGCAGATGTCAGTCTGGTTTCCCGATGCATCACTGACATTTTTCTGCATGAGGAGGAGAAGGGAGGGTGAGTTTACTAGCAGCAATGCTTCCCACCAAGCCCCCACCCTGAGTGGACTCTATCACACCTGACTGATACCAGATGCTCACATTACTAAGTGTGATCCTTAACAGACACCCCCGAGAATTGGACATGGAGAACGAAGCGGTAAGTGCATGAAATGTTTAGAAAGGTTTATATCTGAATGTCTAAATTGGGTGTGAAGGCAGGCAGACTGGTTTTGAACCCATTACATCACTTGGTGGCTATGTGTCCTGATAAGATTTTTAAATCATTTAGATGCTCAGTTTCAAATCAGAAAAATGGGAGTGAACTAGTACCTACTCCTTAGGGTTGTAGTGGGTGTTGAATGAGCTAGTTCATGAAGGATTTAGAACATTGGCTACCAATGACAGTTGAAGTTGTTTGGATTTTTACTGTTTGCTGAATGATGCTCTGTAAGGCAAAGTTCCTCCAAGTGTGATTCTTCTGCCTGCTTGGACCAGAGTCCGACACAGATTCAAATCTACTGAACAAGCGTTTCTGGAATGGGTCCTAAAAATATATTGTCTTTTACAAGTTCAAGATTGCCCTTATGTGCACGAAACTTTAAGATGCAATGCGCTAAAAGTATACTTATACTTGAATTATACATAAATGTGTCTAAGTCAACAAGAAAAAATGTTGAGTAATTATTCCTAGGAATGTGATGGGAAGTACATATACCCTTATAAATTGATGTCTCACAAAATTGAAAAAATAAATCAAAACTTTATTTCTAAGTACATTTTGTTATCAGTAAAAAATTATTTATGTGGAACACATCATTCCTTGAAGATGTTAAAGAATGTGTTATCGTATTGATGTCTCTGTTGTACATGAGATATAATTTTACCCATTGTTTCACAAAAAATGTTATCTTCAATAAGAGTTGAAAGTGTCCAGATTTTCTAAATCATGGAGAAAGTATGTCTATCTGTAATCAAATAAACCTGCGTGCTTCTAAATGAAAAGAACAAATAAGAAATTGTCTAAATTTAGATTTTTTTCCTTTGCAGTCCTTCTTATTTACTACCTGTCCCTCATAAATACAATTTTTAGAAAAAATTAACATTTAGAACATTCACTGTAATAAAAGTAATAGTAACATGTTTTTAAATTGCATTCCTACTCACAAAGCCTGATGCTTCTCTAATCAACTCCATGGCTGGCTCTCTGGGCCATGTCCACACGGGCTAAATGTGAGTCCAATGGTTGTTCTTCTTATGTGGTTCCTGGCATCACTTGTGGAGTCATACTAGGTCAGGATGGAAAATTCATCAAGCTCATTCTGCATTCAATTCAGATACAAGGGAAGGAAATTCTACAGTGTAAAATACAGACCAATCTCACCACACGTACTATAATTATAATAAGAGCAAATTTCTTCTCAAAATCCAAGCATTCATAAGGTTAAAAGTTCCTCTGTAAAATAATTATATTTCAGTAAGCATTATTGAGACTGATTTCCATGTTACTTTTAAATTTCAAAAATTTTTTTTAAATATTTTAATTGATTTTTTACAGAGAGGAAAGGAGAGAGATAGTTAGAAATATGAATGAGAGAGAATCATCGATCAGCTGCCTCCTGCACACCCCCTACTGGGGATGTGCCCGCAACCAAGGTACATGCCCTTGACCGGAATCGAACCTGGGACCTATCAGTCCACAGGCTGGCATTCTAATCACCAAGCCAAACTGGTTAGGGCAAATTTCAGAATTTTTATCACTCTAAACCCATATTAGAAAATAAATCTAATTGATAAAATATATCTTACTTAAGTAGGTGATTTTGTCTAGGTGTCCGTGAAATAAATGAGAATTTTGGGTGACATTGATCTATTTAATTATACTAGAGACAACCATTTAAATAAATGACACTCAGAATTAGTTTTAGCTCACGATAGATATCAAAATATTCATTTTAAAAGTTGAAGAGTAATGAGGACCTAGATAATACTTTCAACAAGAAAGATTTTAAAAAGTAAATTAAAAATAGAAAGTTGAAGAAACTTGTGCTTTTCTAATTGGGGGAGGATAAACGAGGATGCTCAGGATGCTTTTACAATATGGCTACCAGCAAAAGTTACTCATATCAGCATCCATGTAGGCTTCAAATTTCCATTCGACATGCCTCCAGTTCTCATAGATGGCCATTTAGTGACCACTACAGCGGACTCTTACACTGCAGTGGTCAATAAGATCTAGACATTTTGGGGGTTTGCCATTCTGCTCCCTAATAAAATACTGCATTTCAAGTAGCCAGAGCCATCATAATGCTGAACACAGCATTACTATGGTTTCACCTCCTTAGCGTCTCTTAAAAATTCATTGTCATCTGCCTTGTCAAAATAATATATCAGGAAGCGGAACGTAAGTGTGACATTGTAATGAAGTAGGTAAAGTTTGGAAAGAGTGTGATTTAATAGCAAAGGGGTCCCGCTCAATGGGATCGACAAGGACAACCACAGTGGACACTTCATATGGAATCATGGCTGCCTAGGAGAAGAGAAAGAGACTAAGTGATCCCGGGTAGTAGCAGTTGTCATTTGTCTTCAGTTTGTTTGTAGGAGGTGTATGTGTTCATGGGTGAAACATTTTCTTTCTGATTACACCAGTCCAAACGCTGAATAAATATACATGACAAAAGAGCTTGCAAGTCTTTAAAAAAAATTTTGACAGGTGTTCTATAAGGCAATTTGTTTCAAAAGGCCATATTTGTTTAAAGTGCAATGTCTTGCCATTGGCCATTTTCATCCCAGATGTAAAAACTAGTTATTCTAATCAAACCAAACCAAAAAAACTCCCAAACAATAATACTATATTATTCAAATAGAGGCCAGGTGCATGAAATTTGTGCATGTGGGGGCGGAGGTGGTCGTCCTTCATCCTGGCCTACACACTCTCCAACCCAGGACTCCTTGAGGGATGTCCGACTGCCAGTTTAGGCCCGATCCCTCTGGGCCTAAACCGGCAGTCGAATATCCCTCTCATAATCTAGGGCTGCTGGCTCCTAACAATTCACTTGTCTGCCTGATTGCCCCTAACCACCTCTGCCTGCTGGCCTGATTGCCCCTAACTGCTCTCCCCTGCTGACATGATCATCCCTAACCACCGCCGCCCTGTGTGTGGGTTATGGGTGTGGGTATTCAGCTCCTTCCTCCCTCCTGTCAGAGTCTGGGGCACACCACAGGACCCAGAGTCAAGCCCCTGCCCACCTCAAAATTGAGTGAGACCCACACCTGGCCGGCCCCACCCCCATCAAGCCCCACCAGCATGACACGTCCCCAGCCAATGCATGGGGGGAGGTGTCCCTCAGCCAGGCCTGCACCCTCTCTAATCTGGGACCCCTCAGGGGACGTCCAACTGTTGGTCAATCAGATATCCCTTTCATAATCCTGGACTGCTGGATCCTAACCCTAACCCTAACCCTACCTACCTTATTGCTCCTAACTGCTTCTGCCTGATTACCCCCTAACTGCTCCCCTACCAGCCCAATCGCTTACAACTGCTCTCCCCTGCTGTGACCTGCCTCCTCCTACGGGACCCACCTCCTTTGCCCAAGTTGGTGGAGACACTGGTCGCTGATAGTCCCAGACACTGGGACTCCCAGGCCTTATTGTATGGAGAGGCTGCCAGGCCCTGCCTCCACTGTGCATGTAGCCATCTTGTGGTGGCCATCTTGTGGTCGCCATCTTGTGGTGCATCTTGTGGTGACCATCTTGTAACGATGTTGTGCATGAATACCACCTAGGCTTTTATTAGTATAAATTGTTCTTCCTCTGCTAAAAATAGTAAAGGAGAAAGTTCTCAATAAGTTAAATAGAATCAACTTTCTCAATGTAGAAAAGACAAATAAAGTAAGTCTCCTAATCAGTTCTTACATTCATCTAATATTATCTTTCCCTCACGAAAAATTATCAATCCAAATGTGGCTGCAATGGACTGAATGTTTATACTCCCTCAAAATTCACATAGAGAATTTCTAACTCCCAAAGTGAGGCCAGTAGGATGTGAATTCTTTAGGGAGGTAATAGAGTCATGAGGATGGAGCCCTCATGAATGTGATTAGTGCCCTTATACAAGAGACTCCAAAGAGCTCGCTAGCTCTTTCACCACACGACATGGTGAAAACAAAACCCTTTAGGAAGTGTTTTCATTGCACATGTAATCTGCCAGTGTTTTGATCTGGGGCTTCCCAGCCTCCAGAACTATGAGAAATAGATTTCTGTTGTTTATAAGCTACCCAGTCTAAGGTAATTCTGTTATAGCAGACTAAGACAGTGGCTTTTTTCAGCTCTTAGAGTGGCTTCCTCCAGCTCTTAAAGTTTATAGTTAAGGATAGGTAAGAGATTGCTTCTACTTCCTCCTTCAAGAAGCCAACAAACTGAACTCTAACCACCCCTCCTGAAGACCTTTGCACAAGCCAGTACCCCACCCCACCTCTGAAGGTATTCATTTTTGCTCCAACTTTGAAACTGAATACTTTTCACACACTTCTGTGTACTTTCATTGTTAAAGAGGAAGATACAATTCAGACTCTTGAATTAGATCTTACTCAGGGTCACAGTAATACTTTGTAAATAAAAGAGGCTAAGTAAAGTGCATTCTCCTTATTTTATTATTACTGTGTTTTTCCAGTAGATTCAGGTACTTACTAACGAAACTCTTCCCATAGAGCTCTCTGTCTAAGAAACTAGGTTTAGAAACATTTTTAGAAAATCTCTTGCTGTCCAAATTCTCTTTCAGTTTCTGAAACTCAAACACTGGATAATATTCTAGGATTTTATGAGTTGGCAAGAGGCCTGGGTTCTAACTTATCTTTATTACCTCTTATTATCTGGAGGATGCTGAGCATAACTTTTAACCCTACTGGGTCTCTGCTGCTTCATTTAATCTAATTTAACAAACACTAATTCAATTGCTCACTATTAATCAAGCGAGCACTTTGTCAGTTCAGAGAGGGCACCTATACCAGTTACCCTCAAGACCTGAGCTGTTCCTCTCACATTGCTCAATTGTGTGGCTATTAAACATGTGCTATGCAGCTAGTAAGACTGAGAAGCTAAATTTCAAATTTTATTTAATTTCAATTAAAAGTTAAAAACTGGTACCTGAATCAGTTATTAGAAAACTTTAGCTTTGTTTAAAAGAAATTGAAGAGCTGATTTGAAATTTCAATTGTTAATTTTATGAAATATTAACACAGCTCAATTATTTCCAATGAAAATTTAGTGTCCAAGTTGGGATATACTATAATAGTACTAATTTTCAACATTAGGTGGTGTTTTTTTTTTTAAAAAAAAAAAAAAAGAGAGAGAGAGAGAGAGAGTGTGTAAAATACAATAAAACACTAATTTTTATAATGATTATATGTTGGAATGATAAAATTTTAGATATGCTAGATTAAATAAAACATTTTAAATTATTTCACTGTTTTGCTGAAGCCAGTTTGGACTGAAAGGTCCCGGGTTCAATTCCGGCCAAGGGAATGTACATTGGTTGCGGGCATATCCCCGGTAGGGGGTGTGCAGGAGGCGGCTGGTCAATGTTTCTCTCTCATTGATGTTTCTAGCTCTCTATCTCTCTCCCTTCCTCTCTGTAAAATATCAATAAAATATATTTTTTAATTATTTCACTGTTTTAAAAAATGCAATGTGGCTCTTGTGACTCAGATGTAGCATGATTATATTTTTATTAGACAGTGCAGCTCTAGGACTCTAAAATAAATTATTCCATACAACCAACTTGTCACATGTCTAACTTCCTATGTACCATGCAACCTGCTTAGATTATTTTTCCTATTGATAATTGAACTGTACTTTACTTATGATACTTTCTACCCTGCTGACTTCTGGGTCTTTCTCCGAAAAAGCTTGTTGCAATACAGTTGTTTCCTCTGAAGTTTCTTCCAACATGTTAAATTCCACTTGGCCCTGCAGGTGTAGTTTAGTGGTTGAGCATCAATCTATGAACTAGGAGGTCAAGATTCATTTCCTGGTCAGAGCACATGCCTGGGTTTCAGGCTTTACCCCAGTAGGGGGCGTACAAGTGGCAGCCAATCAATGATTCTCTCTCATCATTGATGTTTCTATCTCTCTCTCCTTCTCTCTTTCTCTCTGAAATCAATAGTGTGTGTGTGCGTGTGTGTGTGTGTGTGTGTGTGTCTGTGTGTGTGTGTGTGTGTGTGTATATATATATATATATATATATATATATATATATATAAATTTTTTTAAATAAACAGCTTGGTTTGCTTTTGCACCTTCAGTGGCTGGAATAATATAGTGCCACACACAGAGCAGAAACTCATAATAGGTGTGTATAAAACAATAAGTACAAGTGTTCCTGAGAAGTGTCTAAATTTAATACTTGAAGGTGCTAATAAGTTGTTCTTTAATGACAATTCATCTTCAAGTATAAATCCACTTAATTTATTTTAGAAAACTTTACAGTTTCTTAAAAAAAACAGTTATTTTATCAAAAACATAAATGACAATAAATATAATTTAGTTCTGAATATTTTAACCCAGTAATTTGAATTAAAATTGGCATGTCTTTAGAAGCATACAGACCATTTTCTCCACACATCCCCACTAAATAGTACATGACAAATTAATTTCTCACATTACAACTACTCTTTAAGATATAGAATGGTAATTCTCAACTTCTCAATAAAATCATACATTAATAAAGCATTTATAAACAGACTTTCCCATTCAGTCCTTTGTTTTTCCTCATTATAGGCTCTCATTTCTTCTCTGGCACTGGTGGCTGTCACTTATGGCTAACATAATATATAGCATGAGAGCTGCTATTTGTGTTTTAATTAAATTGATTCCCACTCATAATGTTATATGTGTTTGTATATTATTGCTAAAATGTAGAAATAATAGAGCAGTATTCTTTGAAGAATTATTTTGCAATTTTAACTCCCATTACTAAGTAGCTTTTGCTTTCATTTGTCTTTTAATTTGATTATAAAAGCAAAATCATTATTTAACAGAGAATGAGCTCCATTTTCTCCATATGTGAGCTCAAATTTTTTTATTAAGAACCCTCTGTGGATTTTGGTAGAGGAATGCCTGAAAAATAAATAGAGTTCACAAGTATGTCATGAGAAATATGGTGTCCTTATCATGTGTTCATCAATGCTTCTGCCCAAAAAGTTAATAATTGATCAGATACCAAAAGTGTGACTCCCAGGGCTGGAAGCCAAAACCAAAATCTGCTTTTACTTTTTACTTTTTTTGTCAAAGAAACTTTACCAAAAGACCAAGATTACTGGGTCTTCATTCAAAATCCCAATAATCTGGAACTCAAACATGATAGATCTATTGGGTTTTATAGTTATCTTACCATTAAATAAATAAAAAGAAATATTAGACTAACATGTAGAGTGAATTAGTAGAAACAAGATAATATACACATATTAAAATACAGAAAGGAAAATCATTTCTGGAATGGTGATAAGAACCCATGAAAATCTGCTGAGCCATATATGCAATGACAACACTGACAAAAAAAAAAAATAATCAATATCAACTTTTTTTGAAATGGTGGAAATTATCCAGAGACTTGTACAACTTAAAGAATACTTATTCAATGAAAGCAGCTGAATCTTGGTAAAGACACTAAGCTTGTGTGTCTAAATTTAAATCCTATGTAATAATAGAGAAATATGCTAATTACCCGTTACTCTGTAACATAACGACCAGTTTAGCAGGCTGCGCGCAGCAGGCTCAGGTGGGTGGGCTGTGGCACCCGGGGGACATGAGCCTGTGGTGCCTCCTCGGGAGTTGGGGAGCTAATGATGGACGGGCTCTGGTCCTCCACCAAAAGCCCTCTCCAGCAGGCATGGGGCCAGAGATCCACAGATTCTCAGAGAGTGACTACCAGGCCTCCCAGAAGCCATGTGGCTGGGCTGCAGGATGCCCGAACCCAGTACCCTTTCAAGATGTGAAACAGAGAAGAGGTGCAGGAGGAAATCCAGAGAATAGAATATGGGGGTTCACTCACTGCCTTTGGGCTATGTCCTGCTATGTCCTTCTTGGCTCACCTGAGGGGCGGCTTCCAGGTGAGTGCTGTGGCTTCTGTGAAGTAACCCAAGGAGTGCAGAGTGGCACTGAGGTGGGGTACACCGGAGGGGACTCAGGCTGGGGCAGGGAGCTGGCGGGCATGGATCTGCCTGGTCCATGGAGAGCAAGGTTCTCCAGTGGCCCCAAGATGCAAGTCGGCCCAGCGGGAAACAAGAGGCAATGACTGCCTGAGTGGAAGAACGCCCTGAAGGAGGGGTGTGGATCTGCAGCTTTGAGGCAGGGGGTGAGGGGTGGTGCCACCTAAGTGGGGGGATGCAGCACTAAGTGGAAGGTACCCCACTGCAGTGGTTCAGCGAAGCTCCCGGTGCTAACCAGGCCGCTGAGGCCTGCACACTTGAGCGGCGGTGACTCCTGCTCCTACCTTGGCCCAAAAACAAGCCCAGGCCCACCCCACCCCCAGTTCCCACCTGGACATTCCCCACGGCAGCCCCTGTCTGCACGGTAAATGTAAAGCCTGACACCTGCTCCCTAGAAGCGGGGTGGGGGACAGTAAAGAATGGGGGGCGGGAGAGAAGAAAAAACGTGGAGCGTTCCCAATGAGGAGGTGCTTGAGAATGAGGCTCAAAAGCCTGACCAGAGGGTTTGTTCTGTTTGCCCCGTGCCTGTCCCTTGGAAGGGTGGAGAGCACGGCTGTGAGGGCTCCCTGCACACTGAGCCCAGTTCTGCAGCAAACCAGAATTGGCCTCAGCTTCCTGGTCTGTAAAATGGATGAAGCGTGTCCCAGTGCCTTCCCTGAGCTTTGAGGGCCAATTGACATATCATATAAAGCAAAGGAGGGAAGAAGTGAGAAAGAAAAGGAAGGGTGAGCAACACTAAAGAAAGACTGGAAGGAACCTGTAAACCCATTGTCACTTAAATAGGGAATATAGTCAATAGTGTTGTAATGGTGGTATGAGGCAAGGTGGGTACTGGAAATATCAGGGAACATTTTGTAAAGTATATGATTGTCTAACCACTAGTCTGTAACTAAGATAAAACCTGAAACCAATACAAAATAAAATTGAACGTAGAGAAATGAAAATGGGAGTGAAATTTTTATAAATTTCAAAGTTTAAATACAGGCTGTAAAGGAAGGAAGGAGGAGAATAAAAATAGTGTTTTTCATTTTACTACTTTACTGTCTTTTCAGTACATGAAAAAGACAGTTGTCTTTATGTGGTGCTTTTATACTTCTCTAAGTCATCTCATTTGATGTTCAGGGCAACTTAAAGATAAGATACATATTCCCTCCACTATTCAAAGAGAGGAATTCGTGGTGTCTGGCCTCAATTATTCAATCATCAAACCTTTGGTGTCTGGCCTCAATTATTCAATCATCAATTATTCAAACATTCAATCATCATTGTAAAGCAGGGTTAGTAACATTTTCTGTGAAGGTATTTATACTAATAAAAGCCTTGGGGGCGATCAGGCCAGCAGGGGAGGGCAGTTGGGGGTGATCAGGCAAGCAAGCAGGAGCCAGAGGTCCAAGATTGTAAGAGGGGTGTTCAACTGCCGGTTTAGGCCAGATCCTTGTGGCCTAAACTGGCAATTGGACATCCCCCAAGAGGTCCGAGATTGGAGAGGGTGCAGGCTGGGCTGAGGGACCCCCACCCCAATGCACGAATTTTGTGCACCAGGCCTCTAGTCTTTATATAAGGATCTAAATCAAGTTGGATTGAGGTACATTCCAATGGCTTTATTAATGAGTTAAAACTTACTCAACTTTTTAAAACAAGTCACATTCTAGAGGTTCAATTCATGGGATTTTGGGGAAGAAAGAATTCAGCCATAACACTGTTATTTTGCTATATATATTCAATGTCTATTATTTTTTTATCTCTTCCTCCATTAGTAACTTCTCCCAAAGAAAAGTCCAGGCCAAGATATCCTCTCTGGTGAATTCTGCTAAACATTTAAAAAAGAGCTAATACCAAACCTTCACAAAGTCTTCCTAAAAACATAGGAGAGAAACATTCCAACTCACTTTCTGAGGCCAATATTACTCTGATAATAAAACCAGACAAAGATATCACAAGAAAAGAAAACTATAGGCCAATACCCATTAAGAACATAGACAAATAAATTCTCAATAGCATACTAGCAAAGCAACATCCTAAAGGGATTATATACCATGATCAAGTGAGATTTATTTCAGGAAGGCAAGCTTAGTTCAACATATGGAAATCAATCAATGTAATATATCACACTGAAAGAATAAAGGACAAAAAGCACATGAGCATCTCCATTGCAAAAAAAAAGTATTTGAAAAATCCAAAATTCTTTCATAATAAGAACATGTAATAAATATTAACAGAAGAACACTTCTACAACTTGATAAAGAAATCTAGGCTTAACAATGGTGAACAAATGAAAACTTTATCCCATGGATAAGAAACAAGACAAGTATACTCAGCCTTGCCATATGTATTCAACATTGTACTGCAAAGTCTAGCCAGGAAAATTAGGCATGAAGAAAAATTAGGCATAAAGATCCTAAAGAATGCACACACACTCACAGAGAGAGAGAAAAATAAGTTCAGCAAGATTGCAAGATCAATATACAAATATAAATTGTATTGCTATACACAAAATGATGAACAATTTGAAAATAAAATTAAGGAAATACTTTCATTTATAATAGCATCAAAATAACAAAATACTGCCTGGCTTGTGTGGCTCAGTGGTTGAGCATAAACCTATATACTAGAAAGTCATGGTTTGATTCCCAATCAGGGCACATCCCTGGGTTATATCTCCCTCTTCCTCTCCCTTTCTCTCTGAAATAAATGAAAATATATCTAAAGACTATTAAAATACTTGGGAGTAAATTTAACAAAATCAGTATAACACAAACACTGAAAACTAAAAAGAACATTATTGAAAGAAATGAACGAAGATCTAAATAAATGAGAAAATATTCTATGTCCATGAATTGGAAAACTTAATATTGTTAACAAATATTCCTAATTTGACCTACACATTTAACAAATTTCTAACTGGCTTTGGGGTATCAAAAATTGATAAAATGACCCTAATATCCATATAAAATGCAAAGGAACTCTAACAGCCAAAACAATTTTGAAATGGAAGAACAAAGTTGGAGAATTCACATTTCTAAAAATTATAATTTGCTACAAAGTTGAAATGAGCAAGACAGTGAGGTATGAGCTTAAGAATAAACTTGTAAATCGACAATAAGAATAGCAAAAAACTCTAATTTTAAAACAATCAAAAGATATGAATAATCATAGCTTTAAAAATGATGCGAAACTGGCATATAAGCTTATGAAAAGATGCTCAATATCATTAGTCATTAGGGAAATACAAATCAATACCACATTGAGGTGTCACTTCACAGTCACTATGCTGACTATAATTAAAAAGATGAACAATTAAGAAGTGTTGTTGAGGATGTAGAGAATCAGAACTCTCATACATTGCTGGTGGAAATGCAAAATGGTTCAGCAACTATGAAAAAGACATTAAACACACCACTATACAATCCAACAATTCCACTCTGAGCATTTAATCAAGACAATATATGTCTACACACACACACACACACACACACACACACACATACACACACACAAAATACATGAATACTCATAGCAATATTATTTGAATAGCCAAAAAGTGGAAACAACCCAAATTTCTGATGAATCTGTAAACGAAATTTGCTATATACAATGGACTATTATTCATCAATTAAAAGAAATAAAGTATTGAGACATGCTATGCCATGAATAAAACATTTTCAAAATTCACATTACAAGTGAAAAAATATAGTCACAAATGATCATATATTGTATGTTTGCATTTATATGAAATGTCCAGAATAGGCAAATTTATAGAGATAGAAATTAAAATTAGTGTTTTCTAGAGACTGAGAGGATGGGAATTAATTGGGTCTGAGATTTTTGGGGGGAGGTAATAAAAATGCTCTAGAATCAGATAGTAATTATGGTTGTATCATACAGAATGTACTAAAAACTCATGAACTATACACTTATAAAAATAGACAAAAAAGAATACAACAATGCAACAAAAACAAAACAAACAAACAAAACAAAAAACAGTGAGTGTAGCCGAAACTGGTTTGGCTCAGTGGATAGAGGGTCGGCCTGCGGACTGAAGGGTCCAGGGTTCAGTTCTGGTCAAGGGCATGTATCTTGGTTGCGGGCACATCCCCAGTATGGGGTGTGCAAGAGGCAGCTGATCAATGATTCTCTCTCATCGATGTTTCTAACTCTCTATCCCTCTCTCTCTCTTCCTCTCTGTAAAAAATCAATAAAATATATTTAAAAACAAAAACAGTAAGTGTAATGGGAAATAAACCTAGAGATTTTGAGATGAATCTTGTAGGAATAAATGTGATTCTCACAAAAAGAGAATATAGCATCAATAAAGACCTCATGGAGCAGACACCTCAGTTATCTTGGAAATGGAAAATGGCCTAGTTTGGCTAAACTGTAGAGCAGTTTGGAAAGATTACATGGGAGTGCTAGAATGGAATAAATTGCAGATGCCCCTGAATGCCCAGATGGAAGTTCTAGCCATCTGGGACTGGTGATGGCAGCCCTGGAGGCTTTGAAGGATGAGTGCCTTAAGAACATCATAGCAGGCCTGGGGGCAGGGTGGGGGCTGCTCAATGGGTTGGAGTGGCAACCTGTGCACAAAAAGGTTGCAGGTTCAATCCCCAGGCAGGACACATACAGGAAACAACTGATTGATGTTTCTCTATCAATGTTTATCTCTCTCCCTCTCTCCCTAAAATCAGTAAAAACATGTCCTCAGGTGAGAATTAAAAAAAAAAAAAAAAAAAAAAAAGGATACCACTGCAGGTCAGTTTGGACCCCTCAGTCCTTAATCAATGCTAGAATCATACAGTATCGCCGAAACCGGTTTGGCTCAGTGGATAGAGTGTCGGCCTGCGGACTGAAGGGTCCCAGGTTTGATTCCGGCTGATCGATGTTTCTCTCCCATCGATGTTTCTAACTCTCTATCCCTCTCTCTTCCTCTCTGTAAAAAATCAATAAAATATATATTTTTTTAAAAAAAGAATCATATAATATCATAGCCATGGGGCTCTATGATATTATCTAGTTCTATGATTTAAAATCAATATTAGCAATCCATTTAACAGATGAAGAGACGCATGTGGCTCTGTGAGTAAAACCCTGGGACCCTGTCATCTCAGCCACCCTCTGGACAGGCACGCACCCAGGCAAGCGGCAGCAGCATCCCAACCTGGTGTAGTGTGCACTCCTCCCTCTAGAAACAAAGACACTTTGTTTGCAAAGACGCTTAAACTACCACGAAAACATGCAGTTCATTCTCGGTAAAACGCATCCAGGCCTCACAGGAAATGACACAGGCAGAGATGATGCGCAGAGCGTGCTCAGGAATGTCCAGGAAAAGAACAGCTCGGCGTGGTGGGAGCCAAGACAATTCCATCTCCGTGATGAAGTCACTCCGACCTGGCGTGGTTTAAACGAGGCAGTGATGTAACTCCTGGTGTGTGGGTGCAGGCCTGCATCTTCCACGGGGATCTGCACATAATAAATATCTATCGATTCCATGAATGGATTCACGTTCTCTCTGCATTTGTTCAAGGGCAGTCCCCGCGGTGGCAGCCGACACATACCTGCAGGATGCTCAGAGGTGGTCCTTTGGGGGAAGTGGAATACTCTTCCCTCCTCCCAAGTTTACCAGGCTGCGGGGATTCCTTAAAGCTCATCTCTCCTCCAAGTTCAGGAAGGAGGGCGGCCAGCTTCCCCTGCGTGCAAAATACTAGAAAAGAGAGTTTATTGTACACTCCTGTTTCTAGATGGTCTGGTAACAATATGCCAAGTCCACATTTTGGTCTCAGCTTTCCTCTTTTTTTTCCCCCCCAGTTACAGAGGCAAAAATGAACTGGTCCGTTCTATAAATAAAACAAGCTGACGTTTCCAAGAGGTCCCCACCAGTCCTGCCTGACCTTCCCTCACCACCCCAACAATCGGTGTGATCTTTGGTGGTGAGTGTCCCTAGGGTTTAGTCATAGTCTTCATTGAATGGGGAGAAAAAGTATATGGGCTTGTCTGAGAAAGAATGGTGAGAAAGAGACGTCTGTCCTGGAAAGGAGAGAAACCCTTTGTCCAGACATTTCCCAGTTTTCAATGCCCAGTGAAGACGCACACAATGGGGGAGACTTGGGCCGCTGAAGAGGAGGAAATCTATTTATTTGCACTGTATTGTTTCTCGCATTAGATCATGATTCCAAGGAAGTGCTGTGGCGACCATTTGAATTGTGATCCTTACAAGAGGCGGGCCAGGCCCCGGGATGCTCATGTGAACACTGGCAAGCATGTCAGCTCATAAGGAAACCGGTGTCAGACCACCACCCGACTTATGGGGAACCGCCACCAGCTCCACTTCGGGGATATTTGCCAGGATCTCGGGGCTATGGCTTTATTTAATAATCTCAAGGAAAAAGTCCTAGCCGCTATCTGCTTGTCACGGGAGAGTTTCCTGGATCGTTCTTGGCTTCTATAAATAGCTGGTGTTCTTTCAGGTACAGTCTCCTATTAGTAAGATTCATCTGAAGGAAGGTTTTCTTTGGGGAAATCTGTGCCCAAATGTCTTTCCTGAGGATGCAACACATGGAAAGATGGAAAACAATTCCTCGCTTGGGGGCGGGGGGGGGGGAGAAGGGGGGATACTCGTGACACTAGCCATGATGCACTTTGTTCTCATTATCATAAAATACAATCACTGCCCATAAACTCTCGCAGAAGACATGAAGAGAATGTCTCTGTCACCAGGGGAGCATTACTCATCTTCATTTCCACAAGTGGCTGTCAGTTCTGGCTCAGGGGCGCACACCCAGAGGATGTTGTCGGTTGATCAAAGGCCAGCTGCCTGGGCCAGCCTCCTCCAGCAGGAAGGGTCAGAGGTGTCCCTCCGAGGGAAATTGAGTGGCTTCGGTTCCGCAAATGGGCCTCGGACCCACACCCCTCTGCTCCTCCGAGGCTGACCTTTGCTTCCTCAGTTCCCTTGTTTTCGGCACTGTTTTTGTATTCCACTTGAGAGCAGCTGCAAAGAATTCCTGTTTAGGGTTTTCCGTGTCCCTCTTACCTCCCTCTGCCTGGGGGAGCGTACCCCTGCTTTTTCGGAGGCCGGGATTAAACAATATAAATGATTCCTTTGGAAAATGAGAGTCAAACTTGCCCTCCGTAGCACCCTCGGCAAAAAGGATCGGGATGAATCAAAGCATGCTTCACATTTTCAAAGAAAATGCCTACTTGAATCAGATTTTTGATGAGTTTAATTTTCCCCTTTGAGCCTCCAGTGGAATCATAATTTCCTTTATGTGGAAGAAAGTACATTGGCTCCGTTAACCAAAATACTACAAAGCTGCTGAGTGAAGAGCAGAGGACAGCTTGGCAATCAGATGCTTATGTAAGGGATTTTGTTTTATAGTAGCCGCTTCTAACATTCATGACTCCATGCCAACGGGTTCCATATATAAAGCTTGTTATGATGTTATAATGAAACATCCTGGTCCATTAGTCCTCAAAGCATTAGGCTTTTTTTGTTGCTGTCTTTTTTTAGCTTAGCAGGGCTGTGCTCCTAAAATGTGGTGCACTGCTAAATGAAATCAAATTAAATTAAAAAACAAATAAAACTGGAGCTGGTAAGGCCGAGCCTCACAGATTACCCTCTGACTTCTACATAAGCTAATTAGGGCATTAAATTACTTTTTTTTTCTTCTTTTTTTTTATCACTTGGTGAGTAAACTTTGATAACTGTAACAATAGATTAAATAATTTAAAGGCCACTTTTGCATCCTAAAAATGTAAGCAAAACCAATCTTCTCCATTGTTTTCTAGTTTGATAAAAAAAAAAGTATATTTTTTTCTAAAACAGTAAATACTGTGAATAAATCAGATATTACTGGATGATGCCGTCAAATCTGGAAAATGCTTCCCCTTCTGTACGTTGGAGGTGAGAAGCAATTCCTTTTCCCCCCTGCTTTTTACATTCACTGATTCCCACCAGGTCTGGGAATTTCATTACAAAGTTCAAGGGAGGTTTCTAAGTTTGTATGTTCCAAAGCCTTCCTTATCCAAGGTAAACCACCCTACATCGCCCTGTATTGTTGGGTTCAAAGCATTGCTTTTAATGCTATACTTGTGACCTTGACTATACAGGCAAAAATAAATGGGGCAACAGTTATACAGATGACTAAAACCACAGCCAGCACCATGCCCTGTGCTCCTCCCGAGCAACCCAAGGAAACACATTGCAAAGCTGAACACATTGCCTCAGTTCTTCACTTCATGTACTAACACAGACATGGCCTTCCTGGGCACAACAGCTTGGCAGAGAATATAAACTTCCTTCACTCAATGTCCCCCCTTCCTTGACTCTTATTTCAAGGACAACACAGGGAACATAGCATTAGGGTTGGGCTCTAGCTTTCTATACAATTTAATTGGCTCTGCTACTGGGTAGATTTTTACTTAACTACTCTGAGCCTCAATTTTGCATTCTTAAAAGTAGGGCAAATATAACTTCAAAACTGTGGCATCCTGGTCAAATGAGACAGCATACGTTAAAAAAAAATCTTATAGAGGATGCATTTAATAATCACTATTTAGATTTAATTCAAATTGGATCCTTAGTGAAGGAGGAGGAAATCATGGATGGACAAAGAAAGATTTATGCCCTCTCATTCCTTGCTCTTATATTCCACCACCAACAAGACTCAGAAAACTAAACATTCATCAGCATGTATGAGATGTTGCAATATGGTTATGTAATGCTTAACAACTCACTCCGATGCACTCCCGCGCTTTTGGGTTGCTCTAACCAAAAACCTAAATTCCTCTTTATCCATTCCTCTATGACCTTGAGAGGCATGGGAGCATGGGTTGAGATGCTGGCCACTCCATCAGTAGTTCGCTTAGGCATTATTAAAACAAATTTCCAATGCAATAAAGCCTCTCCCTGTTGTAAAAGTAAATTATATTAAGTAAGCCTGGGAACATGTGAGGCTGCCAAGTCTGAAGCAAGACAGCCTCGATGACTTCAGTCCGTTCTCAGCCCTTGATTACAATTTGATTTCCTTTAGCATCAAAAGACAAACTATTTTAGTGAACAATGTTCTTCCTTTAGCAAGAGCGAGATCTAGTTACTTGGCAGAGGACCTGCTCTTTTGCCAGACAACATGTCCGACCCCTTAGCAACAGCTGAAACGCTGAAGCTGACTTAGCCACCCGGAGTGAGGGAAAGGGCAGGGCGGATAGGGGTCCCCGAAAGGCACATGTGGGAGCACCAGCTGGCTCATTACCATGTCATCACTGCCTCCCCAGGTGCATCTTTTCTACAAGGTCACATTTGGGAACGAAAGCTGCGCTTTTCATTAGTCCTTCAGCTGGACATTTAAGTTAGTATGTTTCAATATATTATATTCTACTCAAAATCCTTTTACTTTCCCTGGTTCTTCCTCAGAGTCGCTCGGTGTTTAAAGCTGGCTGTGTGGCTTCAATCTTGGGGAACCCCCTGAGCGCCTCCAACTGCTCCCTGACGGGTTGCTCTCACAAGAACTTTTGACTTCTCTCAGCCATGGGAACGCCTTTCCTTGGGAGTTCATCTGAGGTTTCAGCTTGTTCGTGTAATCTAATTTGACTATCTGATGAGTATTGTTAATATTGCTGCTAGATTCCTATTAGCAACTTGACTTCCCTCCCCTTCTACCAGGAAGAATTTTTCCGTGTGTGCGTGCGTGTGTGTGTGTGTGCGTGTGTGTGTGTGTGTGTGTGTGAGTCAGAAGCATTTCTGCCCTCTAACAGGGCAAACAATAGTACTCAGAGACTCCCGGTACTGCTATTAACACTGCATTTCTCACCCTTGAGGAGAGCACTGACCACATATCTTTTTCCCCAATACTTTCCACTTTGGACCAGTACTGTTCCAATGGAGAGAGCATTCGTAGCCACATGGAATTGAGAAACAGCATGCTCTATAAATAAGACAAATATGTGGGCCAATCTATAGGCCTATGTGGGATCCACAGTACTTCTCATCTAGAAAACTGTCTGTAGGGTCTGTAACCCAGTCCTTTTGAAATCTTTAATCAGCCAGAGTCCTATGCTAACCCTGACTAGCTAGAGTTCTCCTTCCAAGTCTGTACTATAGGAGTCTCCTTATGCCCTAGATCTCTTTAGTTCTTTCCTTAAAATATATGTTCTCTGTCCTACTCTTGCAGAATGCTGTTCTTGCTGGTTGATGAACTAACCTGACATGGATGTCAATTCTAAGGTATCAGTAGACTCTAATGTATTAACGGTTCCTCGCTCATGTACCATACTTGTATTTTAATGGAAGCACACTGCAGACAATTAGTTTAACCCCGCAAATGTTGGCTTAATTTGGTAGAAAGTTCTGGCAGTTAGACAGAACCCTTGGGCGGGTGTAGGGGGGAAATAACATATTTTGAGGTAAATGGGAATTTTGGCATTTACTTAATTATATCATAGGCATATATCAAAGTTGGTTTAATTACTGGTTAAGTAACTACAGCCCAGAAATAAAATTCTCTGAGTCAAGTACACATCAGAATTGTCCACAATTGGGCACCCTAATGGAAAAATTGAGGCATCACCTCTTTCATGCTTAAAACTTTTAGCACATCCATTTCACACTAACAATCCACTAACAGCTTTGCCTGAGTCTGTTTCAGAATTTGTGTTTTTTAAAATGTAACTGTGAAAGATCGATAAATTTGATGAGGAGAAGAAAGAGCTACTATTACTTGAACATCTTTGTCTTCACTCTGACATAGTTGACTAGATTACTCAACTACATTTTTGAGCATTGTAGATAGAGGCAACTCAATAGCTATAGGAGATTCAATTCCTGACTTCAAATTATTTCTAATATAACAAAGAAATTAAGCATAAATATGAAAAACAACCTATGTGTTATGAAAAAATATGTTCTGATGATAAAGTAGATACACTTTCTGAGAAATGTAGGAATGATTTAATCATTTGGGAAGACAAAAAAGAAATCTCTGTAAAAGCATCTTCTTTCCTAACAGTTCTGCAGGTCCATCACAGAAAATTTGGAAAACATTGAGTGGTTTATGGAACAATACCTTAAACTGTACAAATCCCACCCTACAGTGACATGATTATTTCGTTGCACTCAACTAGCAAACTTAGTGGGTATTTACATATGTGTGTGAGGGCATTAAATCTTAAAGGATTGAGATGATATTTAATAGAATGCTATCATGCTTTTTTCACTTAGCATTAAGTTATTAACTTTTCCCCATACTGTATAACTTTTTAAAAAACATATGTCTCATATTTTTATCCAAACTGCCTTTTAACAATGCCTAAGTAGGAGAAATCTAAGAACAAACCACACGTAATGTTGGAAAACACCACGTATTGTTAAGGCCATCCATACTTTAAAAAGAAATATAGTATACACACACACACACACACACACACACACACACACATTATTAAAATAGGAAGGCAGGGAAGTGAGCTCGAATGAAGTATATAAAAAAATACCAGGCAGACAGTATATTGGAACATCATCTAAGGACTCAGAAGAAAACAATATCTCTGAACATTATTAACAGAACCCATAAGAAATGCTTTTAAGTTTTTGAAATTCTTTAGAACAATAATATTATTTACAGCTGTTGCTTCTGAACTGTTTTAGCAAAAGAATCATATTTTTCATACGAAGGATCCTGATGTAGAAAATTTGATAAAGGGCATGGAGCTGGCCAACCATGGGTGGTCAACAAAAAGTTCATCTTTGGTTTCAGATCAGTAGCTATAATAGTGAGTTCAGTCTGCCACTGTCATTATCCAGGAGACTAGAAATTACCCAACCTCCTACACCTTCCCACCTGGAGCTATAGACTTAATGTGGTGCCCTGAGCTCTAATATAGGAAGAATGCATTTATGGGAAACCTCCAGATTGAGAATTTTAACTATAACACTTGCAAATGTCTTTTTAAACCCCCATTCCAACTTTTAAAAAAATCACATATACAAGCAGGATGGTATAAGACTAGAAATTTCTCTGCTGACAAATATAAGCAGATTGGAATTTGGTGCCAGGTGTGCCCTCAAATGTCCCTGGATGGAGTGGGATGTGAAAGAATTAATATAAGCCAAGGTTATGTTATGTCCTACTTTGTCTGCAACCCATACGATTAGTTGATTATTATCTCTGACTACTAGGAAAAGTGCAGTACAGAGAGGCTAAATGCTGGAAACCATAAAGTTCATGAACAGTGAAGCATCAGACCCCAGTGCAGTCTCGTTTCCAAGGCTGAGTTCTTCCCACATCACAAATTGTGGACTCCACGTATATGGGTCTTTTCAAAAGTCATTTTAGAGCACTTCTCTGAGTTTTATACATTTCATTTTCTTATTTCCTTGGCAGATAAAAAAGATCCCAATATAAAAATCAGATTTCAAAACAAATAAAAACTTATGTGTGGGAAAAATGTTATAGTTCTTTTAAGAGAGCTGTTACATATTAACTTTGTATGGTGACTCCTAGATGATGGGACAACAGTGGCTTATTTTTTATTCTTTTGTGTGTGTGTGTGTGTGTGTGTGTGTGTGTGTGTGTTTACAAAATCTCTATAATTAATTAATAACGAGAAGAAACAATGAATTTATTTGTTAAAAATGGAAATATAAGTTAGTTTCCTTCTGTCTACACACACACAAAAAAAACAGAACACACACAGGGAAAAATACATAAATGTTGAAGATTTACAAACCATGTTTTTCCTCTACATTTTTTTTCTATAATGAACAAATAGTACTTACATAAGTGAGAATTATACTGTTACTTTTAAGTGGGAAAAAACTGTCCATTTTTTTCATTTCACTTAGAATAAGCCAACATTGAGCACAGTTGAAACAGAAAATATTTCTAACCAGTATTTACAGATTTTATTTAACCCAGAATTCAAATACATTAAATGATAATAAAGTTCATCACTTTTAGGGACTTTCCTTATGCCAGGCACAGTTCCAGGGCACTTGATGTCTTTAATAGTCCAACAGTTTTAGGAGGTAAATACAACTACGGATTTTCATTTAGCAGATAAAGAAACTAAGGCAATGGAGTTTACCAAGATGGAGGAGGCTGAATATGACACCAAGCAGTCTGACCATAGACCTTGCCCAGACCATAAAGCCATCCTATCTAATAAAAAGAATAATATGCAAATTGACCATCACTCCAACGCACAATATGGCTACCCTATGTACTCAAAGATGGTTGCCCCATGTGGACACAAGATGGCCAGCATGGAAGGGTAGTTGGGAGGGACCAGGCCTGCAAGGGAGGGTAGTTAGGAGTGGCCGGCAGAAGAGGGAAGTTGGGGGCAACTGGGACTACAGGGAAGGGCAGTTGGGGGAGAGACCAGGCCTGCAAGAGAGGGCAGTTAGGGACAATCAGGCTGGCAGCAGTTAGGCATCAATCAGGCTGGGAGAAGAGTGGTGAGGAGGTGATCAAGTTGGCAGGCAGAAGTAGTAGGGGCAATCAGGAAGGCAGGCGAGTGAGCAGTTGGGAGCCAGCAGTCCTAGATTGTGAGAAGGATGTCCCAGATTGGAGAGGGTGCAGGCTGGGCTGAGGGTCACACACACCCATGCATGAATTTCGTGCACCAGGCCTCTAGTCCTTCCTTAAAGAGAGCGTGAAGGGTGGCACAAAGATGACAAGTGCTTCCAGGAGACATGAAATAGCCTTATCCACAAGCCAGTGCACAATCCTCCCTAGCAACAGCACGTTTCAAGAGTCTAAGTGCAGCCAAGACGGGTTTGGCTCAGTGGATAGAGCATTGGTCTGCGGACTTAAGGGTCCCAGGTTCGATTCTGGTCAAGGGCATGTACCTTGGTTGTGGGCACATTCCCAGTGGGGGGCATGCAGGAGGCAGCTGATCGATGTTTCTCTCTCATCAATGTTTCTAGCTCTCTGTCCCTCTCTCTTCCTCTCTGTAAAAAAATTAATGAAATATATTTTTAAAATAAATTAATTAATTAAAAATAAATTTTTAAAAAGAGTCTAAGTGCATATGCCCTGGGGTCCATACAGTTCTTTGCCTTATAAGAAGGAGGCTCTTGGTGTAAGTAAACACTGCGAGTTCCAGCATATTTTGTACCATCTTGTTCCCAAAACTTGTTTCATTTTCTTCCAGGTTAGAAAAAATAAAAGAAAAAAGCATATACCTACAGTATATATGTGTTTTATGTATACATATACATATGCATACATATATGCACATAATATATTCCACACCCATATGTATATACACATGTGTGCATATATGCACATGCAAATACAAACTATATGTATGAGTTCATGTATATTCCATATATACATTTTTTTTCTTTTAATTCAAGAACCAAAATTTGACTTAGGGAGGGAGTTGTTGGTTTAATTCCTAGCATCACTTCCTTCACCATCTTGATAATGATTTAGAATGATTTAGAAAAGGAAAAGGGAACAACAATAGTCTCATAATGTTCTTTTCCATGGGAAAGAAAGATTAAATACCTAAGACCTATTCAACTTGAATGTGGGAACCTATTATTTTCTGATAAATCTTCTATGGTGGGATGAATTCAAGAGCTTAACCAAATATTAAGGATTAGAAACTGAAAGATTTGTGAGGACTCCAGTCTTGAACATGAGCAAACAAATTCTCTCATGCACTTCTCGCCAAAAAGCAGTTGCCTTGCCTGGGCCAGGATGGCTCAGTCATTCAGTTGTTCATTCCTTTGTTCATTCACTCACTCACTCATTCATTCATTCATTTATTCAACAAATACATGTATGCTAGCATTCTACATTTCAAGTATTGTATAGAATACATTTGTGAACAAGTTAAAATTTTAGCTCTCAAGGATTTCTATTGGATGAGGCCAACAGAAAACAAATAAATAAAAATACACTGAGTAGCCTGATTATTATGATCTCTGAACACATAATAATCTGGCCACAACGCATAATATATATACTGAGTAATACACACACACACACACACACACACACACACACACACACACACACTAGAGGTCTGTTGCATGAATTTGTATGCAGGTGGGGTCCAGCTGGCCTGGCCAGGGGGAGGGGACATGGGTGATTGGCTGGCATGCCTGCTAGAGGAAATCCTGGTTGAGGGGACAGTTTGCATAATAGTCTTTTATTATAAAAGATATACACTGAGTGACCAGATTATTATGCATTCAGAGGTCATAATAATCTAGCTACTCAGTGTATATGAATACTAGAAATAAAATATAGTAGGCTAAGAGAGTCATAGCAGAACTGGCTGGGGTGGGGTTCATTATTTAAGAAAATGTATCAGTAAAAGAGCCCTCCAGAGGGGTAGCATTTCAGCAGAACAATTGAAACAATGAGGTGTGTAAAGCTATTGAGATGAGAGGTACAGGATAAGGGAGCTATAGTTCAGATGCTCTAAGGCAGAACTAAGGAATGTTCATGAGCAGTGAGGAGGCAATTACTGCTTCATGATCTAACCTAGTAGGTGAGTCTCAAATAGGACCAATGTTGCCACCCAAGGTACGCTTGGAAATGCCTGGAGACCTTCTTGATTGTCATATCCAAAGTATTGGTGGGGGTTGAGTTTCACTTGCATCTAATAGGTAGAGACGAAGGATGATGCTAAACACCCTATAATGCATAACCTCGACAAACAATTATCCAACCAAAGATGTCAATAGTACCCACAGTTGAGAAACCCTGTTCTAAATTCTCCTCTGTAAGCTGTTCTGTCTGTTCCTGTGATTATGGAATCCTGTGATTAAGGAGATAACTTAGCCAGGAGACGGAGACAAGCTTTTGTCATAGATTGTACACATCCTCTCATGAGAAAAAAGGAACAATGATCTCACCATATATTCGCTGTACCAAATAAATAGAAAGGTGCGGCATTTCAAAAGAACATACAATAAAGAGTTAATATAAAATCATAATTACCTTTTTAAAATCTTAAGCTGCAATATTAGGTAATACAAACAAAAGGCAGTATAAATTCCCAACTCATTTTGACCCCTTTCTACATTGCCTCATGTCTTACCTCCATAGCATAACTTTGTCACATATGTTGTAGCACAATCTTATTCTGAATTTACATCCTAAAAATTTGGCAGTAAATGGTACAGTTGCTACTAAAACGGTTGATTACAACCCAGAAAGAAGAAAGATTAAAAAGATGAAGAGGAGAAAAAAATGCAGCCCACAGAGATTGGAAATGAGATGGCAAGTTGTTGGGGGTGTGAGGGTGAAGAGATACAGGTCAGCTGGGCTACTGTAGATGTCAGGCATCACTGAGCAAAGACAGCTCTGAGCTATCCTGGCAAGATTATGTTGGACAAGAACCAATAAATGCTGCATAGAGAATGGAAGGAAAGAGAAACAGAGGGAGACAAAGGTTAACATTTCTAGTTTTCATGATGCAGTCTCTTCACATCACTGGATTTCCAATACCTTTCAAGCAAAATGTGCTCATTTCTACTACAAAAGATGTCTGGGATTTTGGTCTCATAATTTCCTCCTTTGATTATGGACAATTGACGGCTATTACTTCTGTCCCCTCTGCCTCCCACTCTGCCCTTATTCTATGTTTAAGAAGTGGAGATCTAAGGAGAGAAGTAATGGTAGGGAAATGACTCCACCAGAAGCCAGGGTGAGGAGAAAAGCCTAAGGCCTAGGATGCTGTGTTCAATAAGTTGCAGCCATATAAATTAAGTAAAACATGTTATATTGGTATAAAGATGTTCAAATAACTATGTCTAGTATAAATATATAAAATCTATGATATTTTAATTCTGCCTGAAACTTTAGAAATGTATTATTGTGCTAATACTGATGATATGTATCTACCAGTTGAATTTCCCACTAAAATATGTACAAATCACTGAAGATATTAAAAAGTAGAAGATACACAATGGCCTATCCAAATGAGACATCCCAGCAATGTGATAGATGACTTCAAACCAGACACTATGCCCATGTGAAATAGTATTATATATTTATGACTGCATGTGTCTAGTTTCACAGTTCATTAATAAGATCACCCAAGAGGAGACTGCAGTCATTGCTTATTGCATTTATTATCTAGACCACCACAGTAGACACATATATCCCATCACAAATAGCACGCAGTTTGGGTACCTTTGAAATCAGTCATCTATCTTACATGCTGATAAATATCTCTCCACATCACTGGGTAAATTTACATTGTCTAGAATTAGGGGGACCTGAAAGCTCACAAATATATCAGATGAAAGTGTTCATTCAGAGTGGGAAAGGGAGTGAAAATGAGTCTAGAAACACCCACTTTTCCCACCATCGGAGGACAAAGGCTAGTGAATGTGGACAGCCTTAAGAAGCATCTGGTGCAAGGCTTACTACTGGCCTCAAGTTGTTGGGAAAATAAAAGTTGATAACCATCAAGTCTAGATCTTAACAGAGATTAATCTTGCATCTGTTTAGAATACGTGATTTCTGTGTGTATATTGGTGGTGTTTTTTGTTTTGTTTTGTTTTGTTTTTTGTTTTTTTACGATAGGGATGCCTGGGATGTGTACTTCACATGGACCAGGTGAGCCACAAGTTAATCAACTGAGTCTGCCTTGAGTTTCACGGGCACTTGTGCCCGGCTGGGAATCCCTGAGAACCTTACAGGAAATTGCCTGGTGGGTGTAGCTTCAGAGGGCTGGGTGGACAGTGAGCTGGATTTCTTTTCCCCATCGGTGTCTAAATTTGTCTCCATTGTTTCTTTTTTTTTCTCTCTCCTACTAAAATGGGACTTGAGCCAAGTGAGGGACGACAATATCTTAACAGAGAACTCTGAGCAACGAAGACAGGGTCATCTGCATTGTCTGAACTCCATGTGCAACAGAGATTACACCCACGGAAAACAAAAGAACTACGCAACAGAAACGACCACAGCCAGTAAACAAGAGAAACGTGACCGCTGGAGCAGGACTCTTCCTGCAGGGGCTGGAGTCAGTGAAAAATAGCTGTTCTTCTCCCACCCTACCCCCATCGTGAGCCGATTGCCCTGCAAAAGAGAATCCGGACAGCTAGCTTTTCCTAAGGCTCGGGTTACTCCTTGGGAGGGAGTTAAAGACTTTCAAAAGCTGTGGGAGCGGAAATTTAATCAACACAGTCTCCTTGCTCTAAAAGGGTACCCCAGCGGCCTCCAGGTATTAATGCAATTTGCAGGAGTTCTATTATGATGACTGGGAGAAATCTGACTCAACATATAACAGAGGACAGTGTAGTCCAATATTTTTCATTTATATGGGCTATTA
Source organism: Vespertilio murinus (assembly GCA_963924515.1). NCBI lineage: Eukaryota > Metazoa > Chordata > Mammalia > Chiroptera > Vespertilionidae > Vespertilio > Vespertilio murinus. The sequence goes on from OZ004707.1 coordinate 31,347,459, forward strand.
GGCTTACTACTAGTAAATCAATGGCACATAAGTCAATGACCCAGATGATACATTTACCGTAGTTTAATATAGCAAATAACTTTTCAGTCATCCAGCAAACATTTTCTCTATGCCAGATTTCTAACTAAGCAGCAGGCTTAAAGTCTGGTATTAGATCTCTCGGTAGCTTTGTCCGTATGAGCACCTGTGATTGTAAGAATCCCATATCTAAAAATATAAGATTCACAAAGTTGAAAAGAGCCCACTATTTCTTGAATTTGGAGATTCACAGCAAAAACAAGCAAGCAAACAAACAGAACCAAACATACCCATTATAGGAGTCTTTGATGATTCTGTTTTAAAAGATAGAAGCAAAGCAACTAACCAGACTTGTTAAACTGGATTGAGTCCTTGGTACTTTTAAGATAGCATGCATTTTAATAGCCTCAGGCACAATTGTAGCATCTTGGGAAATAAAGACAGGGACCACAGAACTGAGGTTGACTCAGACACACCAACCGAAACTCCCAATATCCTGGCGTCGTAGTTACAGCTGAGCCATCTCAACCCCCTCCTCTGGTGTTTGCTGATGCTATCACTCCTGAAAGCAAGTTATGCTCCACAAGCTGCTCCTACAGAGCTAATGGAAAATTGACAAGTTAAAGACAAAGAAGATGTTTATACTCTTCCCCAAAGTGAAATTCGTAAAAATGTTAATGTTTTCTGCAGCTATTCAACTCCTTTCATTTAATTTATTGTGCAGTGTAATTTATGAATTCAAACAATGAGGTTGGCATCCAACATATGGGGGAATTAAAGGAAGGAATGAATGCATGTGCAGACGGTGTTGATAAGTGAGAGGACAAAAGCTACCAAGATGTGCTTTTTCATAATGTTATTATGGCTCATTTCAAAATCCCTTAATCAAATTCCCAATCTTCATATCATTAAGCACCTTTTCCGGATACTATGGAAGTAAAATACTTTGTAATAATGGCTCTCAGTTATTTTGCATCCACTCATGTGACTGCAATAATATTGTTTCCCTTTGATTTCTGCAGAGGTATGTTGAACCTGTCATCATTAGGTATTTGGAAAGCAATTTGCAGCCTCTTGACAGTTGGTCTTTCTTTGAGATCTAGAGGGGTGTGTAGACGAACATGGATTGATGAGGCCCAAGGCAAGCAGAGGACATGCTTTCAAAATACAGCAAAGTACACATTAAAGTCATTTTACATGGGTGTTGAAATTCAAGAGATAATATCAGAAAACAAATTTTACTGGTACCCTAAACTCAGAAAGAAGTGGCTGAGGTGGAATGCGGATTAAGGGAAATTGTACATTAGCCCGTCAGAGCCTGATGGATTTGTTTCTTCC